>JACGWO010000007.1:29280667-29948082 GCA_034509735.1 Sesamum alatum | reverse complement strand
GGAGGTAAATTGCTCCAGTTTAAATAACACAAGGAGGTAAACTGCTCCATTTTAAAGAAAACAGAGGGTAAATTGCTAAAAAAAAAATTCTTAAGGGGGTATTTTGCACATTTGTAATATCACATGGATGTAAATTGCATTAAACCTACTTCTTAAATAAAAAAATTATTTTCATGAATACCCTCTCACTTTCACATTTTCCTCTCAAATTTAATTCATATCCACTCTAACTAGGCACTTCAATATGAGATTAATGAAGTAATATAAATGATTGAAAAACATTTTTACTTCAAAAGCCAATATATAAACCATAGAATAGCACTTATTAAAATTTAAATATTTGCAAGTAACATTGACATATATAAAAACTTGAAAATTACACCACATTTCTTCTAACTAAAAATACGCATCAAATATATGTAGCAAAAAAATTAATACAGATCTTCTTTCGACTAGATTTCAAAATAATCTTATTATATGACAATAAACGATTGAAACACAGTTACAATCTCAATATGTATCACCATTTATATTTTTCACACCTATTGCATATAATACATTCTTTTATGAAGTCCAATTATAAATTCATTTGTTTGAATGTTCAAATTCAATTTAATTCATATTTATGTAGACATAATTTTATAACACGTCAAGTATTAGAATTTTGAGATTGAACTTATAATCCTATTGACAACTTCGGATTCACATTTCAAACATGGATTCGGTCTTGATGGCTATATGTGAGGTTTCAAAAAAATTGTTCTTATATTCTTTTTTATCACAAACTTGAAATATTGCCTTAACGGTTGTCTTTTCTTTGCGCGTATGCATGTTTATGATAAAAATAGAGAACAAAAAGAAAAACGAATTATAGAAAAATACACACAAGCAAGAGAGGGAAGAGAAATAGAGAGAAAAGATTAGACTTGGGGTACATAAACCAACCCAATCCAATATATGTTAACAAATCTAGTTGATGTTGTAGAAATCTTTTGTACTCAAGTGAATACGATGTGTTAGGCTTCTTCTTGTGACTTGCCTCAATGGTGTTTAAATGTCTATTCATAGGGAATCTCTGCTAAAACGGTTTGGGAATACGAGGGGTTATATTTGGCAACTTGTAGTGGTAGGATTTATTAAAATAAGTTAAGATCCGATTTGCTCGTAGATTCACCTTTCAAGACATGAACCTGGGGTCCTTTGAGGTCATGATACGAGGTATTAGGGGGGTTTGGTGATCTTCGAGCCTTGTATCCCTGTATCTGGGCTAGCCTCATTACCTTCTTTATTTGCTGTTCCTCGTAATCCTGCCTCATAGCAATCCTCGTATTCCTTAGCGATCGTATATTGTCGAATACGCCCAGTGGCTAGGATCTACGTGGCCATCGTAATCCGAGGAGAAGGATTCCATACATCACAAGTACAATCAAGGCAGTTATCTTATTCGAGGTAGAGAGCGTAAGCAATGATCTTCGTACTCAGAGGCCTCATTTTATCCTTCCTCATTATTAGTCCCCCAGTTTTTTAGGACAGTACTAGTAGCTTCATTAGATATGGCGATGTAGATCAACAATCTTTCTCCTTCTTCTTGTTTGCACAACAAGGGGGGCCGCACCAGATATGTTTCTAACTCCCTAAATGCTTAGCTACATTCTTCGGTCCATTGGAAACTTTTTGCATTTCGGAGAGTTTTGAAAAAAGGGAGTCCCTTATTTGCAGCTCGGGAGATGAATCGATTCAGGGTTGTTATTCTTCTTGTGAGTTGTTGTACTCCCTGGTTACCCAAAGAGGCATTGGGATATCTTCCTTCATGGACTGTATGGCTGAAATTTTGTCGAGATTTGCTTCAATGCCTCTTTAGGTAACCAAATATCCCAAGAATTTTCCTCCTTTTACTCCAAATACGCATTTCTTTGGAATGAGTTTTATCCCATGTTCCTTTAATTGAGAAAAACATTTCTCCAAATCTGCCACATGTTGGTTCTTGTAGGTACTTTCTACCAACATTTCGTCTACATATACCTCCATGTTTCTTCTGATTTTGTGGAAGAACACCTTGTTTACCATTCTTTGATAGGTAACTCCTGTACTTTTTAATCCAAATGGCATGACATTGTAGCAGTGCAATCCCCGTTCAGTGATGAAACTAGTTTTTTCTTGATCTTCTTTTGACAATTTGATCTGGTTATATCTTTAGTAAGCATCCAGCATACTGAGCCTCTCATATCTCGATGTAGAATCCACTAGTTGGTGTATACGGGCAGATGATAGGAATCTTTTAGGCAAGCTTTATTTAGATTAATAAAGTCTACACACATTCTCTGCCATCTTGCTTGGGAACTAACACCACATTGGCATCCGGGTAGAAGACTTCCCTTATGCATTTGACTTGTTACCTTTGGACCTCATCCTGGATGATCTTATTTCTTTCCATCTCGAAATTTCTTTTCTTTTGTTTAACAGAGGTAGCCGCAGGTCATACGTGGAGTTTGGTCGAAGTTGTGGATAGAACCCGCAAATAATTGGAAGAACCAAGTTTTGGGCTATTCCTACCAAGGTGGTGCGGAAGATTCTACTCAACAATGGGTTGCTCGAGCCTATTAGGTCCATGGCTGCGATGAACTGATCCACATGATCTCGAGGATTGCCTTTATCTCCCCCATATCAAGCCAATTGAGGATGGCGGGCATGATTCGGTAACACAATGGACAAAATTTCCTAGGAGAAAGGGTTCCCCTTATGATGTTGGGTATATCAGGAACGAGCTGCCATCGGAGGTCGTTGATTTCCCTTCATAAGGATTCAATCTGAGGATCATCAACGGGTTTTAGGGGGTGAACACGCTCAAGTGTGGGGGACCGACTACTCCCAATAGAAACTCCCTCTTGTCTAGGATGCTCTTGTTTAGTCTTCGTTGGAGCGTTTTTCCTTTCATTTTCTCTTACCCATTAGAGGGCAACCCTAGCTCCTCTCTCCACTGCTTCTTTCAGCAACCTCTCTATATCTTCCACCCCTGCATATTGTTGAACTGATTCATATGGGGATACTGGCATTCCTTGGGGTGGGTCGTTTCCAAGTTCGTTCTACAGGGGAGATATTCCTTCTAGCTTTTGGCTTCCCTCATCTCGGGATCTCATCACAATTCGCCTCCTCACCATTATTGCACCTTGACTTCCCACAGACGATGCCAATTTGATGATGTGAGAAATCTTTTATACTCAAGTGAATATGATGTGTTAGGCTTCTTCTTATGACTTGCCTTAATGGTGTTTAAATGTGGGTATTTATAGGGAATCTCTGCTAAAACAGTTTGGGAATACGAGGGGTTATATTTAGCAACTTGCAGTGGCAGGATTTGTCAGAAATAGTTAAGATCCGATTTGCTCGTAGATCCGTTCTCCAAGACATGAACCTCGGGTCGTTCGAGGCCAGTGATGCGAGGTATTAAAGGGGTTTCGTGATCTTCGAGCCTTGTATTCCTGTATCTGGGCTAAGCCTCCTTACCTTCTTCATCTAGCGGTCCTCGTAAGCCTGCCTCCAAGCAATCCTCGTATTCCCTGGGGGTCGTATGTTGTAGCATACGCCAAGTGGCTAGGATTTGTGTGGCCCTCCTAATCCGAGGAGAAAGATTCCATACGTCACGAACGCAATCAAGACGGCTATCTTTACCCGAGGTAAAGAGGGTAAGTAGTGATCTTCGTACTCAGAGGCCTCGTTTTATCCTTCATCATCACTAGTATAAAAGGTAAGGTGAATGAACTATAAATGGGTCTAGTGGCTAGTTTTTTCGGCCTCCTTTGATTTGTGTGATAAGATCAGACATGACAGATTGAGTAAGTGGATTGGGGCTCCTCCTTAATGTTAACACCCACAAACTTTAGAGTAAATTGTAAATTTAACATTTGGAATATCCAAGTTATTTGCTTTATGCATATAGGGCAGGTGGATTGGGGCTCCGCATCGAATAGGGTGGATCCAGGTATAAATTATCAGGTTCAGGATCCAATATATGTGAATATATTTAATTTATTTAAAATGTTTGACTTATAGATATATATTTATATATCTCATTGCATTTTTAACATAATTAAAATTTATTAGATATTTATAAGTAATAATGTTATGTTTAAAAAGAACATCAATTAATTGATTAATAAAATGAAAATTTAATCACATTTTGTGGGTTAGGCTCATCGGGCTGTTTTTCAGAGCGGGGTTTGAGGCAATCAAGGGGCAGGTTTTGGTTTCAATTAGTCTTGGGATGGAACGAGTTTGGAATCGGGGTGAGGTGGGGTGATTTTCGAGTTCAATCAAATCCGTTCTAAACACTCCTAATTGTCATTTGTATATGTATATCAATAACTATAAAATATAATACGATAAAAGAGTGTAAGTTGCAATTACGCAATATAGCAAATTGATCCTTTATGATACCACATTTTACACATCGTCGAATGATGTTCTAACAATATATGTAATTATAGTCCTCTATGGCATTTTCCTCTTAAATTTATTTCTTTTTATATGGTTTACTCTCTTTTCTTTATTTTTCTATTAGTTATTTGAATTATAACTGTAAAAATAATTTAACTCTTTTTGTTCATAAATTAAAAAAATTCCACAATCAAACAAATAATATCTTGGCATTATTCGACAAAATAAAATAATTAATAATAATAATAATTTATTTTCATTTTATCAAAAAGATTGATCATTAATATTTAGGAAAACATAATTTTCATAATATTTGTCCAAGAGAAGGAAAAAAAAATAAAAAAATCTACCCTAATAAAACCATGCAGTTTGATCATTGATGGGGAAAACAAATAATTAACAAGAAAATAGCAAAAATAATTAATATCCCCTACACTACACATAGCAAGATTAACCCTACCAATATCCCTCTTCCAACGCACACACTACACAGATCGATCGAAACCAAGAAAACAAGAGAAGCCCTCTTCGCCAAATCAAAGAATTCATCCATTCATTCCTTCAATGGAGGTCCCAGGTTCATCTAAGAAGATGATAGCGACGCAGGAGGAGATGGTGGAGGCCAGAGTGCCGATTCCATACAGAGACCAGTGTGCCCATTTGCTGATTCCCCTCAACAAGTGCCGGCAGTCGGAGTTCTACCTCCCATGGAAGTGCGGGCCGGAGCGACACTCTTACGAAAAGTGCGAGTACGAGCTCGTCATGGAGCGGATGCTGCAGATGCAGAAGATCCGCGAGCGGGAAGCGCAGTTGAAGGCCCCCCAGTCCGCTCAATCCATTCCCCTCGCCCCCAAAACTGCCAATGCTTGATTCTGATTATGGGGATGATCAATAATATTTAGAGGTGAATTCTTTGTTCTGCCTTCTTTTGGGTACAATTTTTTATCGCTTTCATTTAGTGGAATGATAGGAAATGGGGATTTGATGTGCTTGGTTTTGCAATTCTGAGTAATAGGGTTTTTTTCTTGGGAGTTTTATAACTTTTTAGGCTGGGAATCGTATCAAATGGTTGCAATGAATCCTTCTAACTGATTGCACTTCTGCCAATAGTGATTGGATAGAAATTTGGTTAAGAGGCGTGTTCGTGAGCTTAGTTATTGTTCTGACGTGACTGTGATTTTCTGTGTTAACCAAAGTGCTCTTGATTTGACCAAAGATAAGATGTTTTACGTGAAAACTGAATACATTGATATCAAGTATCCCATACTTCATGACATTGTCAAGTGGGACGGTACCTCAGTTAAAAAGTTTTCTACTTATGAGAATCCTGCAAATATGTTTGTCAGCGTCTTTTGGAGATCAAGCATTGTTTGGACTAGATTGGTACTGGCAATAATTGAGTTATTGTAAGGAGGTGGTGTGAAACTACTATATTGGATTGGGTGAATCCAAGTCAAGGTGGAGATTTGTTAAAATGTGGAAGTCCTAAATTAACTTTGAAATGGGAAATTGATTTGTTTGTCTTAATTGGTGGCCTTGCATAGCTTGCAAATTTTGAAACAAGGTTTGCTTCTGATATTTTCATGGTGTGCAAATTTAAAGGTTAAGGATTGGCTGTCAAATTAAAGTTTTGGTTGAGGCTCATCTGATCCATATAACTTGTAGCAAATCCTTAACTTGAAAAATTCTTTTTTGAGAAGGAGTTCTTGGTTGACTTTAGTACAAGAATTTTTGGAATTGAAAGTGAGTGGTAATCTGTCACATCTGAAGTTCGTCTCCTCTAGCTCCTCGCCTAGGATTCTATCCATACTTTTGTTGTTCCTGTTAGCTAACTAGTCTATTGCTTCATTTCCTTCTAGAAAGATATGAGAAGACTGTAATATCCGTCACTGTCAAGAGCGTTAATGTGAACCAGAATATAGTACAGTATCAGCTTGCTAACAAATTCCTCAGCTAAGAATTGTGTCCGCTATGTTGAACTTTCAATCTAACACCATCAACATTCTCCGGTACCATAGCTAGAGACCTTAAGAAGTCCCTGAAGTTCAGGTAAAGTTTTGTTGTGCCAGGGTAGTCTAGCAAAATGGAAAGATCTCATGTCATTATCTTGGAGTACTTATCTTTAACTTCCACAGTTTCCCTTTGAGCTATTGTCCAAATTTGGTTTATAGTATCCCGATTCTTTGTCAAGGTTGCAAACAATGCCTATATTTTTTCTGTTGTGGCCATGTGATGAAGATCCTGTCAGCCTAGCCACATAAAGTTCTCCTTTCTAACGTGAAATCTTCAATTATGCCACTTCTTCAGTTCTGACATAAGGCTTTGAATCCTTTAACTGATACATCCTGTTTTGAACTAGTGGACATATTCTTTGCATGTTTGCATCAATATGCGCACTCAAATGTACAGCAATTGAAGACAGATAGTGTAATCAAAATAAGAACCTGGTCAACCAAATTATCCTGATATCTCCATGCACGGAGAATTGTGGTAAAATTTTCCCTGCTGTTGGACCTTAACCCAAATAGTTCAGCAGTATCTAAGTATGCTGCTTTTTTGTCCCGTATATGGAGACATGCTGCAGTGTCTCCATTTTGTGGCAGCTCCACTCATCCGAGATAGGTTAGGATTTCCCCTGGATCATACTGTCCATGCAAAACATCCCCTAATTAACCCTAGCAGAATGTGGGAATGGAGTGGAGTGCCAGAATGATACGCACAGGATAATACTAGCATACAGCTCAGAGTCAATGCCGTTGCTCAGATTATAACGTCTATTTGCCACATATATCTAGTTTAATGCCCATTATCCTGCCGTTGTATTAAGGAAGTGGAGGCAACTCAGGCCACTATTTTCTCAAGCAAAACCTTTTCTAGTTATAATACATGCCAGCCTCCACTGTGAAAGAAATCGTTCAACTTCCTACTGGATAAGAGCCTGGATATTTCTTACTTTATAGGTTCCAAATTAGCAATCATGTGTAACAACTACTTTGCCCTCTCTGACACACCAGAATAAGGATGACTTTAACTGATCATGTGTTTGATACATTCCTCTCAATCAGTGAATCTGAGGCAAAAGGGGAATAATACCCTGATAACAGCTGCAACAGAATTTTGCCTCACATGAATATCTCAAAACTTAACTTTGAGCATGGAAATGTCACTTACGCTTCATATGAAAAGGCTGGATAGTATCCTCTAGCATATGGTTTCCAACTCCCCCTTAATTCAAGGAAGACAAGCATTTTCAAGAATGTCTAATGACTGCAGCTTTCACAATCAAAAGCCGAAAACCTTGCTATATGGAAGACCAGTCTAGAGGCTTCAAGACTCGGATAAAGATCAAAATTGTATACATAACATTTTGAGCAAAGTGAGGCTCCCAGTTGGAAATTAAAGCAGTACTCCTTAATTTTCTCTCTAGTATTTTCTGCAGTAACATAATTTAGGATTTTAGCATGCCCTATAACAAGAAAGGAAGAGATTTTCATCTTATCCATATGCGGAGCATCTAGTTTGGATTCGTAGCTGTTCCAATGTGCTAAGACTGTTTGGGTGGTTTTCTTATGTTCAGGCTTCAGGTCTCTCAACACTAATCTTCTCCCTTTCACATGGCATATCACTTATGGGTTATGTGAACTGCAATTGAGACTCAAAAACACTTTTTTGCTTTCACATTAATGTGCTCTGGATTCTAAGACTTGACCCTGTTTATGCTTACTCATTTGCTGGATAGTTGGTGAAAGTACTTGCACTTCTTTGTCTCTCCTCTGAATCAAATAATATTGTTACTTTATTGTCTGTTTTCAACTGCAGTTCATTATGGGTGAATTTGTTGACTGATCGTCACTCGTGATTCTATTTACTTGCAAGTATGTTATCAACTTCACCCTTGTCCTTAATCCGCTTATTTTGTGGACAAGCTACTGTCTCTGCATTGAGTAAAATGTCTATACTTGTTCCTGCGGTAGTTCTCTGCACTCTCATTTCGTCTTGCTTTACCTCTGAACTTTTTCGCCTCTCACCATTCTTCCAGGAAGAAGCTGGAAATGTTTGCAGTGGCGGGAAGTGGTGGAGTTCAGTCAAAACTTTTTCTGTTTTATTTGTACAACGATGTTAGTGTTAACTTTGATTTTCCCGATCGTCATGGTAAACCAGTTTCGAATAAATTTCAGACATGATTGTGCTCCATTTGACATCTTTCTCCAGAGTTTTTACCAAGAATGATTCTGTGTTAATTCTCAATCAGCTACCGTGTCAAAATTCAGCAATTTGGAAATGTTACTGATGTTATATATTGGATGCTTTCATGCTCTCCCATAGTACTCACATGAATTGTGAATTGTTAGATCAGAATGTGATTGTCTTATAAAGTTAAACGCCCGCATCATCATGTATGATACAACGGTTTACACTGAAATCGGGCTGCTAGCATCAATTGTCCCGTTTCTTTATGGCTGATTCTTATTTAATGTGATTCCCTTGTTCTGAAGGCCAGGATGTATGATGAAAACATTCAATAAAAGGGATGTTTATGTTGCATAAACTATGAGATGAAGTTTGTAAATGCATCTAGGAGCAAGATATCATCCCTGTTTATGTGCTGTTGACGACCATAAAACATATAGGAATTTTTTGCAGAGTGTTCTTCTCTATAAAGAGGAATTGGGCCTATTCATGCATCACAAAAGTAGGTCAAATATGTTACTGAGCTACATACCCTTATAGGAAATCTATAGATTGTTTGGCTAAGTTAATTTAAAAGATTATGTAAGTTCATACATTTTATAAAATAGTTTTAAAGTTTATAAAATATCAAAAAAGAATAAAAAATAAAAAATTGAAGTAAGTTATTGAACTGTCCGAATAAAATAAGATAGTGGAGTTTATATGATCTAATTGTAAATATATAATTAGTTTGAGAGTGTCAAAATCTTAAAAATAAGTTAAGAATTGCTTATTTATTTAAAAGAGCTTATCGGCTTCCAACATTTTATTTTTTGATCTTATAAATTCTTTTTTTTTAAAACAAAAATCAAATGAACCTTTTATTAATGGGAAAATTGTAATTTACTCTCTTGTGATGTTGCAAATGAGCAATTTATCTCCTTATGAAAAATAAAATAATAATTTACTTCCTTGTGTTTTTTAAAATGAAGTAATATATCTCCCTGTGTGTTTTAAACTGAAGCAATTTATCCCCTTAAATAGGGAGGTAAATTGCTTTATTTTAAAAAACTTAGAGAGGTAAATTGTAATTTCTTTTTTATAAGGGGATAATATGCTCATTTGCAATATCACAAGGGGGTAAATTGCATTAAACCCTTTTATTATTTCAACAAAAACGACAGTACAGTTGGAGAGATTGTAGTTCAAAAAGTAATTTCTATATATCAGACACGACATTTTGTGTGAACACATCTGATCTAATTTGTTACATTATTTCTAAAATGTATTTGGGATATTTTTTAAATTTTAGGAAAGAAAAATGACATCCGTTGTAATTGTCGTATTTTTCTCTTATTGATCACATTTTCATATATTCATTACATTTTAATCATTTATCAAAATAAATACTTAAAAAATTCCTCCACGATACTAAAATTAATTTTTATTTTATTTTAATTGGGATGAAATAACAAACAACCACGACCTAATGCTTCCAATAAAACGTTGGGGTTGTATAATTTTCAGGCATCATTCCTAGTTTAACTTGTAAAATAAAATACCTAAAAGTATGAAATTTTACTTTAAAATTCTACTAAAAATTGGATATATTTTTCTTATTTTATAATAATTGGTTGTATTATTCTAACATAACAATATTGTTAACAGTAAACGAGAAGAAAATTCACTATTGGCTACAAATTTATTGATTACGAACTAAAATCGTGGTAAATAATTATTATTGACCATGGTTAAACAAAAATCATTGTAAAAATCTAGACTATCCACCATGAAAACTTTTTTTGCCATAGTAACGAGCCATAACAAATGTTTTAGTCATACTCGTAAATACCACGGTCAATAACCATTGTATGACCGTGATGAGTGACTATTCACTACGACTATTTGTTTTTAACCATGACAATTAACTACATATTAAATTTTTTCTAGTGCATTTCAATTCACTATACAAAATATGAAAATTAGCCACGAAATTTTTTTAACATTTATATTCGAACTTGATTAGTGTAATTTCAGATAATAAAATCAGAAAATAAAATTAGACATAAGTAATAGAAAATTCACAAAAGGACATATCTACCCACCACCAAAAAAAAAAAAAATGAATTATTGAAATATCCCTAGATAAATTGCCAGTGAATAACTTCTAGGACTAGGGTAGGGGCTAGAATAGTAAAATTTCCTTACCCATTAAAATTTGTGGATATCTATAAATTTAATCAAACACTTGAACATTACAATAAGGTGTGTTTGGATTGATGAATTTGGATTTGAAGAAAGTATTTGGAGAAATGATTTCAAATCACTCCATTTGAAAAGAATTTAAAATTCATCCACTTTTATCAAAACATAGTTCAACATTAGAATGGAAGGATTTAAAATCCTTTAAATTTGAAATTACCCAAACGAATTCAAAGAATTTGTTATTTCGACAGTGTTCTCAACCATTTAAAATAAACGTTCATCAATTTATTATTGAAACTAGCATTTTTATTTGCAGTTTCTGCATTTGAACTGCTTAAATTAAATTGATTTAAATCAAAAGTTATAAACAACTCTCTTGTTTTCGGCAAAATTATTTCCAAACATTCTATTTTTATTTCCAAATGCCCACAATTTTTATTACTTTTTAACTTATAATATTTATTTTGAGGGGACGGTTTGAAGGTAATTTTATTATAAGTAAAACAAATCGTACAAAATACAACAAAACCACAACTTATAAGCTATAACAATGATTTCAGATCACACGAACGATGTCACATACCATATAACTTGTTGTCATGAGTGCACGATTGTGAATACAACTATGTTTGCACTCGTGTTTAATACTGCTAATATCAATATATTTTTCAAATTCTTAAATATAAATATAAACTAAATAAATAATTCGATTTAATTCGTAACTTTTTTTACGACTTATTCTTATCGCATTATTACGAAAACAATCTTGAACCCCGTGAAGAAACTCTTGTAAGATGATGACTGAAATGCAAAAATAAAACATAGAATTTGACTGAAAATTCATTTTCAGACAGAAAAAATGTCCTCGAACGTACTCCTCGCCTAGGTATAACCCTACCCTGTCTGCTTTTCAAATTCTATTCATCTACCTGTTTTTTATTTTTTATTTTTATTTCTAAAAGAAATAAATATATGTATATATTTATTTATTTTTTCTTGTGTTGGGAAGTTGACATGACAAAAGTCAAAAGTTGATTTTGAAAGCATTTGAATATTTGAGGGTGTGCAATTCGGAATATTTCATGATTGAGTCGACACTTTGTCAGTCGGATATATTTTAATTATATATACGAATTATGGATTTTTTTTTCATGTAATTATTTAAATTTGTGGGAGTTTATTATCACATGTTAAATGCATTTTTAATCCTTAATTTAGATAGTTTAGTGTTTTCGTCATTTAATTTTTTAGAATAATATTTTGATTTTACATCTTTTTTTGTTTTTGTGATTTCAGTCATTTTTTTTTTTCTTTGAAATTTACCTCCCCTGACAAGAAGAGTAAACTCCAATGAAAATCGTAAAAATTAAAAAGATGCAAAATCAAAATATTGATAAATATGAGCAAATAGAAATATTTGCCCCAATTTTACAAAGTTATTGAGATGCACATCCATTTTTTACAATGAGAAGGGTGGATTTGGACGAAAATAGAATCGAAATTGTGAAAATGAAAAAAATGTAAGATCAAAATACTATTATAAAGAGTTAAAGGACAAAATGTCTAACGACGTAAGTTACGAGGCAAAAAAAACATTAAACCTTATTACACAATACTACGTATCATATGGATAAAATTTTAATTATTATTTCTTATAAAATTGAGACTAATAAAAAGATTTTTATTTTGACTTACGGATTATATTATGAAATAATATTCTCGACAGTAGCCTTTCGATTCAATTATGTGTATTTTTTAAATTCGGGTAAGTTCTTTGTCGTTCGAACGTATATATTTTATTAATCTATTTTCCTATTTATTATAAGGGTAAATTACATCAACTTCTTCTAAAGTTTGACATAGTTATAAATACTTTCTCATTATTTGAAAAATTACAAATATCCCCTAAGGTTTATAATTTTAACCAAAGGCCTGAAATTGACCATTTTGCCCCTAATTTTTTTATTAAAATTGTAGAAAAATCGGCCAAGGCAAATTGCATTATTGCTCATCTATATAAAAAACTTAAGAAATCTCTCCCTGCACATTGTAGTCCAAAAAAATTTAAAAATTAAATAAAAATAATTAAGTTTAAAAAATCCATTTTACCCTTACTAAAAATTACTTTATGAAAAAAAATTAAAGGGATTTCTAAAATACAAAAATCACCTTTGTTGAAGCTCTATCTAATTCTAGTTTCACCATTTCATCGAGCTCTTTTTATTTTCATAATTCTAAAGTACTTGGAGCTCATTTTATTTTAATTCACTTGTTTGTCGCACAAAATTAAAAATAAATTTATTATGCATATATATATATTTATTTAAATAAATATACAATTAATAAAATTGAAATGGCTGATGAATTAATAAAAAATATACAATGAATATATTATAATATATATGATCATTATATGAATGTATAAATTTATTTTTCACTTGCATTGTTTGATAAATAAGTGAAACTAAAATAAAATGACCTCTAAATACTTTAGAATCATAAAAATAAAAAGAGCTCGATGAACAAGTGAAACTAGAGTTTAGACAAAGTTTCGACAAAGAGTGGTTTTCGTGCTTTAAATTTTTTTTAGAAAGCAAATTTTACTAAGGGTAAAATGGATATTTTAATTTAAAAATTAAAGGAGTTAGAAGGTCAGGAGGATTTTTGAAAGTTTTAATATTTTAAGGGATAATTGATGTAGGATTAATAATTTAAGGATGGTAATCATATTTAACCCTAAATCTTTTATACTTAAGCTTACTCCAATCTATCGATTTTGATCGGTTATTCATTTTCTATTCATTTTTTTATTTAATTTAATAATTATAATAAAAATTTAAATTAGAACTAATTGTTGGGGGGGGGGGGGGGTAGGGTAGGAGGTAGGGTTATTTGTAGGGTAAGACAAAAGGGATGGGAAGGAGGAGGAGAGTGGTAGAAGAGTAGACTGTGGGTTTCTTGGACATATTATCCCATCATTAATTCTGCACCAATTTCCATCATTCCCTCTGCTAACCCAATTAATGCCATTTTGCCCCCAAGTACCAATCCCTATGTGCTCCTACCCCCCCCCCCCCACCCCACCCCAACCTAAAAATAAAAAAATCATTGTGTATTTATATTGTGAACATGTCACTTTATGGAATTTCTTATATTGGGTAAATTAAAGTCACATTTTTTAAGATTTAATATAATTACAAATATTTCTCGTTGTTTAAAAAAATTCGTATAACAAAGAGATCATTTCGTTAGGTTTTCATCCAATTTTTATCGTGAACTGCTCAAAATGTCCTTTTGGATTATAATTTATAAATTTATATATTTTTTAAAAAAATTTAAAATATTTTCACGGACTAATATTCTTTATGGATTATTTATTTTAGTATTTTCTTTATATTTTTTCTTGAAAAAAATAAAAAAAAAAAATCAACAAGAATAAAATAGTGCTCTTCACATCTACGTCTACGAGCTACATAATTATTCTCTATTTGATGGGAATATTTTTATTTTTTCAAACAATGAGAAGATATTTATAATTATACCAAATTTCAGAGTAGATAAATATAATTTATCCTTTCTTATTATATATAATTTTTTTTTCTTTTCTCTTTGTACATGTTCTACATACCCAAGATTTGAACACAAGACATTTTAAGAAAAGATCTTAAGGCATGAACCTTTGTGCTGTCCCATATGCACTGTATATAGTTACTCTTGAGTCTTGAGCTTTTATTCATTTTGCACACCTTTTTTTCTTACAATATGGTGAGAAAAAAGATTGGAAAGTTGAACTACATGTTACTTGATTTAGAGGGTATTAGGAGTAAGTTTATAAGACGTTGAAAAGTATTTGATAAAATTTGCAGAAAATGAGATTATAAGATTTAAAAGGGGATAAATTCAATTTATCCCAATATGATATAAGAAATGAGCAAAAATCTTCATGTGAAAAAATAATTAGCAAATTATTTCCTGTGATCTTAAAATAAAACAAATTATCCCCCCTGTGTTTTCCCTTGATAGGGGAATAATTTGCTTCATTTCTCAAAATATAGGGAGGTAATTTGCTAATTATTTTTTCATATGGATTTATTTGCTTATTTCTTATATCACAGAGGGGGTAAATTGCATTTATCCCAATTTAAAAGTAAGATGTTATAAATACTTTAAAAACATAAGGAATTTTCGACTTATTTTCAAGATTTTAACAGAACTCCAAATATTATAAAATATTTGGCCATACAACTAAGATCAAGTACTCCTTTCGTCCCGTAAAAGATGTTCGAGTTTATTATTTATAAAAAGTTTCTATAATATAGGGTAAATTAAAAATACCTCCAATGAGATTTAATATAATTACAAATATTTTATCGTTGTTTGGAAAAATTATAAATATTTCTTTGATTTTAACATTTGTATAATAACAAACCAATCCAATTAGCCTTCGTTAGGTTTTCATCTAATTTTTGTGGTGAACTGCCTATAATGTCCTTTTAAGTTATGAATTATAATTTTATAGATTTTTAAAAAAATTCTAAAATATTTTGAAAAAAATTAATATTCTTTACGAATTATTTACGTTACCCACCACAATAATTTTTTATGTATTTTTTTCAAAGTCTTTTTTTTTTTATAAAAGAAAACCAAAAAGGATAAAATAGTAATTTTTACCTCACGGACTACATAATTATTTTCATTTGAGGAAGGTATTTCGTAATTTTTCGAACAACGATTAATATTCATAATTATGTCAAAACTCAGATAATATGTCTTCAATATACCCTATAATATGTCTCTTCTTTAGATCAAAATGATCCCTTTTTTTTATATAATATTTAATAATTGTAAAAAATTTATTTTATTTTTTAGTACTGAATTAATAGCTTCAAGATTATTTTAAATAATATTTAATTCGACTCGATTTGTTCACATTCCTAATATTGTGTGGGGTGCAACACAATAGAGGCAACTTTTAAGATAGCCTTTAGGAAGTGTTTGGTTGGAAAAGAAAATAGTGCAGAGGCCAACTCTTTTTAGGGTATGTTTGGTTCAGAAAGAAAGAGCGCATGGAAAATTGCTATATTTATTAATTTATTTAATTCATGCATAACTTGTTGCAATTTATCTATACTATTTATTGAAAAATTTTAGTCCGAATCTAACTGGATTAAATGGAATTTTCGCCCTGTATGTTTTGCATTTTGGTATTTTAGTACTTTATCTTTCTAGGGTAGCAAATAGGTCCTGTAACTTTTTAATTTTTCGTAATTTTAGTCCTTTCATTGCCAGAGTTTGCAAGTGTTGGCCGAAATTTTTTTTAATTTGGGGCTTTTCTTCCCATTGGTCAATTTAATGGACCAAAATCACGAAAAATTAAAAGTTACAGGACTTATTTGCTACCCTAGAAATATAAAGGAATACCAAAATATAAAAGATACAGGATGAAAATATTGTTCCATACTGGCAGGAATTGACCACTGAGAAGAAAAGCCCCAAATTAAAAAAAAATTTCCGGCAACATTTCCAAACTTCGGGGACTGAAGGATCAAATTTGCGAAAAATCAAAAAGTTACAGGACTTATTTGTTACCCTAGAAAGATAAAGGACTAAAATGTCAAAATGCAAAAGATACAGGACGAAAAATACATTAAACCCGAACCTAACTCAACCAAACCTGAATCAATCATGCGACAAGTGCAATATATTTGCCGTGTGATTGATGTACAATACATGGAAGTGACCAATCACATAGCAAGCATATCACACTTGCTCTATGATTAGTTTGATTCGGTCAAACCTCGTCCGGTCATAATTAGTTTTAATAGGCAAGACACGTGTTGATTAAAGTACACTCAACCATATCTATGTTTACATACAAGGTAAGTTATATCGACACTCTTTGAGAATAGGTCTAATTGTATAAATATCTCTTACCTTTCGCAAAATTACAAGTACACTCATTGATCATGTTGTAGTTGTAATTACAAGTATATCTCTATTCAGTAGTGAAATTTTTCACAAACATCACCTTGAGGCTGTACCTGTAATTTTAGAAAAACTAAAGAGTATTTGTGTAATTAAACCTTATTTCAAAGTTGATGGAGTTTACCCTATATAATAGCCATTTCTTTAAATTGTTATTAATATATATTCATGAATTTTTAAGTTAACAAAAATTATTTAAAAAAATTAGTTGTGATAAGTTGTTTATTTCATTTCATTTTATCTTTATTAATTACATAAATATAATAAAAATTTAAAATTATACACATATATTGAATGTACTTCAATTGCTACTTTAAAATTATATCAGTGTGAAAACTTGTTGCAATGATACTATTTTTAAAATGATAATTAAAAAAATATTTCTTAAAAGGTCTAGCGGGTCTAATAGATCCTATTGACTAATTAGTTCGAATTATTTTTAGGTTTGAACCAAGTTCCTGAATTTCTTGACGGGTCGGGTCTCTAGGTTTGCCACAAATGCTCTCCTCGTTGTCCCTAATATTGTATTATGATTTTTATAAAGTTGCATTCGGATTGAATGATTTGAAATTATGAATTTCAAATTCTAAATAACAAATATTTCTTCAAATCCTTCCCTCAAGTTCAAACTCATTAAGTCAGTTGTACCGTAAAAATTTTCATATCATATATCATATACTGTAAAAAATGGTTCAGTAGCACCGAAAAAAATTTAACGTCAAGATAATTAGTAAGTAAAAAATTCTCGTTGCTAATTTGTATTATTTAATACAAAAATTTACTTGCTAATACATATAGCAACAAAAAGTACTCGCCAATAAATCTAGCAACAAATAGTTTAAAATATATATTAGATAGTGGAGATTAGCAACAAAAATTTTACTTGCTAATTAACTCAACAATAATTTTAGCAGCATTTTTTTTTTGTAGCTATTAAATTATTTTCTTGTAGTGTATATGCATTCATTTTTATTGTCATGTTTGTGTTAATACATCATAAACTGAAGTTAAATATTAGAACTCTAGAAATATGGACCAAAATTAAAATCTTTTAAATTATAATATTATTGATATTTTTTTTTGAAAGATAATATTATCGACATAATGAACCTATCTTGTATATGATAAAAAAACAAAAAATGCAATGCAATTTAAATTACCTCCAAAACTAAATTCAATCAAGCACAGGGCCATCTCTGTTAATTTTTGAAAAGGACCAAACGTGTTATTAATTATATATACAGTACTAAATGCGTTATATTTTAAAAAGTTGGGATTCATATGAAAATCTCGTAAAGCAAGGGATTAAACATAAAATAAATATATTTAATTCTTACGGGATTAAAACACAATTTTGCCTACTATTAAACAATTCAAACCTCATATATATATATATATATAAACTAATTTTGTATCTTACTTGACATTTTACATTAGAATTATGGGTGATCAAGTACACAACACCAATCAATTAATTGAATTGACATTATCTCATCTTTGAAGGAGAGGGCACACTAAAAAAAAATATTACAATTGGCTATAATATTAATGATTATGGTTAAAAATCATTGTAAATAACTATTATTAACCATTATTAAATAAAATCGACGTAAAAGATTAGCTTTTTCACCATAAAAAAGTTATTTGCCACAAGTAAGAGCCATGACAAATATTTTAGCCACCCTCGCAAAAACCACAAGTAACAACCATTTCCACTACAAGAAATATAACATTTAACTACGGCTAATCGTCATGGTTAAATGCTAAACAACCGTTGTAAATAGTCATTGATTACGGCCACTTAATGATTGTCAGCTGTGATTTTTGTGAGGGTGGCAAAAACGAATGTTTTTACCACAGTTCTTAGCCATGGCAAATGAGTTTTTTATGGTGGCAAAACTAATTTTTGTGTCAGTTTTTATTTAATCGTAGTTAATAATAATTATTTATCATGATTTTTAGCTATAGTTATTAAAAGTGTAGCTAATAGTGATTTTTTTTCTAATGTGCTCGACCGTTATTAATGACTATTTACTACTAACACTACAAGAAAAACGCTCAATAGCAACGAAAAAGAATCAGTTTCGAGCTAATTAGCAAGTAAAATTCTAGTTGCTAATATATTATTTAATATAAGAAATATACTTGCTAATGTATTTAGCAACGAAAATTTACTTGCTAACAAATTTAGCAACGAATTGTTTAAAATATATATTAAGTAATGTAGATTAGCAACGAAAATTTTACTTGCCCATTAGCTCGACGCTGATTTTAACAACAAATTTTTTCGTTGTTATTTAACTATTTTCTTGTAGTGTAATATTTATTATTAATCATAATTAAATATTATATTTGTTGCAGTGATGCTGAATTCAAGCTCAAATTATCTCCAACTATCCACTCCATTGTGTAAAAAAAAAAAAAAAAAAAGAGTACACATTCCCTGCCCTCATAAATATATTCTCTACAACTTTCACCAAATGGGTAGTTCACACAAATGCGTATACATTCAATTAATGTATAAAAAATATGACAATAAAAAGAAATATTAAATAATAATTAATGATAAATATATATATATATATATAGAGAGAGAGAGAGAGAGTGAGAATAGAATGTAAGAAAGGAGAGTGGAAAGGGAAGAAATGGTTTTACTTATTGACTTATTTGAAGGGTGGTGGGGTTAATATTTGTTGTGATGATGATGATGAGTGTACTGCTGCCATTGCTAATTAAATATGATTTCTAGAGAGAGAAAGAGAGAATGAAGAGAGAGAGAGAGAGAGAGAGAAAAGAGTCAAAGCAGCAGGATGCAGAGAGTGTCGCAGCGCAGCAGTTGGGTATTTGTATTTTGGTAATGATTTCGTGTAGAGAAGAAGATCAGAAGCCTCCTCGTGATCTTTTTTACTTACACTCACAAATTTTCTCTTTTCAAGTGCTCCTACTTCTCCCTCTCTCTCTCCCCCTATATACCCTCTCTCTCTCTCTCTCTTTCTTGGTTCTTGTCTTAATATTAATCTGAAGGTGGTGGTGGTGGTGGTGGTGGTGGTGAGAGAAATAATGGGAAGCTACGGGAGGAATAATGGGGTGAGACAGTATGTAAGATCAAAGGTGCCGCGTCTGAGATGGACTCCTGATCTTCACCACTGCTTCGTTCACGCCATTGATAGGCTTGGAGGCCAACACAGTACGTATCTACCCTTCTAATTTCTCATTCATCTTAAGTTTCTTTCTTGGACAAAAACCCATGTTTGATTCATTCCTGCACATGATTATGATGATGATGATGATCAGAAGCAACTCCTAAACTTGTTCTCCAATTGATGGATGTAAGAGGGCTCACCATTTCTCATGTCAAAAGTCATCTGCAGGTTTGTTTATGTCCCATACATTTTTCAGACACACTTCATCATCAATCTGTTCGACAAAAACCCTCGTTCTTAATTTACTCTTCTTGTCTGTCTCCTTTCTTTTCTTGTTTAAACAGATGTACAGAAGCATGAAGAATGACGCAACCAGACAAGGTATACACACACACACAGACATATATTCTTCTCCCCCATACCTCCAAAAACAAGTAATTTTAACTTCATTTATGATTTCTTTGCTGTTTTTGTGGCATGTTGTCTGAATCAAACAATCCCTTTAAAATCTTCTAATAATGGCATGTCTAATAAAAACACACACGCTTCACTCATTCGAATTTCCCTAATCATATATAGTTTAAAACCCTTTGTATATATACATATATGCTTCTTTTATTTCATTCTTCCTAGCTTTCTTGGACTTAATGTTTAAACTTCTTGCTTAAGCATATGTCAACATGATATAAATGCAAATGCGTCTTGTCTGTGTGTGTGTGTGTGTGTTTTTAGTACTAGTTTTGAACCTTTTTGTCCTGGTGCAAATGTGTTTGTTTGGTTAAAACTTTTCTCAGATAGGAGTGTAATAACACAGCAGAAGAGACAGTGTTGTCATGAGGATGAAATGTTCAATATTGCTGCTGCTGCTGCTGCTCTCCCTACAAAAAGGTGAACACTTTGTTTTTTTTTTTTTTCCTCTTCTTTCTTAGTAGTAATCAAATGGTTTGAATTTGATGAATGAAACAGCTTCTCTTCTCAAATTTCAAGAATGGCCGGGGGGTCTGGTTTCGTTTCATGTATAGCAAGAAACAAGAAGGATTTGGATTCATATCTGCTTTTCATCTTTTCAGCAGTTTCTCTTTCTTGGACATTATTGTCTGTTTTGGGACAGTGAGTGGAGTGTACTACTAGAATATTATATTATATATATATATCTTGTGATAATAACAACAAATGTGTGTTGTGTGTGTGTTTTTCTTTCAAAAAAATAAAAATAAAAATAAAAATAGAGCAAGAATCGAGAAGATGATGAATTGCTGCTGCTGCATGTCTGAGGAGGAGGATGTGGAATGCAGCCAAAGAAGAATATGTGAAGCAGTCGCCAATTCGTACGGTGGTGATCATTACATGCAGATGCAGTCTGTGGCTGAGAAAGTTGGAATAAAGGATAAAGAAAAGAGGGTTTTCAGACAAGAAAAAATTCCTCAAGAAAATGAAAACCCTTCTGCCAATGCACCACCACTGCTACAATCTGACTTTTTCAAGGTATAATCAATACCCTAACCCTCGCTCTTTCTCTCTCTCTCTCTCTCCCTTTCTCTCTCTTCTTTCTTTTTCTTTTTATTAAATATTTAGAAAAATTCTAACTCGTCCTTGATTTGTCCAATCCTGAAACGATTATACGACAAATATTATAAATTCATCGTATTTGAAAGTGATCAATCATATGATAAGTCTATCACACTTTTTCTGTGAACGGTTTGGTTCAGTAAAATCTGATTTGAGTAGGAATTTTTTAAATATTTGAAGGGTTTTTTTTGGTATGGGAAATGGGACATTTTTAAATGATATTCACATTTTTCGGACCAACCACCTGTTGATTTAGTGCAAATAAGGGGTGGTTTCTTGACTTGTTCCTAGCTAGCTAGAATGAAGTGGTGAATATAGGGTGGCAATGTGTGTGTCTCCGAGCTTTGGGGAATGAATTAATTGAAGAAGAAAATATGGATTTTGCATTAATTAAGAAAGGTGCATGAACCCAACAAAGTTGTTTTAGGTTGTTGAGGAACGATTGACGAAAAGGTTGCACTAAAACTTCAAAATCTTGGAGTTGTTAGACTGATCAGTTTGGTCAATAATTGTCTAATTTCCTTTTCATTGCAATGCTGGACAAAATTCTACTAGGACTTTCTTGTCTCTTTTCACCACATGAAATTTGACATTTAACCATAGCTAATTGTCATGATTAAACATAAATAATCATTGATCATGTCCGCAAAATGATTGTTGGCTACAATTTTGCTAAATGTGGCCAAAATTTTTGTCATAATTAAAAATCATGGCAAAAAGAGTTTTCATATTGGATAATCTATATTTTTGCATTGGATCTTTCTTTAACAAAGTTCCTTGAGAGGTTTCGTTGGAAAATGCAAGTCAAATGTGTTAGGACTTGGAGTGGTTGATTGCAAAGTTCGAAGCGTTTGAGGTGAAAGATTGACCTGACATCTCACTTTGAAAACAAATATTTGGTTATTGTTTTCAAAGTAAAAAAGTAAAAATGATACAGAATTTTTGCTTTCTGAAAATGGGTTTCGGACAAAATATAGAAAATTAAGACAGTAACTTCGAAAACAGCAAAAATAAACATATTTTCCAACAGAAAATAAGGCTGTACGTGCGGTTTGACTGGTAAATTCTTTGTGGGTTTTGGTGGCCCATTTAATGCACAGTTGGGTACTACTGTTTACCAATTTTGAAACAGTGTAATAGGGCAGCTGTGGCTTAGAAGCAATCCCTTTTTTGGGATAATTTTATACTGACATTCCCTCCTATGTCTCTTTCTTACACTACGTGTATTAATAGGACTGTCAATGGGTCGGATCTTGAAGTCAATACGTGGTTTGATCCTATTTAGATATTACACTTTTTGTGGATTCACTTGAAAATCGTCTCTTTCTTATATTATGTGTATTAATAGGATTGTCAATGGGTCGGGTCTTGAAGCCAATATATGGTCTGATCCTATTCAACTATTACACTTTTTTTAGATTCACTTGAAAATCATAACGGATCATGTCATATTAGTAAAGGGATTTATCTTACGTTTTTATATTCTCCGCATGTTAAATAATTTTTATATTAGTATGATTAGTATTTATGTGAGAGATGGAAAAATGAATACAAGAGGACCATTGCACTTAATGTTGCATGGACTAATTCTCCTCTATTTGGCTTGATAGACATGCACTTTTTCAATAATAACATAATACCTTGACTTTGTAGTTTAGATCAAGATTTATGTTCTTGTCTTTATCTTTTCAACAACACATTATCTTTTGTGAAACTTTTGACTTTTTGAGTCTTTATTATTACCATATCATTGCAATAGTTTTCTTGGTTGTTGCCTTCTTAAGCATCCTATGCCTCTTGCATAGTGGTTTTGTGGATAAACCCTCCCCAAAAGCATTTTGGATAAATTACATTTATACCCCTTGAGATCAGGTTCAAAAATAAAAACATTCCTAATTTTTTTTTACATAAGTACAATTATACCCCTTATGGTTGTAGTTGTAATTATAAGTACATTTCCTATCCAGCTTCAAAATTTTACACTAACACCCTCTAAGGTACATTATAATAACACCCTGAGTGGGTGTCTCTGTAATTTTATAAAAGCAGGAGGTGTTAGTGTATGCAGATCTTACCTCAAGGGGTGTCACTGTAACTTACCCAAGCAGTTTTGCAGACCCATTGTTTCGGGTCTTGCTAATCTCATGACAAATGTAATTTCACGTGTTTGTTTTGATTGGTCTCTCTCTCTCTCTCTCTCTCTCTCTCTCTCTCCATGTGTATTACAAGAGTGCAAAGGATTGAATCTTAACAAGTAGATGGGTGTTTTTTCTTGTGCTTGTTGCAGGAGGAAGATGATGCATACAAGTTTGAGAAGTCAGGGGGTGAGCAGCACTCTACCAGTGAAGCAGATGGTTGTGAATTGTCTTTGTCTTTGTCTTTGCATCACCCTTCATTCCAGAGAAGTAATAATGTGTCTTCCACCAGTGAGATTAGTGAAGCAATTTCTTCATACTCTAGGTCTGATTCTTCCCAACAATTGCATCAACTTAACCTAGACCTGTCTATTGCACTGTGTGGTGCTTGATTCATTCTGAATGAGAAACTTTGTTTTTTCCCTGGAAATTGAAGGGCCCTTCTCTACAATTCACTTATCCATTGAGGAATTCATTCCATGTTCGTCTCAAAACGCAACGAAAAACGCCATTACTAGAAATTGTCCAGACGAGAAATCAATCTATGTAAAATTCTTCTTATAGACAAGTACAAGGTTTATGACGTTATGGCATTCTCTGTAAAACACCTATTTTTGGGAGAAACTCCCAGAAAAAGAAGACATTGACGAAAGGATTAACGAAGCAATACTGGGTACATGTATTTACACTGAGACAAGAGAGTAAATATACAACACGGGAGGACATGGTCAGGTTCCTAACCTCTTGGTACCGCATTCTGAGCAGAACTTCGAGGTTTCCCTCAGGTAAGGAACTCCGCATTCATCACAGAACTTTGCCGGACTTGTTGGCTGGAATAGTAAGAACAACATATGCAATGTTAAGCTGCAAGTAATGAAGAAACAAACATGATAGTACTGAAAATTACACATCTGTCTGTCGACAAAGATTATTCTACCGGCAATCTCTAGGCAAGTTCCGTTTTTATAATCTTTCCCAGAATCAAGAATATGCTGGATACTCTAATCGAGCCATAACCGATAGAATTAAACCTAGCGATGGGCTTTATTACTTTTTATCCACATCCTCAAAAAACTAACAAGACAAGAACTCAAGGGGGCTGGAGTAGGTGCTTGATGACACTGAGCTGGTGATCACCAAGATTTGAGACTTTGTGCAACAGAAGAGGAACCACAAACAAAACTAGCAGGATGTTAAAGAAATGAATACCTCCACACCACTGTGTGTGTGTGTTTTTCTCTTTTCTTTCTCCATACAAAAAATAACGAGTCATCCAATGTGAAAAGAATTATTCGATGCACAGGGAAGAGATGCAACAGACGTACGATGTGGGGTCGAGGAAAGCACAAGATATTAGGCTTCATGGAAAGAAAATATCAACCCAATTCACAGCACCAAGACAAAGTTGGTGGTTGAAAATCAAACCAAGTTAAATTGTCTGGTTTCGAGTTTTCCTAATTCAAGTGTGTACCAAGTGGACAGTTAATATTTATACGAGGCAGTCTCATTGTCTTTTCAACTTTTCCTTCTTTTCCAGATCAAATTTCAGAAGTGGGGATATGTGGTTCACAGTTGGGTGTGAAAATAATTTTATTTGGGTCTACAGTAAATGAATAAAATAAGAACAGCTAAAGCAACTTAAACAACCCCAACAAAATTTGAACCAAAGATGCAATTTAAATGCACAGTTTTACCATGAAAATGGACCAGCATTTATCACACACGTAGAAAATGTGAGAAACGGTAGGCGTTCTCATAGGCAAGAAAGACAAAAAGTCGAAAACCAAAAAAGACGAAAAGAAACCATCATATGCATTACCAGTAACAAGAAGCCGTGAATCTGATATCTATAGGGCAAAGTGCAGTTTTTACAAGGTAAAATCTCTTTCTCAAATTGACTACTAGGACCATGTCACCCCCAGACGAACCAAACAAAAGAAATTACAGTAACTGAAATAGATAATTATGCAGAAAAAAGGAATAGATGCCATAATAAACTAAGGGCATCATGTTCATCAGATGCTTCTTTTGGAGGTAATTATGTCAAAACATATACAGAAACCAGCAAGCTTCCGTGAAGAGAGCGCATGATCATCAATTGAACATGATTAGTGCACCAGAAACAGTTCAGTTATGCATGAATGAATTTCAAGGATGATATACGTCTCAGTAATTCCTCCATAAAATAAACAGCAAATATTAGTGAACTGTTTAATTCAACCAAAGCAAGGACTGAAAATTCACACAATGTGAAGTCTCCATTAACTCACAAGGTACTAACCAATACGTTATTTATTCTATTATGAATGTGCTAAAAGGTTTCTTTCATTTTTTGATTCGCCAAAAATATCCTTACAATTATGTTAATTTTAGTGGCATTTATAGGGATAATTGCGATTTTAGTCCCTAAACTTAGTCACTTAAATGGTTTTGGTCCTCCAACAATTTTAGGTTGCAATATTGGTCCTCAAACTATTATATTTTTGGCATTTTTGGTCCTTCCATTAACTTAACCGTTAAAGTTAACGGAAAATTAGGTTTTAGTGTAAAAAATTGCCATTTTACTCCAATTTTGTGCTATTTTTCAAGTTTTAGTCCAATACACTTATTTTCTCTATTTTACTTCAAACTTCAAAAGTGAAAAAACCAAAAAAAATTGAATCTAAACAACATATTTTCTATATAATCTTAACAAAATATTATCAATAACATTTTTTTGTGTATAATGCAAATGATCTATATTTTTTTTTGTGTTGCACATGTTTTAGGTATTGCATTATATAGAAAAAGGTTATTGATAATATTTTGTTAAGACTATATAGAATTATATAGAAAATTTGTTGTTTAAATTCAATTTGTTTTCTCTCTTGAAGTTTGAAGAAAAATGAATAAAAAAATAAGTGTATTGGACTAAAACTTAAAAAATAGCACAAGATGTGAGTAAAATAATAATTTTATACACTAAAACCAATTTTTCCGTTAACTATAACGGTTAAGTTAACAGAAGTACCAAAGACGCCAAAATTATAATAGTTTGAGGACCAATATTGCAACCTAAAAATGTTTGAGGACCAAAACCGCTTAAGTGGCTAAGTTTAGGGACCAAAATTACACTTATCCCGCATTTATGCATTAACATATTATTATCTAAAACTTAATTTTGATAGTTTCTTGAATTAATAAAATATCAATTGGAAACATTGAACTTACGCAAGATTGTAATAAAGTATTAAAAGAATCCATTGAATTGTTTAAATTCAATTCTAAAATTACTAAATTCATGTAATTAATTCTAAGTATATCTCTAGGTTATATCTAATCTAAATCTAAATGTTTTATCTATATTGGCTATATATTATATATAAACACATTTGTATACACTACTTTAGTATGAGCATCACATAATGTTTTATATTTCTTAACTTTTTTCTAAAAGACAAAAATATCTCTATACAAGAAGTCGTTAAAATATTAAATCGGTATGCCATTAGTTAATTTCTTAAATATATAATTGTGTACAATACAATTTAGAATTCTATAAATTTAGCATTAAAAAAGAAAAAGAATAAAATACTTACATAGATCTTATTTTTTACAAATTCTATTTTACATATAATGAAGAAAAAAATAAAACATATAAAAGAACAAAGACTAAAAGTGTGCGATTGATCAGTTCATGTCGGATTAATAACTATTCTATTTCTCTATTGTTTTATTCATTTTAAAGCAAAATAAATAAGTTGACAATGAAAAGAAATGATCTAATAATTTTAACCAAAAATAATCTAACTAAAAGAGCACTACAAAAGATAATTACGGTGCCGCAATGTATAATTTATTAAGTACAACAATAATTATGTTAGATAAAATTTCATACTAAATTCATAACTTAAATGTCATTCCCATGATACATATAATGAAATATCAACTTTCTAAATTCAAAGTTTTGAATTACTATTTTATATTCCATACAAATGTATAGAGTATGTTCATATACTATAATGCACTTATAGTACTTAAAGTTTTAGAATAAAATTTTGAAATATTGTAAAAGAATGGGAGATATAGAATTATTAGTAAAAAAACACAATAAACTGTAAAAAAATTAAATGATTGAGATATGAAAATATAAAAAAAAGCAAAAACTAATAAAATTCTCAACATAAATAGTCTATAAAAATCCTCAAAAAGTATAAAATGGAATACATATGATTAAATTCAACTAATAAAAATAACAAGTATAAATTTTTTCAAGAATTTATAATAATTTACATAGTTTAATCAATGTAATATATGAATAATTAAGATAAAAATTTTAAAGTCAAAGATTAATATCATTTTGATCCTCTTTTATCATCTTGAATCAAAAAAGCATAGCGTCTATATTTTCATACATCACATTATTAATTTTATTGCAATTAATAAATTTTTCGGTCACAATAACAAATATCGATTACAAAAAAAGAAAGATACTATTATGAATATTCTCATGTTTCCCTTCACTTTGAGATCATCTCAGTCTTTTAGGTTTTATTTGAACATAAAATTTAAATGAAGAACGAAATACACAATAATCAAAACACAAAGTTGTATTGTTCAATGTAGTAACATTTTCTGTATAAAATCCAGTTACTAAATACATGTTTAAGTACAATACCAGAGAAATTAGAATGTGATAATTGGGTGTACATTTTCTCTATTTCGGTTTTGTTTCATTTAGCATTTTGAGTAAAGTTTCTTTTAATTCTTAACTCAATCTTATCATACGGAAAATTTAACTCAAAAAATCCAACTTTAGGTACTCTCTTCATTCTCATTTTACAAAAGCTCGGTATGGTTGGCGAGCAGGAAATTTGAATAAAAATAATATTATTTTACCAATGTTTTCAAAAGTTAAAAACACTACTATTTACTTTTTGTCAAAATTATATTGATCTTTTCCATTCAAATGGTACAATAAGAACAAGTGTCGCTCGTCTTCAATTAAATATATTAATCCCATAATTTATAGAAGTGTATCCCATAAAAGTAATAAGAAAAAGTAAAAGTATAAATAATAAAGTAAAGATGTTAATGAGAAATTATTTAAAAGATGCGGAATTCAACAAAAAAATTATGCATTAAACGCCAAATTTATTTTTAGAGGACTACGACATATTTTCAACATATCTTTTATGTTCCTTAATTTTTTCGTTCTTGTGAAGACCAAAATTACCTACATAAAATATTACTAAAGTATCAAATTTTCAAAAATACACTTAATTACTGCAGTCACCGTTTAACAATCCAAAAAATTTGGATTGGAAAAAGAATAAACCATAAGCAAAAAATAATTAAAGTTATAAATTTCATTTTACTTGCATTAAAGAAAATCGAAAAACATAACAAGCTGAACAATTTAATCGAAGGAACAAACACTTGTTCTATGATTCAGAATGTTAAATTTTTTTAGAATATTTTATATAAATATAAAAGTTTTTGGATGCAAGCTCTAAGACAAATATAAAAGTTGAGAGAAGTTTTAAGAAAGTTCTATATATATTAGAAGCTTTTATAGTATTTAATAACATTTTTAAAGGAGCTTTGAGAGCTTCTTATACCATTAAGATTAATCTTCACCATCCACTTGAGGACGCCAAATGTATAAATATTAGATAGAAGTACATTTTTAATAATCAAGTTTTGCAATCAACATTATCAGTCAAAATTTTATCGTTAAGTTTTTTTGCTTATTTGTTCCTTTTCTTACTTCAAATCTACTTATTGTCTCCAAGTGTCATTATGTATGGATCCGAACAATCCTAAAATTACTGATTAGTATGAGTCTCAAAGCGTCTCTTTATGAATGAACTACCCTAACTAAGACCTTTATGGTTCTTGGACTCAATTGAGTTTTCAAAATTAGTTAAAACAAAACACATGAGAAAACATAATACTGAAAAAACCATACTGATATGTTGTAGTGATTGTAAAGTTCAATTTCGGAGGAAGGGAAATGGAGAAAAGATGAAAAAGAACCATACACCCACCATCACATGCAGACGCCCGCCAACGTGACCAAGAGACTGTAGACAAGCTATATGTTGGGCAATGGCAGAGGGCTGCTGGTTGTGAGCAATTTCAGGCATTTGAGGTGGAGGAACACACTGTTGGTTGTGCATAAAGTGAGTCGCATGTGGACTTTGATTGATATGATGGTGATGACCCTGATGTATCGGATGGAACTGAGCCTGATGTGCTAGCGTTTGCATATGTTGTTTTGGTGGAGTCTGCTCAGTGTTCTGTGAATTCAAGTAGGTAACTCTTAAGATAGTAGTAGCAAATAAGTAAACCAAAAATCTATGAGGAAATTCTTTAGAAAAAGTAGATATGCACAGAAACACAATAATTTCATCTGTTGCCAACCTCCATCAAATTCAAAATGCATTTAGATCTCATTAACAATATAGACATACCAAAGTGATCTTTTTTTTTTTTTTTGTTTTTTCTAATTGACATATGAAAACAAATGATTAAGTCAATTATGGGCCAGAAAAATTTTGCTTCTTGTACATTCAAATTGTCCCATTAAAATAGGTCCGAGACTCAGAATTAACTTACTTTGAACATTCAAGTGCGGTAGAATTATAAGAATGTACATCACAACAAAACCAACTTGAACAATTCAAACTCTACATTAGAATAACATTATGAGAGTCACAAACTTGTCCAAGCCACGTAACATGATAAGAAAACTCAAGAACAACACACACAATCAGTGAAGTGAGCTTAGCCACTTGCTAGTTGGATGGCCTTGTGAACAATAAGGCTGTGGACGCAGAACGCTTATTTGAAGTTACTGGCCTTGTATTTACATAGTTTTTTTTGACAAGTTCTCTCAGTGGGAAGAAGTCTTTCATTCACAATATCAAAGTCAGAAAATCAACCAATAACAAGACAACAAACTAAATAACACTCATGGACCACATTCCCCACTAATTAAAAGTTTTCTCTAAGCTTCTGATCATTTATACGACACAAAGAGATGACCACATGCACACATCTGCATTTGAAGTCAAATTTAGCATTAGACCTAAATCACTAGAAACCAAGTTGCTAAGACTAACTCTTAATGTCTAAACAAAATTTTTACTTTTCATTTTCTCCAGCCAAGCTAGGCCTAACTACATACTAGATGTTTCAGGTTATTTTTCTTAAGATAGAGATAAATTGTTTTCATTCTTAATTGTTTGTCGAAGCAGGCAAGAGCGCATTTAAACAAATACGGGAAAGTAATAAATAAACATAAACCTCCAAGCATGCAGTCATAACATGATCAATGGGGACCACGTAAAACTCAAAAGCAATTATTAAGGGAATAACAAGATTGTCAAAACAACAACCCTAACTAAAATTCCTATTCACAGAATTTGACAGATGATCGAATAACTTGTAGGAAAATTTAACCATAGCTTTAGTCTAAGATATACCTATGCGCCAATTCTCTATCTAGGGATCTTAATCTATTCTCCAATTCAATGACAGATGTTTCCTTCTCCTATTATGATTTTACTCCAAAAAGAATTTTAATTGGAATAGTCTTCTTCAGCGTCTTCAAGAGTTGTTGTTGAAGCATACATAATAACTATGGAAAGAATAAAGCACATTCTTGATGTCCTTGAATTAGATACCAACCTATAGTAGTTAAATCGTTACTTCAGATATCGGGCATTTAAACATTCTCCAACTAGAGTAAATTAATCACAATCAAACTCTTTCACGAGAAGCAAATTGATAAGGCACATACATCAAACTCTATTCACTTGTTAAAAGAATGTATTCAGTTGCCAAAAAAAAGAATATCTCACTTCATTTGGTGGGCGATAGCCTTGAGAAGTAGCCATTGACGACGAATTTTCTGGACTAGGGAATGCCTGAAAAGTATGTCAGAAGTTTAATTAGATTGACCTTTAGAATGGGGAGACTGAAAACCAGCACTGCAGCTAAAAAATCTTAGAAACTTACAGGCAAACCAGGTATGTTAGAAATAGAGTTTGATATAACCCGCCTATATTTGTGTCTTGGAGCATAAAATTTGTAGTCTCTTGCAGAAACAGCAACTTCACTCCGTCCCGTCAATCTTTTAAACCTTTTGTGATACACATACATGGGTTAAGAAAGGTCGTCACAAAGCTCATACAGAGTATTAGTTATAGCATTCAGCATTGAGATATTGGGCTGTGCTATGGATTACTGCAAACAATGAGATCAACTCAAAGAGCTACTTTTACAATATTTCAGTAAACGTTTTAATGGAAAGAGATACCAAAGTCAAATTGCCAACAACATGAAATCAATGCAAATGCATGCACAGCACTGGTATTGCAAAAATTTTATCATGTTTTTGTATAGGTATTGTAGAAAATTCTTACAGTACAATAAATTATGCCTCAATTTCAAACTAAAAGTCTTTGTTTCTGTTTAAGATGTTGAATAATAATTTCTCTACAATGGAACTGAAGTTGTATCTTCTCTCTTTGTAAATTACCCCAAAAATCAATTACTATAGCATATAACTACAGAAAATTCTTCCGAAATCCTCAATCTTCTTTTGGTTCAGTCGTATCCCTCCTATTCCCCATTGTCCGTGACTTTCACCTTTGTTAAGATGACAGTGTTATGCAGACAGGATGCATATTGTTCAAAGTATGACAATACTATAGCTCTTATTTGATTTTGAAAATTTTACAGTAAGAATATTAACGGGTATATTTGCTAAAGATAAACTTTCATAATTTTTTGTGTGTACTTATTTTTCTAACTTTTTTGGAGTGGATTGCCGGACCACAAATCTGTACCTAGCTAGTTTTGAATTTTTTGAATTATTTTACTATTTAACTGATTACGTTTAAAGTGAAATTTTACTATAGTAGCACAGAGATGTTAGAAGTTTAAACAAATATTGTCATTATCTTATTACTAACTAAATTGCAGGATATATAAAATAATGTCATCGAGACATGAAATGGTTGAAGTAATTCTAAAATTACAGATAGGTAAAATGATGCAATTAAGAGTATAAATGGGTTACAGTGAGATTGTATCAGCGTAATGTGACACACAGAATTTACCCTTACTTTTATCATAATATAAATGTTATAAACCATAAATGAAATGGAAATGAAAGAAAGTCTCCAAGACTCTCTAACTCATTACAGTAATTATATCCAATAATAAAATTCTCAACTAACTCTGAGTTAACTAATAACTCACCTAGAACACTCTATGTTATTAAATTGGATCTTAATGAGAAATAAGGATTAATAACCAATTAAATGTTGACAACCAGTATCGCTAGGTTACCTATATTTTCAAACTGATGGCCAATCAACTTGACAAAGAATGGGTTAGCGAAAGAATTATAATGGTCAATAAAAGAGAGAGAGATACCAAATTTATCAGCATTTTGAAAACATATATCAGACTTAAAAAATAATGAGGACCAATTTTTTCAAGCAAAGAACAATGCTATCACAACTAATTGATGTCTGAGAGCTTGTAACATACCACTCAGCATCATCTATACCAATTTTTGTTGGTTTTTCAACGATAGCTAAGCCATTTACCACCACGAAACGAACACGCTTCTCCTCCTGTATCACTAACTCAGGAAACCTTGATCTTGTTTCAAAAGAAGTTGCTAGCTCCCGTCTCTTAAATGTGCAAGGACCTACATGTACAATATCAACATGAGATATTTGCGGGAGGATCGATAGCATATTATTTATCTGTCTTCAAAGAGATAGTCGGCCAATCTCAGATCTAAAAGATTTAAAGAATGTCTAGAGTAAGTGATAGCCATATGTCATAGATTACATATTTGTGTCAGTCAGGTAGGTGTTGTAACTGCCCAGATCATGTAATAATATTGCATCATTCTTTTTCCTTTTCTGAGCGAGCAGATGGAGGAAGTAGAGAAAACTGAAGGTGGGACAATAACTATCAACACTTTTAAGACAAAGCAATATTCATTGAAGAACAGGTAACGGATTCTGGAGACAAAGTCAAGAGCATTTATGCCATACAAATGGAATGACCTCATTACTGCAACATGTAGATGTGCCCATACAACTTCAGTGTTCTAATAGTCTGTATCCAAAGAAAGTAAAATGTGATACCTTTCCTCGGAAATTTCTTCGCAAGCTTTCTATACAATCCACCAGCTGCTTCAAGGGCCACACCAATAGTCTTTTCACGCATGCCACTCATTGACGATAATCTCATGTTAACTTCATTAACTAATGTTTCATACATGTTAGCAACATACATTAAGGGCAAAGCATAACGTGAATCGCCTTCATATCTGATCTCTCTGGACTTCCTCTTGCTTATGTTATCTTGGGAGGATTGTTGCACAATGTAATCAGCCTCATAATCTGACATTTCAATCACATGTGGCTCGATAAAATGATCCACAATGATGTCCAAAAATCTTGCCCTGGCTGTTTCAATCGGAGAAACATCTGGTGTAGAGGAATGAAGGTCAGGTTGCATTAGATGATCTCAAACGACACAAAAATACTCAGTGATCACTAATTACAGAATGATGATATCTCACCATCAATTGTCAAAATAGAGTATGGACCGCTTGAAGACCCATTGTTTTCAAGACTGCTCCTGTCATCCTCCACACCCATGCTGTGATGTGGTAACGAGCTCTGATAAGACTCATGCATGCAGTCCTACAAGATTTAAAACACCAAGTTGAGAATTACGAATGGCAACACGAAAACATGGACCAACACAGTTTTAAGGGAGAAACAATGTCACACAGAGAACCTCAAAGATGTTTTGACATTGTGAACAATTCAGTGCATCGAAACAATGGTGCACAGAACTACATCGAGGAAATACTATTTGTATCAATAGATTATCTGCTAATAATTGCCACAAATATTACAGAGAGCAAATTTTTCTGCATATGTCTAAGAAACTCTAAAATTTCATATCGGTCGTGACAAAAGGAAAGGATTAGTAGTAGCGGCAGTGGCAGAAGAAAGAGATCTTATACAATTGATTTGAATCACATACTACATAATCATGGACGGGTCAATATATTAAGACTAACAGAATAAGATGCCAACAAACAAGAATATCTGGCGAACAACAGTTTTCATTAGATTATCAGCCATAAGAAGAAGAGACTGTAATCATATCAACAACTTAATCTGCTCAACACAACAATCCACAAACTCAGGGCCAAGTTCAAATTTTTAACAGCAAGCAGAAGCCCTTTCGGGTTGACTCAAAGATTATACTCTTTTATTAGCTTCAAGAAATAATGAAGGACTCTAATAAAGGTACACAACTGATTGCAATTGCAAATTACCGTACAGTAAATTCATGATCAAAGCACAAGACTTCAGGAACAAAAACTGTTAAAGGTAAAGTGCTTTTATCTAAATTCGCTACTTTACAAACTTCAGCACAGTAGCAGAAGTAAAAAATTATAAAAATCCAGCAATTTTCACACTAACACTGACGACAGCCGAGGACCGATCGTCGTTATCGTCGGTGACGTCATCCGCGGCGGGGTCAGTGACGTCGTCACCGGAATTGAGGTCGTGCAAGGAGGTCCCTATGTACGAATTGGCGGCGGCGGATGCCAAATTGTAGTGCTCCACCGGAACCCTGCTCGCCATTATCAGCAGAGCTAAAACCCTAGCAAAATCAGCAGCACCGAAAGAGAGGGAATTTGAAGAGGGAAAATTTTAACGGCTATACAGACTTACAACTGTGTGTCTGTGTGTGTGCGGAAGGGGTTTTGGGGGTTCCGAAGCGCAGTCCGAACCTACCACCATTCATATCCTTACCACCTCCCAACCCGGTAGGTAAGAACTGGGGAAAATTTTATTTTCATCCCCAAATTTTTAGCTTAATTTTAATGTAGCCCCTATTTTTTTAGTTGTATTTAATTTAGTCCTTTTCATGATTTTCCAACACCAATTTTCGGCCGAAATGTGTAATTTTATTAAAATATTTTATCTTATTAAAAATGAAATTGTTTTGGTTCCTCACTTTTAATCGTAGTTCCCAAACTGAAATTGATAGCAAAAAATCGAGGAACTAAAGTAATTGGAATCGGAAAATTGTGGATTGAATTGTAACTGTGACGGTGAGAAATAAAAATAATTTATATCGATAAAATATATAATTTATGATGATATTTCGATGAAAATGCATTTTTCAATCCAGAAAAATTGATCTGAAAGAGTTACTAAATAAAAAAATAATTTAACAAATAAGAACTTTATTTTTATTTTTTGTTCCATTTTAGTCCCTCATAATTCAAATAAATTTCACTATGGTTCCTAATTATTAAATTTTAATGCAATCTAATTAAGATGGAGAGAATATTCCACTAATATTGAGGAGTAAACTTGAAAAAAAGTAACGTACTTTTTAAGAAATGATTTTAGTATCTGAATTCACAATTTCATGATTAATTATACAAATTTAGATTGTAAATAAATTTTAAAACTAACTTCATTTTTAAGTTTAACGAAAGAAAGAAAAATTATTTAAGGAATATAATATGTAATTAGAGAAAAAATAATGGCAGTGGGAATAAAAGTTATAAATTGTAATTGGGTTAATTATATTTACATCCCTGATATGTTGTGTAATTATACAAATTACTCATCTCTTTTGCGTGATTACATAAATCATTCTTACCATTTATTGTTGACAAAAAAATTGCCTTAAAATGTGAATTGTCTACGCTGTTCTACCGAAAAATCCCTTTAAACAAAACCATTTTCATCGTATTTTCTTAATTTTTTAAGGGTTTTTCGGCAGCTCAATGCCGGCAATTCACATTTTTAGGCCATTTTTTTTTCATAAAAAATGACTAATAAATATGATTTTGTAATTACACAAAAGACATAGTAATTTGTATAATTACACAAAAGATCATGAAAGTGTAAATGTAATTAACCCGTTAAATTAATACTAAATAAAAAAGGGTTAAATACACTTACCATGTAGCACCCTCTAACGGCACTACGACTATATCTTTCCTAATTATCACACTTAATGTAAATCCTGTTATATACGTAATTATGCACATAATTCAATCCCTGCTGAGTATAATGACACGTAGTCTCACAATCACAAAAAGCATATCTATCACCTCATCCACAAAATCACATATATACATATATATCAAGTACGTCAAAAATGGAACCATTATAGTTGGTTTACGTGTCATTCTCGTTTTTAATCCAAAATGAGACGTCTATTTCTATTTAGGATGAGGAGAAAACTGCATACTGGCTCGACCTGACTGGAATGCAAACCGTGGACCTAGTTGTCGTGAATGGGCACAGCAAAATCTACACCTGAAAAATGTTAGCAGAGGGATGAGCCTGCAACTCAATAAGTAAACAATCGGCATCAATTATATACGCACCTCATTTATATCAACAAGACAATGACAAACAACGTATATAATATAATCAATTTAATCAAGCACATTTCATTTTATTAATTCCATGTAATCATCTCATGATTAGACAATTAATCAAACTCGCATTAACCTAGTTGGCTTGCCAGAAGGTGATATAGTATTTTTCTTCACCAACTCAACCTCACCATTTATTATACACATATACATGAATCCCCTTGGCATGCAACACAGACTCATCAATCTCATTTCGCATCAAAACTCTTTCATTTCGCATCATAGCTCTTTCCACACCGCATCATAGCTCTTTTCATTTCATTTTGCCACGTGGACTATTCAACAACATCAAGGGGTATTCATATCATAATTACATTTAATTTCCATCACTCCCTCGATTCCACATATCACCGTTCTTGTAAGCCAACTAGCCACATAAAACCACTTAGCAACATTTTTCACATACAAGCACATAACACTGGTATCAAACAGCCAATGGCATATCTTCCTCATTTTCCTTTCACGACATAATCATTTCAAGGTAATCATAAACCACTCGTACAGTTTAAAATAGATTAGTCAAGCACTAATCATAGGCTCACATAAAAGTAATATCACCAAGAAATGAAACATATATAAATAATACTAATTATTTACGCAAACAACATTAATAGGAAAAAGGAACATCTATAAGCAGCACTAATTATTTACTTACCTCGATCTTATACAGATTTAGCTAGCTGATATGAAGTCGTACGATCATCTACTTTATCCCCGTGTCCTATCATAAGGTATAATACGTATAATTAATATCTAGAATGTCAATTCCTAAATAAAATATTAAATAGTATTTATATATATATATATATATATTTCACCAATCTCTCAATATTTCATTAAACCCTCCATCCTATTATAACTACCATTCATAATAACAATTCTTGGATTATATTTATCTCAAAATATACTTATCTTTACTAAATATAATATTTTCAATTATATTCTATAATATTTCTCAAATAAAATTTTCAACCCGATTAAACTAAGCTAATCAATTGTAGAAATTATTAAATCTAGTAAATTAAGCAGTTTAAGCCATTAATTATAACACCCCTTATTCAATTGAGACATTTAACCAGGCACTAATTATAAATACTCAATTTCATAAAATTCTCCGATTAAACACTAAATCGAGGAGTATAAATAACATTTAATAAATGCACTTATTAAATAATATCATTATATAAATTAAAACTAATTAAAATAAAATTATTTCTTACCTCATTTTCGCCGATTTTGTTTCTGTGTGCATGTATGTGTGTTGTGTGTGTTTTAAAATGATGGGGGGAGGGCGGCCCATCATTATCCCACCCCTCTTTTTCCCTTTTTTTTTTAAAAAAAATTTTTAATAAACTTTTTCAAAATACCCATTACGTCCTTTCTAATTTCTTAATTAATATAATTTGTTCCCAAATATTATATAAAGCTCCAATTCACTCCGTTCAAGTTTTAATATGATCACAATTTAATCTATAATATATCTACTAATTAACTAAATTTTCTTAAATAATTACCAATTAACCCCATAATTATGATTAAAAATTTATGGGCGTCACAATTCTCCCCTCCTAATAAAAATTTCATCCTCGAAATTTAATTAACGTACCAGTTCAGGGAATAAATATGGATACTTCTCTCTCATACTCTCCTCAACCTCCCAAGTGGCTTCTCTGGGAGAGTGATGACTCATTTTACCTTCACCATAAGTATTTCTTTATTCCTCAACTTCTTTATATTCCGATCCAAAATTTCTATGGGTTCTTCTATGTACGTTAGTCCTTCAGATATTTCTATCTCTGGTTCACGCAAAATGTGACTAGGATCAGATCGATATCGACGTAACATGGACACATGGAACACATCATGTATTTGGGACAACTCTGCTGGTAATGCTAATCGATAAGCTAGTGGTCCGACTCGCTCAATGATTTCATACGGCCCAATATATCTCGGACTTAATTTTTCTTGCTTACCGAATCTTAAGATTCCCCTCCATGGTGATACCTTCAGAAAAACTTTCTCTCCCACCTCATATTCCATCTCCCGGCGATGTTTGTCGACATAACTCTTCTGCCGATCTTGAGCTGCCTTCAAACACTTTTTGACTATTTGTACCTTATCCACCATTTCTTGGACTAATTCGGGCCCCTCAAGTTGTCTTAATCCCTCAACGTCCCAACAGATTGGACTTCGACATTTTCTTCCATACAAAGCTTCATACGGAGACATACCAATACTAGAATGAAAACTGTTATTATATGCAAATTCCATCAGTGGTAAATGATCATCCCAGTTTCCTCTGAACTCAATCACGCAGGCTCTCATCATGTCCTCCAACGTCTGAATGGTCCTTTCTGATTGTCCATCTGTTTGAGGATGGAATGCTGTACTAAAGTGCAAGCTTGTACCTAATGCCCTTTGCAAGCTTCCCCAAAAATGAGACGTAAACCGAGGATCTCTGTCAGAGACTATAGAAGTAGGTACCCCATGTAATCTCACAATTTCCGAAACGTACAACTCAGCCAACTTATCCAAAGAATCATTTTGTCTTACTGGCAAAAAGTGAGCCGATTTAGTTAATCTATCCACGACACCCAAATAGCATCATGTTTCCTGAATGTACGTGGTAACCCAATGACAAAATCCATAGTAATCTTTTCCCATTTCCATTCAGGTATAGATAAAGGATGAAGCTTACCCACTAGTGCTTGGTGTTCTGCCTTAACTTGCTGACAAGTTAAACATTTAGCCACAAACTCTGCAACATCTTTCTTCATGGTTGGCCACCAATAGTAGGGTCTCAAATCTCGATACATCTTGGTACTGCCAGGATGCATAGCATACGGTGCATAGTGCGCCTCGTGCATAATCTCCGTTCTCAATTCCTCTACATTTGGTACACACATACGCTTTCCATTTACTAACATACCATCTTCCTGTATTACAAATTGATCGTTCTTTCCTTATTGTGCCTTGGCTTTTATTTTCTGCAAATACGGGTCACTAATCTGTGCATTCTTAACTTTGTCCCTAAGGGAAGGCTTTACTTGAAGAGTGGCAAGTAAAAGATCATCACCAACGCTAAAACTCACACTCATTGCTCTGAGGGCAGCTAAATACTCCACATTATAGCAAATCATACCCACTAATTGGTCCACCGTCTTTCTACTCAACGCATCTGCAACTACATTTGCTTTTCCGGGGTGATAATCAATAGTACAATCGTAGTCCTTCAACAGCTTGATCCACCTTCTTTGCCTCAAATTCAACTCTTTCTGTGTTGGAATATACTTTAAGCTCTTGTGATCGGTAAATATTTGAAATGTTTCTCCATACAGATAATGCCTCCAGATTTTCAATGCATGCACAATCGCTGCCAATTCTAGATCATGGGTTGGATAGTTCAATTCATGCGGCCTCAACTGCCTCGAAGCATAAGCTATAACCCTTCCATGTTGCATCAAAACACATCCGAGTCCTTGCCGTGAAGCATCAGTATATACCACATATCCTCCATTCCCAGATGGCAATGCAAGAATAGGTGCTGAGGTAAGTCTTTTTTTCAACTCTTCAAAACTCTTATCACACATGTCATTCCAATTGAATGGTGCATTCTTCTTTAACAGATTCGTCAGGGGTCTCGCAATCACAGAGAAATCTTTCACAAATCTTCTATAATACCCAGCCAATCCTAGAAAACTGCGAACTTCTGATGCATTTTTAGGTGGCTCCCACTCCAAAATAGCCTTAACTTTTGTCGGATCAGGTTGTACCCCTTGCTTTGAAACAATATGTCCTAAGAAAGCAATCTCTTTCATCCAAAATTCATATTTGCTAAATTTAGCATACAATTGCTTTTCCCTCAAGATTTGTAAAACTGTCCGTAAATGTTGTTCATGTTCCCCGTGACTACTAGAAGATATCAGAATATCATCAATAAACACAATCACAAATTGATCAAGGAATGGCTGTAAGGTTTTGTTCATCAACGACATGAAAGCAGCAGGGGCATTTGTTAACCCAAATGGCATAACAACAAATTCGTAATGGTCATACCTGGTTCGAAAAGTTGTCTTTGGAATAGATCCTTCTTCAATCCGCAATTGCCAATAACCTGATCTCAAATCAATTTTAGAAAACACTGTTGCACCCTTCAGTTGGTCAAGTAAATCGTCTATCCGTGGCAGAGGATACTTGTTCTTAATTGTGATCCGATTCAATTGCCTATAATCAACACATAATCTCATACTCCCATCCTTTTTCTTTACGAATAATACTGGTGCTCCCCAAGGCGAAATACTTGATCGTATAAACCCCTTATCGAGTAATTCTTCTAATTGCTTCTTTAATTTTTAATTCTAGCGGAGCCATTCTATATGGTGCAATCGAAATAGGTGCTGCCCCAGGAATAGTTTCTATTTCAAAATCCACTTCTCGATGAGGTGGTAACCCAGGTAATTCTTCTGGAAAAACATCAGGAAATTCCCTAACTACTGGAACATCTGACACACCCGGCACTGAACTTCGTAGTATCACGTACACTAGCTAGATATGCTTCACCCTTCTTTAATTAAATTCAAAGCAGTCATAGCAGAAATTAAACAGTTAGGTATAACTTTTCTTTCTCCCACTATAACCGTCTTCATCTGCCCATTGATTTCTACAGCCACCTCTTTTGTTTGACAGTCCACCAAAGCATGATTACTAGATAACCAATCCATCCCTAGGATAACATCAAACTCCCTAAGGTTTATCACAACTAAATCTGCATATAGTGTGACACTATCCACTACTATTGGACAAGATCTCACAACGGTATTAACAAATATAACCCCACCTGCAGGCATAGATACACATAAGTCATGCCCCAACTGTTCAATACTAGCATGCACACGTGATGCAAAATCATGTGATATAAATGAACAAGTAGATCCTGGATCAATTAACACATGCGCATCAGAATTGCAAATAGAAAAGGAACCAGTAATAACCTCAGGTGCAGTAGGAGCTTGTCCCCTGGTAATGGCATACACCCTTGCTTGTGGCTGAGATTGACTACTCTGTCCAGTCGATGTTGTAGAAATAGTCCCGCTACCTCGACCACCTCTTCCTCGACCCCTACTTATACTAGCTCGTTGCACATTTTCCCCCACACTACTTGGTCCTGAAATCTGGGATCTACTGGCGTCAACTCTCCACGTAGGACAATCCCTGACAATATGTCCCGGTTGGTGACAACGATAGCACACGATTGGCTAGACTCCCCAACATTCACCGGTGTGTTTCCTACCGAAATTCATGCACGAGGGAATAGACCTTCCACTAAACGATCTGATTGGACCCTGTCTTCCCCCAAATCCGACTGAGGTAGACCCGCCTCTACTTGACGACACTGATGGAGACCTATTAGTTTGACTCATTCCTCGGCCTTTGTACCCACCTCTCTGAAAACCAGAACTCTTAAAAGAAACTGCACCACTTGATCCGCTTGTAAAGTTAGGATTATCTGTCCACTTCTTCCGTTTAGCTTCAGCAGAATTCCTCTCTATGGATGTCTCTTCAGCTCTCAACGCTGCTTCCAAAAGTGCACTGTAACTCGGAGGTTTAATTGCTATCTTCTCTCGTATCTCAAGCCTCAGGCCTCTTTCAAATCTGTCTCTCCTCAATTCATCTGTACTTACCTCTTCTGGAGCATACTTAGATAGCCTCACAAATTGCAGCTCATACTCAGCAACAGACAATTCATTCTGCTTTAATTCTAGAAATTCAACTTTCTTACGGTTTCTGTAGACCGGTGGAGTGTATTTCTCAGCAAATTCCCTCAAGAAATCATTCCATGTTAAAGTGATTGGTCGATTCCTACTCCCTGGAACAGTTTCCCACCAATCCAACGCATCTTTCTCCAATAAAGACACTGCATACCTCAACTTTTGTTCAGAAGTGCATTCAATTCTGTCTAGAACTCTTTCTGTATTCCTCAACCATTCTTCTGCTTCTGCAGGATCAGTTGTACCAGCAAATACCTTCGTACCCTGTCTTCTAACTATCTCATAGTTTTTATCAATGACTACATCTTGTGGTTGGGGTTGGTAGCCATCCTCTGCATAAACTCTAGGAATTGTTGCATAAAAGGATTTACTTCTGGTTGGGGAACGTTTCTATTCTGGTCTTCTAACCCCTGATGTTCAGATGCATGATCATGACCCTGTACAGACTCTAATGACTCAGTTGGGCCAGCAGCGTTTTCACCTGACGCTTCCATCATATATGAAATGCATATGTATAATTAGACTCATAATATATATGTTAAGTATAATACCACATATTATCAAATAACCCCGGAGAATCTAATCCCTGCTCTGATACCACCAAATGTATCACCCTCTAACGGCACTACGACTATATCTTTCCTAATTATCACACTTAATGTAAATCCTGTTATATACGTAATTATGCACATAATTCAATCCCTGCTGAGTATAATGACACGTAGTCTCACAATCACAACAAGCATATCTATCACCTCATCCACAAAATCACATATATACATATATATCAAGTACGTCAAAAATGGAACCATTATAGTTGGTTTACGTGTCATTCTCGTTTTTAATCCAAAATGAGACGTCTATTTCTATTTAGGATGAGGAGAAAACTGCATACTGGCCCGACCTGATTGGAATGCAAACCGTGGACCTAGTTGTCGTGAATGGGCACAGCAAAATCTACACCTGAAAAATGTTAGCAGAGGGATGAGCCTGCAACTCAATAAGTAAACAATCGGCACCAATTATATACGCACCTCATTTATATCAACAAGACAATGACAAACAACGTATATAATATAATCAATTTAATCAAGCACATTTCATTTTATTAATTCCATGTAATCATCTCATGATTAGACAATCAATCAAACTCGCATTAACCTAGTTGGCTTGCCAGAAGGTAATATAGTATTTTTCTTCACCAACTCAACCTCACCATTTATTATACACATATACATGAATCCCCTTGGCATGCAACACAGACTCATCAATCTCATTTCGCATCAAAGCTCTTTCATTTCGCATCATAGCTCTTTTCATTTCGCATCATAGCTCTTTCCACATCGCATCATAGCTCTTTTCATTTCATTTTGCCACGTGGACTATTCAACAACATCAAGGGGTATTCATATCATAATTACATTTAATTTCCATCACTCCCTCGATTCCACATATCACCGTTCTTGTAAGCCAACTAGCCACATAAAACCACCTAGCAACATTTTTCACATACAAGCACATAACACTGGTATCAAACAGCCAATGGCATATCTTCCTCATTTCCCTTTCACGACATAATCATTTCAAGGTAATCATAAACCACTCGTACAGTTTAAAATAGATTAGTCAAGCACTAATCATAGGCTCACATAAAAGTAATATCACCAAGAAATGAAACATATATAAATAATACTAATTATTTACGCACACAACATTAATAGGAAAAAGGAACATCTATAAGCAGCACTAATTATTTACTTACCTCGATCTTATACAGATTTAGCTAGCTGATATGAAGTCGCACGATCATCTACTTTATCCCCGTGTCCTATCATAAGGTATAATACGTATAATTAATATCTAGATGGTCAATTCCTAAATAAAATATTAAATAGTATTTATATATATATATATATATATTTCACCAATCTCTCAATATTTTACTAAACCCTCCATCCTATTATAACTACCATTCATAATAACAATTCTTAGATTATATTTATCTCAAACTATACTTATCTTTACTAAATATAATATTTTCAATTATATTCTATAATATTTCTCAAATAAAATTTTCAACCCGATTAAACTAAGCCAATCAATTGTAGAAATTATTAAATCTAGTAAATTAAGCAGTTTAAGCCATTAATTATAACACCCCTTATTCAATTGGGACATTTAACCAGGTACTAATTATAAATACTCAAATTCATAAAATTCTCCGGTTAAACACTAAATCGAAGAGTATAAATAACATTTAATAAATGCACTTATTAAATAATATCATTATATAAATTAAAACTAATTAAAATAAAATTATTTCTTACCTCATTTTTGCCGATTTTGTTTCTGTGTGTGTGTATGTGTGTTGTGTGTGTTTTTATGTTTTGTGTGTGTGTCTTTTAAAATGATGGGGGGTGGGCGGCCCATCATTATCCCACCCCTCTTTTTCCCTTTTTTTTTAAAAAAAATTTTAATAAACTTTTTCAAAATACCCATTACGTCCTTTCTAATTTCTTAATTAATATAATGGGTTAATTATATTTAGACCCCCGCTGAAAATGTATAATTACACTTTCCCCCAAAGAAGTTTTGAAATTACATTTACATCCCCTCTAAAAATTCTTTGTTTACACCTGACCTCCATTCGTTAAAGTTTGGGCGGAAAATGTTCATTTCAACAAAAATAATGACATAAATTTTCAATTTTACCTCTCATTTAACATTCTCGTGCAATAATTTTGTAGTTATAAGGAAAAAATATAATAATATTGACCTCACTCCATACATATACGTTACACTTATCCTCTTATAAGTACAAAAATATACATGAGAATGTTAAATGATGGGAAAAATTAAAAATTTGTGTAATTATTTTTGTTGACGTGAATACTTTTTGTCCAAACTCTAACGGATGGGGGTCAGGTGTAAACAGAGAATTTTCGGAGGGGGTGTAAGTGTAATTTCAAAACTTTTTTGGGGGAAAGTGTAATTATACATTCTCAGAGGGGGTGTAAGTGTAATTAACCCTAATATAATTTGTTCCCAAATATTATATAAAGCTCCAATTCACTCCGTTCAAGTTTTAATATGATCACAATTTAATCTATAATATATCTATTAATTAACTAAATTTTCTTAAATAATTACCAATTAACCCCATAATTATGATTAAAAATTTATGGGCGTCACATACCACCCCTAAAGTATTCATCCTACATCAATTACCCCCCTAAAGTATTAAAACATTCAAAAAAACCCCTTGACCTTCTAACTCCTTTTATTTTTAAGCTCAAAAGGTCCATTTTACCCTTATTGAAAATTGTTTTTTTCAAAAAAAAATTAAAGGGATTTTTAAAATACCAAAATCGCTCTTTTGTGAAACTTTTGTCTAATTCTAGTTTCACTTATTCATTAGCTCCTTTTATTTTTTTAATCCTAAAATATTTGGAGTTTACTTTATTTTAGTTTCCTTTATTTATCAAGTCAAATTAAAAATAAATTCATACATATATATATATATTTATATATTTACTTAAACAAACATACAATTAATAAAATCAAAAGAGCTGATCATGAGCTAATAAGAAAATGTACAGTTAATATATATTTATATATATAAACATGATAATTATATAAATATGGTAATTATAAGAATATATAAATTTATTTTAAACTTGGTTTGACAAATAAGTGAAACTAAAATAAAATGAGTTCCAAATACTTTAGAATTATAAAAGTTAAAGGATCTCGATGAAAAAGTGAAAATAAAATTAGATAAAACTTAAAAAAAGAGTGGTTTTGGTATTTTAAAAATCCCTTTAATTTTTTTTCATAAATCAATTTTTAGTAAGGGTAAAATGGACTTTTTGAACTTCAAAATTAAAGGTGTTAGAAGGTCAGAGGGCTTTTTGAAGGTTTTAATACTTTAGGGGAGGGTAATTGATGTAGGATGGATACTTTAAGGGTGATAACTATATTTAACCCAATAAAAAATTATATGTGCACATAATTTGTGCTCCAATATTATGTATATATATATATATATATGGATCCTTATCAAAGACTTTGCTTTAAAACACCATAAAAAAAATTAATATTAGCTATATATTTAATAACTATATGGCTATAAATTGTGGTAAATAATTATTATTAGCTATGGTTAAATAAAAATCAATACAAAAACTAGCTTTTCCACCATGAAAAACTTATTTGCTACGGCTTTTAGCCGTGGTAGAAACTTTCACCATGGCTTTTAGCCACCATCGCGAAAACTACGGCCAACAACTCTTGCGTAGCCGTGATCATTGACTATTCGTTACGGTTATTTGATATTAACCATGACAATTAGCCATGATTAAATATCATAATTTTTTTTAGTGAAACCACAATTATTATTGTAACCTTTTGATTAATATCCTAATCATGTAGTGGAATCCCAACACTTGTTTTCTTTATCAGAGTAAAATATTAGACACAAATGAATTTAATATTTCACAATTCCCCTCAATTTATAAATAAATACATAAACAACACCTGCATGATTCATACGTGTTTTTTTTTTTTTTTTTTTTTTTAAATTACAGCAGTTGTCGTTCTTATCTTATCCAAATATATTGTATATAATAATACCCTCCACCACAATCACAACCAATAACGCATAAAAACTAAATAATAATAATAATAATAAAGCATAGAATAAAATAAATTGTTCTAATACGTACAAAAAACTGCAAAATGGTAAAGAATTATAAAACTAAGCACGAAGGAAATAAAGCAAACCGGACAAGCTTTAAATTGGTGAAATTATTATTATTATTATTTAACAAAAGTATTACATCAAGGAATCAATTAATTAATTTTACAAGTTCGTGGAATAATAATTTGTCATCGTGTTATTTTTTAATAAATTGATAATAGTCATATGACAATCTCATTATTGATAAATACTATTAAATTAGAATATTCACATGCTGGTGGAATTCCAATCATTATAATCTTATAATTATCGGGTCTTATGTTCGACTAGTAAGTAGGCCTCATCGTGTAAAAATTTTGTACAAAATAAAACTCAACATATTTTTTTCTATATTTTTCTTAACATTATGATATAACATATAATCTTTTCTCGACCCTTATCTACAAGAAGCATTTCTTTTCTTTATATCTACATTTAATACTAGTCGAAACACACTCTATACATGTTCAATAAAGTTTATTAAATTATATCAAATACAAAAGTTTAAGATAAAACAAATAATTAGTTTAAATTGACAAAATAACTCAATATTGAATATGCATAAACAAAAAATTACTAAAAGAGTAATTGATTAAAAGAGATTAATATTTTGTGAATAAAAGTTGTTCAATGATATTTTTTGTCAATGAACATTTTGACAACCAAAATTGTTTTTTTTTTTTAATTGAAAGTGATGAATTTTATTAATTGAAAGTAAAGTGATTACATTCAGTCCTGTTAGCTATCAATATCGAACATAAATAATTACAAACAATCAAATCCATAATATCACATACACTAATACCTGCTATTACAGCAGCAAATCACACCTACTATACAGTAGAACTAACATCAACTCATGCAAGGGATTCGAACCTAAAACCTATAGGATCATGAGGACTTAGCTTCACCAACTAATAGTTATCTTTTTTTTTTTTTTTTGGAATTGAAAGCGATGAATTTTATTATCGAAAGTAAAGATATTACATTAGTCCTGTTGGCTATCAATACTGAACATAAATAATTACAAACAATCAAATCCATAATATCACATACACTAACACCTGCTATTACAACAACAAATCACACCTACTATGCAGTAGAAATAACATCAATTCATGCAGGGGTTCGAACCCGTAACCTTAAAATCATGAGACCTTAGCTTCACCAATTAAGTTAGGCCTCCTCAACAACAACCAAAATAATTATCATAAAGATTCAGTCTTAACCTTGATAGATATTTCAATAATAGCTCTAAATTTGGTGAGAAATACTCAATATCATACTCCCTCGATCTCAATTTCATCACAATTATTATAATTATGTTCTGAAGGTTTCAAAATAATATTCAATTTCGTAAGATAGAAAATATTTTTTTTCAGGGAAAGATAGAAAGTATTTTCTTTAAACTACTATTTCAATTGAAATAATAACACAATATTAACTATCAGCTTCTACTTTCAAGAGTAATAACATAAAAAATCACAAAATTAATATTTTTTAGCCCTCACACTGTGATTGAGCGGCACAAACTTATGTTTCAAGTGCAAACATAATAGTTTGTACTATATAGTCAATTTTTCATGAAGGTAAATTAAAGCTACATTCTCTGAGGTTTGACATGATTATACATATCCTCTCGTTGTTTGAAAAATTACAAATACCCTATGAGGTTTGTAACCATCTAACAAATAACCCATCTTATGGGTGAACTGACCAAAATGCCCTTATACACTGAATTATTTTTTATTTAAATTTTAAATTTTTTTTGGACATCAATGCGCATGGAGAGGTTTTTTAAAATTTTTTTTACGCAGAGCAACAATAATGCAATTTGTTTCGATTGATTTTTCTATAATTTTAATAAAAAAATTAAGAGAAAAATAATCAATTTCAGACATTTGGTTAAAATTACAAACCTCAAGGAGGCATTTGGTTAAAAATTACAAACTCATTTTTATGGGTGAACTGACCAAAATGCCCTTATACACTGAATTATCTTTTATTTAATTTTTAAATTTTTTTTGGACATCAATGCGCATGGAGATGTTTCTTAAGTTTTTTTTACACAAAGCAACAATAATGAAATTTGCTTTGATTGATTTTTCTATAATTTTAATAAAAAAATTAAGAGCAAAATAATCAATTTCAGGCATTTGGTTAAAAATTACAAACCCATCTTTATGGGTGAACTGACCAAAATGCCCTTATACACTGAATTGTTTTTTATTTAATTTTTAAATTTTTTTTGGACATCAATGCACATGGAGAGGTTTCTTAAGTTTTTTTTCACAGAGCAACAATAATGCAATTTGCTTTGATTGATTTTTCTATAATTTTAATAAAAAAATTAAGAGCAAAATAATCAATTTCAGGCATTTGGTTAAACATTACAAACCCATCTTTATGGGGGAACTGACCAAAATGCCCTTATACACTGAATTATTTTTTATTTAATTTCTAAATTTTTTTTGGACATCAATACGCATGGAGAGGTTTCTTAAGTTTTTTTTACACAGAGCAACGATAATACAATTTGCTTTGATTAATTTTTTTATAATTTTAATAAAAAAAAATTAAGAGCAAAATAATAAATTTCAGGCGTTTGGTTAAAAATTACAAACCTCAAGGAGGCATTTGGTTAAAAATTACAAACCCATCTTTATGGGTGAACTGACCAAAATGCCCTTATACACTGAATTATTTTTTATTTAATTTTAAATTTTTTTTTGACATCAATGCATATGGATATATTTTTTAAGATTTTTTTTTTACACAGAGCAACAATAATGCAATTTGCTTCGATTGATTTTTTTATAATTTTAATAAAAAAATTAAGAGCAAAATAATCAATTTCAAGTATTTGGTTAATAATTACAAACCTCAATGAGATATTTGTAATTTTTTAAACAATAAAAAAATATTTATAATTACAGTAAACCCCAGGAGAGGTGATTGTAATTTACCCTTTCATTTATTACTTTTGAGACTAAGTACCATCCACACCACATTTTAGTAAAATCTATATAGCCTGCTTGTTTGTGTTTTTATTTTCAATATTTTTTATATTTTTGAATTTGTATAGATTTTCGTGCAAAATGAAAATATATCTGGATTGATTAATTAAAATGTATTTTATATTAAATTGTGATGTCAAATCAATATATTTTTAACGAGAATAGATACAAATAAATATATTTCACTTTAATTACTGTTTTGAAAATTCAAAATTGAAAAAGAAAACATAAACATGTAGACAATTTATAGCTTTGATACACTGAAATTATTCTTTATTTAATTACCCATTATGTCCATTAAATAATTTTTTAATTCCAATATTAGCCTTAAAAATGACTTTATGTTTGAAATTTATGTACAATCACTATCCTCATTTTTTCATAATTATTCTAAAACTAATTTTTTAATTAGTTATTTTATAATTAAACCAAATTAAAAATTTAACATATATATAATATAATATAAAACCATGGCCGAAAATATTTATTTATTTTTCTTTAAAATTGGAAGCGATGAATTTCATTAATCAAAAGTAAAGTGATTACACGCCGTCCTGTCGGCTACCAATATCGAATAAAGACAATTACAAATAATTAAATCAATAATATCACATAAGTTGACACCTAGCTATTACAATACCAACCATAACTAATATACAATAGAAATAATATCAATTCACATAGAAATTCGAACCTATGACCTCTAATATCATGGGACATCAACTCTGCCAATTAAATTAGGCATTGTCGGCCGAAATATCTATCAATATTCTATACTTGAGCTGAAATCATGACAAAGCAGAAAATTTTGACGTTTACGCAATTAAGCTCTGAAAATGTATTTCCTATTCCCAAGAAAACAATGATCTCCGACTTTCCATAATACCGCACAAACCTGCAATAGCCATCGCCATCGCCATCGGTCCCCGTCTGCCTGGGAAACTCATTTTATCAGATTTTTTTTTTCCATTATCTGCAGCACCAATCTACGCGGAAGAACAAATACAGAAGCTGAATACAAAGAAGAAAGGGGCTAATGGGTACCCGCGAGGAGGAGAGACTGCTCTTGGAGGAGGGTCCTGTAGAGGTGCCTCTCCCTTCTTTGATATGGGTTTCTTGTTTTATGCAAGATTTTTCAGATTGTTGTTACTCTCTCTTTCTACTGTTCAATATGCTGAATATATGTGTTGATTTCAACAAGAATAGCAAGCAAATGAGTATCTTTATCTTCAAGCTAAGAGGGTTTCTGTTCTTTTGATCTGAATTTGTGGAATTCGTGTGTATTTGTAGCTGGGAGGGTTTGTTTGGATCCGGGAGTTTACGTACTTTGGTGGGTATTTACTTAAAAGGAAGAAAAATTGAAACTATAGTTTTAGTTTTTTTTCCTTCTTATTTATGTTGGGGCAACTGAGTTCTTGGCAATTGATTTGATGTTCTTAGTCTTTAAAATTGAGTAAAGTGAAACGGGTCTGATTTTTATGTAAGGGATAAATTTTGATCTTTCTTTGGATAAATTTCAGAAGAAAGCAAGGATTAATCTTTTCTCCGATGTTATTATTGTGAGCTTGACCTTTAAGAAGAGCTTTCGAATTTTTGCTTCTTTGATTAAGGACACAATTCGGTTCGTTGCATTTATATTCTTAACTGTAATTTTATATTCACACTATGTTGGACTTGAGGTGCTTTCGATCATGCGGAATCGTCTGCCTGGATGTTAGGACTGATGAGACTGCCTGGATGTTAGGACTGATGAGAATCTCTATTAACGTTCTTTACTTAGAGCGAATGTACAGAATTGTAACTCTTGATATGCAGTGTAGGGAAAGCTGGATTGATTTTGACAATGAATCTTACGTTGAATTGTCGAGTACTTTAGTTTGACGGTTGTCGACCTGGCTGTTGACTTACTTCTTTTCTGCCCTTCTTAGAGTGGAAATGATGGACTATATACTGGCGATGGTTCTGTTGACATTAAGGGAAACCCTGTCTTGAAGAGCAACACTGGAAACTGGAGAGCATGTCCTTTCATTCTGGGTATTTACGGTTACAAGCGCTTACTCCTCAACTGTTGCTCACTCCTCATTTTTCTAATCTCTTGCATTGACGGCAGGGACTGAGTGCTGTGAGCGTTTAGCTTACTATGGGATTGCGACTAATCTTGTTAGTTATCTCACCAAAAATTTACACGAGGGGAATGTCCCTGCTGCTAGAAATGTGACTACTTGGCAAGGCACCTGTTACCTAACTCCCCTTATTGGGGCAGTCCTGGCAGATGCTTACTGGGGAAGATATTGGACAATTGCTGCCTTTTCCACTATTTACTTCATTGTAATCTCCTAACTTCTTTTCATCAATCCAACGTTTTGGGCATAACTTGTTTGTTCGTTGTCTGTGTCTGCATTCTTTATCGTTTGTGTGATAACATGGTCGTCTCTCACCTCTGCAGCCAACATTGTCATCCCCATAATCGAATTCTGAATCTTTTAGCGAAGAGTCTTTTGCTTCACTTTTTTCTCTAATATATTGGAAATATGTATGTGCTTGACCCTTTAATCTTTTTGTGCACCCTCCCTTACAAAAAAGGTAAGAAAGTAGAAATAGTCTAATGCTATCAGTTCACATTTGACCTTAATAAATCTAAAACCATGAAAGACTTAACATTGTCCTCATCTGGTGGCATTCTATGAAGCTATAAACCATGTAACCTCTATTTTCTCCCTTAAATTTATTTACGCAATGAAAATTGGATTTCTGAAGTTTGGTGCAAGTTGATATTTTTTCTAACTTTTGCGATCAACTGGTAAATATTTGTTGCCGCGGAGTTTGTAGCGTCATCACCTCTTGCATGTAGAATTTTTTTTTGTATTTGGGTAGAAAGGAAGCCAAACAATCTAATTTGAATATAAATTATTATCAGAGGATTGTGGAACAGAATTCAGATATATTTTTGCTGTAAAAAATGACGAAGGTCAATGAGTTATTGAAATGGGTTTATTTTGGCTATCCATGTTGTTATTTATGGACTTTATTGTGTATTGCTTTAATCATCTAACAATTAGATTGTTGAACCGGCAGACCAAATAGGAACTTACTTAAGCCAGAAATGCAGCTTCTGGCCCAACTTTACTTAAAACTTTAGACTTATATCCATTATAGCAATGCTCTAATACTAGCATAATCTAACACTATGACATTGTAAATATATCCTACAGCCTGCTTAAACCTGTTTTCTACCGTGAGTTTTTAATTATGTTCGTTTGTCCACTTTTTGCATAAACGAACCATTATATGCTAACTTTTATGTTAACTTGACATAAATTGTTTCAAAACTTTCTGTTTAAATTCTTCAATCTTTAGTGTGTTCATTGTCTCTTATAAAATATTATTTCTTTGGTTATCTTCTCATCTTACTAACCCATCGTTGCTTTTCTCTAAATTTACGAAGGGGATGTGCACGTTGACGCTGTCTGCAACCGTACCTTCTTTTAAGCCTCCTGAATGTGTCGACTCCATATGCCCTTCTGCTACACCTGCTCAATATGCAATTTTTTTCTTTGGGCTATATCTTATAGCACTTGGAACAGGAGGCATCAAACCCTGTGTTTCATCTTTTGGTGCCGATCAGTTTGATGATACCGACTCTGTAGAGAGAGTTAAAAAGGGTTCCTTTTTCAATTGGTTTTACTTTTCTATCAATATTGGTGCTTTGGTGTCAAGTAGTTTGATCGTGTGGGTTCAAGATAATGCAGGATGGGGCCTTGGTTTTGGCATCCCTGCTTTGTTTATGGGAATCGCTATAGCAAGTTTCTTTTCAGGCACTCCTCTCTACAGGTTTCAGCGGCCAGGAGGAAGCCCTGTTACAAGAATGTGTCAGGTCGTGGTTGCATCATGCCGTAAATGGAGTTTGGCCGTCCCAAGTGATAGTAGCCTTCTCTATGAAACACCAGATAAAAACTCTGCAATTGAAGGAAGTCGAAAGCTGCTGCATACTGATGAATTAAAGTAATCTTTTTTGATCTTTTGGCTTATACTCTAGTTTTGTTTTAAGCTATTCCCTGTTTTGCTCAATATAATTATTGAACTTTGATTTGTCTCTTTCAAAGAATTGCATTTCCCTTGTTGATAAGAATGTCTAACACATATAATTGGCTTGGAATTTCTCAAGGTCATTGGTATTTATTTTAATGTTATCATCAAAATACCTACACTTTTATAAGATCTTCGACTTGATCAGCATTATGCTACTTTAAAGTTTGTGATTCTGTCGATGATGTATGTTTTCTGAAATGTTATACCTGTGCTAAATAAATATCGGTTGGAGTCAGACAATACTGAAACCACGGAAAAAGGCATCACTGGATGATGTGAAATTAATATATGAAAACAGTCTTTATATGCCGAGCATAAAAATAATATAGATTGATGTTAGAATAATGCTTTTGTTACAAGAGAAATTTAAGCCTCCCTTGTGACGTTCTTTCTGATGCTCTTTCATCTGAAGGTGCCTTGATAAAGCTGCTACAATTGCGGATGCTGAACTCAAAACTGGGGACTACTCCAACCCGTGGAAGCTGTGCACAGTAACACAAGTCGAGGAATTGAAGATCTTAATACGCATGTTTCCTATATGGGCTACGGGAATTGTCTTCTCTGCTGTTTATGCTCAAATGTCAACAATGTTTGTTGAGCAGGGCATGGTGATGGACACTTCCATTGGTTCCTTCACGATTCCTGCAGCCTCACTATCGACTTTTGATGTCATCAGCGTTATTTTCTGGGTGCCCGTATATGACAAGGTCCTTGTTCCAATCGCCAGAAAGCTGACTGGCAAAGAAAGAGGATTCTCTGAGCTGCAACGCATGGGAATTGGCCTCTTTATCTCGATCTTGTGCATGTCAGCAGCCGCTATTGTTGAGACCAGGCGTCTGGCAATCGCAAAGGAGCTTGGAGTAGTCGATGACCCAGTGGCAGTACCATTGAGCATTTTCTGGCAAATACCTCAGTATTTCCTCTTGGGGGCTGCTGAAGTTTTTACGTTCATCGGTCAACTGGAGTTCTTTTACGACCAATCGCCAGACGCCATGCGCAGTTTGTGCAGTGCCTTGTCACTCCTCACGACTTCGTTGGGCAATTACTTGAGCTCATTTATTCTGACTGTCGTGACATCCATAACAACTCGAGGAGGGCAGACTGGTTGGATACCGGATAACTTGAACGAGGGTCATCTCGATTATTTCTTTTGGCTCCTCGCCGGGCTCAGCTTCCTCAACATGGTGATCTACTATTTTTGCGCGAAAAGATTTAAGTCAAAATTAGCATCATAACTTTTCCAGTTTGCTTCATACGGTGGCTGGAGATAAAGTTGTTATTTTCCTTCCATATTTCATCAATCTCAGCAAATAATAGGACCCCTGGGATTTGAACCTATGAGAACTTTGCTTAGTTTCTGTTCATCCAATGTATATAAGTTCCAGATCTTGCTGATCAACCTGCTGGCTTTACTTCATCTTGCCCTCAGCTTCCCCCTCTCCCCCAAACTGCATTGTTTTTTATTAACGATAATTATAGTTACACCTCCTGATTTATGGTTTGTTATAAGATCTATTCCTATTTTTTGCGTAGTTATAGATGCCACTTCTGACAACAAAAAAATAAGGGTAGTTTGTATAATGTTGTTGACGTTTTTGGAGAGTGAATATTTTAAAAAGCAAGGGTGGTTTGTGTAAATGATGTTGATGTTTTTGATAGGTGTATGCGTATTTTTTCAAAAGGTACGAGTGATTTTACCCCTTTTTGATAATAAAGTTCTGAGTGTGTTTAACTCTAATCACCTCTACGGTTAGATCATGTTCTTAAAATTATAAATCGCTTACAAAGGTATTTGTAAGTTACCCGTTGAACAATTCTCGTTTCAATAGAGGAATTGAATTCACAACCATCAATTCTCATATTTGTAGATGAGTTGAACCCACGATCGCTAACTAGAGGTGGTCCATTCTTATCAATTAAGTTAACAAGCGTTCACATGCTTGTATGTTTTCGAGTAATTATGTTTTTTTTTTTTTTTTAAATCGGGGTGATTATGTTTTCAGTAATTGGCTAGTAATTGGCACATAATTACAAAAGCATACTTTCTCGAGTTTATGAGATTTTTGTTGTCATCTTATGTATAAATTTGAATAGTCTTTTCTATTATAATGTGAGGTACATTCAAATGTGCATGTAGAATATTTTAACTATTATATTAAAACTAAAGAAAGGAGAAAAAGAGATTCACGAGAAAAAAAAAAAAGTAAAATAATGAAGAGTTGGAGTGAGTAAAGGCGGACTTAAAAAAGAAAAAGAAAAAAGAATTTGAATTAGAGAGAGGAGAAAAAGTAGGGAAATTAATCATATGATAAACTAAGAGGGTGTTTTGCTAAATTTATTTAAAAGATTTTATAAGATGTTTGTACAGTTTATAAGATGTTAGATCTTATTTTAAAAATATGTTCATAAACTGTTTGTATAAAATAAGAATATGAAGCTTATAAGATATTAGTAATCACAAATTTTTGTAATTAATTTGAACGAATTTATTAAGATCTTAGAAATAAATTGACAACTCCTAACATTTTAATTTTAAAACTTATAAGATATTTTTTTAAAAAAATTGTTTGAAAGTATTTTAAAAAAACTTATAAACTCACTCAAACACTTGCTAAGGCACTATTGGCCTCTTTTCGATTATATTTAGTATAAAAAGATTAAAAATATAGCATTAGTGAATTTACAAATTTTAAAAATGTCTTTTTTGACATAAAAATGAACCGAAAAATTATCATATATGATAACTTACAAGTTTGAGCAAAATATTTTTTTGATCCCATAAGACTAGGATATTATTTGTTTTGGTACCAGAACTTAGGTAGGTGGTTTTTTAGTCCCATAAAATACGTTTTTTAGTTCTTTTGGTCCCAACACATGACATTTTGGGACCAAAAAAACTGAAAAACGTGTTTTATGGGACTAAAACAACCACCTACCTAAGTTGCACATGATTTTTTGGGACCAAAAAATTTGAAAAACGTGTTTTATGGACCTAAAACAACCACCTACCTAAGTTGTGGTACTAAAACAAATAATGTCCTAACGGAACCAAAAAAAACATTATACCCTACAAGTTTCATAAAGTTGAAATAATAAAATAACACAGAAAATAAAATTTAGATGACAAAATATACAAACATGCATAGTTCGAACGACCAAAATGTAATTTATCCTATTAATTAATAGTATAGAGTATAGAAAAACTTAAATTGGTAAGAAGTGCATGCACTTTAGGAGGCAATGCACTTGGATTGCTGAGGGAGATTTTTTATATATATAAATATATGTAATGTAAATAGTGTATTATTTGGTGGTATCCAATGCTATTTGTGTGGAGTTTCTTGTGGACAATGATTCTCACAACCAAAGTCTAGTTGTAGTATCAGACCTTGTCACATGATAAATCTTCTCAACTTTTTCAATAATACTTACTACTATTATTGCTCATCTTCTTCTTGCTTTAATTCTCATGTGGGGATATCTTATTAATTAATGTGTCTTAAATTTTTCAAGCGATATACCTTCGATTTTTAGATAAGTTTTGAAATTCGACTATTAATTTAATAAAGGTCTACGGAATCCTAATATGCATGAATCACGGTAATCGTCAGATCACATTAATATCTACAGGGCACATATAAAAGTCGTACGGTCAAGTGTCTTTTATAGATATTGGTCTTTCGTGTGATAGGTACAACCTTTTGCTACCCGATTATTTTATATTACCTTCATTTATCCTCTTAAGCAATTCACTGATTTAAGCATCAGGGCCATCGTCGGGACAATTCCAGCCTAGTTCTAACCGTGTGTGCATTTTACAGGCATACATTAAGATATTGAAGAACGCCCATCGTATTTGGAGTCACAATCATCCTAAACTCGCTAAACATACCTTCATCCATTTTTTTTTTTTTGGAACAATTACCACGTGGATCTTAAAGACGTAAGTTGCTGATACATATAAGCAGTTTACTTTATATTACTGGTATTTCTTATGTGAAATGAGAATATATCTAAATTAATTAATAAAATTATATTTTATATTGAATTGTAGTGTCAAATCAATATATTTTCAATGAAAATTCATTTAATAAAAATATAAACAAACATGGTTAATTTGTGAACAATTTGTTACGTGTTGAGGTGGGTCAAAAAAGTGCTAAAAACCATTTCCTTGGTTTCTTGTTTGGAGGCATTGGGCTCCACAAATTGTCCCTTGCCTGCTTGGGAAACCAATTTCTCCATCATTCCTCCCAAGAATCTGACTCTCTTCCTAGCTACTATCATTTACTGTCATGTCTTATTATTATTTTTGTTCACTTTATTAATAAATAATGTGCTATTATTTTTTTCATAAAAACATATTAAACATTATAATGAATATGAAAATTTAAAAGTCTGATAACATACACCAAACAATCAATTATACCCATGAAGTTAATCAAAAAATATAACTTGACTTCTCATTGGAGCAAAGAGAATGATTATTTTTAAGCCGAAGGGGTACATGTAATTCGAAATTTGTCACGTGATTAGTTACCTTTATTAAATTATATTTGATTATATGAGAAATATATTTTTCGTTAATTTTTTAATGAAAATTGGTAGAAGGGTCGAAAGTCATTATGTTTTTTTTAAAAAAAGTTATGGAACTGTTTTTTAGAATTTCATAAAGAATAAAACTAAAAATATACAAGATTTTAGTCATGGGACGAAAAATACGATTCTCGTTACTTTATAGGTATGAGATTTTTAGTTGTGAGTGTAAATATGTAATCAACTTCGGTTTTTGGGATAATTACACCCCCATCTCATGAGGTTTGGTGTAATTACAGTAGACGCTCTGTGATTTGAAAAACTACATCTAATACTCCTGAGGTCTGCTTCTGTCTAGGGGTGGGCATCGGGTCGGGTAGTTCGGGTCGGATACCCGAAATTTTGAGTAGCTATTTTAACTACCCGATCCCGACCTGAAGTATACGGGTACCCGACAATCGGGTATCGGATACCAAATTTTTTTTAAAGGATAATATATTGCGATATATTAAAAAGAAATAAAAACTAAAAGTTTTAACTTCAATAAATTAAATTAAAGAATAAAATGTACAAATAAACTGAATAAAACTAAAAATAGAAATTAAGCAACATAATAAATTATACATGTAACAAAATTAAATATTGAACACATCATTTGGGTTTAGTAAATTCCTTTCACCTTCTTTTTATGATTTTAGGATTTGTAGATATATAAATTGTGGAAGAAGAGAAAACTAAAAGAATATTTGAAAATAAAAGCGTAAATAAGGAGTACTACTCCCTTACAATAGTATACAATAATTTTTGTCTCAATCATTACAAAAATCTTAATTTCAGGACAAAATCTTTCGGTTTGTCTCAATTTTGATCCTGATGTCAGATATTAACGAAAAACGTTAACTTCCGTTAAAATGAGGCACGTGCCCCTCACCTTGTTCGTATAACTTTCATATTTGGGAAAAAATCACAGATTTGTAACCCTAATTTCTTCCCCAAATTCCTGCCCTTTCCTCTGCAAAAACCCTTGTAAGCCCTTCTTTGTTTTTCGAATCTCCAATCGAAGAAGTGAAAGAGCAGCAGATTTTTGCGAGAAGAATGAGCCTTCGAGACCCAAAGTTCAATGATTTCCTCCTACCTGATTACCATAAGTTTTTCCTCTTTTTTATTTTGAAAAATCTGTTGATGTTTGCCAAAATTTGAAAACAAAAATATGATGTGAATTCGTGTTAAAGATGCTTTCTTACCACAATAACACATGAGAGATCTTGGATAGAAGTCGAATCACTTGTTGACTCTATTTTTTTAGAGATGGAATTGGAATTTGGGTGAAGAACGATGAGAAAAAAATCGTGTAATAAACCATAATTTGAGATTTTTCCTCCTTTTCTGTCATTACATGTATATATTTTCCCAAAATACGAACTATGTGAGGGGCACATGCCTCATTTTAACGGAAATTAATGTTTTCCGTCAATTTCTGATGTTGGGACGAAAATTAAGACAATACTACAAAAAAATGCGATAATTGCAACGGTAATAGGAACATTTTTTTTAATATTAGGAACGGTAAACATATCATTGTACTCATTTGGACAGGTATTAGGAACGATTGAGGAACGGGAGGGTATCCGTTGCAATGAGAGGCGGTCCTAATAAATAGGAACCGGAGGATGTCGGCCGTTCCAAAACAGGTGCGGTTGTTGGGATACTATCATTCTACCGTTCCTAATTACCTTTGTATGTATGAATTTGTAATTTTTTCATTTGGAACACCTTATAAATTATTGGAACGGTCATATCAAAAGAAATACGCGCAATTAGGAACGGTCGTTAGAACACATTTTGGAATTGTCAGCATAAGTTCAAGATACAATTTAGCACTATATCTGGAATGCGTCTTGGAACGGTCGCATGTGCACCTTAGGAACGGTTACTGGAATACATTTGGACCCGATTTTTGGGAAAGGATTTTGTACTCCTAATTTGGAATACTATATTGGACCGATTTTTGGTATTGTATTTAGAACGAAAACCTAACAACGAAAGTATTGAATTTGAAATACATGTAGGAACGATCTCTGCATAATTTGGAATTTGTTTTTACCCTTGTATAGGAACGGTCTGGTATAAAATTGGAACGACAAGTCCATAATTTGGAATTTGTTTTTACCCGGTAAGGAACGACCACTTCTTTTAAATAGTCACACATTGGAACGGTTTGTAAGCGCTCCATTACCGTCGAAAGAACCGTTCCTAAATAAAGAATTATTTTTTTTATAATAATTATTATCATTAAAATATATATTAAATTATTAATAATAATTTTGAATTTAGTTTTATAATTATTATTTAAATATGAAAAAATGAATAATTTAGAAATAAAAATGACATTAAATGCGAATATTATCCAATTTAATTACAAAAAGGGCCTAAATCTAGTCATTGTCCATCTCGTCAACATCTGGGGGGGGGGGGGGGATCTCTAGGAGGCCGTGACGGGCTGGTGCCGGAGTGACTGGCCTACAGGGCTTCATCATGCCCATCATGTCCACCATCATGACCATCCGACCCTCCAGGTTTGCCGAAGGCTCTGGCGCTGGCGCTGGCGCTGGTGATGGCGAGGTAACCGTCTGGCTGAGACCGTGGGCCTCAGAACCAAGACCGAATACTCGGCCCTTATTCTTGCCCCTTACGCAACCCAACCACATCTCCTGCTCGATCTGCGCCACCGAGCCCTCTGATTCGGCTGGAGCAGCCCTAGGATTGGCCGTAGCCTGAGACTGGTGATCCTTCAGTATCTTCTGGAACGTCTCCTGCAAAAATAATTAGAATAAATTAGAATATTTTCAAACATTAAAAAAAAAAAAAATAGAATATAAATTTACAACTTACCGCCACCTACGCTACCCTCGGCCCGCTCCCGTCGCCGTCCGCCTTCTTCTTGTAGCATCTGGAGAATAACTCCATCTGTTTCACTGGTCGGTCGAGCTCCTCCTCCTGTAAAAAGAAATTGGAAACGATTATTACAATTCCCGATTTAATAATAATAAATAATTAAAATAATATTAAACATCTTACCATCTTCCGCTTGTGCATACCGACCGAGACAGAACCCCTGCGGTACACAGTAGCGGATGCGGTCGGGTTGGCGGACCGATTTGCCTTGTTTTTCGCGCACTCCTCCTTGAACTTCGGGGACTCCCAGTACAGGAGGAGCTGCCGCCAGACCTCGTTCGCCAGCTATAGAGGCTTTTACAGGGACTGTCTGGCGAGGACGAACTTCTTCCGGAGGACTTCCCCGCCCAGGCGTGGAAGGTCTTGAACATCGCCTCGTCGTCGCAGTCCCACCAGTACGCCGTCTGTATTAAAAAAATATGTATATATGAGAATTGAAATTGTTAAAATATTTAAAATAAAAATTTAATCATAACTGAAATTAACCTTACCTTGAGGCTCTAAAATCAGAAATGCTGGTGCTCCACCGGCACCTTACGCAAACTGCCCCAAGGGTAGGGATAGTGTCCTCGCACCACCGGTGTTAATGCGCTCGTGTATCTTCCGACCCCTCCTGAAATTATATAATAATTAGTGTGAGATTAAAATAATAATTAAAATTACAAAAAAAATTTAAAAAAAATGTAAATATACCTCGCGTCGGCGAGGGTGATGTACTGGCGCGTGGATGGTGGCGGGAGTGGTGGGGGTGGTGGTGGTAGGGCAGCCCATGGACGGGCCGGATCTACCGCCGGTGCGGTAGTGGATGGTCCGGCACCTTCTCGACGGGTGCAGTGGTAGCCAGATCGGGTTGCTGATCCGGCGCAGGTGCTGTCGAAGGCTGCTCTGCCGGTGGTGGTGGTGGTGGCGGTCGGAACATTGCTTCCCTATCCTGGAAAGCAGCACCCACCGGCGGTATGGCCGGTGAGCCGTGACCGCGGCCACGAGCACGGCCGCGGCCACGTTCACCTCCTCTAGGTGGGAAATCTCGACCAGACATGATATAGAATTTTTTCAAAAAAAAACATTAGTGGTATGAAGTTAAAAAGTACATGTAAGTATCAATTTATTTGAATAATGATAATTTTTTTCTAATATTTTAAAATATTAAATCCTAAAATTGTATACTAAGTCCAAAAATTGTATCCTTAATCCTTCTATTTTTCTACATATTTATACTAAATACCATAATTTACCATAAAATTGCACTAAACCGTTCTATTATCCTAAATATTTATACTAAATACCAATATTTGCCTATATCCTTATAAAATATTATAGAAAATTAACAAATTTCATATATTATGAGTAAATTTTTTAAAAATTACATAAAATATAAAGAATTTTGAGAATTTCTTTTGAAAAATTACATAAAATATAAAGAAAATTTTCAGAAAATTCACAAAAAATTTTAAAATTATAGAAAATTTTCTGAAATTTTCAGAATTTTCATAATTTTGAAAATTACAGAAAAATATAAAGAATTTTCAGAATTTTTTTAAAAAAATACATAATTTTACAGAAATTACAAAAAATTCTGAAAATATTTTAAATTTATAGAAAATGACATAAAAAATTATAAAATTTCAGAAAATTCACAAAAAAAATTAAAATTACAGAAAATTTTCTAAAATTTTCAGAATTTTCGTAATTTTGGAAATTTACCGAAAAATTCTGAAATTTTTAAAAATTTACAGAAAATGACAAAAAATTTACCGAAATTTTCCGAATTTTCCGAATTTTAAAAAATTAAAATTTCCAGATTTTAATATTAGAAAAAATTACAAATTACACCAAAAAATTACAACTAAATTACACTAATTACACCAACAAATTACAATTAAATTACACTAATTAACAAGAATTACAGAAATAATTACAGAAAATACAGAATAATTACAAAAATACAGAAAGTTAATACTATATCCCCTAACTAACAGAAATTACAACTAAATCCCCTACTATACATAAATGACATAAATACACCCAAACTATACATACATTACATAAAAAAAATTACAGACAAATTTTAATAAAATAAAAATTAAAGAGGGTTTTTTAGACCCTACTTGGTAGAGGCGGTGGAGGGTCGGCGTCAGTGGTGGCAGATGCGGCAGACGGTGGGCGTCAACGGTGGAGGCAGAGGCGGACGGACGGTGGGCGTAGGCGGAGGGAGAGGCGGCGGACGGTGGGCGTCGAGGTGGAGGGAGAGGCTGAAAATGTGAGAGTGAGAGAGAGAGAGAGAGAGAGAGTGAGAGAGAGAGAATTTGAGGGGGAGGCTGAAAATGTGAGAAAATCGGCCGAGGGTTCATTTTATATTAGAATTTTGGAACGGTCTACTTTGTAACGACCGTTCCTAAGACCAGTCCTAATACTTAAAACGACGTCGTTTCGTTACCAAAATGACGACGTTTTAGAACTTAGTACTGACATTGAGCTAAATAGGAATGGTTAATTAATACGTCCCCTGCTACTATCACCGTTCCTAAATTTCAAAACGATGTCGTTTTGATACGTAGTACTGGTATTGACCTAAATAGGAACGGTCATTTATTATGTCATGTGTTATTAATACCGCGCCTAAAAGACAAAACGGCAATTTACCACCCTGTTTTTTCCAAAATGAAGCAATTTACCTCCCTAGGTTTTAATTGCTTCATTTTAAAAAATACAAGGGGGGTAAATTGCTTTTTAATTTTTCGTAGGGGGGTCATTTGCACATTTACAATATCACAGGGGGGTTGCTTGCATTTTCCCCTTAAAAAATTTAACAGTACATGGAAAATAAAGATGAACAAGACACAATTTTCTAAATATCGTATTTATAACTTAATGGTAACTAATATTTTATATTTCGTAATAGAAGAAATACGGTGAATATACTAATTAATCATGGCTGCACAACGACTATTAATCGTTGTTTCTGCAAGCGAGGTAAAATTAGCTACAATGTCTAAAACTTTTTTTTTGAATTGTAAGTGATGGATTTTATTAATCGAAAGTAAAGTGATTACATTCAGTCCTGTCAGCTATCAATATCAAACAGAGACAACTACAAACAATCAAATCAATAATATCACATAAACTACTATACGATAGAAATAACTTCAACACACGCAGGGGTTTGAACCCATGATTTCTAGGATCATGGAGCCGCAACTTCGCCAATTAAGCAAGGACTTCTCGGCATAACGTCTAAAACTTATGACAAATGTTTTGGTCATGGATAAAATCATGGTGAATGTCGATTGCCTATGGTCAAAATTTAATTAAGTTTCGCATTTAATTATTTGATTGTGGTAGATGATATTAATTTATCGTAATTTTTATATCATAGTGATTTATAATATAAAGAATGATCTATTTTTTAGTAGTGCTCATTTCATACTTGACTAAAATATTGGTGAATATGTAGTTCTTAATTAGTACCTCCAAAAGAAAATGTCTTGTGATCAAATTGTTAATAAAATTATTTGTGTATAATATGTGATAAGTTGAATGTTTACCTTATTTCTCATTTATTTATTTTTATGTTAATTAAATAACTTAAAAATTAGTGTTTAGTTCATTTATATACTATAAAAATGAGATGTATTTATCTATTTTCCAAAAATGCTTGAAGGTTAATTTATTGTTATAAAAAAAGTAGTTTATTTAAGAAGGAATGTCATTTACGATGGAAGACGAGCACCAAAATTGCACATAGCGATTTATAGTGTGGAAAATAATCTATTTTTTTTGTACTGCGTATATCATACTTGACTAAAAGGCTGATAAAACACTACAAAAAATCATTTTATTGTGATGGGTGTTTTATGATGGCCAATATCCACCCCAATTAGCGACGGAATTGAGATGGGCTTGCAACGGATGACGTAATATTACATCGGAAAAGAACCCAAATTTGAGCTGGTCGTGTCATTGCAAAAAACGTTGTCGAGTAAGTCTCGTCGATTACAATTGAAAAAATTGTCTCTATTGTTTTACCGTCCGCAAAATTCCGACGATCTTTTACGATGGAGAATAGATGTAGCAAGTTGTAGACACTATAAGTTGTGATCAAATTGGGAGATCCCCTAAGTTTGTTAATTACATTATTTCTGTTAAATATGTGTTTAGTTGAATGTTTACCTTTTTTTCTTATTTATTTTTTATTAATATAAAAACTTAAAAAATAGAACTTATTTCATTATTATATTATAAATATGCGATGTAAGGGAAAGTACAATCATATTTATGTGATTTATCTATTTTTCAAAATGCTAGAAGGCTCAACGTCATAAAAACGTAGTCTATTTACTAAGGAATGTCAGTTGCGATGGAAGATGATCATCACAAATTACGATGATACTACAAGAAATATAATCTTTAACCATAGTTAATACTAAATAGCCGTAGCAAATAGTCATTGACCACGAACTCGCAAGGGTTGTCGACCGTTGTTTTTGCGAGGGTGACTAAAACATTTGCCATAGCTAAAAGTCATGGATAATGTTTTTACCACGGCGTCTAACCGTGGCAAATAAGTTTTTCATGGTGAAAAAGATAGTTTTTGCATCGGTTTTTATTTAACCATAGTTAATAATAGTTATCCACTACCGTTTTTAGTCATAGTCATTAAAAATGTAGCCAATAGTATTTTTTTTTTCTAATGTGAAACTTACGGCTAACTTGCGACGATCGTCGGGGAAAAAGTTATTGCAAATTCCATTGTAATGAGGTGAGGAAATTCTGCGACAGACATGTTGTCGCAATGTCCATCACAAAAGATGATGGGAAGTGAGCGGGAGAACTACCTGTCGCAAAATCGTTGGAAATTCCGTATCATCCAAAATTTGCCACAAAATTTGTGAGACAATTACTTCAATGCAAATTTACGACGACCCTACCACATATGTGCAATAACAAGGCTGGATTATAGGTGGCGTCGTAACATCATCGGAAATTTTATATCGTGTGTCGCTTGCTGATGATAAACAATAGAAAAAATATTACATTTAACCATGGCTAATCACCATAGTTAAAACTAAATAACCGTAATAAAAAGTTAATAATCACGGCCACGCAACGGTTGTAGGCCATGATTTTTACAAGTGTAGCTAATGCATTTGAGCTATGGTAAAAATCATTTTCATGGTGGATAAGTTAAGTATTTGCATCGATCTTTGTTTAGCCGTGGTTAGTAATAGTTATTTACCACGATTTTAGTCCATATCCAATAAAACAGTAGACAATAATAATATTTTTTCTAGTGAAACGGGACAAATTTGTGACAGAATGAGTTTCGTTGAAAATTTTGTAAATTTTTACGATGGCTTTTTTGACAAAAATGATAGTTATCGCAAAGGCAATGGTGATTAGCAATTTTATCCAAACATAATAGCTGTATTGTGCTTCGCAAGTCAAAGATCATATATATATATATATATCACTACAAGAAAAAAACGCTCAATAGCAATAAAAAAAAATCAACGTCGAGCTAATTAGCAAGTAAAATTTTTGTTGCTAATGCATTATTTAATATAAGAAATTTACTTGCTAATGAATTTAGCAACGAATTGTTTAAAATATATATTAAGTAGTGAAGATTAGCAACGAGAGGTTTACTTGCTAATTAGCTCGACACTAATTTTAACAACAAATTTTTCCGTCGCTATTAAGCTATTTTCTTATCGTATATATATACATATATATATATAGGCAACATACTATCATTGGTATTCATACACTCTTACATTGAATTTCAAAACATACAAGCTCTTTCTATTAATTATTCATCAGTTTTATTAGCTTTTATATATTACAATATTGGGATAATTTTATTTTTGATACTTCAATTATATCTCCTTTTCACCTTTGATATTCCATATTTCCAAGTCATCAGACTTAGTACTCAAAGTTTTCATTTTCCATCCACTTGAGTACCATCCGTTAGGTTGACTGTCAAAGCAAACGGTCAACCCAATTTTGGATGAAAAATTGGACGATTCCTTGTCTATTTAAGGGCATGTTTGACTGTCGTTGTTTCATACACCACAAAAAATAGACTTGAAATAGTGGAATTGAGAAAATTTTGACAAAAAACAAGAGGGATGAGGAGAAATCAGTTCAATCTTACTCAAATTTGAGTGCGGGTTCATCTAATGAGAACATTTATGTGAAAAAAAATATGTTGTGACTAAGGAATTGAGCTACCATTGAATACTTCTTGGACCGAACACTACAAGAAAATTGCTTAATACCAAGGAAAAAAATCAGGGTCGAGCTAATTAGCAAGTAAACTTCTCGTTGCTAATCTATATTAGTTAATACAACAAATTTACTTGCTAACAAATTTAGCAACGAATTGTTTAAAATATATATTAAATAGTGTAGATTAGCAATGAGAATTTTACTTGCTTATTAGTTCGACGCTGATTTCAGCAACAAATTTTTTCGTGCTATTAAGCTTTTCTCGTGTAGTGAAAATAAATTCGGGAAGAAAGTTTTGGACATGTCCTAATTACGGGGTAAATTTATTTTTTGGTCTTATTTATTTTGTTTTTATTATTATTATTTATTGCGGTCGCCCAGATTTAGGGCAAGCCGCCGTCGCCCAGATCATCACCCCTTTTCGTGATGGGTCTGGGCGCCGTCACCGTCGCCCGGAGGTTGGGAGGTGACAGTCGCTGCCACCACTGAGGTGGCGGTTGGCCGTTGCCGCCACCATATATATGTAATATGTATATATATACAATTATATATATACACAACATTTTGTTTTCTTAAAAATTAAGTAAAAATATTTTATTTTTTTTAAGAATATAAAATTCATTTTTTTAAATTTTAAATAAAAATAACATGTTATTTTTTTTAAATTAAAAGCCATGTAATTGCAACTTCATGAATAGTTACCTAGTAAACTCACTTTCCCCATACACTATCAAATTTTTTTTTTTATATAAATTAATTTTTTCTAAAAAATTGGGTTGACTGTTAGTTTTAACGGTTAGTCTAACGAAGAGTACTGAGGTGGATGGAAAATAAAAATTTGGGCATCAAGTCTGATGACTTGGAAACATGAGGTACCAAAGGTAAAGAAAATGTATAGTTCGAGTATCCAAAGTGAAATTATCCTGTAAAATATTATATTCAATTATATTAATATACCGTAAATATATGTACTTTATACAAATTATGTCGTTGTAGGGGTTCATGTAATGACACTTGAGAAAGTGAAAGGTACGAGAAAAACCTAATTCCAAATGTAGGAACTAATTGAGCTTAAAGCAAGTGTTTATAATTTCATAAAGTGGGCAACTTAATTTGCAACAACACTTATCCACCACAAGCTTAAAAGATGTTGTTGTAGAAGTTTGCAACCGACTTATATATTGTTGTCCCAACATTACAATGACACTGAAATGAAATTTGAGATGGAAGTTTTGTATCAAAATCCGTCACAACATGCAGTCGTCTTCAGAGTGTCCTTTTTGTTGCAGTTAGTCTTGGTAAATTATACTTTTGGTCCCATAAGTGGACCTATTTCCAATTTTGGTCTCATACTGTAGATGATTCGCACATTGTGTCCCATATGTGTATTTTTTTTTTTCAATTTTAGGACACAAGAGGGAAGACCGTTAAATTGCTAACGGGTGATGTTTTTTCCGTTAGGTGGGTGCAAATTTGGAGGAAAAAATTGGTGAAAAATGCTTACTTCTTCTTCCTCATATAAATAGCTCTCTCTCTCTCTCTCTCTCTCTCTCTCTCTCTCTCTCTCTCTCTCTCTTATAGCTCTTCCATTTAGTAGGAAAAGAGTGTAAATATGGCTGTAAATGGAGAATTTTTTTGTCTATTTTATATACAATCTTATGTTAATAATGCCTAAATTTTTTCCATTAAAATCAGAAAATATAAACTGCAATAATTTGGTGCAAAATTTTGAGCAACATGTAGACATTTTGATGCAAAATGTTGGAAAGCGACTGAATCCGATTGAAGTGTTCGGATCGAGGCGACGTGGGTGGTTCGTTGCCCGAGACGTCGCGAGAAGTCCACTGAAACTTATCATTTTGTACCAAATTATTGCAGTTTATATTTGTGATTTTCATGGAAGAAATTTAGACATGATAAATATAAAATCGTGTATAAAATTGACAAAAAATTTCTCCATTTGCATCCATGTTTACATTTTCTCTAACTAAATGGAAGAGCCAAACAAACAACAAAAAAAGCTATTTATATGAGGAAGTAGAAGAATTAAGCCGTTTACACCAATTTTTCCTTTCAAATTTGCACCCACCTAATGGAAAAAATATTAGCCGTTAGCAATTTAACGATTTTCCATCGTGTCCTGAAATTAAAAAGAAAGTGCACATACGAGATGCAATGTACGAATCATCTACCGTATAGGACCAAAGTTGGAAATATGTCTATTTATAGGACCAAAAATATAATTTATCCGTTAGTTTTCATCTCAAATGATGTTTTCTTCATTTTAAAAAAGTAATGGACATTGCGATGGAATTTTGGGTCACAAACATTTGTGTTGCAAATAATTTGCAACATTTTTCACTACAAGAACCTTTTTGTCCATCAAAATGTCCGTCGCAAATCTTATTTTGCGATGAATTCTTTTTGCGATCTGTTGCAAGCGTCCATCGCAATTAATTATTTTATTTAGTAGTGCGGGCGTGAATCATATTTTGTAATTGCACAGTTAATTATTCCAAAATTTGTAAAAGTTTATAGAAAATACATATATCCTATATGTTTGGGACATTTAGTTTCCCATAGGATAGATTTCATTATACATATACATAAAATTTTAAACAATGTATTGCCGGAAGGTTTATTGTGCTACAAGTGGAAAAAAGATATATATAATATATATAGGATTAAGAGGGTGTTTGGCTAAGTTTTTTTAAAACATCTTATAAGCTCTTGAAGTTTTTGGATAAAATAAGATGTTAGGGTGTTTGACATAATAAGATCTTTTTATTAGTAAAATGACCAAAACGGACGTGATACTATTACAATCAAATAAATTGTTATCTTCGTTGACATATTTTGTATTTGAATATTTTTAAAATACTTTCATATATAGTATACATTTGTTTAACTCTAAATAAAAATTAATAGATTTTTTTTTCAAAAACAAAAAAGTGACAAATTATTATCTTTAAATTTTTGCATCGAAATAATATTAATATTCATGCTAATCGAATATTAACATAGATATATAATTGATATATTTTTTGTTAATTTCAATGACTACTTTTAACTATATTATAACATATAATATCAGTAGCATGTTTTTTATAATTATAATAATTAAAAATTAATATTAATTACAAAATTAATGTCATAATTATATAAATATGAGAAGAAGAGATGACTATTATATATATATATATATATAGAGAGAGAGAGAGAGAGAGAGAGAGAGAAGGGGGAGGGAGGCAGCATGTATCGAGAGAGAGAAAGAGAGAGAGAGAGAGAGAGAGAGAGAGAGAGAGAGAGGGGGGGGGGGGGGGAATTTGATTGTTAAAAATATGTTTGTTATGTTAAGGGTAAAATTGAAATATAGCCAAATCAATAAGGTTATTTTTGTCTTATCAATTATTAATTGCATAGAGTTTATAAGATCTTATAAAAAAAGTTAGAAAAGTTTAACTTTTTTAAAAAGATCTTATAGGATCCAAAATATCTTATTTTGAGATCTTATAAGCTCTTTCAAAAAAAATTTGCCAAACTGTTTTTTAGAGCTTATAAGCTCTCAAACATCTTATAAGATGTTTTGAGAAGCTTATAAGCTTAGCCAAACACCCTCTAAATCCATATTTGATCCTGTAACTTAGGCATTTAGCGTTTTCATCATTTAACTTTTTAGGGTAGTATTTTAGTCCTACATCCTTTTAATTTTCACGATTTTAGTGTTTTTGTTTGCCGTCGGTGGAAAAAAGGACCAAAATCATAAAATTTAAAAAGATAAAGAACCAAAATGCTACCTAAAAAAGTTAAAAGGACAAAAATATTGACAGAAATGGATCAATAGGATCATGACTCCATTTTAAAATGCCACGTGAGAAACACATGCATTTTTTCCGTTAAGAAGGGTGAACTCCTGCGGAAAAAAAAAAGACTAAAATCACGAAAATTATAAAGATGTAGGACCAAAATGCTATCTGAAAAATTAAAAGATGAAAACATCAAATGACCTAAGTTACCGGACCTAAAATGCATTTAATATATATATGATTTATGTTTGCTACCTATAGATAATTTAATAGTCAAGCTCATGATGAGTATATATTCTTTACACTTTCTCAAAATTACTCATGCTGACACTTGAAATTTATTACAAAACTCATGGAGGGAAAATGAATACTTCCCAAACTTAAATTTATTTAGAGGAACATTTTGCAATTGAATTTTTTATTTCAAATTATATATATATCTCTTTTTATTTTATTTCACATACATTGTAATAATATTGTATACAAAAACTATGCCATTTATTTTATTAAAGAAATAATTTTGTATGTATGTATATATTAAATGAAATAGGATTGGAATAGAAAATTTTATCCGAACATTCTGATTTTGAACTGAAATAAATATGCCAGCTAGCAGTTGCTGTAATAATGAATTCTTTTAAACTCAATGCTTTCCTGGAAAATAAGATTCTATCAACCTATAATTAATCTTATTACTGCAATCTAAGCCAGAATTTTGAACTCAAACTCTCATAAATTCTTTTGAAAATTCATGTGAAATTGGTCCTATAAATATAGAGAAGAACATAAATTAGGGTTGCCAAAAATAATCGGCCGGCGGACGCAACTTTCTCTAATTATCTCAGGTAACTTCAGTTTTTCTCTATGAAATTTTAAATTAAATGCTTGTGAAATGAAATAAATCTGTACCGCCGTCCTTCTTTCTGGCAAGTTTTCTTTTACAATTAAACCTTTTCCTGTTCGCAAGTAAATTATCGTTTTTAATTCAACAGATCCAGTGACGACTCAACTTTAAGGCTCAAACGCTCGCGATCCGGTGAGTTGAAATTCGCTTTCTACTTTGTAACATTGAATTTTAATTCCATCATATGTATATTTATTTCTTCCATAAAATTAAAATTAATAGTTACAAAATTTTATTTATTTATTTTTAATTTGTGAGCTGAAGGTGCAAAAAATTTAGGTAAAGATTGTATCTATAGGGATCGCGCTTTATATGTTGTTTATTTTCTTTTGCCTCTCCTTTTTATTTATCTTGCTATATATGCTCAATTGCTTTGAAAAAAAAAAATCTTCTTCTCCTCATATTTATATATGTTTTCATGTGTAAATTAAATTCATTCTTTTGTTTTTCGAATTTTTTTTGCTTCAACGAAAGCGTTAAATCCCCCTTTTGCTAATTGGTATATCCAAGTCTTTCAATTTTCTTTGAAATTATACAATTTTTTTTTCTTCTATTTGCATACCTTTTATTCCAATATTTCCATATAAAATAACTAATAGGAGATAAGGATTCTTAAATATACCTTTGTCTTAATTAATTATGTATTTAGTAGGGAAAACCAACTTTTGCAAGAGTAGAACTTGACATATATATAGGAAAAATATGATACATTTTGTTAAAAACTAATTACCATCGTTAAAAGTGATAAATCACAGTTGTACTACGACTATTATTAGATGTTGTTTCATCAAATGAGGACAAATAATTAATTAGTCATAACAATAGAATCATATATGACAAATATTAATTAATTGTGATTTAATTGTGATTGATAGTATTGATTTATCATGATTTTTGAACTATAATTTAGAAAATAATTTATTTATTTTTGCAATGTGAAAGCCAACACAACGGCTTCGACCTTTGTAAATAACTGAAAAATATAATATAGTATAGTTAAACTTTTTAATGAATATATATTTTTGTAGCTTCAAGGGTATTCTTGTTCACAAAGATATTTTGAGAAATAAAACATAAACAAATGAAAGTATTGTTATGAGTGCATGTTTATTAATACTTTGATTTAAGCATAAAACAAAATACAATGGAATGTCCTCTGCACGCTTTTAGAATTTAATTTTCTTATTTAATTATATATGTATGTATTCTTTATGTTGCAATAACTATTTTATAAGCACCCTCTGTCAAAGTAATTAATTACTTAATTATATATATATATATATGTAGTTATTTGTAGTAGAATATAATTATAGTTAAAGACCGGAGCCTACCGTATTACAGACTATCTCCAACAATAAATGATTAAAAGAAGAAGAATTGTAGACAACCCCCTCATTAGTTAGTCATTTTTTTTATTAGTTATATAGTTAGAGATATATAGGATTAAATATTTAAAATTTTGGCTCCACTATGAGAAAATAACTCAATAGCAACAAAAAAAAAAAATTGTTGTTGAAATCATCGTCGAGCTAATTAGCAAGTAAATTCCTGTTGCTAATAATATATATTTTAAACAATTCATTGCGTTATTTGTTAGCAAGTAAATTTTCGTTGCTGAATTCATTAACAAGTAAATTTTTTATATTAAATAATCACTACAAGAAATATAATCTTTAACCATGGTTAATTGCTAAATAGCTGTAGCAAATAGTCATTGACCACGGCCTCGCAACGGTTGTCGACCGTGGGTTCTGCGAGGGTGGCTAAAAACATTCGCCATGGCCAATGTTTTTACCACGGCTTCTAGCCGTGACAAATAAGTTTTTTCATGGTGAAAAAGCTAGTTTTTGCATCGATTTTTATTTAACCGTAGTTAATAATAGTTATCCACTACGGTTTTTAGCTATATAGTCATTAAAAATGTAGCTAATAGTGATTCTATTTTTTCTAGTGAATGTATTAGCAACGAAAATTTTACTTGCTAATTAGCTCGACGCTAATTTTTTTTCGTTGCTATCGAGCATTTTTCTTGTAGTGCTCGGAATAAAGAGAAAAAGTAAAAAGATCTAAGAATATGTATATATATATATATATAGGATGAAGAAGAGAACATTCTATTAACAACTTCTTTATTTAATTTGTTACTTTTTGACAATTCAATTCAAAAAATAAAAAATTATTTTCAGAGTTGAGTTGTCAACATCTTGTTAGGTCAAAACGACAATTTTTCTCTAACCATATTTATCTTAGTTAGTAATTATCTTAAAAATTAAAACTTTATAATAATGTGTACATATATGTATGTTTTCATGAAATGTGTTGTTGACGTTTGAAGTTTTTATGTGTATGATTTTTGGGGAATATTTGAACTTTTGAAGAGATGGGGTGGAAAAAAGGCATATATTGGCGACAAGATGTTAAGTAATAATTTAATTAAATTGTGATCATTTACATTCTTTTATAAAGGGACGATATATATTTCATTACAATAATAATGTTTAAACGTTCCATAATTAAAAAAATGTATTTTACGAGAGTTGAATATTGATTATTGTTACAATATTCATGATTTTACAAGTTTAATGACAAAAACTATATTAAGTTTTTATCGGGTGCTGATAATTATTCAAGACATGTATATATATAGTGAGAACACACTAACAAAAAAATTAATATTAGCTACATTTTAATGACTATATATGGCTAAAAGTCGTGGTAAGTAATAACTATTATTAACTACGATCAAATAAAAACAGATGTAAAAATTAGTTTTTCCACCATGAAAAATTTATTTGCCACGGCATTTAGCCACCATCGCAAAAATTACAGTTTATAAATCGTTGTGTGGTCGTGGTAAATAACTATTCACTATAACTATTTAGTATTTAAATGTCATATTTCTCTTAGTGACAACAATATGGTTTGGTGAAAATTTTGTCATCATCATCGTATTGTTACACTATTTATATATATGTCGATAATTGTTGATATAGTGACAATTTAATTATTACTATATATGAGTTATTACTTATTAATGATATAACTGATTTGAACACTTATTATGAATGTTGCTTTTAATTAGCTTAATTAATTAATTAATTATGATTCATTGCAATAATTATGACAAGCAAAATAAGTCATACAATCATATCTTTGTATGTGTATGTGTATGTGTGTGTGGTTGCGTGTATTTTTGTGAGCGTATATGCGTGTATAGGCATGATGTAAGTATACATGACTTTACAATAATTATATTGTAGATGATGATGAAGAAAAGGTAGAACAAAGAGGTTGTCCATTTTTAGTCTTTGTGGTACCATGTCACTGTTTTTTGTCACTTAATACATGGTGAAATATTTTTTTGGTCCCGTAAGATTAGGGTATTATTTGTTTTGGTATCACAATTTAGATAGGTGGCTGTTTTAATCCCATAAAACACGGTTTTTTTCAGTTTTTTTGATCCCAATTTCAGATTTTTTGGTCTCATGGGACACAACATTTTGGGATAAAAAAAACTGAAATTGGGACAAAAAAAAACTGAAAAACATATTTTATGGGACTAAAACCGCCACCTACCTAAATTGTGATACCAAAACAAATAATGTCCTAATCTTACGGGACCAAAAAAGTATTTATCCCCTTAATGCACTCTTCTTAATTCCTCTTTATAAATTCCTCCACATATAATTACTCAACCATTAATTACTTCTTCAATTAATATATAATTAATAAACATCTATATGTACATAAACATATTAATTCTAGAATAAATTAATAGTTTCGGGTTAATCATTTAGGGAAAAATGCAAATTTGGTCCGCTGTAACTGTAGGGGATGGCACTTTTGATCTTCTCGAATTTCGAATTTGCAAACGAGGACTATAATTAAAAAAATAAAAATATATTTACTCCAAATGTTGCCAGAAAATGCTATATTCGCCGGAATAATTAGCATATACTTGGCACGAGACCCTTCTAATTTGGAAAGTTTTAACTTTTCGGACAATTTTGTTAATGTGTCACTTTTGCCGTGGTGATATTTGAACTAAATGTGCCACCTGCTATAGTTACAAGACCAAAATTATATTTTCCCATATATACGTTCCTCGTGTCAGCAAAAGTGACTGCAAAAATTAGAAGGTCCCAAATTAATTAGGTCGCGGACAAAAATGTGATAATTTTAACTAATTTAATTTTTTTGAGGGGGATACACTGGGTTAGAAAGAAAATTTATTTAATATTTAGTATTTCTGATACACTCCCTCATTTACAAGATTAATTGTTTTCCCCACTAGAAAAAAAATTCACTATTAACTATAAATTTATTAGCTACGGACTAAAATCATGGTAAATAATTATTATTAATTATGGTTAAACTAAAACCGTTGCAAAAATTTAGATTATCCACCATGAAAACTCTTTTTGCCATGGTTATGAGTCATAGCAAATGTTTTTGCCATGACTTTTAGCTATGATAGTGTTTAAGTCACACTCGCAAATACCATAGTCAATAACCATTGTATGACCGTAGTGAATAGTCATTCACTATGATTATTTATTTTTAACCATGACAATTAATTATGATTAAATGTTAAATTTCTTAGGACCGATTCTGATACCGTTGTACATAGTATCAATCATTTACCACTAGATCAAAAATTAATATATCTTAGTAGACATGTAAATTTATTTTTTATATCATTGCAGCATTTGGCTTCATACATATTGTAGCCTTATGGGTGACATAGTTGTACTTTTTTTTTTTTTATCAAAATATCTTCATACTCATTACTGTGCATGGCCAGAACAGTACTATTTATAGAAAATTGATTTTGGAAATTGCATAATAAAACTATTCTATAATTACATAAAAAGAATAGATTGCCATTTATCCATTATTATCAAAGAACATATACATAAACATCTAATTATCATCTAATTAAATTCTAATAATGCTAAATAAATCAAATACAAGAGCTATATATATATAGATATCACCACAAGAAAATAGTTTAATAGCAACGAAAAAATCTATTACTGAAATTAGTGTAAAACTAATTAGCAAGTAACATTTTCATTGCTAATTTACACAACATAATATATATTTTAAACAATTAGTTGCTAAATTTATTAGAAAGTAAATTTCTTATATTAAATAATGCATTAGCAACAAAGATTATATTTATTAATTAACTCGATGGTTTTTTTTTTTTTCGTTGAACATTTTTCTTGTAGTAGTTTATATATTTAATTCCAAGTGAATAATGATTAGGTTTATTTGTGGGTCAGGAATTTGTGATACCTACTTCTAATCAAGTGGACAGAATTACCCTATCATTCCCTGATGTGACCACCCCCAACCCCACACACATATAGCTCAATATAATTAATTAAATTAATTATTAGTTATATATATATATATATTATATTTTCTAATATTCGATCTGGGTTTTTTTCTTGATGGTGAAGAATGTCTGAAAATGTAGTCAAAATATATTTGAAAATATATTCAGACAACAGGGTTCCATGTTTACTGTACTTAAGGTATTATAATAGTAATGGAAATTTGTGTTTGTGTTTGGACTAACATACAATAATATAATTATAATACAGACAATCTTGACTATATAATACACACCTAATTTTAATTATATTTAAATTCTTTTACTGTGACTGCCAAAGAAGAGCTGACGAAGGTATGTTTGTCTTCATGTGGCCAAAAGATACGAGATGAGATAAATGGAGACCGGGGGGGTGGGGTGGAGGGGGGGGGGTAGGGTGGGGTGGGGGTCCGGAGGGTGACCTCCAGGCGGTGGACCCGATCCATCGCCGCTTATGGACACACTATGGGACGTGGGCTCAGGATGAAAGCTCTGCAATCCACCTTCCCTCTTACCCTACTTCTCTCTCTCTCTCTCTCTCTCTGGATATAGATACAGGTTGTGTATGTAAAGGATTATACGGGTAGTTTGGGATATGGGAGTATAAAAAAGAAGAAAAGAAAAAGAAGAGGGGGTGAAATGATAAATGGATATGTGTGTGTGTGTGTGTGTGTGGGAGGATACCAAACACATAGAAGACCCTAAGTAGCATCTTTTTCGAAAACTTCATTTCACTGAAAGCAAGGGAATACAGTAGAAATAAGAGAGGAAAAGAAAAGAAAAAGAAAAGTATCACATCACAGATAATTAAGCTGTATCCATGGCTTCTTTCTGATATATTCTCTCTCCTTATCTCTCTCTTTCTCTCTCTATGTTGCCTCAGTTTTTAGCTGTTCGGATGTATGCATATGTATGTATTCCTTGTATTAATTTCTTGATTTGTGAATTGCGGGAGGGAGTTTGAGTGAGAATTTAATCGAAAGCTGATTCTTTTGTAAGTGGGGTTTTCTAATTCTTGGATTTTGTAGAAATTTTGTGTGTGTGTGTGTGTGTGTTTTGAGTTGAGGAGAGGGATACATCAAGAATTCTGAAAGAAGAAGGGTTTGGATTTTATTACAGCATGGCAGCTTCTTCTTCATCAGCTTTTCTTGCAATGAGAGATGAAAATGAGAATCGGCTTCTTCATCAGCATCAGCATCAGCATCAGCAGCAGCAGCTTATTTCCTCCGCACCACCAGCTTCTCAGCCCTCCGCGGTCGCCGCGTCGGCTTCTTCATCGATCAAGAAGAGAAGGAATCAGCCTGGAAATCCAAGCAAGTATCAGAAAACCCTTTTTGAATCTGCATGAATTATTCACCCCCCCAAAAAAAGGACTCGAATCAATTCAATTCTCCCAAATCTTGAATTTTCATCCACACCCCTTTTCTCCTTTCAATTTGCTTTTTCAAGAAAACTAAACTTTTATGAGGAAAAAACCCCAAAAGTTCTTGTAGCTGGAGATGGAATGGAATCTTGAAAAAAAAAATTAATATATGTTTAAATTCTTGTTTTGATTTTTTGTCAGCTTATTTCTATTCACATATATACATACATAATTGTTAATAATAATAATCATAATAATAATAATTAATTTCTAATTGTTTTATTGTTGTTTTGGCATTACAGATCCAGACGCGGAGGTAATTGCACTATCTCCCAAGACCCTAATGGCTACAAACAGGTTTGTGTGTGAGGTTTGCAACAAAGGGTTCCAAAGAGAGCAAAATCTCCAGCTCCACAGAAGAGGACACAACCTGCCGTGGAAGCTAAGGCAGAAGAGTACAAAAGAGGTCAAGAGAAAGGTCTATCTGTGCCCGGAGCCCACTTGCGTCCACCACGACCCGTCCCGTGCCCTCGGAGACCTCACCGGGATCAAGAAGCATTACTCAAGAAAGCATGGTGAGAAGAAGTACAAGTGTGACAAATGCTCCAAGAAATACGCCGTCCATTCCGACTGGAAAGCCCATTCCAAGACTTGTGGTACTAGGGAGTACCGATGCGACTGTGGCACCCTTTTCTCTAGGTACGTACTGAATTTTTCGATCTTTAATTGTTATTCCATGTTGTTCTTGGATTAGTCTGAACTAATCATAAGAAACACAAATTTTGATTCTATGCTACTCTCTTGGAGAGCAGAATGGTTAATAATCATGATCAAAAGAGAGTCGCGAGTTTTCTATTGATGCAACTGATCAATGAGTCGATTGCATCAATAATGGTAATGATGATGATAAGTGTGTGGGTTCTTGAAGTGTCATTTCATCAGATATTTTTATATATATATATATATAGAGGAAGAAAATGAATTAGGGAAAGTGATGGAAATTTAAAGGGGTTTTAGCTTTAGGGCTTATAGATTATTTTCTCTGAGTTATAACTGCAGATGGGAAAAAGTTGTCACGGGCCGCCTCGGGAAATTCTGGCTTTTCTACAGTTACAGATTATGGCTCATCCTCTCTCTCTCTCTCTCTCTAGCCATATATCTTTTTTCTCTCTCACGCACTCCTACACACACAGAAACACACACCCCCATCAATTCCTGTTTTCTTGGTTTTGGAATTTAGTTTGGTTTCTCTCTTTTCATTTCGTTTTGTTCTTTGGATCTTTGCCTGTCAAAAAAAAAATGGCTCCACGTGAATTTTCTCTCTGGAAAACGCCATGACCTAAGAGGGTTTTTTGTTTCGAATCTCTCTCTCTCTCTTGTTTCTCTCTCTCTCTTGTTTTCTCTCTCTCTCTCTCTCAATCTTGGAACATCCGTCCTTCTAACAGTATACAGCCTTAGTTTCTTTTACCTCTTTTTTCCCAGTTCACGTGGTATTAACAAGGCATGTAAAAGTTTTAAGATACCAGGTTTGTTCTCTTGTGGGTTGGCTATTTCTGTTCACCTCTGTACTTCTTACACCCCATCCTCTTCTCATTATAATGTTTTGAGTTTCCGACACAACTCTTTCATTCCTCTCTCTCTCTCTCTCTCAATTATTCATAAGAGAGAGAGAGAGACTACGTACGTACTGCTTCTCCATGTTCTCAATGTTGGCTCCATGTTTTTACCTCAAATTTTACAGCAATCTCATCATGCTTACCTTTCTTTGTCTTGTTCTAGACCAGAAACCTGTCCCATATCACCTCCAAACAACTTACTCACTGCAGTAACAGGTTCTTGATTATTAATAATGTCAATTATTTAATCATGGTCTGTTAGAAAAACCCCTCTTTTTGCATTAATTTGTTTATATCAAAGGGGTAATGTTGATGGAGTATTAATAACAATAATAATAATGTTGTCAGAATTACAGAAATTCTTTCGTCCCACCTAACATCCTCAATTATATGCCTTCTTGTCCTTTTTCCCTCAACCTTTTCTCTGCATTCTGCTAAAAAACTATCCTCCTACCAGCAATATATTCTTTTCCGTGACGATTCCCTTGTTCACGGTTACGGAACAAATTAAAATGTCGTCATTTTATAGTAATTTGGACAAAGCACGCTTGCCAGTCATATATACTTCATTGCAGCACGCAATTCTCTTACATTTTGATCATATGTTAAGAGACATTTATTCAGATGTGGATCAAATGTATTACATTTAATTAGTTGAAAATGTATCCTTGTAATAATGTCTTCTTGTAAATTCAATGACAACACTTGGTTGTCCGAAATAATATGCATACATGGCCCGGCCCGAATTGATACAAGAAACCGTATTTTGCATCAATGTAGACTTATGATCTCTAAATTTCTTTAATTATTCCCATCTTAATTCTCGCAGGAGAGACAGCTTCATCACTCACCGGGCTTTCTGCGATGCCCTGGCCCAAGAGAGCGCGCGGAACCTAAACCCGCCATCCTTGAGCAGCATCGGTAGTCACCTATTAGGCCTCTCCCAGATGTCCCCAGCCCAAGATCATCAGATCAATCATCATCAGCCTAACTTGTCAAATCATCATGACATTCTCCGGTTGGGCAGCGGTGGCAGGCTCGGCCCGCAGTTTGAAACCCTTGTGGGCCAGGGATTCCGCCCGTCGGCCGGAAGCATGCCGCCTTCTCCTGCTCTATTCCTGCAGCCACAAGTGGCAATAAACAATGAGGAAAACCAGTCTCCTCAAGGGATGTTGCCAAACAAGCCCTCACTGCATGGACTAATGCAACTTCCCCAACTCCAGATTAACAATGCCAACACTTCATCGGCCTCCACAGCCAGTCTCTTCAACCTCAGCTTCTTCCCCAGCAGTAGCAACACCACTAGCGCCATCGATGGAAGCCACCACTCTGGTGGCGGAGAAGATCACTCCACCCTCTTTTCATCAGGTATATATATATATGGGTTTTTCTTACATGAATCGAGCATGTAAACATCAAACAGTGTGAATAATGCGATGTTATCACAATATGCGTCAATAGTACAACGTATATTGTGATGACATATGAGATGATTCATATTGTTTGATGTTTTCATTATCGTTGCATGTAAGAAAATGCAAAGTGTGATACTTGAAAGAAAAGCATTTGGTATTGTGAATTACAATTGCATGCTTGAGAATTTGAAACTTAAAAAAAAAAAAAAAAAAAAAAACTATAAGTTCATGTATTTTGACTAATTCTTAATTGAGGGTTCAAAATTTTTGCATCATATATATATATATATATATATGTTGGACATGGCTTAGATGTATTTTTAATTCTTGAATTATACCCCTTTGAGAGGAAAAATTGTATTTTACATCCCATAAGCTATATTATTTGTGATTTTGATATCATTAATTTTCGACGTAGCAATTTTAATCTCCATAATTCTACAAACATTGTAATTTCAATCCCATGGACAGATTTCGTTAAAATCTTAAGGGATGGAGCACGTGCATGGCACGTGCTCCGAGTCAAACACAGGTTAAGTTAACGGAGCACGTGCCATGCATGTCCTCCATCCGTTAAGATTTTAATCTGTCAATGGAACTAAAATTGCAATATTTGTGGACTTGTGGGAGTAAAATTGCTACGTCGAAAATTAATGGGATCAAAAATCGCTAACGGTGTAAGTTATGGGATGTAAAATGTAATTTTCTCCCCTTTGGCATTTTATTTTGTAACTTGTTAGAGTTGTAAATTGGTCCTTCTCTCTCTCTCTCTCTCTCTCTCTCTCTCTCTCTCTCTCTCTCTCTCTCTCTTCTCTAATTTCACGATTTTAGGGAAAAATTGGCTGGAATTTCAAAGTTAGATGGAAAGTGACATATGTCAGTTAAGTGTTAGTTAAAAATTGAAGAAACACATCTTATTGGCTTACTTATGATGACATGGCTTGTGGTGACTGATGTAAGAAAAAAGAAAAACGACCTGGCAGAAGTCGTCACGTCATACCTGCTTGCCACGTTAGTAAAAGTCAGTCAATAAGATATATTTCTCTAACTTTTTATCGACATGTGACTGACGATGCCACTCTTCGATTAATTTTGAAAACTCCAATACATTTTGTTCTGAAATTGCAAAATTAGAAAACTTGAATTATCATTTTATAATCCTAATAAATTACAGAATTAAAATATTAAATAATTATAATTACAAGACTGAAAATACAATTAATTCTTTCTGACATTCAAAACAATGATTATGTATATATTTCACCCTCCATGCATTGTGTAGACATAATAGTTCTACCTCAAAAAAGCACAACATGGTTGTTGCAGCCATATCACGGATTTGATCAAACCTAAGTTTATCATATGATTAATATAATAATAATACATTCGTTGTGTAATTAATTATTTTGTTTCAATTTTTTTTTTATCTAAATCAGGTTTGATCGAATCAAACCAATTCACATAACGTGTGATACACTTGTCATGTGATTGGTTATCTTTCCTAGATTGTACACCAATCACACGATAAATCTATTGCACTTGCAATATAATTAGTTCAGGTCCGTCTAAACCCGATTTGAGTTAGAATGTTTCCTGATTTCTTCATTTTCCCCATTATATATGTTTGTCATTGACACTCTTCTCATCATGATCAGGTAATCTCATGAGCATCGCAATCCCCTCACTCTACAGCGCATCACATGCCCTCCAAAACCCGAGCGCCGCACACATGTCGGCAACCGCACTGCTCCAGAAGGCGGCGCAATTGGGCTCAACCACCAGCAACGCCGGCGCTTCCTCCCTGCTGAAAAGCTTCGGGAAGTCCTCGGCGGACGACCACCCCTCGTCCCTCGACGTCAGCCACAGCTTTGGCGGTGGCTCATCAGCAGGAGTCTTTGGGGGGAATATGAACGGCGGAGGCAACCACCTGCACGACCTGGTCATCAACTCCATTGCCAACGCCGGGGGCAGCAGCTCATCAGGAACCATGTTCGGCGGTGGCGGCGCGTACAGCACTGGGAATCATGATGATCAGCAAGAGAGCAGCATTGGGCATGATCACCATGATCATCATCATCAACATCATCAGTACAGAGGATTGATCCGTGGTAATAGCATGAATCGAGGCGGCGGGTTCAGCGGGCTGGAGCAAGGGAGATTGACGAGGGACTTTCTTGGGGTTGGGGAGATCGTGAGGAGCGTGAGAGATCAGCAGAATAATGGGATGGATATGATCAGCTCAATGGATTCACAGGGAAAGAGCGGTGGGTCTCAAAGCCATGGATTTGGAGGGGGGAATTTGAATTTCCAGTGAAGGGTCAGAAGCTTTGGGTTCGATGAGGAGGAAGACAAGATCATCTTATTACAGGTAACTCAATTCATTACAATTAATACAACCTAAATTTATAGGAAAAAATGCAAGCAAGCTCCTGTGTTATTGTAAATGTGCAAATTACCTTATAAGAAAAATAAAATAGCAATTTACTTCCTCGTGTGTTTTAGATTGAATCAATTTACCTCCCCATGTTTTTTAAAACGGAGCAATTTAGCTCCCTAGACAAGGAGGTAAATTGCTGCATTTTAAATAACATAGGGAGGTAAATTGCTACATTTTTTTTCATAGAGGGGTTAATTTGCTCATTTGCAATATTACAATGAGGTAAATTGCATTAAACCCTAAATTTATGCTAGAATATTACCCCTTTGAATTTTCTATTTCAGAATAGTATTATATCTCGAATAACACTTCAAATATACATACCGCGGCAAATTATATTTTTAGTCCCGTACGATAGGAGATTCAATATTTTTAATTATTTGTTTTATGAAAATTTTAATATTATTGTAAAATTGAGAAAATTCGACATATATAGTCCTTTACGTTATAGGAATTATCAAAATGATCCCAAGATTTGGAAAACTCGACAAATTTAATTTCATAGTCAAATTTTCGTCAAAGATATAGACGTAAGGACACGTGCAATGCGCATGACCTTTATTAGCTTGGATGCTCACACAACTGATGGATGCGCTCATTGCGCATGTCCTGGCCATCTATTTCTTTGATGGAAACTTGGACATGAGATTAAATTTGTCGAGTTTTTTTAATTTTTAGACAAATTTGAGAATAACGTAAAGTAGAGAACTAAATGTGTTAAAATAGAACTAATTATGTAATTTGGACACGTACTGCATGTATAAGCTGCATGTCATTTGTATATTCAAGAAAATACTTTATAAACGTGGCGTGATGGTGTGCATATATATATATATATCACATGTATAGTATTATATGAGGTGTAATTCGTTTTATAATAGATTATTCAAACTGAAAAATTATATATATTTATATTGTATTTTTATTAGTTAAGGTTGAAGATTAGGGAAATTTATGTTACAAATATTAATTATCATAGAGTACTTATTTGTTCTTTTTTAACTATTTCTTTTACTAATGAAATAATTTATCACTTTAAAAATCATATATTGGGCTCAATTGCACATTTTTAGTCCTGCAATTATAGTCATTAGACACTTTAATTTTGTTATTTGTTAAGACTGTAAAATAATCCATCGCCTTTTCTAATTTTGTGATTCTAGGATAAATTTATCCAGAAATTTCAAATTTGGATGGAATTATGATGTACGTTTCCATCCAACTTTGAAAATTACGATCAATTTTATCCTAAAATCACGAAAGCTAATTAAAATAGGTGAAGGACAATTTTATAATCCTAACAAATTAAAACACTAAAATGCCAAAAAATATAACTACAAAATTAAAAATGCAATAAACCCATATGTAACTGTACACATCTTTTGTTAATTAAATTATTTTTTTGATAATTTATCTACATATATAATATATGGTTCCCAGATTGTATAATTCTTGATTATATATATTCCCATAAAAATATAATTAATATTAATAATTGGGCGAAATTTATCTTGATTTTTGAGTGCAGGAGATCATCATGTATAGATCTTGAAGAAGATGGGTTAGGTTTCATATCTGTAGCTGTGGAGCGATCGACGGTTCTGATGAATTGAAGAAGTAATTGTACTTTGGTCTTAATTACATGTATAATCGTAATTAGCGAGCCGACAACTAGAAAATTAAGACAGGAGGCAAATGTTGTTAATTTTTGTAGTGTGAATTTTTCTCTCTCTTTTTCTTTTAATTTTCTGAAAAAATAGAAAAAAGAAGTCAACAGTTTACAATTATATTATAATTAAGGAGAAATTTTTAGACTCTTACATAGATTTTTGCTTTTTTTTTTCCCCCTGAATTGATATATATCTTGATGAGTTCATGGGGTATGTGGTGCTCTTGATTTAGTGTTTATACGTATATTTATATACCGTATACTGTATTATTTTTTGTGTACGTATAGTGTATCTTAATTTGTACGTACAACAAAAAAATATATTGAGGTCTTACAATCTAAAGATTGTGAGTTTGAACCTACGATGTAGATGTGGAGTCTACTTTCATAATTGTATATGTATATTGTTTCTTTATTTACTTTGAAGAAGTTGTTGATAACTTTAGAAATATTGGTATAATATTACGCACTGAACATTGTAATAGTCTGTTAGTTGCTTTAATAATATCATTGTATTTTCAAAAACTATATATATATATATATATATATAGTCTTCATATTTTGTCATTAATCTTTTTTATTAGAAGAGAGTGTCATTACACACCTCATCGGAATTTTGTATTTTACGTTCCATAATTTTTTTTAAAAAAAATTAGTCCTATTATTTTTGATTCGTCACATTGTGACACATAATTTTGAACAATTTACAGTTTTAGCCCAAAATCTTAGTTTCGAAAATTTCTAAAGGAAACAGGCCTTAATTCTCGTTGTAACTTAAGTTTAACGAAATTAAAATTTGGGACTAAAATAACAAATTTTTTGGAGTCATGAAATGCAATATGGTGAGTTTGAAAACAATTCAACCAAAATTACAAGAAAGAACATAAAATACAATTTTCTTGTTTCCTCGTCGAGTGATTTAACAAGAAAACAAGAAACTTTGTAAAAGCTTAACTTAGGATGGATATATATATATATATATATATATATATGGAATTTGCAAGATTTGTCTTATAATTATAGAGAGATCTATTTTTAGTCATTTCAAATTGAACTCAATAATTAGGACGATGAATTAAAAAAAAAACCTTAAATGCATTTTTCGTTCAGTATTTTTTGTATTTTGACGTTTTAATCTTTTATCTTTATAAGGTAGGATAGGTTCTGTAATTTTTTAATTTTTGCGATTTTAGTCATTCAGTCATTAAAGTTTGCAAATATTTCTAGAAAAAAGCATGTGCCCAAGAACGGGCTATGTTTTTAATCAATGTCTATACTCATCCAATTATTTTTATTTTTTTCAATTTTATCCATCCAATGGAATTTCGGCCAATTTTTTGGTGAAAAAATGATTTTTATCAAAAATGCCCCTTAAAATTTTGGTAAAATATGCACAATTGTAAAAGCATATCCATATGTTTTCAAAATCAATTTCAATTTTGTCCTTTATGACTGTTAGGAAATTATAACTTTTAGAAATTTACCGTTTGAAGGCCACTATTTTTTTTTTTTTTTTTGAAGCTAAACGATGAACTATTATTTTATTTCGAATCAATCGATTACAATCATTCATATCAAAAATCTTATATCTAATAACTTACCAACAACTATAACAATATATACTAATCGTCACTATAAAGTAGAACTAGACATGCTATTAAAGATAACAACAACCCACGCTAGACCCACGGCCTTGAGAGTCATATTGCCTCAGTTCTGCTAATTAAGCTAGGCCTCATTGGCGTTTGAAGGCCACTATTGACAGTTGAAATTTGTCCATTTGCCAAACATACGTACATGGTGCAATTAGAAATGAAATGCACAAATCAAATTTGGCAAAAGCAAGAAAAATTCAGCAATAGGTTTGCAAGTATTCAAAACCAATCAACTCAATTGTTCCACCTATTTCACATAAAAATCAGTTATCAACCATTCAACCAAGTATTGTTCATATATTCATCATGTTTTCTTCAAATTCAACCAACAAGAACAATATACTTGGAGCAAGGATAAAAAAAAATATAAAAGATATATCTTAATATATACTATGCTAGTATATATATATTCACCTCTGCCTAGCAGCCTCAAAAGTATATATATAAAATAATATCATAATATTTACACCCCACAATTTTTTGATAAATATGAAGGAAAGTACAAGAATGTCCTTCAGCTGAAGGGAAAATTGGTTGGAATCCCACCGAAAGGACAATTTATTGAAAAATAACAAAAAGAACTGAAAAATTGAAAATCAACTAAAAACACAGGGACTGAAATAAAAATAACCTTGCCCAGAACATGCTTTTTTAATTTAGGGTTTTTGTTTTCATTGGTCAAATTCTGTCAGCATGAAAGTAAATTTTCATCCGGTATTTTTTGCATTCTGGGGTTTTAGTCTTTTATTGTTCTAGGATAGCAAATAAGTCCTCTAACTTTTAATTTTTTTCGACTTTGGTTCATTAAATTGACCAATAGGAACAAAAGCCCCTAATTAAAAAAAAAAAAAAAAAAAAAAAAGCATGTGCGAAGCATATGCTTTCTCCGGAGACACTTTCAACCTCCGGCGTTTGAAGGATCAAAATTATGAAAAATTAAAAATTTACATAACCTATTGCTACCTTAAAAAGATAAAAGTCTAAAATGCCAAAATGCAAAAAATATAAGATAAAAATTGCATTTAATGTACCATTTTTTTTAATTGTAGTGGTTAAGCCAAATTGAATCCCCAACAATTTAAATTTTACAACCCCTACAATTATTGACTAAAATTATAATTTTTTTTATATAAAATATTGTAAAGTATTTGATAAATTTTTTAGAAACTGAACTTGTAAGATTCAAAAATAAGATATCACGCTTATAAACCCATTTAGAAGAAACAGAGAATTCTCAATTTATTTTTAAAATTTTAAATTAATTACAAAATTATAATATAAGCACTATGATTTTATTTTATCTGGACGCTTCAACTGTATTTCTAAAGTAAATATGACCATGAGGTCCATGACCAAAGGGTGACGACGTCGTCTTTTTCGACAGCTCCAAAATCAATACGACCATATCAAGTCTTAGTGGGCCACAAAAGGGCTTGGGCCCAAATGGGCCAATGCTGAATTTAGCTCATCCTCAAGAGCCCAGTCCATTATCAGGCATTTACTTGCTAAAGGAAATAATTACAACAAAACCCCCCTAACTTTGTTTAAATTACTAATTAAAAATTCTTGTAGTTTGCATAATGAGAATAATTACGCCTCAAATAACATTATTTTCAAGAGATTGTGGGTTTGAATCTCACGAATGAGTAAATAGTCTACTTTTAACAGTAGTGCCTTGTTTCAGTGTTTCCTTCGAATATGTTTGTCGATTTAAAAACATTAATATAATCAAAGTAATAAAATATAATCATGGGATGAGGTTTTTAGAGTCCGTTTTACTCTGTGATTGAAAAGGTCAAACTTACATGTTTTAAGTGTAAACACAATTTTTTTGTGTCATTTGGACCATTTTCCAATATGAGTTTTGGGATTACATTATATTCAATAGGAAAATTCGGTTCAGTAATCGATTATTCTTTTTATAAATTTGGTACTCAATTCAATTGTAATTTTTTGCCCCGAATAACCAAACCAAATACAGATTTTATATATATATATATATATATATATTATATTATAATTTATAAATATTTATAAATTATATTATAATTATAAATATATATATAAATATAATAAAGTTAATTTTATTCCATTCTAAATTTAATTAATTTTACTTAACTTAAAAATTAGAGCTTTGATTTTATTTGATATTTATTTTATATGTGTATTGTGTTAAATACTTATCACATAAATTTTACTATGGAGTTGTTTCATTTGAATAGCATTTTGTAATATTTCATATTCTTCTGTGCATTTTAGACTTTTACTTGAATTTGATTTTGGTTGTACATTTTTTTTATAATTTTTATATTCAAATAGTTTTGAAAAAGTAATTTTGAAAAAGATCAATTTGAGGGATTCCTTTATAAAGAAATTCGGTTAGTTCCGTACAAAGTCAAACCGAATCAAACCGACTATTTTAATTCCATATTTGGTAAAATTTTGATAAAATATGTACAATTACAAAAACATTCATATGTTTTCAAAATCAATTTCAATTTTGTCCTTTATGACCGTTAGGAAATTATAACTTTTAGAATTTATCGTTTGAAGGTCACTATTTTTTTTTTTTTTTTGAAGTTAAACGATGAACTATTATTTTATTTCGAATAAATAGATTACAATCATTCACATTAAAAATCTTATATCAAATAACTTGCCAATAACTATAACAATCTATACTAATCGCCACTTTAAAGTAGAACAAAACATGCTATTAAGAAGAACAACAACCCACGCTGGACCCACAACCTTAAGAGTCATAGCGCTTCAGTTATGCCAATTAAGCTAGGCCTTATTGGCGTTTGAAGGCCACTATTGACAGTTGGAATTTGTCCATTTGCCAAACATACGTACATGGAGCAATTAGAAATGAAATCCACAAATCAAATTTGACAAAAGTAAGAAACATTCAGCAACAGGTTTGCAAGTATTCAATTCCAATCAACTCAATTTTTTCACCTATTTCACATAAAAATCAGTCATCAATCATTCAACCAAACACTATTCATATATTTATCATATCTTCTTCAAATTCAACCAACAAGAACAATATACATGAAGCAACGATAAAAAAAATAATATAAAAGATATATCTTAATATATACTACGCTAGTATATATATTCACCTCTACCTAGCAACCCCAAAAGTATATAAAATAATGTCATAATATTTACATCCCACAAATTTTTGATAAATATAAAAGAAAGTACAAGAATGCCCTTCAGTTGGGGGAAAAATTGACCGGAATTCCACCGAAAGAACAAAATTGAAAAATAACAAAAAGAACTGGAAGATTGAAAATCAACTAAAAATACAAGAACTAAAATAAAAATAACCCTGCCCAGAACACACTTTTTATATTTGGGGCTTTTGTTTTCATTGGTCAAGTTCGCCAGCATGATAGTAAATTTTCGTCCGGTAGTTTTGCATTCTAGCGTTTTAGTCCTTTATATTTTTAGAACAGCAAATAGGTCCTGTAACTTTTAATTTTTCTTAATTTTCATCCATTAAATTGACCAATGAGAACAAAAATCCCAAATTAAAAAAATCACGTGCAAAGCATATGCTTTCTCCGGCGACACTTTCAACCTCTGGCGTTTGAAGGATATCAAAATTGCAAAAAGTTAAAAATTTACATAACATATTTGCTATCCTAGAAAAATAAAAATTTAAAACGCCAAAATGCAAAAATATAGGATGAAAACTGCATTTAATGTACTAATTTTTTTTACTTGTAGTGCTTAAGCCAAATTGAATCCCAACAATCTAAAATTTCCACCCCTACAATTATGAGACCAAATTTATAATTTTTTTTCATATAAAATATTGTAAAGTATTTGATAAATCTTTTAAAAACTGAACTTGTAAGATCCAAAAATAAGATACTAGGCTTATAAACTCATTTAGAAAAAGTAGAGAATTCTCAATTTATTTTTAAAATTTCAAATTAATTACAAAATTATAATATAAACTCTATGATTTTATTTTATTCAGACACTTCAACTGTATTTCTAAATTAAAAAGTAAGGGTAAATTACAGCTACCTCCTCTGAGGTTTAGCATAATTATAAATATCTCTCCTCATTATTTGAAAAATTATAAATACTCCCTAAGGTTTGTAACCGTCTAATAAATAATACATTTCCATCCATTTTTATGCCCTTATGCACTGAATTATTTTTAATTTAATTTTTAAAATTTTTTTGGACTACGATGCGCAAGAAAAAGTTTCTTAAGTTTTTTGCACAAAATAGCAATAATGCAATTTGTCTCGGCTAATTTGCTAAAATTTTAATAAAAAAATCAAGAACAAAATAATCGATTTTAGATCTTTAGTTAAAGATTACAAATCTCAGAAGGTATTTATAATTTTTTAAATAATAAGAGAGTGTTTATAATTATACTAAACATCGGGGGAGATGGTTGTAATTAACCTAAAAAAAAGTAAATATGACCATGAGGTCCATGACCAAAGGGTGACGACATCGTCTTTTACGACAGCTCCAAAATCAATACGACCACATCAAGTCTTAGTGGGCCAAAAAATGGGAAACAGAAAGGGCTTGGGCCCAATTTAGCCCATGCTCAAGAGCCCACTCCATTGTCAGGCATTTACATGTTAAAGGAAATAATTACAACAAAACCCCCTAACTTTGGTTAAATTACTAATTAAAAATTCTTGTAGTTTGCATAATGAGAATAATTACATCTCAAATAACATCATTCTCAAGAAATTGTGAATTCGAATCTCGCGAATGTGAGTATATACTCTATTTTTAATAATAGTATCTTGTTTCGGTGTTTTCTTCAAATATGTTTTGTCGATTTAAAAATATTAATATAATCAAAGTAATAAAATGTAATCATGGGATGAGGTCTTTAGAGTCCGTTTCGCTCTGTGATTGAAAATCAAACTTACATGTTTTAAGTGCAAACACAATTTTTTTTTGTCATTTGGACCATTTTCCAATATGATTTTTGGAATTACATTATATTCAATAGGAAAATTCAGCTCAGTATTCAATTATTCTTTTTATACATTTGGTACTCACTTAAAGTTTAAATTTTTGTGCCGGTTAATCAAACCAAATACAGATTATATATATCTATATTATATTATAATTCATATATATTTATAAATTATAATATAATTATAAATATATATTAATATAATAAAGTTAATTTTATTCCATTCTAAATTTAATTAATTTTAAATTAAAATTTAGGGCTTTGATTTTATTTGACATTTATTTTATATGTGTATTGTGTTAAATACTTGTCACGTAAATTTTACTATGGAGTTGTTGAATTTGAATAGCATTTTGTAATATTTCATATTCTCCGGTGTATTTTAGACTTTTACTTAATTTGATTTTGATTGTACATTTTTTTCTATAATTTTTATATTCAAATAGTTTTGGACAAGTAATTTTGAAAAAGATCAATTTGAGGGATTTCTTTATAAAGAAATTCTGTTAGTTCCGTACAAAATCAAATCGAATCAAATCAAAATTTTCAATTTCATATTTGGTACGTCATTTCAGCATATCAAAACTTTGATCAACCAAATTTTCAATTCAATTCAATTCGATTAACCAAAATAAATACCCATGTTTGAAATAAAAAATTCAATCAACCATCACAAAATCTTCCACTACTTCTCCAACTAGTTGTTCATTCTCATTTGTCAATGAATTAACTAACCCATAAACTTTGTAATAAAAAAGGACTAGCTAGTCTTAGACTTAGTCCAATAAACAACATCTCACACGTGAAATCAAGGCAAGCCCATGTCATGGCGACAATTGTCACAACCTCCATGTTTCTTTCTTGTCCTATATTTTTCTATTGCCGTCTCCCCCACCCCACCCTAACCCTATAAATACCTCAATATTATTCATCTTTGGTGTCTCCACATACACTTACGATTTTGTACTTCTCGACACTCCATCATTTGTCCCAAAATGGTTCTTGTCGAGTCTAGTCCACCTTTGGCCAGAGACTACATCAAAATCTTACAACAATGTCCCAAAAAGACCACATACGAGAGCACAAGAGTGTGTGAAACCTTCGACGCGCTACCGCTAATAGACTTGAGAGGTCTAACGGGGGACGACGAAGGTGAGAGGGCTAAATGTGCTTCAGAGATCGTGCGAGCTTCATCAGAGTGGGGATTTTTTCAGGTAGTGAATCATGGTGTGAGCCCGAGGCTGCTCAGCCAGATGAGGAGAGAACAAATTGAGTTGTTCAATGCACCGTTCTCGAGGAAGTCCACTTGCGGGCTTCTGAACAACTCATACCGGTGGGGAAGTCCGACCGCCGCTTCTCCTGACAACTTTTCTTGGTCGGAAGCGTTTCACGTGCCCCTCACAAAGGTCTCGGACCCTGCTTGTTATGGGGAGTTCTCCTCTTTAAGGTATAACTAATGCATATATATATACGTGCACATATGCATATATAGTCCCCCTAGAGGACAGCCCAATGGATTGAGATCAAAATTTTCTACGAAAGATCTTATGTTCGAATTTGAGTGTGTGGATTTAAAAAAAACATGCCCATTCAATAATAAAATACAAACTCGAACAATTATAGTGCGGACTTGATCTGAGCACGTCCCATCAGAATGTCTACATATATAAAGGTACATATAACTAACAATGGAAGTGAAGTTACGTGCAATACTCTATCGTTTGAATACATACACATATAAATCACACGATGTCACATTAACACGTTACGTATGATTTGTTTGCAGGGAAGTGCTGGTGGAATACGCAGGGGCAATGCAGAAAGTGGCAAGAATGGTGGCTGGGGTGCTGACAACAAATTTAGGACAAAGTATACAAGAATTTGAGGAGATGATTGGTTGTGATGAGAGTACATGTTATCTTAGGTTGAACCGTTACCCAGCTTGTCCATTAATGTCAGGAGCAGAAATAGTACATGGGCTGGTGCCCCACACAGATAGTGATTTTCTTACAATTCTTCACCAAGACCAAGTTGGGGGACTTCAACTCATGAAAGACAACAAATGGATTGCTGTCAACCCTAACAAACATGCACTCATTGTCAACATTGGTGATCTTTTTCAGGTAACTATTACAATGTTCTTTTGTTGCTATTCCTTTGGCATTTTTAAGACCCTAGCTAGTCTCTCATTTCCCTGACGGGAAATTTTAATTCAAATTTGGTTCGATCAGATCTAAACTAATCATATGATAAATGCAATATGTTTATCATGTAATTGGTGTACAGTTCAGGAAAAGTGATCAATCACATAGCAAGTGTATCACACTTGTTATATGATAGGTTTGGTTCAACCAAACTTGATTTGGGTTAGAACTTTCCACCAACCACATCTTATTAATATTTTAATAGCAGAAAAGATTATAGTTTTGGTCCCGTAACTATAAGGCGTTAACATTTTTAGTCGTGTAACTTATTTTATTTGCACATTCGGTCATTTTAATGACGAATTTAGTCGTGGGCATCTCAAATTCGGTCCTTATTGACAATTTTGATCATAACGATCTATAGTTACAGGACAAAAAATGATATTTACTCAGTCTGAAGGAGACCATATCAACATAAGATTAAATTTGCTAAAAAGTGACCAAATATGAGATGTTCAGGACAAAAAGTGCTAACGACATATAGTTATTGTATCAATAATACAAACGGCATATAATTACAGAGAAAAAAATATAATATCGACTTATGTTTTTAACAATAGAATATTTAATGTCCCATCAAATTTTTAATCATTACAGTATCTGTTCAAATGAAATGGGGCGACATGTATTTGAAAAAAAATTCAGGGTCAATTTTGGTAACGATAAAAGACATAGGGGTCAATATATATAAATAATTACACTAACTCGTACACAAAATTATTGTAATGAATCCATTTGTTGGTTAATTTAATCCACATGATGACCAAACTTGTCGTACACATTATTAAACTAAAGAAAGTTGTTAGACCTAAGAAATAAGTTTTGGAATCACATGAAAATTAATTTAATATAGTCAATTAAATTAAACAAATATATATAGAGCCATGGTCGACTAAGTGCCTTTATAAAATTGTCACGATCACAAAATTTCATTGTCGCCCTAGCTAGATGTCTCACTATGACGTTTTACGTACCCACTAAAAGCTAAAATTTGTCAAACAACCTTTATTAAAACATCCTTAATCTTATTACAACTTGTGCTTATTAAAATCATTTTAAGACAATTAGGACTATTATCAAACGTACCTTTGTCGTCCCATTTATTCCCCTCCCCTTCAACAGAATAGATGAATTAATTTGTCACCTTGTGTTTGTCTATATATATATATATAGACTGTCTAATTAAATATGTATTTTAATTCTTTCCCACCTTATATATATATATATATATATATATATATTAAAAAAAATTAAGGGATAATTACACCACACACTCCTGAAATTTGGTGTAATTACACGTAAACCTCCCCTGTCTTTGAAAAATTATAACTAGTACCTTAATGTTTGATTTCGTCCAACAAATAAATTCATCCGTTAGTTAAAATTTACATAACTTGCTAATGTATCAACAAAAAAAAGAATGAAAATCCATATTAATTATCCCAAAATGACTTATTATCGACTCATTGCAGGTCAAACAAATCTTTTTTAATCAAACACTCTATACACCGATCTTCACACGCTAATGCACGTGAAAAGGTCCACCATCTACCTTATGACGGTGGATAGTTTAGTCATAAGAGATTTGTTTGATCTGAAATAAGTACGTAAATCAACTGGGGGTAAATATGAATTTTCGTTCAAATTTTTTGCTGATATCAGCAAATTTCATGAATTTTACGTACTAACATATGAACCTATTAGTTGGACGGAAATAAAAGTGAGGTGTAATTTAAAATCACAGAGCGTCTACTTATGTGTAATCATACCAAATCTGAAGAGATAACGGTGTAATTATAACTTTTAATAATTATGCAAATAAAATAAATAAATGAATGGTGCAGGCTTGGAGCAATGATGTGTACAAGAGCGTAGAGCATGGAGTGATGGCGAATGCGAAAACGGAGAGATTCTCAGTGGCGTATTTCCTCTGCCCTTCACACGACTCTTTGATTGGGAGCTGCAAACAGCCGTCTCTCTATACAGATTTTACCTTTGCAGAGTACAGAAATAGAGTCAAACACGACTCTAAGTTACTCGGCCGCAAAGTCGGGCTTTCAAGATTTCGAAGATAATTGAATTCAATTATTTCTACTTTCAACGTTGATGTTATTACAATTTTAATTTTTGGCAGAAATTATTATTTTGATGTTAGAGAATAAAAATTAGCTCAATTCCGCATTTTGAAAACTTTTGCGATGATTTTTTGTGTGTATGTAATGTAATATTATTGTCTATCGATGTTAATAGAATTTAATTTGGCATAAATTACTATTGTTAGGACCATAAAAAATTTTATTTTTCGTTACGGTTAATTATTATGGTAGAAAAAAAAATTGTGGCGATATAAATTAATCACGACTTTGCAGCGGTCCTTAACTGTTGTTCTGCAAGTGTGACCAAAACAATAGTTATCGCCAAAACTATGGCAAGCATATTGGTTATGCCTAAAAACCATGGGCAAATATTAATTAAATGATGGAAAGATATAAGTTTAGCATTGATTTTATTTTAACCGTGATTAATAGTGTTGATCTACCACAATTTATAACCCGTGGTCATTTATAGTGTGGGGAATAAAAAATCTGACATTGAATTGAAATTAACAGGAAAAATCGCACTTTTGGTCCCGCTAGATAGGGTCGTTATCACTTTTGGTCCCCCATTTTACGGAGTCGACACTTCTAGTCCCAAAACCCTAAAATTTTGACATTGTTGGTCCCATGCCAATATATATTAACGGCAAAGGGTCATGTGCCGGTAGTCAACAACTATACTATAGGGGGTTTTAGCCTTTTTTAAAAAATATAGAGGGATAAAATGTAATTTGGGTATTTATTGGTCAGGTCAACAATCGTTAACTAACGACAACTGTTAATATATAATGGCACGGGATTAATAGTATCAAATTTTTTGGGGTTTGGAACTAAAAATATCGACCCCATAAAGCGGAGACCAAAAGTGAAAACAATCCTGTTTAATAAAACCAAAAGTACAATTTTATCAAATTAATACGTTGGAATAAACGATGAGCCCATTAACCAATAAGTGGGCTTGTGGAATTTCCAATTGGATCATTACAAAAGATGGCCTTGAATTCTTTCACATTCAATTGGACTATGGACCATTTTGGGTTGTCCTCGCAAAATTCATCACAAAATGTATTTTTGTATATAGGCAAATAAGAAATTAATCTATGTAATCATTAATTTCTTGACATTGGTCCCAGGAGTAAAAGCCAGATTTAAGACAGTCACGTGTATTATGTCCCACCATTTCTTAAGGCGTTCCAAGCAAGTTATTCATTGAGGAGAGACCTCTTTCGGCGGCTGAGAGAGTGGTGCCTAGTGGTCCCTGGGTCGGAATTCCTCCCTCAGCAGCGATGTGGGCCTCTGCAGCCAGAGGGGCTGTGAGCGGCACCTGAGGTACGACTGCCAACTGCGCTCGCACTGCGGATTCAATCATTTGATGCATGGTCTCGATAACTCGGGGACAACCTCCCGGAGGAAGTGTTCGAGGAAGTACTGTTGCGTGGGGGATCCGCTAGCTCAGTAGGGTGGAAGAGCCTCCAGTTGTGCGACCGACCGGGGCCAGGGGCGCTCCTGGTACCACTTGCAAGGCATGAGTGTCTCCCGTTGAGGCGTCAACAGCCTTATGCTTCTCCATTCCACTGTTTGGTGCTTTCATTGGTCTCACGTCTTAGCTCTGCGTTTTTCATAGACGGCGCCACTTGATGTAAGCAAAAGGTTGCTCGTTCAGATCGTATTTGACTTGGGATCATTAGGCCGAATTTTTCACATAACTTTGGAATGGGGGACCTGGGAAAAAAAATATATGTTAACACTTTGATGCTCAAGTTAAGTAAGCAGTCTAGAGAATAAAAATGGTGTAAGTAGAAGCCATGGAATGTAATAGAGCAATAATTGATCGTAAAAGAGTGAGTGCTTTGTGCATATGTATGCTGCAATCCGTTACCTTTTACAAGAGCAGAGAGGCTTGCTTTTATAGTCGTAGTCCCCTGCCGCTTGAAGAAGTATAGCCCCTATGGGACTCGAGCCGATGGTTATTCTGGATAATCCTCTAGCAAATTCGGGCGGGGGGGAGGGGGGGGGGGGGATCCGAAGATTGTATCTGTTGAGGACTCCTGATTGGATAAGCTTTCTCGTAGGATATGTTCCAAATTTCGAGGGGGTGGTTGGAGCATGCCCTAAATCTTTGGCCTAGTCAAAGGTTATGTGGCTACCATGCTTCTAGGTGGTCAAATGGCCTTCTGCCAATAGCGCATGCGAACACCTTGGCACCTCGGCGGGGTGTCGAGTCATCCTCCCCTGTGGGCTTGCGGGCCTTTGTTACAACCTACTCCTCACGAGGGCCATGCTTAGGGCCTTGGGTCGCGGGTCCCTCCCCTAGGGTCACATGCAATTAAGAGCCACTTACCAAACTTTATCTGGACTGGGCTTTCTCTTAGGATGAGCGTATTTTTATGTCATCAATATCAATTTTTTAATACTCATATTTATACCTTTTAATTTCTTCGCTTCAAAGAAAAATTTGGTCAAAACAGTAATTTGAATGTTTTTTAGCAACCTGACAATTATAATGTTTTTAATCTCTCAATTCACTACTCCACGTTCTCTCTAACTTTACTTCTCCACGTTTTTCTTTTCTCATAAATTTTCATATTTTTAATAAATCCATATTTATAATTTATTTTTTCTCTTTTACCTCACTCAACATTTCTTTCTTCTCATTGATGTCTTTATTTCTCATTCCCCCACATCACGAGTGTTTCTTTTGATAAATTTTTTTTCTCTTCATCACACGATTCTTTTTTATATGCTCACGAGAACCGCGTGCGACAACGAATAGTGAGAACAAAAATATATTCGTCAATTTTATATATTTCTATTGCTCCCACTTACTTAACGAGCTAGTAAAAAGAAAGGAGGTTATTCTTATATAGAAAATATATTTTGTTAACAGAAAAAGCATCGAAACGGTAGGCTGTGATCATATTATGTTGATCGTACTCAAATAGAATACCTAATATCGAATACCTAATATCGAATCAAAATTAACAAATTAGAATAAATGATTAGCCAACTTAGACATAAGTGGGCCTGTACAATTCTCTAATTGGGCCAGTACTAAACATGGGCTTGAATTTTGACCACATTCAATTGGACTACGGACCATTTTGGGTCGTCTTTTCAGAATTCATAGGGTGGATTAATCAAGAGGAAATTAATTTATTTAATAATTAAAAAAGTCTGAAAAGTAAAAGGTAGACCTGAGACAATCACGTGTATTATGTCCCACCACTTCAATGTATGTTAAAGGAAAAAGTATAATGCAGGAATTTAACCAAGGGTCTAAAATGTAATTTTTAAAAAAAGTATTATGTAATTATCATTCTATTTTCGACGGTTGCACCCAATAGTTAGTGTAGTTAATAAAATTATTGATCGGTTGGAGACGATATTGTCTTTACATCTCTCCACATATTAGTATATATAGTCTATGTTTTATTGAAAAAGGGGATGAATTTTTAATAGCATAATGGTTTACCAAAAATATTGATATTATGTTTGATTATTTGATGGAATATTATTTTGTACCATCAATAATGCTGATGAGGTACTAGTCAAAGTGGTAAAGTTGAAATCAAATACTCAAAAGTATTGTCATTTAAATCCTCTAAATGTGAGTTTATGTTTTTTTTTATAGTTAATTATTCGACGTGGTATGTTATTTCTGTATAAATAAATATATATAGAAACCAACACATTATATGTCAAAAAATAAAATTTTCTTTTTATATTAGTATAGATGATACTCCCTCAATTGTATTTCTAAGGCCCAAAATGAATGAGGCAAGCCCCCACTGGTCAGCCCAGTCGGCTTGACCCTACTTGCCCATAAGCATCGTATCAAGCCTATAATTATCATAATTCATACTAGCCTAACAGGGTCCAAAAACCAACCCAATACAATAGGATGACTCAGCAAACATCACGGATTCCATGTCATACACATTCCCAACATTTCAGAACACATCATACTGAAAGATCTCCAACAGAGTCTCTCTAGATTCGTGGCAATTGACCTATTAGCAGCAGGTAAACAAACTCCCCAAATTTCGGGTTGATTAGGCAAAACTCATTGAAATGATCATATCTCCATCCAGATAAGTCCAAATCTCAATCAGTTTTTTGTTGGCTAGCTAACACACGCAACTTTTAAACGGTGTATCATTTCTGCAACTAACCTCCAAATTCTACTCTAAAGCGATCTATAAATAGATGTCATAATGCAGTCATAACGGTAATTTAATTCACTCACATTACCGCAACTTTTGCTCTTGATCAATAGCAAGACCACAAACTCCCTGCTCATCTTTTGGACTCCACACGCGAAATTTCACTAATATTTTGGCATTATATTATTTTACTCCAATTATCACTCTAGATTCTTATGTTACTTTGTCAATCAATTACTAATTTAAGTATTAGAGTGCTCACCTCTGTTTTGCAAGTTAGTCCTCCTTTAATTTTAGAAATTTTTTTAAGATCTTTCAACCAATGTATGGTGTTGTACTCTGATACGCATGAATATTCCTTTCTTATTTCTTTGTTTCTTTTGATCAGTTTATAATCTGAATACACGAAATGATGCAAATATATCGAATTATTTAACATTAAAATTTTGGAGATTTTATGAGGGAACTCAACATTAAATATTTATAAAATCAACCAACTTTTTTTTAAAAAAAAATTGATGGATAAAAAATTTACGTAATATTAGTTTGAAGGGACATTTGTAATTTCGTACTTAGAGCGGTGGTGGGAAGTTTCTTGGTGGTGGGGATCGGCGGCTGAGGCCACACAACCATCCGACCACCAGCCCTTGAAGTGCCCTTGTTGTGACTCAACCCACCAGACCTAGTTACTGTTCTCATCCTTGAGATTGAGCTTGAGTTTTCACAGTTGGGCAAATGCCAAAAGAATTTTGGAGAGTGGGGTGAGAATGCAAGATATGCATGTTGTAGGAGGAGGCGTCGGTGGTGGGAGGTTTTTTGGTGGCGGAGACCGGCAACTGAGGCCACACAACCATCCGACCCACTAGCCCTTGAAGTGTCCTCACTATGACTCACCAGACCCTTACTATTATATGAATTGACGAATAAATGTGATGTGAAAGGAGAACGAGTGTAGCTTATAGATACCAGAAATAGGAATAATTATGCTGAAAATGCATATTTTCAGCACTGTTTGGAATTGTATTTCTAACAAAAATGAGTCATTTTCAATGAGAATGGCAAAAACAAACAAGATCCCAAAATTCAGAATAGTTGGAAATTTGAAAATGGGGTTTGGAAATAAAACCAAAAGCCCCCTTTAGTCTCCCGGTAGGAGAAGGCGTCTCCTCAACCACCTCGCCGAAAATCTGAGAAGACATCCTTATTCCTAGAAGATACTCTCAATTGCAGCGGAGTCCAACTGCCCCCTGAGAATTGTAGATCTCCAACTGCTAGGAGATAACTCTCCTCCGAATCCGAGAGGAATCCTCCAACCACTAGGTACCACCACCGAATTTAAGGGGGATTCAACCTTATTTAGACACTTTGAGATCATGCTTCATCAAATTTGTGAGGATCCTCCATCAAATTTGTGGGGGGTTCGGTTTTCTCCAACCAACTTACGGTTGTCTATATATAGAGAGGACCTCCCCCCCCCCCCCCCCCCGGCCCCGGCCAGCAGGAGAAGACAATTGGTAACTTGATACTACAACTTTTCCTTTCATGCTACCACTTAAGTTTGAAGGAACACTTGTAATTTTTCGTACTTAGAGCTTGATTTCAATATTAATCTTTCATCTGTACACGCAAACAATGAGAAATAACACTCTCAATTCAAGCATTTACACTCTTTTATTCATTGCATTTTACTTCATTATTTTTCACCCTAACTTCATCAAGCATCACATTTTTTATTCGCATCAATAATTAATATATATTATTTATTTAGATGTATAATTATAAATTAAAAATAATAAATTAACCCACCCTTTACCCCCACCCCCAGCTCCCCGCCGCCCACCCCACTCCCTCCTTTGCACCCCGCCGCCCCACATAGAAGGTGGCGACGGCAACGTTGCCCCTCAAATTGGGGATGATGTCGTCGTCGCCACCTTTTTCTATGGTCAGTGAGCCGAATTGGAGGTCGACGGCAGGTCACAAAGGGAGGGGGCGATTATGGGTGGGTGGCGAAGAATTTGCAGAAGATGAGGGTGGGGGTGGGGGTGGGGTAGGGGATTATTTTTAATTTTTGAATTTATATTTATACATAAATAGATAATATATATATATATATATGAATTATGATAATTTAATTTATAATGGTAGTATAATTTCAAAAAAAATTATAACAAATTATATAATATTTTAAATTAAATGATAATTTCAATTAGTTAACAATAATGTTTGTTATAATTGATTAAAATTTATATTCAGATAGAAATTTAAATTTGAAAAATGAACTTTAGTATATAAATTTTTTTTGTGATGTTAATTTAATTTTTAATTATAATTATATAAAATTAATAATTTTATATATTCTGGTATTTTAATATTTTTATAAATATATTGGAGAAAATAATTATTTTCTTTTAGGACCAAAAAGTTACAAAAAAAATCACAAAAACAATTTAGAAATTAAAAGAAATAAAGAAGGGTGATTTTATAAAATCATGGAAGGTATTTAAGTCATTATTGAGTTCAAAAAGGGGATTTTCTTTTTTCAAAATACGGGAGATTTTTGGCCTATTTTTAAAACACGAGGGGAGTTTAGCTTTTTTTTGAAAAATATAGGAGGGTAAAAGAGAGTTTTGACATTTATTGGACAAGTCAAAAATTATTGACTAACGATTTCCGTTAACATTTAACGGCGTAGGACAAATAGTATCAAAATTTTATGATTTTGGGATTAGAAATGTCGATCCCGTAAAGTGGCGGACCAAAAATGAAAATGACCATATCTAGTGGGACAAAAAATGCAATTTTGTCTAAAAAATAAAGTAGATCCTTTTAGGCTTGAGCGTCAATGTTCCTAGATACTTTAATATATATACACTTAATTAAACACATGAAACATTTAGATCAACGACAGCCCACAACAATTTATAGTAAAAATTTAATTTTTAGGATTTGAAAACTATCATCTTCTGACAAACGGAAAATGATTTTTTTTTTCTGGTCAGCCGAATAATGTAATAACTAATAAACAATGTAATAAAAAAATATGAGATGATTAAAAGAATAAGATGTTAATAGTTAATGATATGAAACCTCTGGAACGTAACAATTAAATAAGATGGCTGGTACAACTAATATTCAGTCAATATTTATGTTCTTAGCCATCGTGCCCTACAGCGATTAGTCAGGTACATTATTTTTTATTTTTTAAATAAATTATTTTGATTCTCTTCTTATGATTTTAAATTTTGTTTTATCTTGGTCGAATTCAATTTTTGGAACTAAGTGAAATTGTAAATTAAGCAGCAGCGAAAATTAGATGTGTTTGAAAATATAATTTGAGTGTCAGGAAACATGACTTAATATTTACAATTTTCTCAATAAATTGTAGACTAAAACGTTGATAGGTGAGTTGTTTATCGTTTTTTGATTAATTTAAATAGTTTCATAATTTATAGATCAAGAACATTATTTTTAATTTTATTTTTAAAAATAAATTAATAAAGACTCATTTTAAACAATCGCAAACACCCCGATATATTATTATTGGCGCCTTGAAAATGACTGGTTCTCACGTTTTGAACGATCGATAAAAGAAAATTAGAAATAAGCATGAAGTCAGGCTGAGTCACTATCAGGAAAACAGAAAAACAATAATATTAGCTGCAAAATAGTATGTAGATTAATGCTGATAATAATAATAATAATATCTTTTTTATTTTATCAGGATATGATTTTTAAAAATTTTAATAGTGATTAGATTGCATTTTATGTTATCACATTTGGTAATTAATTATAGAGTTAATTACACTTAAACCCCTTTTATAAATGTGAAATTACACTTTTTACTAAAAAAGAAAAACTTTTAATTATTATATTTGCGCCTCTTTCAAGAATTCCACATTTATAAATGTATTCATTCTATTAGGATTTTGATAGAAAATATTGACATCGGCAAAAAAATTTAATTTGACACCTCATTTAGCATTCTGTATAAATTATTGATAACGTATCTAGTTTTTTCATTTATGTAAAGGCAATAATTCGGGCACCATTTTAACTTTCTATATATCACATTTACCTCTTACAATGTTAAAATATTGCTAAGCTATCTTTGTCAATAAATTATTTGAAATGTTGAATGAGGGGTAAAATGTGAAGTTTATGTAAATTTTTTTATGACATTAGCATTTTCCGTCCAAATTTAACGGAAAGGCTACGGTTGTAAACGAAGACTTTTCAGAGGGGTTGCAAGTGTAATTTCAATTTTATTAGGGGAAAAGTGTAATTTTACATTTGTAGAGTGGGTGTATGTAATTAACCCTTAATTATACATGTATAATAATAACATAACTATGGTAACAACTATATCTATATTAACAACTGTACCACAATTATTCAGTTAAATTATGTGCAATCCTTATTACTGATTATGAAATAATTATTACTGTGGTATGATAATATTTTTTTAATTTAATACACATAATCAGTGAGAAGTTATATGTCAATAATTTAATATCTGAATTAGTAGGGTAAACAAGTCGAATCAAGTCAAATGTGTTATTGCTCGAGTATTTTAAAATACTATCGAATTTAAAAAATTATATTATTGATTAATAATCAAATCGAGTTTGAATGAATTTTAGTTAAATCGGATTCGAATTGAGCTCGGACAACTTGATGTTTTCAAATATATTTCATATGCTTTTTTATAACTGAATCAAGCTTGAGATCCAGGACTGAAAATTTATCAAATAAAAAGTTAAATTCAAGTTTGGTATATTAAATAATGAATCAAGTTCAAACGAACGTCTATCAATCAATCTCAAATCGAATATCGAGAGATTTAATTATTTCTTTGACCCTAATCTAACATATAATTAATATAACATGATCTACATATATATATATATATATAGATTAAATTATATAGTCATTCTAGAAATTGATAAAGTCCTTGGTAGATACAGAGTGGACCTAAAAGCAAACACTTTATCTGTCTAAGTGGATAGGACCATCAAGAAAAGGAAAAAACAAGACAAAATTGAGTTAGGACCAAAGATGTTTGGCAATGGTTCAAAATTAGGACCATTTCTTTAAAAAAAAAAATTTTGGAATGGTACTCCACTAATACTTTTCTTCCCTTTTTTTTTTCACGAGGTATTCCAAATTCATCAAACTCTGAATTAACTTACGCTCGCGATTTGTGGCTGTCGTTGTTGATTTGATGGAATTTTGCACACAATAAGGTTCACCGATCTCGTTAGATAAATCGATCTCACACTCTTAAATTTAACGAAATTTTTACACTATTCTGACAGTCTTTGATGTTATAATTTTTTAATTGGTTGATAATAAGTGAGATGAAAATGACTCCTCTCTAACTTCCTCACTTCACCTTGGATTCTAGTTTTGTGTAAGTATTATTGCAACATATATTCCCACTACTACTTGCACCTATTTTTGTGTATTTATTATTGCAACTTATATCTCCACTAAGATTGAAATGTGCATTCTTCTTGATGGAGATTGGTTATAGTTTTAAAAAAGAAAAAAAAAAAATTGCCAAAATAAGGATATGTGATGATGTCTAAGTGAGGATGAAAGTCAATTTACAAATTATGATTTTAGTATTTTATTTTAAGGTAAACTGCATTGATATCTCTTCGTATCAGATTTAAATATATAAATATTTCTTATTTTTTATAAAATTATTAGTACATTTTTTAAAATTGTAGTTGTAATTACAAGTATACTGTTTATTAATGGAAAATATTAATTTATAAAATATAAAAGAATGAAAAACATAAATAAAAACTTTGAAATTTTCTTTAATGGATCACAAATGAATGATGAGTAACAAATAGTATAAAGAGATTAGAGAGACCAATGTTTTACATTAAAACCATCTTCAAAAGTATGAATAATATTAATTAACTTTTATGTGAGAGGACTATTTTTATTAAAAAGAAGAAACGTATTTAAGTAAATACTTTCTCAAATCAAAATGAGACCAAATTAATATTTTCCTCTTCAATTATTAAAACGAATATACTAAATTTAACAAAAAATAATATAAAAAATAGAACTGCAATTAGTGTGTTGTTGTCCACCCGACCCAACTAGCCTGATAACCTGTTTCGATATCCATTGATCATATCCTTTATGAAAAGTTCAAATTCTGCCACATAAACTCATACACTTGTTGACATAAATAACCCTTTATAAAGACCAGCAATCACTCGTTACAAAATATATGTTACGTTTATTGCTGGGGTTCATGGTTGTTGTTTGTTTTTTTTTTTTTTTACACTCACACACTCAATATACGTACACACCCAAATTCGATACGAGACTCCCATAGAAAAGTCTTGCACCCGAATCATTGGATTGTTACCCTTGAGGATTGGCGGGGTTCATAGTTGTTCTTTTTTTTTTTTTTTTTTTTTTCTGGAACACACTCACGCGCCCAATACGCACACCACATCTAAAGTTCGAGACATCCGATAAGAAAGTTTTGTACCCAAATAATTAGGTTGTTCCCTCTAAGGACGGATCATGGTTGTTACGTTCTCTAACGCCCGTCTCTTCTCGTATTAAGGTCTATCTTTCAAATTATCAGTCATTTTGGACACGATTCAAACCCGGATCAATATTCAAACACCCTCCAATCTTTATTGGTAATGAATATGAAAAATCAAAATTTTCAAAAAAGGTGAAAGCGATTAATTTTTTTGGTTAAAGGTAAATAATGCATTGATATGAACATTTACACATCAACCTACTAACAGAGCAAAGCACCCGATTTAGTAAGGAACCAAAGGAATCTAAGGCCACGGTATACGCCATAATCTGAAAACTGGCACCACAGCAACAGAGGAGGGGTCGAAGTGGTGTACAAGTTGTTGCCGAATCTGCTCCAACGCCAAAGCTGCTACCATCGCTGGTTCGGTGAATTTGTTCTGGAATTTCCGCATATTCCGTTCTTGCCATACGTGATACACCAAGGACGCCAAGAGGGTTCGATTGGCCGCATTAATGAGATGTTTTCCCTGCCATCGCCTCGCCGCCCAAGAGATTCCCGTCTGCCAGTCACGATACGGCCAGCTCCAGCGAATTTGATGCCGCACCAGAGCAAGACATCAGTTGGAAAAGTCACAGTCGAAAAAAAGGTGTGAATGTGTTTCTTGAAATTGGCCACTACATAGCACACATCCAGTCCTGTAGTGCTGCATCCATGGTTTATCCATCGTTGAAAGCCTCTCCAAAATCGCTAGCCACAGAACAAAGACATTTTGGGGAACCTTCAAAGGACCATGCAACAAGCTACTTCAACTAACCGATTGAGCTGCAGGTTAGATCAGTTTTAAACAGCTCCTAGTGATGTTGTCCGCTATGCTTCCCTTCCCGAAGACCCGATCCTCCCCTCCAGACAGATTAGGCATCATCTCCGTCAAAGCTAGGAACGCACAGGAGCGCGTTTGCGGCCATTGCCACTCCCCATTTCGGATCACCAGTGCAAGCTTTGATTCAGCTGAAAGTCCCGTATTGCGAGGGCCATGGGGGAAGCGGTCCTGCAAAACACCCTTAGGATGCCATGGATTTTTCCTTAGCCAGATCCGGTCTCCTCTTCAAATATGATATTCCACTACTGGGCGTAAGACGGACCGCAGTTTCAGGAGCTTCTTCCAGCTCCATGCGCCCACATTAGAGGAAACCGTCCAGATTGATTGCCGATTTAGTCTGTCAGTGAACCCATATTGATTTTTGATTACCCTCTACAATAGCCCACAGGTTCTTACACATAATGGCTTTGTTCGTCACTTCAATTGATCGAATTCCCAATCCTCCAGCAGATTGAGGCATACAAATTTGGCTCCAACTCACCTTAGCCGTATATTGCTTCCCACGTCTGCTCCATAAAAAAGCCCGAATTTTTTTTCTCCATCTCTTTAATAACACCTTTAGGTAGGACAAATATAGATGACCAGTAAACATGATATGACAAGAGAACTAATTTGATCAATTGGACGCGTCCCGCATACGAGAAGTTCTTGGAGCTCCAGGCTAATATTTTATGTTCCAACTTCTCAGTTAATGGTCGACAATCCGCTATTGACAACTTGGAAGCAATAAGCGGCACACCCAAGTAGCGGATAGGGAGGTTTCCCAAGCTGTATCCCATAGCCTCCCTTAACTCGGCCTGCACGTCGTTCGCCGATCGAAACACTATGATGCAGTTCTTTGCCGCATTGGCACAAAGGCCCGAGCTAGCACCAAATTCATCTAGCGTCTCCTTTAACAGAAGAACCAAACATTTATCAGCGCGGCAGAACATTAATAAGTCATCAGCAAAGCTTAGCATAACCACACCAATATCCTCACACCGCCAGTGGTAACGAAAGTCCTCCGATAATGAGATATGTCGCTTAACCATAGCGTTGAGCGTCTCCATGACTAGGACAAATAAATAGGGAGGAATAGGGTCACCTTGTCGTAGACCTCGTGAACCAGCGAAAAAACCATAAGGTTGTCCATTTAGCAACACAGAATATTTAAAAGTAGAGACGCACTGTGCTATCCATTGCACAAAAACATTCGGGAACCCCATGACTTTAAGTGCCGCGAATAAGAAATTCCACTCAACTGTATCATAGGCCTTCCGGATGTCAATTTTCATAACACATCTAGGTGCAAGCTGTCTCTGGTTATAGCCGTGGAGGAGTTCTTGAGCCAGCAGAACATTATCACTAATCCATCGGCCCGGGACAAAGGCATTCTGACTGCTTGCCACCAATGTATCCATAATCAGCTTCATACGGGTCACCAAGATTTTAGAGATAATCTTGTATAGAACATTACAGCAGGCAATAGGTCGAAAATCAGCCGCCATCTGAGGTAGCTCCACCTTCGGAATAAGGGCCAAGAAGGTAGCATTAATCTGTTTAAGCATGATGCCTGTCTCGAAGAATTGGCGCACCGCGCAAATGATATCCGACCCTACGATAGTCCAAGCTTTTTTGAAGAACCCCGCTAAATAGCCGTCAGGACCCGACGCCTTGTCATCAATCGAAAAGACTGTGTTTTTTTATCTCCCCATTAGAAACAGGCGCAACAAGATTAGTGACACCTGTGCCGTCAAAACTCCCATGAGGAACGAACGTAGATGATCAAATGAAACATCTGTTCGCCGCATTGGACCACCTAAGAGATCCGTGTACAGGCGTATTAACTCCTAGGCAACATTTTCCTCGTCCTGTAAGAGTTCTCCCGAGTTGTCCTTTATTTGATAGATCTTACGCCGAGCCCGTTGTACTGCAAGTTTCTGAAAAAAAATTCTGGTGCATTGATCCCCATCTCTCAACCAATTCAATTTTGCACATTGACGCAGCATTTCATGTTCCTGTCGAGTTGCTTGCTCATACAAGAGGCGACTGAAGCTTTCAACATCGTGTAGGAGGCGGACTATGGGAAATTCCTGCACCAAATTCTGTATCCTCCCCAAGAAATCGGCCGCCTGTTGGGAGTTAATAGCTAAATCGCCTTTCTTCTTTTTTTGTGCTCAAAAGATTGGCTTCAGGCGCTTAAGCTTCTGGCAGATGGAATACATGGGAATGCCTTGAACCGGGTGCTTCCACTCCCTTTCCACTACTGTCAACAAATTAGCAGATTCTGTAAGAAAATTATCAAACCTGAAATACGGTTTGTACCTCCTGTTAACACTCCCATGTCGAAGAATAAGAGGGCGGTGGTCAGATGTCCGAATGGTAGAGCACAGATAAACTAAATCACAATGAACAAACCACATCTCGTTACCAATCATGCGATCAAGGCGTTTCCATAGGCTTCATGCACCGAAGCTGCAATTAAACCAAGAGAACGGTTGTCCAGTCATTGCAAGTGTCTGCAGCCTTGCACTTACTAAACACGCTTTGAATTCCGTCATTGCCGGGGCTGAATCTGTACATGTTCCACAGATCTCACTATCATCCAGCACACAATTAAAATCTCCCATCAAGATCCAGCAGTCATCCTCGTGTGCATCTGCGAACCCACGGATTCGGTCCCATAAAGGCCGCCTACATATCAAGTCGTTGTGGCCATACACCACAGACACAAAGATCATAGCATTAGTACTACGACGCACAACACGGCAAAGTATCATTTGGTCGAAAGCCTCTAACACAGTGACATCTAGTTTAGTAGCATTCCATCCTATCCAAATCCTGGTACCCGGACCAGCAGTATAGTCAGAAAACCATGTCCAGCGCGTATCAATGCCCTATTGTATTCTCTCTGCATTGCGTACATTCACCCTCGTTTCAATGAGACCCATCATGTCAAGCTGGTAATCCGCTATTAGTGCTCGGACGGCACTTTGGTGGTCTCCTTTGTTGAGACCCCTGACATTCCATGAAGCCAAACTAATCATAATCATTCTCCAAGGGGTTGCTGCTGTTAGGACCCCGAACTTCCAAATCAATCATTCTCCAACTGACCAAGTAATAGGAAAAAAAATTACCCAAAAGAAGAACAGTAGTCACTCAGTCTTACTTTATTTGGATGAATTCAGACCAAATTCTCTTGATTCCATTCTTGAATATTACTAAAATTTCAAATAAATAATTACGTAAAGAATACAAGAAAGTGTTCGCAAAAATTCAAATAAAATGCTTTTCAGATTATACCTTGATTGAAGGTGTTTGAAAATATAACTTGTATTATTTTTAAAATAAGTTCGAAGTTGTAAGGCGATGAGAATGTGTTTATCAAAATTTAAAGTATTTTTGTAAATAAGTTAAACTTTTTTATGACTTTTTTTGTCTTAATTATATTCCGTATATTTAAAAATACTCCATCAATAATAGCTAAAATGTACCCATCTACCAGGGTAGTTAGGTAACTTGCCAAATAAGTTGGTAATACACCAACTTTTTTTGTTAAACACTTCCTATTAACTTTTTTTTACTTATATTTATTACTTCCAAATACTCCCATATATATTAATCACTTATTTACTTTTTTTTAAAAAACTTAAACACTTTTAGAAAGTACATTTTCTTTTTTCAAACACTCTCTAATAGTGATATCAACTTTGTATTTAGATATTCTTAATCTTTTATCAATAAAAACTTGAGTACAGTTTTAATTTCACTTCCCACCACCACGAGTTAGAGCACGTCTCAACTTCTGAGGAGGTTTATAAGAGTACTTAAATATCACTCATTATAGCTCATACGAAACCACAACAACCTGATTAAAGTAGTCCTACACCCAACTGTCTAAAAATAATTCATTCTTATCAACTGAACCGATTTGAATCTTTCTTCCGAATAAAAAATTCTATGTCTTTTAGATAGCAAGATAAGCAATATTAATTAATGTACTCATACAAAATATTAATGACACAAATAATGAAAATGATAATAAATAAAAGGGTAATTTGCAACTACCGTCACTAAGATTTGGCATAATTACGAATACCCCATAATTGTTTGAAAAATTATAACTACCCCTTCAATAAAAAAATAATTATATATTCCTTAAACAATTCCTTGCTGTTTTTTTTTAACATTTCAAAAAATTAAAAAAAAGGTGGGAAAGTAAATAATTCACAAAAAAATATTAACTCATAAAAATATTTTAAAAAATTCTAAAAATATATAACTATAATTCATAATTCAAAAGGACATTTTAGGCATCATTACAAAAATTGGTGAAAACCTAATTGGAGCTAACGAAATGAGTTTTTTGTTATATAGACGTTAAAATTAAGGAGGTAACTGTATTTTTTTAAATAATAATAAAATATTTATAATTATGATAAAAATTAGAAAAAATGGATATAATTTACCCTAAATGAAAAAATGCCAAAATATTTGTCTTATCCATAATAGTCTCCAGTTTCAGTCAGAATCTCACACGGTTTACAGTGTGGAAAGAGGAGTCCTATTGGTACCAAACTCCTCAACAAAACATACAAAAGCAAGAGATGAACACCAATCACAGCTCTCTCTCTCTCTCTCTCTCTCTCTCTGAGGCAGAAATTACTTTTTATCTCCTCGGAATTTAAAAACCTTAAAACTCCCATCTCTATTATTAGCCACTGTCCTAACACAAACCACATCATACTACTGTTTACATACATATATATATATATATAACCCACCCATCATTTCAACACAAACAGTCAATCAGCATCTTGTGACAATCACTGTGTGTACTGTGTGTACTAGCAGTGGATATGGAGGCATCATCATCACTACTAACAGCAGCATTCTTGCTGCTAATCTTGACTGCTACTGCTAATGCAGCTACTGCTGACTGGAAAAGCTTAAACCGGCGCAGTCTTTTGTCCAATGGCCTTGCAGCAACTCCTCAAATGGGGTGAGTAAACTTCAAGCCCTTCAATTTTTTCTTGCTACTCTTTCAGTTTCTTGGAAATTCTCATCTGGGCTTGCCTCGTTTTTGGGTTCTTCATCGTACTTTGGTTTCTTGAGGGACTTCAAAATTTCTGCTTTTCCTACTCGTTAAGATGCAATTCTCATCTGGGCTTTTGTCATATTGTTTGGCAAGCATGAGTAAGCCCAGTTCGATTTTTCATGTTTATGAGTGTTCTTGCGTATTTGAAACCAAAGTGTGGAGGAAATGAGGATTGAGGCTACTAAATGTTCGATCTATTGCTTTGTCTGAACCTTATCCTAATACTGTCGGGTCATGTTCTGTATCCTGTTGCTGTTATTGAAAGGATCAATTGAGATCTGCATAGATAGAAAATTGAGTGATTTATCTTAGTTTTTGGCAGTGTTTTGCAAATACAAGCATTACCAATCACCATTTCTTGATCTTTTCCAGGTGGAATAGTTGGAATCATTTCAACTGTATGATTGATGAAAAAATCATTAGAGAAACAGGTAGGCTACCATGATGTCTCATTCTTTGATCTTCTTTCCGTTGTTTAGTTTCGTATTTAACTTAGTATGAGGTTGTTTGTTTGGCAGCTGATGCTCTGGTCTCAACTGGTCTTGCTAAGCTCGGCTACATATACGTCAACATTGGTACATTTCTATCCTTACGCCGTATTGGCCCTCTCCAAAGTTTCAATCTTTCTCAGTTTTGTGTACACGTTGCACGATTGTCTGGCTCAAAAACTGACCATTTTTGTTCTTAGATGATTGCTGGGCTGAACTTTCCCGTGACGACAAGGTTCACTCTCTGAGAAACTATTGATGATAATTGTTGTCTATGGTTTTCTTGGTTTCTTATTTACTTCATGGAAATTGAACTTCAGGGTAATCTAGTGCCCAAGAAATCGACATTTCCTTCCGGTATCAAGGCTTTGGCCGACTACGTTCACAGCAAGGGACTTAAGTTGGGAATATACTCAGATGCTGGGTAAGTAGACTATATATTAAGTACAGGTTTTGAAGTAATGTATGACATCTTTTGCTGAAGCAAACGCGTTTTTCGTTTGCAGGTATTACACTTGTAGCAAAAAAATGCCTGGTTCACTCGGGCACGAGGAGCAAGATGCCAAAACCTTTGCTTCATGGGTAATGATACATTGTATTTGTTGGATCTTAATCGGATTTCATGTGCAGAATGCAACATAAGACTAACAATCTCCTCCGATTCAGATGAAACTTTGAGTTTCTTGAGTTTTCTTTACCGTAAACAACAAAAGGGGAGTTCTTAAGTAACTTGGATCTTGTGCAGGGCATAGATTATCTGAAGTATGATAACTGTAACACGGATGGATCAAAGCCAACCGTTCGGTAAGAAAATCTCTTCGTATTGGACTGTTAAACATTGCTACTCATTTTGCATCTAGTCGTTTTAATCCGGATTCAGCTTTTACTCTCCTTATGCAGATACCCTGTGATGACGAGAGCTCTGATGAATGCTGGCCGGCCCATCTTTTTCTCACTCTGCGAATGGTGACTTTCTTGTGTCCTCATAAACTTCAACGCTTACTGCATTGCTTGTGCTTCGCCTTTGTGTTCATGGTTCATGTGTGCTTGAATCAGGGGAGATATGCACCCGGCATTGTGGGGTTTTAATGTAGGAAATAGTTGGAGAACTACGAACGATATTGCTGATAACTGGGATAGGTATAATAAACATCTCTTCTACATCATCTGAACCTCCCTTCTGGTTCTAAGACCTTGACCAAAAATCATTCTTACGAATGTTGATCCTCCATCAGCATGATCTCTAGAGCAGACCAGAATGAAGTCTATGCTGAACTTGCACGGCCCGGTGGCTGGAACGGTTAGTATATCCATGGTTTAACTTTTCACACCTTATTGAACACAATAAAAATTTGTAGAACTAACTGAGAAGAAGCTCAATGTTCTTCCAAAATGGTTGGTTCTTGGCAGATCCTGACATGCTTGAGATTGGAAATGGAGGGATGACCAAAGATGAATATATTATCCATTTCAGTCTGTGGGCAATCTCCAAGGTCTGTCTGTAACTTAGAACAAATCCTTTTTTACAGTCAAGGGTGACTTCTCCACCACCACATTCTTACCTATTCTCATGTGTATTTTACCTTTCTCAGGCACCTCTTCTCATTGGTTGTGATGTGAGAAATATAAGTAAAGATGTAATGGACATTATAGCAAATCGGGAGGTGATCGCCGTCAACCAGGGTAACCAGAACAGCAACATCTGTTCTTAACCTCTTACCTTGTGCTCTATTTACTGTAGTTGTTTATGCTCTTTGTATCTTCCTGTTCAGACAAGCTAGGTGTTCAAGCTAAAAAGGTCAGAATGGAAGGTGATCTTGAGGTAATCCTCGACTAAAAATGCAGGACTTAATTCCAGATTTCATGTTAAAGAAAATTCTAAAGGATAAATGCACATACTCTTCTAGAATTAGACTGGAACCTGTTTAAACCTCGAGATGTTTTCGTTTTAACAGGTCTGGGCAGGGCCACTTTCCGACTACAGAGTAGCAGTAATTCTGCTTAACCGAGGCCCTGGACGAACCGCCCTTACCGCTTACTGGGACGATATCGGTATCCCTCCCAAGAGTACTGTAATTGCAAGAGACCTCTGGGAGGTAAAGATTACTTTTACAAGCTGAATCATCTTTCTGCTGCAATATGTGCAAAACAAGTTTGACATTAAATTTTATTTGTGTTTCTTGTTTGTTGTGTTTGGCAGCACAAGAATCTGAAGGCAAGATTTGTAGGAAATATAACAGCAATGGTGGATTCACATGCATGCAAGATGTATATATTGAAACCAGTTGCTTGAGGATTTTAGAAATACAGTAATAGTTGAAGCAAAGGGGCTGCTGCCTAAGATTGAATTTATTGCTGCCCCTCTTGATATGTGCATTGTCAAACAATTGTTGTGATGATGGAACATTTCTGCAATAAAATTGCCAATCATATGTTAGGCATAAGGCATATCAATAACATGGGAAGCAGTCTTTCCTGCCTTCTTGCACCACAGAGAATATCATATCCATCCTTCCTTAACAGGACTTTTATATATGGTTTGGTCTTCAATATTAGGATAATTACACTTTCCTCTCTTAAACTTTGATGGAATTACACATATACTTCCTCTGGTTCAGAAAATTATATCTAGTATTCATAACGTTTGTTATATAACAAATAGATATATATATATATATATATGTTAATCAAAATTCACTAAAATTGTTGATATTAGCAAAGAAACTAAATGAAAAATCATATTTATCTCAGATTAACTTATTAAAGGTCAAACAAATCTTTTCTATGCAAATTATCCTTATAGGTGTGAAACATACCTCCTCACATGCATTAGCTTGTAAAGATGTATAAAGATAGTTTGGTCAAGAAAAAAAATGATGAGCGATAAATCGATAATAAGTCAATTGAAGATAAATACAAATTTTTATTTTCAACTTTTTTACTAATGTCAACAAATTTAGAAAAGTTTGACTAACATATAAATCTATTTGTAAGACAGAAAAGAATATTAGTGGTATTAGATATAATTTCGAAACCACTAGAGATTACATATAATTACATCAAACCTCAAGGAAGGGCAGTGTAATTATCCTTTGATATTATTACTGCTATTTGATATTGAAGTTTTATCTCTCAGAAATTTATAAGTGTATAAAAATGGTAAAAAGTAGACAGATCTCAACTATTCATTGACTTTTAATAACATCTCTAATTTAATTCAACTGTATAAACTGCAAACAAGTATTTCTATTTTGAACAAACATCTCTTGAATTTCATAAATTTATTTCATTCAAATAACTTAACAGTTTATCCTAAAATAAGCAAGTGACATTGATATGCACAGAGGTACAAACAAGTGTTACACTACACCTGATGAAGTAAATGACCTGAAAATAGATCCACAAATGCAGTAGTACACATAGGAGAATTGCAAAACATTTTGCTAGAGGGTTCAGCAGATATACTGAGTGGTAACTGGTACAATAAAGTGTTGCACCATAGCCAATTTCTGGCATATCCAGATTTTCTTGCATTATACAAAGGCAAACTCACTGTATTTTATGCTCTCGCGACTAACTACAAGCACAACTGGACAGTAGATCTTTCCATGATAAGTCAAACTTCAATCGTTCGATAAAGCTGCAGAGAATTGTAGACAGTATTCGAGTTTGTACAGATCTCACTAGACTATGATCCTCCTGTCTTGGAACGCAAACAATCATCAACTTCACTCAAGAATAACAAGTTGATATTTGGGTCAAGAATAACAAGTTCAGTAAGACGAATCAGCATCCACCAACCAGGCTTGTGCCAGTAACTCTTGGGTGGCAGTAGGCAGGCTGTCCGTTGGCTAGGTTTAAGTTACGATAAAGAATCGGTCAGTAATTTCACTGAGCAAGCATTTACACAGTTGGCCACAACTTTGGAGCATAACAATTGCAGGCACTTCAAATTCCAAATTTGCAGTCCTTAGCAGTAGCATAGTGACCTTCCAGTGTATAGTGCATACAGTATAACGGAATATTAGTTACTCATGAAACTTCCTGAAGTGCCAGATTCAGCTCATGTGCAGACTTGGCAATAGAACCACCTCTTCTGCAAGATGAAATGGCAAATGAAAATTGGCCATTTGGGCCAAGCCGAAGCAGTATTTTCATGAGAAACACATACCTCGAAAGGACGGGCAGGCAGCCTCTTACTTTCTCAAGCTCCACGTAGCAAAGATTGCAACGCTCCAGCCTGGGAGACAACAGAAAGCGATAGCAGATCTCCAATAAGATAGATAGTAATAACAAGAAGAATTAAAAATAATTGTAGTATGTAGTAACAATAATAATTATGGCAAATGTATAATTTCTGACAACTAAAGTCAAGGAAAGAAACAGCCAAACCTTTGTTCTGCCTCAACATCTACACCAACAGATGATGGCGCTGATAATGAAGAGTAGATCACAGAGCCAAACAGTCTGACCAGTTTTAGCAGCACTTCAAGTGCAATATCTTGATGCCTAAAGATAAAAAGGATCAGATCAATAGACCATCTGTAGCTGTCACTGCTTTTCAATCAGAAACACAACTGCATGAAGATAAAATCATGCAGATATACACGACTGCAATAGTTACTTCATCTTGTGAATTAAACAAAAGTCACAGCAGACCAATTACCCGATCCTCAAAAGCAAAGGGCTTCTTATCTCAACCCTTGTTACGCAGTACAGTATAACTTATTCATACCAAAGGGTTACACAAAATAGTCCTTTTAACGATTTATATATATATATATATATAACCCTGCAAAGATATCATACCATATCCAGCAAACTTATGATGGATGGAAAAAGTTTTGTGCTTGAGAAAGAGCCACACCCACGATATAAAGTCGCATGCACCAGTCGCATCGATTATTCCGCTTACCTCATTTTTCTCTCATTACCTACTTTCTCCTCAATATAAATCAGTGAGCAAAGCTCGTCTTCCCCACTTAAAAGCTAGAATAGGTTGTTTTATTGGTCTGCAGAAACTCCCATCCAAGTAATATATTCCTCAGGGCTATCAGGACTCATATTCGAAAACATGAAAGAAAAAAAATCTAGAAGGGGTTAATTGGGCAATATCATTTCAGTAAAATATGTTATGTTCTTTTATTATTTTTAGTATTTTCGCCAAACAATAGCCCTGCTTTGCTAAGCAACACACTGATGTAGGTATCCTTCAAGAGCGCAAAGTTCAGAATGAGAAGCGCAGAGTTAAGAGATGCAGATGAATGAAGTGCTAAAGAATCACTGGATCTATTCACCTATCCATATCACTTTCAATAAGTCCTGAAAGGAGTGGCAAAAGACACGAACAAATATCTAAGGTGACCATGTCAAATTTTTCTGCCAAAAGGCTCATTACATCAGCAACCACCTGCAGTACGACAAAAAATAAGAAAAGTATTAGTTTTAAGTTTCTACTGCTCAGTGAAACAACAAGCAAGTCTGTCTTTACCCACATTCTGGGAATCAAAATAACACTCACACTATGATCTCCCATTTTGCTGATTGCACTAAGGGCCCCCTTTATATCATGTCTTTGCCAGTAGTTGAGGACCACCTGCAAATTGAAATTGCAGTAGTGATATAGTAATAAGAATAAATAGAAGAAATTATTTAATTGTCCTATTGTTAGAACTACAACAGTCTCAGTAAGATAAGTTTCTAAATAGACACTATGATAATCTTTGAGACTTCAGAGGTCACTTCTAAAAGGTGATCCAAGAAAGTGAAAGCCATTTCAGGAAATAAAGCAAAGAAAGATACTTGAGTTACTAGAGTAGAACCTCTCAAAAAAAGAGTTACTAGAGTAGAAAGTATTTACTCTGCCACCTATAATAACCTGCTACAGTCATCCTAGGATTTTTATCTTTTTTTTAACAAAAACCACCAGTGCCATGGGTGGGGGATCTTTTAGGGGTCCCCATCCCTTCTGTATTAATTAGTCGAAGGGGCAAGTTTACATATTCAGGTATTCATCTTGAGCTTATACCAACAGCACAAAGGTCGATGGGAAAAGCTACCAAGTCAAGCAATTTCTACTCCTTGTATGACTTATGAATATCAGTTAGCAAATTTATTTACCAAAGCATTACTCAAAACAGGATGGATTCTGTATGCAAGGGTGTAGGTTACTCCTTGAGTTGGTACTTGGATTTTCTTGGTTGTTATGTAGATTTTTGTCCTCTCACCATACAATTAAAGTCAGAAGGATTTAGTTGGATATATCCTTTTTTTTTCTTTCTGCCTCAACAAAATGAAAGCAGGTGAATTGTATATGAAATGTGTGAACGGAGCAACATATAAAGGAGTTAGCAGCTCTCCACTTGAAACCTGTTAGGAAATGCAGCAGCATAATCTGAATATGGGTTCCCGGAATAATATACAATGCGATGAAATACCTGTAGCTTGTTTAAACGAGACTTCATTGAGCTGACAAATTGATCATGCAGCTCCATCAAGTCAGCAATAGTATCCTCATCACTAGCAGAGACCGACTCATTTTCATCACTTAATGGATAGCTTCTCTGTCGTGGTAGATATGAATAAGGAACGTGTGAGTCACTTATATGGAGACACCAAAAGAAGTTGTCAGACTAAAAAGGAATGCGAGATAATCATAAATTAGAACAAAGATTGGATTGCAGATAAAGTTTAAATATTTCAATCATAATTTTATATGGCTCGTGATCCAGAATAATAATTATATTGCATTTATTCCAATTATAATATTATAGTTATTATGTGAATTATGATTCCTACTGCAAGAAAAATATGTAGGAATGATTTTTAATTATTATATACTATAAATGCCTTAATTAAATATATAGAATATTATTAGACATTAGAGTAACATTATCAGTTATCATTGGATAGAATATTTATAATATCATCTGATACCAAGGAAACACACACACACACATCAGTAGAAATAAGAAATAAGAGTTTCGCTGCAAAATTAGAAAAAGTAAAAAGTTCCATGAATAGCTGAAAGGTTTCATAGGAAAATAAAGAAAAAGACAGTAGCTTGAAGGAAATTAAATAATTTCAGAACCATCATTTATTTCATTACCATTAAATGCAAAATGGTAGCCTTTCCATCATATAGACCGAAATGTACTGACATTTAGAACCATGACTCAAGTGTCCAGATCTACCTGTAGAGTATACTAGGAGCTCGATTTGAAAAGCCAGTAAACAGGAATGAACCTAAATGGCCTAGCAAATTCCTGGAGGAACTATTGTAAAAATCATTTTGGTATGAGAATGTCTTACAAGTCGTAGATTTCACATACCAAACCTAGTGGTCCGCAAATGCTACGGTAAATATACTTTTCAGGCAAGTGCCAGCCACCCAAAGTACAACATTGCAGCTATGAAGTAGTGCATTTTGGACAATTGCCTCATAAAGGAAAAAATATTGTAAACATATGACAAGAACCAGGGTAAACTGAAATCAGCGTGAGGCAATTAATTAATCAATAGCTAGAAGTGTGAAAAAATGTTTAGCTTAGAACTCTTAAGTGAAATAAACAATGTGAAAATCCAATATGTCCCTCCAATTACAATCTTATTCATCAGAAAGGAAGTCACAAACCTAAAGCACTTTGCTCGAACTCCATAAGAGAGGTAAGGGCGTTCATCACAATCTCAGTTCTAAAACGGATACATATTTCCTGATTACACAGAGTAAAACGTCTAGAACTGGTGGACTGCTTTGGGACCAAAAAAAGCAGAGGCTTGCAGAGCTAATGACATTTTCTACTAGACAATCCCCAAAGTTTATTCATAAAAACTGAAAAGGAGAATGAAACAGAAGTTATGCGTCCCGAGAACAAGTTAGGAGTGTACTTACACCAGTTAATTTCCCAGAGACATTGCTTGAAGCAAGACCAGAACGGTAAGAATTTCTGCCTTTCTGCTCAAAGTTTGAGACCATTGAATGGGTTCGGCCTAATTTTATCAACAAGAATGAGTTCATGTCCATAATGCTATACAAACGGTATATCTAAAAGTGCAGTACCAAGTTGTTCAATAAAGCACTCACTAGATAATGTAGCTATACTTCCTTTTTGACCTTCTACATGAGATGTATCCATAGTCATGGTACTCCCTCGAAGTTCATCTGTGACCAAAAGAAAATTGGTTAACAAAAGAGAGTGTGAACTCATTCTATCACAATCTCATATTTACAGATATAAGCTGACTTGTGACTTCAAATTGCTACTGATATTATAAACTTGGTGAAACAGGTATGGAGAAAGCCACCACAGGAATTAAAGAAACCAGCCAGATATATTAAACTACAAAATAAGGAATCAAATTCGGCAGATCCAAAAAGGAAACCTAGGTGATAAGGCATGATCCACTCTACTCTTCATAGAATGGAATAGTGCATCGGAGTTCCAGTTTGATCTGTCTTTGTTCTTGCCTGATTTGATTTCTTACTCAAGACCAACCTCAGGAAGCCTACCACTTCTCATCCGCAATTGCCTTGTAATTTTAGAAACAGAGCTCTCCTATTTACTGTATATAGTTACTTACTTTATGTGATATAATTTAATAATATAATATATTTTCATCTAAAGAAGATTGAAATAGAAATTTTACTCAAACTACATATCAAGTGTCCTAAACAGTCCATAGCCAATAGGGCCAACAAATCTAGGTCTCTTCAGAGTTCAGTCTCCAACAAAAAAGCTGTGATATGACCTCCGAGCACCTTTACCTGCCGGCATCATTCACTCTCCAGCAAGCAGGTTTTGTTAACCGGTGGTATATTTTCACAAAACCAAGAGTTAAAGATGAAACTAGCCCATGATGAGATCACCCATCATCTCATTCTCAGTGCGTCACAAGTGCCTGAAGGTAAATGAATTTGATAGTAACTTTAGCAGGAACAGAATATATTGGAGGGGAAACAACAGTTCTCAGTGACTGAATTAAAAAATGGGCCACAGGTTTTCTTCCTTGCCTACCCCCTTTCTCCTTGTCATGATGAGATCCAAACAGAAACTAGGACAAAATACATTCATTTCGACTCTATGAATAAACTAGAACAACCAAGAACAGAATGAAGAATAGGAGGGAGGAGAATGGAAGAGACACCATGTTGCTGAGAACCACTGATGTATGATGTATTCAAATTTAGATCAAAAGTATTGAGGATCGGTACATGAAAGTACACGGCACTAGCTTTTTCTTCTCGGATTCTTTACCTTGAATAGCACTAAAATGTGGAGTTCCTTGTATGCAACGTGGGGATGTATCTAGGTACAGAAAGCAGAGCAAACTCAGAAGACACAGGGAATTGAAGTAATACTTCACAACTACACCGAAGTGTTCTTCCAATTAACACACATCGAATCTATTTCCCTTTTAGCAAATAAGCTAACTTATTATGCAGAGCGTAAGGTACGGAACTTCTGAAGAAGCGATCCAACTTCAATTTAGTTTTGCAATATTCAGCATAAATCCAAGTCAGAATCATCTATAATTTTCGTCCACTAAATCATAAATTCCACTTAAAAAGTTAAAATATCAAGTATAGAAACTTCATCAGAATTGTCCTTCCTTGTGCTACATTCATGGATAAGCTTCAATCTGCAAGAATGCTGTCAATAACACAAACCCGCACCTACCAAAGCTGCATTTCAAATTGTATGAATCATTTAAAGCTTTTAGAATCCAGGTCTGAGAGTGAACTTTGGACCCAATATAGTAAGTAAAACGTTACCTACAAAATGTGGAAATTTAGCAATCAAATCACCCACCCCTAGCCAGACAAACGCCTATTTTCACCATGGCTCCTCGTCCCTCCCCAAGAAATTAGTATCATATTGCTACAAAAGAAGGATTCCACCAGTGCAGCTCTTGTGCAAATGCTACACCACTCTTATACACTCATTTTCTCCCCTCACCCACAGTGACACAGCAGAAACCATCAACACAGGAGATCGAGTCGACATCACAAAGAAGGTGCACTATAATCCTCCATAGGACTAGGAGTGACACAAAAAGCATGTTTTGCAGTAGGCCAAGCATGTAGGAAATACACTTAATAAAGACTGCAATGTGAAAGAAGTGGATTTAAGAGAAGTATACGTACAACTCTCATGCTGGTATCTGGCTAGGGCATCAATAGTTGCATTTGTATCAACTTTTCTCGAAATCATAGGCTTATCATCTTTGGATTTTCTCTCAGCTGCGGCAACTCCACCAACTGAGCTCTTAACTGAAGTACCAATCCTATCTGGTACACTGAAATCAGTGGCCTTCGCGAGCTCATTATCAGATTGAGCAGAAACAACCGGCCTCTCAAAGTCATCTCTGGCATTCATAAATTTGCGAAGATCAGATGCTTTTGACTGGTAAATTTTTACTGGAACATCTTCTTTCCTGGATTCAGCAGCCTGCTCTAGCCTTTGATTATTTCTAGGCACAAAAACTGGTATTACATCAGATCTGTTGAATACAGATATACTCGCTGTTGATTGGCCTTTTGCAGCTTGTCGCTTTGGGTTTGTTGCATTAACAACTGCTGATGAATTGATTTGAGATGTTTTTGGAACAACACTGAAATTTGACCTTTGAGGAGTGCACGGAGTACTGGCAGTAGCTTCAATCAGCATATTCAAGAAGAACATTTAATATAACTTCAAAGTTAAATACAGGTAGAAGTAAATGATGGAAAAGGGGAGATGAAACCCAAATAAGGCTGTTAATGCAGTGTGAGAGACAAACAGAAAAGTTACTAATGAAACCACAAATTAAGACAAAAAACAAGACACAGATTAACTTACATGGAATTGATTTAGAATCCTTATTAAGATCTGAACTCTGCTGGGCAGAGAGCCTCGTGAATGATCTAGTATCTTTCACAGAATCAGAATTGTGTGAAATGGAAAGCCTGCCCAAATTGGCCTTTACATTATCTTCTGTTAGTACGGTTGAACCACCGGAATTAGATTTTGGATCCGAGTCACCATTTAATCGATCAGTACTGCCCATTGCATATGGTTCAATGCGCTGGCAACATCACAGGGTAGCAGAAGATTCATGAGTTTGGATATCAAACAAGAAAGGGTTAAAGTTGCATTCATAATAGATACTAAGACAATGTGAGTTATACCGAAATGTCTACAACCCAAACTCCAACACAACTTTGATTATAAGAACATCCAAGAAGCTTTCCTTCATGAACGTTCATGTCTGATAATTTAGACCACCCCACATCTACAGTATCATGACTTTTGATTGGTTCCCATGAGAAAACCTATAACAAAAAATTTGAAAAAGAACAATCAGATGGTCTATAGTGCTTTAATATATTACCTCATAAATGACTAAAATTTTATAGAACGTACTTTCAAATTCTCATGCAGGCCACAGAGCAGGGTTTTCCCATCAGGATTAAAGGTCATACAACGCACTCCTGTTGACTGCATTTGTAACAATTGAACAATAGTCAATAGTCACCAATTAAGACACCCAGGCTCAAAAATAGAAGCCAACAGACAGAATAATACAGTCAGTAAAGATAAATAGCAGCAAAGAACAGTAGGAAGAAGAATCCATGACATATAAAAGCAAAACCTCGGGTCCGGCTGAACCAATTAGCTCAAAAGTTTCAAGATCCCAGAATTTAACAGTTCTGTCAGCTGAACCTGCAAAAGAATTGGAAAAACAAGGCAGAAAATATAACGATTATCAGGAGAAACAACCTTCAATAATAGTCCAAACAGCATCTTCCATCACAGTGCATACAGAATTAAATTTCGACCAAATGCGTATGTTAGTCAAAACCCAGAAAAGCTCAAGTCTCTCAGGGTGGACAAGCCCGAATTCTTACATGTGCCATAATACCACAGGCAAAGTGGCAGCCTTGCAAAGATAATAAAATATTAAATGCAATTTCTATTTGGTCACGTGGAAGACATAATGGCTAGAAGACGTAAACTGAATCAAAATTTATTAGATGCCACAATCAATGTGAACAGACATTCACCAATAAGAAGCTTAGTATACTTAAATAATGATATAAAGTTTGAGACACAGCATGATGACTACAACGGGACGCTATGCAGGAAATTAAATGGACATGCAGCTTGGAGAATGAAAGGCACAATCATCTAGTATGCATCTATTTCTTCCTTCAGTTAACACCAGCTAACCATTTTGAAAATAGAACCCTTTTCTCCGTTAAGCTTCATAGCTCCAGATATGCTGAAACAAAAGTTTCAAATCCTCCAACTCATGTTGTGAGTGTGTTTGGACTATTCTGCCACTAAGTGATCCAAACAAAAATCCTATGCATTATGGAAATGCCTAGCCTCCTTGTTATTCCATGTAATTCTTTGCTCTCCATGTTTTTTCTTCACTTTATCATAGAAAGATACTAGCAAAAAAAATTCAATTAACCACCAAATTGTAATCCACCAGTGGTAAGTGAGCAAAATTCTGAGTCATTATCTACAGATTCATTACATGACAAAGTTCTGAAGAACAAGGAACAGCAATTTCAAAGAAACACTAGGGAACCATGGTGAAGAACTTGCCAAAGTTTGGGTAGATTTATCTGTTGCATTCTATCTATATGATCCTGAACATGTTAAGGAGAAAAATATATTTGTGAAACATTCGTCAGAAAATAAAAATGGTTCTCCTGAAAACCTTATCGTTATGAAGACTTCTCAGTTTTCTTCTGCATAGCCAGTAAAATGCTTATAATGATTCGAGCGGAATGACCAAATAAGGATAGTTACTGTTTAGGGCTATCAGTTGTGTTACTTGCTATGCTCCTAACTACTCTAGTTTTTTTCTGTCCAGAGCATTTAAATGAAATAGTCTTCCATTTGCTATTTCCAGTCTACCATATTATAATAGCAAGCAAACATATGCAGACAGCAAACTCATAACCACATAAAATTTTAAAGATCTAGCAAAAGATAACTTTCCCAACCTGTTGCCAGCAAAAACTCATGAGGATGGAAATCAATGCATTGGACTTGGCCTTCGTGACATTTGAAATCATGCAAAAGCTTGCCCGCAGTTAAATCCCATAGCTGCATTTTTAGGAACAGAAAGGATAATAAGAGACTGAATTAAATGTATTCTAGAATGCGAATGTGCAGCATAATATCTACACATTTAGCAGCTTTAAACTAGAATTGAGATTGATAAAAAAATATTACAAGAACAAGAAATGGGAAAGAAAAAATATAAGGCCTTCATAAATCAAATCGAAATAGAAAAAGAACCATTTCACGTGCTAATATAAACTACTTAAATTGAGACGTGTGTTGATAACTTGAGTTTCAAAGGGAGTACAAAAAAGGAGAGCAATATAACTAACTCAACTTAAAGAAAATCTAAACAAGTAGCAAGTCAAGACGAACAAATGTCTTCAAGTTCTGCCGAAGCTAAACTAATCACTAAAAGAAAGAGAAATGTTAAGGATGATAGATCAAACAAGAAAACAAAAGAAATTAAAGACTAACCTTCACAGTGTTGTCCTCTCCGCCAGATACAACCCATCGCCCATCAGGAGTAAACCTGATTGCGTTAACACCTCGAGTATGACCTTTGTAAGTGTGTATACAACCTTTCCTTCGGATATCCCATATTTTCAGATTTGTGTCCAGAGACCCAGATGCAAAGAACTCCCCAAAGGGATGAAAGTCCAAAGATATGCAATTCGATCGGTGACCAGTGAGAGTGCGAATAACTGCCAGAGACATGATTAAAGCCAAACATAGCAAAGTTCATGTCTTAAGTGAATGCTAAAAATCATATGCAAAGTGAATCGCAATAAGCTTACTCTTAGCCTCCTCTAAATCCCAAAGTTTAATTGTACCACTAGCTGCTCCAGCAGCTACCAAAACCTCCGAAGAATCAAAGCTAACTGAATCAATTCCACTCGAATGACCCGACAAACTCTAACAGATTGAACCATGAAGGGAGCACAAATTAGAAAAGACAAGATAAAAGTTGTCATCAGTTTCCCTTTATAGACTTCTACGAAAAGAACAACAACGAAAATCACATACATTGTTATTAAGGCCACACTAAGATCATTCAAAGTGAAAAAACAAAAGAAGTTTCAATAAAAATATGAAGCCACTGGAAAGAAAAGGTAAAGTGAGTATTGAACTGACCAGTATAGCATTGGGCTTCCCAATAGCCCAGAGATTGACCTTATGATCTTCTCCTCCAGTCACAAGAACCCTTGATGATTTCCTCCCAATCTTTAAGCAGTTCACACTTAAAGAATGAGCTACAAATTCCTCTAGCATATTGTTAAGGCTGCCAAATTAACATTTCATTTGCTTTTTAGCTATATTTATCATCCTCTATCAGTAGAATTTTTATGTAATGCTCACAGCTAAGTTCTCTGCAAACAGAGGCTGCCAAATGGCTTTATATATTGAATACTCTGAAGATGGGCATTGCTCTTAGTGCCATTGGCATTGCCACTAACGGATTTGAAGAAAAAATTTATTTGATAGTTATCACTGAGTCATTTGTCAGCAATTGGGCTTATATACAGCATTTGTGCGTCTTTTTCCTTCTAAATTAAATGCAAGAGAGATTCGTGATAAGTATTTTACAAAATGAACAGAAAAAAAGAAAGTGAGAGTTAACTCGAACTCGTAGCCCAAGCAATGCACATCATGAGTAAACAAATAAGAAGAGCAGAATCTAAAAAAAAAAAAAACGTTATCTTTCTTCCACTGGATCCGAACAAAATCCACCGTAGAGCACTACATTTTGGTTTTCCATATCAAATACCGTACCTGAAATGTAAAAAGGGGGAAGAAAGCGCACAGAAAGCATTAGACTTCAGTAACAAGGATACGTAGCTTATAAGCACGTTTGGTGGTGGTCGTCATTTCAGAACTCCGAAAGCAAAAATCAAAATGCCCAAAAACCCTAGCACAACCTCCAGCTCAGAGGCAAAAATTGGAGACAGTGCGGCAGATCCCAAGCGAAAACATCCAGCCCACATTCACATTCCTCGCAAATGCCTCATAATTTGCATCGGTCACGCCATGTTCGACGAAATGGCTGAACCAGTTCCGAATCACTCTTCCATGTCACCAGGGCCAAAAATCTGAAGTAATAATAGCAATCTTAGAAGCAGGATAGACCAAAACAAACACTTGGAGGGCTATCGGCAAAAGGGTTGTCACAGATACATCAATGCACCTCCCCTGCAAGAAATTTTGAAAAACTGTATGCGTTGCGCTAGATGAGAGAGAGGGTGGAGGAGGAGGAGGAGGAAGAAGAAGAGGGGTTATTTTCCAGATCCCAGCTTCGCAATTACTTAGGATTGCAACTTCACAGCTTCAAAACCAAAGATCCCTTTCAGAGTTTCGCAGTCAAATTTTGAAATTTGGTGCTGTGAGGCAGTGTTGGTGAAATTTTTGGTTTGGGGATTTGAAGTTTGAACGGTGGATCCAAAAGGATTTAGAGGGTATATTTTGGGTCAATTTCGTAAAACTCAAAAAACTAACTTAATTTATATCCAGTAACATTAAATATCATCATTTATTCTTCTATAAAATATCTTTTATACTATTTATCTTTACTAATATATATAAAAAAAAAGTCATTTCTCCCTCACATATATTGATTTATGACACTGCAATACCAATATTTTGGTTATGCAGATAATACCCTAAGTTAGTTTTTCTTTTTCCTTTCTTTCTTTTTTTTATTTTTTTGAAAATGTAATGTGTTGATTTATATTTATATATATATATATATTCTTATTTAAAATAATTTTAAAGCGTGCAGTATTATTTTATATGCACGCAGGGACAGCGGCTATAACAGCTAATTTCTTAAAAGACCCTTAGTAGCAAAAAAGCAAGGGTCATTTGTGTAATGATCTTGGGATTTTTAGGGGTGTATTCCAAAAAGTATGGATGATTCATGTACTAATATTGACTTTTTGTGAATATATGTGTATTTTTTTCAAAAAATATGGATAATTTGTGTAAATAGAGTATAGAGTAGATGGGGTATGTAATTATTCTTGTGTATCTATACTATATATTATTGGAGGGGACTATTTTGGCATCCAAATTAAATTAGTCTGCCATTTTAAAAAATATATATTTAATTAGTTAGTTTTAACTTCTTCGCTTATCCCATAACTATTTTTTAGTAGTTTTTCTTTCGCATGCATTCTTATCTTAAATATATATATATATTAGGTAATTTTTCACTTTACAAAAAATAAAATAATATAATATATCAATATATTTTATTCTAAATATTTTTTAAAATTTTTGCACATACATTGAATGTGCCACATTTACTAATTCATATGAAACATCAATGCAATGTCCGTGCCAGCACACATAATTTTGTCACTTTAAATTACTTACATAATGAAGACAATGATTATATATGCTTCTTTATTGATAACTATTAAAACAGAGCTTAATATTGATATCAATTTTGTGTATCGGTTAATACAAAGAAGGGGTTGATGCAAAAAATATATTGCTCGAGTCAGAAAATAAAATGTAAAGTTATCATGAACAAATGAGGTTATTTTGCTACATTAATAAATTCCTAGCATCCATTAAAAGATAAAAATATAAACAATTAATATAAAACCAACAGCCCAACAGAGAAGAAGGGTTTTTTAAAAAAAATTATATAATGTTTTAAACAGATTGACAAGTGATTAAGATGTCAAAGTTGAGAGTGTTTGGAAACAATAATTATACCTAAAAAAATTTTTAGGCTAAATTGCATTTTTGTCGTATGTATTATCGTAAAAATGCTAAAAAGCAAAAAACTTGTCTTAAGAAAATAGGCAAAAAAAAAATGTCATATTTTTATTACCCCGGCGCAAAATTAGTGAGATACACGCTTCTTGTGTGCAAAATTAGATTATTTTTGTGTACGTTGATCAATTTTTACTTTTTAGATTGAATTTGACTAAAATGCTCTTCTATTACGTGTAAAAGGACCCACCTTTGATTTATTTATTTTGGACTTATTTTTTGAGTACTTTTTGCATTTTTCCTCTATCTATATTTTCTCTTTAATATGCCTACTAAATATAAATTTTCTTTATAATTTCCTAAAAAACAGAATACGTTTGACATCCAATAAAATGTGAATTTAAAAATATTTTTAAACACATAGTATAAAGATCAAATACTAAAAAACTAATAATATTTTTCTTAGATATTTAGTTAAATATTAAAATACAAAATATTTAATTATAATATAAATGATTAAATATAAAAAAAATCTTCAACAAATATTTAAATGTAAAAATATTATTAAGTCATAATAAATTATTGTACATATTAAATAGAAATTATATGATATAAATTATAGAGAACAATGAACAAAAATATATATTTAATATATATTGGTATTATTTTATATAAAAATAAAAATTAAATTTTATTGTATAAATATTTATATTTGAAATAAAAAGTTTAAGTCACTATTTGTCTAATTTTCAAAAAATAAAAATAAAAATAATATTTAATATATTTTTACTCATTGTTGTTTTTTATTTTCTTCCCTGCCCCTCTTTTTCTTTGTTTCTTCAGCCATCAGCAGCCATCAAAGGGCGACGGCAGCATTGACGGTGATGGGGCACAGTTGGGCAATGACGACGTAGCCTAAATTTGTATTGAGCGATGTCGTCGCCCAAATTAGGTGGATTCAAAAGGGTGGGGTGTGGGGGGAGGGAGGAGGATCAAGTGGCTAATAACTAATAAAATATAGCCATTAAATATATTTTAACGAATAGGGGGTAAGTGAGCAATATTTATGAAAACATAGGGGGCTTTTGCATTTATTTTTAACATAGAGGAATTTTTAGTTGAGTTTTAAAACCACTACAATTTAGCAAAAAAATTTATGTGAAAGTGTTTGGTAGAAAAGATTGTGTATTACCAGCTTATTTGATTATTTAACTATCTTGGTAGGTGGATAGATTTTAATTATTACTGGAATTTGATTTTTTTCAAAATATATAAAAACATGAGTTGTATTTTCAAACACCTTCATTTAGCTTAATTTAAGTTATATGAAAAAAAAAAAACCAATTAGAATGATAATGACATGCTTTTTAATCATAACTTCACGGGCTCTGCAAAAAGGCACATGATTTTTGTTCATACTAATAGTGTGAAATGATACAACGTGCATTTACCTATAAAAATTGAACAACATTCCGTAATATATTGTTTGCTTTGGTTGAAGTTCTACAATTTTATCCCAAAGAACGTCTTCCAAAAGAGATGAGAATTTTAAGTTTTATATGCTATTTAAATTACTTTCTTCATTGGACGTAGATTGTGGGTATCGTACTGAATATCAAGACTAGAACAAAACAACTCAATATAAATTTTTAGTTTGCACTTTTACTTAAATAATCATAAGGTTAAATTTTATTGTTACAACGAAGACTAAAATATCACAATTGACACATATTCCGCATTTGTCGTATAAAAAAAAATATTACTATCTCGTGTCTACTTCCTCATAATAGAAACAGACAACTGCCACATCAATTTTATTTCTTCTATTGTTTACCAGACAATTTTTTTCTTTTTTCTATCAATATTCCCGTTGTTTAGATAAATGCTCATTCATGATTGTTAGTTTCTTCGTCTTTTAGGTGTTTGGAGATGGCATGAGTTCCCTTTTGCACAATCTTGCTGGTACTTTTTTTCTGGAGAAAGGTAAATTGTATTAATAAAATTAATAAATAATATGTAGAAGTATGTCCCCAAATCTCAGTTCATCACCAAGCTATCTTCCAAAACCTATATAACACATAAGATTTGCAATGAAATATTTAATTGTTTACTCATCATCCTTCCCCTAATTTATTTTAAAATAAGGACTGTCACAATATGAGGATCTCTACTGGTGTCATGAAAATTCCTAAAAAGACTCTATGTTGTAAGGCCTTGCCTTTCTCGAAAGCCAATCCTAAAAGCGGATAAGTGTGCCATTCGTTGTGTTAATATGCTTTAACCTTTATGGAAGCCACACTAACCTACACAATCATGCAAACGGTTTTCTGTAAAGTTTCTGTAGTTGTCTATGCAAATACAACACACATGATGGATCCCAACTAACTTTACACATGGTTCATAGGAATGATGGGGCTTATGACAAGTGTTCATGATATCCTTTCTTATGCTTGACGAGAGTCAAACTTATTGGTGTCCCTAGCTAGTCCTACTTGTCTATATGCGGACCATAAACGCTGGCATCAGTGCTAGACGAGACGACTATGGTTGGTATCAATAGGGCCTGCCAAAGGTGAAAAACCAAGAAAGCTTTTCAGGTTTAATGACATGCATAATTCTATAGGTAGTGCATTCTGTGGTAGGCATCCATTTGATCTCATCCTATCCACCGCACAATGCGCAATGCATAACAAGCTCGTGACATGTGGATGGCGGTTGATGGCGCCCAATTATCATCCAACCGTGTCTAATCAATCGAATATGTGTGTATTATGAGTTGAAATGATGTGTCCATTTGGTGAAACAATGCGTCCATTTGGGTGAAATGGTATGTCCTTTATGTGAAATGAAGCGCCCATTCGGATGAAAAGTCATAACATTTCAAATGCATCTTTTCTGATTGGACTATCCATTCAATGATACATTTCAATTTTTATAAATAGGCCCTCCCATTTCATTCATTTCATTCAACTTGAAAAGCATTTTAGAACATTTCAAAGTGTTAGCAATAAAAGCATTATGCTTTTTGTTAAGAGCGCTTCAAAATATTATTTGGTTCGTCAAAGTTTGTAATGCTACTACTTTGAAACTGTAAGTCGTTGTATCTTGAAAAATAATTTGTCATTTTTGTTAGCACCAGAACGGGACAATAATTTTCTTAAAAATTGATGGTACAAAAATAGAATTCCATCAAATTCTAATATCAATTCATCTTCCTCTCCCAAATCCCCTGCATCTCTCTCATGTATGTAATCCCTTTTTTCAGAAAAATCCCCTCCCCCCTTATTACTCAAGGACTATGTATATATTACAAAGTGGGGGGGGGGGGGGGGGCGTAAAGATAATATCGCCCCTCAACCGCCCACTAACTCAGTGGATGTAACCGCCAACCACCATGGGTAATTCGGTAATTTCATAATACTTTTTCGGGAAATTACATCTTGATCCCTTGGTTAAATTCCTGCACCATCAGTAGCCCCCCAACTCCGAAATTTTTTTAGGGGAATATTTAGGAGTTGAATCAGATGCATATGCTCCGTTAATTTGCAGGATTGATTCCTTTCCAACATTCATGTATATCCGTGCAAAGTCTGTACACAGTTTCAAAGAAGTCGATTTATTTTGATTCATTCCATGGTTAAGAAGAAAACTGTTTATTAGATTTTGTTAGTTTCTTTCTCCCTTAATTGAGAATCTGTATAGTTGGTCTTTTCATGGTAACTGAATTGGTATACTTCTTAAATATTTATAATAGTTGGACTCTTGGTCCTCAGCACGAGCTCATGTTCAGATGATGGTTAATCACTGACATTAATAAATAATAAGCTCTCGTAAACTAGACAATTTTCATTCTATGTGAATTCATTTTGTCCAAGTTTATGGATAGTCAAGCATAGGCTTCAATTAATTACCAGAAAGAAAAGGCAACCAACTTCTGTTCTTCATTTGAATAAGTCCCGATCTAATTATATGTTAAAAATGAATTAGTGTCTGATAGGGGGAGGAATTCTCTCCCCATGAGTGGATTCTATATTTTTCTCATGAATTCTAACTATTGGCATTCTCTATTCCGGGCAAAGAAGTGTTTCTAGCTAGTCTCAGGATAACATATCATACTGCTGCCTCGACAAACATAGGCTAAGGATGGGAGCGGGTGGCCGTCTCACAGGCATCTAGCACAACTTCATAAATTCTTTTCTCGACATTAGTTCGGACAAATTTGATTCACAAACTTCTAAAAGAGACCAAACTTTGAGCTGATGAGCTTAGACTTTTATGCTCAAAGACTAATGAACTAAGTATCTGAAATAATCAAGACAATGTCGGACATCAATTTACTGAAGTTTCTATTACATTCTTACATTCTAGTTTTATGTCAACTTTTCATATGATAATAGACAATGCTCAATCTTCCTCCCGAAGATAATTAAACTAAAGCCAACAAGAATTCAAATAACAATGTCAAACAACAATAAGAATTCAAATAACAATGTCAAACAACTCAATGTTATGTGCATCTAGTCAATGAAAAGGAATTCTTATCCCCTTTATATTTTGTTGTAAGCTTCAATTATTTTGTGTGCCTCAAGGAAACCTTAGCTCCAGGGCTTCGGGGCTTTTGTGTGCCTCAAGGAAGCTTTTTGCTTCGGGGCTTTTTTGTGTGCCTCAAGGGAGTTGGTTTCAGGGCTCGTGAGGGGCCATTCCCCTCTCTTGTTAGACAAAGTGTTTAATGTGAGGGGCCATCCACCTCTAAGAGTATCGACACACATTTTTTATTTATTCTTCACGATATGCGTATTTTCCTTTTCACTTTGCTCTTTAACTATTATCACGTCGCACTTTTAGCTCAAAAGAAGATTAGGATATTTAATATAAATAAAATGTAGTTATTAAGCATTCATTGTTAAGAATTTTACATATTCTTTATACTTAAAATTTAGGAGATATTTACTCTCTAAATATTTTAACCGCGGGAAAATAGAGGAAGAAAGCCAAAAATCGAGCACATGAGGGGAAGAGTCGAGAAATCCTCGTACCACTCCCCCTCAAAATGAAAATAATTCTTTTATTAGGTGCTTTTTCGCCAGACGGAAGCTCCTATCCTGATGGATGTCATCTATACAATCATATGTGTCCTCTAACTCATACTTACCATCCACCGACGTACATATATACAGAGACTACTATGCTAACAAATATGCCAGAATATTAAAAAATCACAACTAATTCCCCTAAGAATATTTATTCCTTTGGGATCTTGTATCCACCGAGGACTTGATTGAATCTTTCGAGGACTCTTGCGCTTTTTCACCCGGTCAAATTCGCTTCGGCCTCCATTGAGCGTGTAGGATCCTCACGGAATTCCTCGCATACAACGTAAATTTAGGATTAGAAAAATCATATATTTAATCAATACAAATCACTGATTAATTATTATAAATCGCCAACAAACATCCGTGCCAATTATCCCAAACAAGTTATTGTCCTCATTAGTTAGTATCAGATTTAATTATTAATGTATAAGACAAGTTAATTATTTGTCCATACCTGCCTCAACCGAAAAGCTCACCTAATCAATAACATACATACACAGACATAGTCATGAGTATCCATCATACCTTACAGTACTCTGCCATTCAAGCTATGTATAGCACTTTGGGGTTATGTAAGGGTAAAGGGGCCCCCCTAACAATAATATTATTCTAAGCATGTGTCTTGCTACCATAATTTAAATGATCAATACAAGAACCTCCAGAGTAATTAGACTAGACTCCAAACTTTAATCAGTAATATAAGCATGCCATAAAACTTCGAATAAGATATGAAGGTAGAAAAAATCTTCAGAGTACATAAAATTTCAACTGTACAAATACAAAACGCTACATTTATTGCTTCGATTTGGAGTAGGCTCGTAAAAATAGCTAATTGAGCATGATATATTATGTGGCCAAATATACTCATTACTTCCAGCTATTCTGTACATGGAAGGCGCATGGACGGTCTTTACACATATTGTAAGGATCCAGTAGTGGTCATGCTTAAGTTAAAACCAACAAATTCACAAAGAAGCTCCAATTCACAAAGGGGTTCCCACAGACGGCGCCAAATTGATGGTAAAAAAATAGAATCCATCAAATTCTAATATCAATTCATCTTCCTCTCCCAAATCCCCTACATCTCACGTATGTAATCCCTTTTTCCAGAAGAATCCCCTCCCTCCCTTATTACTCAAGGACTATGTATATATTAGAAAGTGGGGGCGTAAAGACAATATCACCCCTCCACTGTCCACTAACCCCACTAACTCAGTGGATGTAACCGCCAACCACCATGGGCAATTTGGTAATTTTATAAAACTTCTCTGGGAAAATACGTCTTGGTCCCTTGGTTAAATTCCGGCAGCATAAAAAATAAAGAGTCAAACTCTTCCCTCGACTTCATAATACACAACTCCCCCATATCCCTCAATTTTCGCAACAAGTTCAAGACAATTATTTGTTGTTATGTATTATGATTTTGAGTTGGTTGTTCCTATTTCGGTTCCTGTGGTTGTCCAATCTCTCGTGGTACAACCAATTATTATCCAAGGTAAAGGTCGGAGATATTCTCGGATAACGAATTTAAGAAATGACATTAAAGATGCTATTCTACCTCACTACCTTGAACCTAGCTAGGTTCTTAAAAGTGCGAGAGACTTCGTTATTTCTAAAGGGAAAATTAATGTCCAGAAGGGGGCTGTTTGGATGCATTGGGACATGGGGATTTTCTATAACCTGTTTGATACATTGAACAATATATATAACCCAATTGAGACTATTGGGAACCCGTAGAGGAACATTACAAATGGACGTTAAGTCATCATTGTTAGATGGTGAGTTTATTAAGAGATTTACATGGAACAACTTGAAGATTTGTCATTCCTGGCTAAGAAAATAAGGTCTGTAGACTTGTCAAGTTCTTCTATGGGGTTAAACAGGCTCCTAACAATCGCTTGAAAAATTTCGACAAAACATTGTGGTCAAAGAGTTTAAGATCAACACATGTGATAAATGTGTCTATGCTATAGTATGTCCATACGTAGATGACATGTAGATATTGCAAAGCCATAATGATATATATTGGCTACCAAGAAAGTGTTGACAAAGCATTTTGATATAAATGACATGTGTTTAACTGACGTAACAATGTCTATGACAATTGATCTTCTAAGACTCCTATAGATCTAAATCTACACTTAACAAAGAACCAAGGTGAACATGAAAATCAAAGTGAATATTCAAGAATGATTGGTAGAGTAATGTATATCATTAACTACACTCATTCTGATTATGTCTACTCAGTCAACAAACTGAATATATTTACTAGTAGCCCTAGCAAAGAACATTGGAACGGGTTGATTAGGGTCATTAAATACCTAAAATACACTTCAAAAGCTATGGATTACTTTATATGGAATATCCCATTGTATTAGTACAGTGATGCCAATTGATATTTGACACTAAAGATACTAAGTCCTCAAAAGGTTATGTAATCACCATTGGAAAGTGGTGCAATGTTTTGGAAGTCGTTAAAACAAACTTGTATAGCTTGTTTCATTATACCTTCCGAGTTTATAGCTCTAAAAGTTGGAGAAGAAGTTGATTAGCTTCATAATTTCTTGAAGTACATTCATTGTTGGACAAGGCAAGTGCCTATAATTATGATACATCGTGATAGTCAGTCGACTATAGGAATGGCACACAACAATATGTATAGTGGTAAGTCCAGACATATACGTCAACGATATAATACCATAAGACAATAAATCTCTAATCCAGTCATATTCATTGACTATATCAAGTTAGGCCACCTTTACTTCCTATGATAAGATTAGAGGGTAATTGATTAAAGTGTGACTAAAATTATGATAATGGTTGCTTGATTTGTTAATTCTTTGTCTACTTCACATGATTAAACTATATATTGCTAAGGGATTGTGAAATGTGTGATGTTTACATTGTTGGATTGGAAATGTGTTTAAGGGCATCTTTACTTTATGGGTATGGATTAGGCAAGGATTAAAAAAATGTGATTAAAGTTGGGATTAGAGAAAGTAGGATTGATTAGTACTTTATTTACTTGTTTTTTAACAAATAGGATTTCTGCATGATTAACTTTGACTCTAGTGTACCCAAATAGTGCATTTTTAGTGAAATTATGCTTTTACCCTTGTACTAAAAATCATTGAAAAGACATGTTGAGTGCAAGAGTAACACTCATATAACCCACTTCTTCAGCTCCATAGTGTGAAGCTTCCCACTTTTGCAATCTGTCGGAGCTCCCTCATACATTCTTCAACAGTGGATCGGTCTCGCAACGAAAAGGTTTGTCCGTCGGCCAACTCTTTGAATCAGATAAAAAATATGATTTTCGGTCCTTTTGGTCTTGTTTATCAGACTCATCCAAAGTGGTTTATTTGCTTAAACTTTCTAAAGTGATGTTTGGAGAGTTTGGGTCATAGTTATGTTACAGTTTATTATTCCGTTCAAGCATCAGATCCACCCCTGGCCATTTAATTTTATTTTTTTTTTCAGTCATAAGGAGTGCAATGTTTGGATAGGTGAAATTAGCAATGAATCGATTTTATTGATTACCAATGTTTGCATAGAATTGATTACCAATATTTGGATCGAATTTATTAGCCTTACAAAAGGGATCCATCGTCTAGCTTGTTACCTTTTAATAGTTCCCTCAAATGTATATCTTAGCATTATGGGTTCTACCACAGGTAAATGGCTATGTAGTTTACGGATTTATTGGCACAATTAATGGTGAAGCATAAAAATTAATATGTTTGGATTGACACCAACGCTTTCTCTATCTTTCGCATTCCGTTAATTTTTAGTAGAATTTAATTATTTGTTCATTGAAGTATGATTAATGTTGTATTTTTCTGTTTATAGGATGTGTTATGTTATTTATAAGACATTTTCAATCAATCTTCCAATACATTTTCATCCTCTATTGGTAATTTCCATTGGTGATACATCTCATTACTTGCATTGTTGATTTCATGTAATTTTCATGAAATTTTGTTTTGTATGATATTATGAACTGAATTGTTGAGGATGCAGATGAATCGTTCTGCAAGTAATCGATCACAAAGCGGTTAAACCGGTCATTCATATACTAACAATGTGGACAGCGATGAACCCGAAATTGTTCGCATCTGCAAATGTGGTCAGGATCTTGTCGTCCGTACATCATGGACGAACTCAAATCCTGGCTGTCATTTACGAAGTTGTTTGGGAGATGCGGTATGTCGTCGTTATAAATTCGACCACACTTACTATATACCCCCATCCTCAATTTTGATGTTCGATTGTTAACAAGTATGGGTTTCTCTTTGAAGGGAAATTATTGTGGTGTCTTTGAGTAGATTGATCCACCAATGTGCCATAGGTCGAAGGATGTTATACCTGGACTGTTGAAGAGATTGAACAACCAAGAAAAACAAGTGAAGGGTATGGGTAGAATCTGCGTGTACTCGAGGCACGAGAGGACGATATTATGCTTTATTATCTTTGTGGGATTGTTGGTTGTGTTATAATATTAGTTCTCCTCATTCTCTATTTACGGGCAACGATTGTGTTCATGTAATTGCAGCAAGTATGTAATTTATTATGTTGTTTTGGTGTCGGTTTTGAATGTTTTGTGTGCAAGTCGTAAACCAATATTGCATTAGATATGCAATATATAGAGCAAGACAATCCTAATATCCCCTGCCATAGTATGTTGGGTGGAGTGTAAATATTATTTATTTTCCCTTGCTCATTACAATGTTACATAGACATCCCATCTACGCATTTCCAATATACAATTAATTGGCCCCTATGTTTTTTATCATCAAATTATTAACCACAACTTTAGAAAACAATGTCAATTTAACTCTATAAATATATTTATACACAAATTTTCTGATACCCTTCTAATTTGTTAGGGCATGGTCATGTGTCCCGTTAAAAAAAACAAAATACACTTTTCAAAGGGTATTTAATTATTATATTGAAAAAATTAAGTCCATTACACCAATTGTAATAGAAGTAGGTGGAGTGGTTTCTATATAAACCCCCATTCACCTATTGCTATATGTATTCTTGAACACATATCAAGTGTTATATTCTCCCTCTATTTGCTTCACTCTCCCCTTGAAAGCATTACTTGTTAGGTTGTTGTTTGCTGTAATGGCTGGAGATGGTTTTTACTCTCATCACCGATCCATTCACTCTCCCCTTGGACAAAGCATGCTTGCCAGTGGTATGTTGGATTTGATCCATTCAGATGTCTGTGGGCCACTAAATACACAGGCCAGAGGAGGGTTTTCTTACTTCATAACTTTTACCAATGACCACTCACGGTATGGTTATGTTTACCTTATGAGGTACAAGTCTGAGGCCTTTCGAAGGTTTAAAGAGTTCAGGCTTGAAGTTGAAAACCAAACTGGTCGCAAAATTAAAGTCCTTCGGTCGGACCGAGGTGGTGAGTATTTGAGTGGGGAATTCTTGGATTACTTAAAAGAGAATGAGATTCTCTCTCAGTGGACTCCTCCCGGAACGCCACAACTGAACGGCGTCTCTGAAAGGAGGAATCGAACCTTGTTGGACATGGTTCGATCCATGATGAGTTTTACTGAACTGCCCTTATTCTTCTGGGGTTATGCTCTTGAGACGGCAGCCAAGTTATTAAACATGGCGCCTTCTAAGACTGTGGCCCAGACGCCATATCAGATATGGCATGGCAAGCCTGCTTCCTACAAGTACTTGAGAGTGTGGGGTAGCCCTGCATACGTCAAGAGACTAGTGGGAGACAAACTGGACTCGAGGTCTAGTTTGTGCAGGTTCGTGGGTTATCCTAAGAAAACTGCGGGGTATTATTTTTATGATCCTTCCGAGCAAAAGGTTTTTGTCTCGAGAAACGCAGTATTCCTGAAAAAGGGTTTTCCAACGGATACCCGTCGTGAGGAATTGCTCCTTGAGGAATCAAGTGAGGCAATACCTCAAACGGATGCAACGACATCATCTGCACCTGTAGTTCCCACTGACGATATTCCTGTCATCCGAAGGTCGACTAGAGTTTCCCATCAACCTGATAGGTATGGGTTTCTAGGTGTGACCGGTCAGTTGGACAATGATCCAAAGACCTACGGAGAAGCAATGTCGGACATTGATTCGGGAAAATGGGTTGAGGCCATGAAATCCGAAATGGACTCTATGAGTTCAAACAAGGTTTGGACCTTAGTAGATCCACCCAAGGGTGTCAAGCCCGTCGGGTGTAAATGGGTCTACAAACGTAAGCTTGGAGCTGACGGGGAGGTGACTACCTTCAAGGCCAGGCTTGTGGCAAAAAGGTTATACTCAGCGGCCTGGGGTCGATTTTGAGGAAACCTATTCGCCCGTAGCCATGGCTAAGTCCATTCGGATTATGCTTGCCATAGCAGATGGACGTGAAAACGGCCTTCCTTAATGGATTTGTTAAGGAAGAGATCTATATGGATCAGCCGGAGGGTTTCACATCTGTTGGGGAAGAGCAGAATGTCTGCCATCTCCAAAGGTCCATCTATTGTCTCAAACAAGCTTCCCGAAGTTGGAATATCCGTTTTGATGAAGTCATATGGGGTTATGATTTCATCAAGAACGAGTTTGACCCTTGTGTATACAAGAAGGTCAGTGGGAGCTCAGTTGCGTTCCTAGTGCTTTATGTGGACGACATCTTACTCATTGGGAATGATGTAAAGATGTTAGGTGACACTAAAGCATGGTTGTCCACACAATTCTCCATGAAGGATTTGGGTGATTCTTCCTACATCCTAGGCATCAAGATTATCCGGGATAGATCTAAAAGGATGTTAGGAATGACCCAAACCTCGTATGTTGAGAAAGTCTTGAAGAGATTCAAGATGGAAAACTCCAAACGAGGATTCCTTCCTATGAGGCATGGAGTTAAACTGTCCAAGAAGCAGTCTCCTAAGACTGATGAGGAAGTTAGAAGGATGTTGGACATCCCCTATGCTTCAGCCGTAGGCAGCATACAGTATGTTGTGCAGTGCACAAGGCCCGATATTGCTTTCGCTTTGAGCGTTACGAGTAGATATCAGGCTTGTGCCGGTGAGGCTCACTAGACTGCAGTCAAGACCATTCTTAAGTACCTGAGAAGGACTAAAGATATGTTCTTGGTTTACGGTGGTGGAGAGTTGATTCTGGAAGGCTACAGCGATGCTAGCTTCCAGTCTGATGAGGATGATGCCAAGTCTCAATCTGGGTTTGTATTCAAGCTGAATGGTGGTGTGGTGGCTTGGAAAAGTTCCAAGCAGGATACTACAGCTGATTCCACCACGGAAGCTGAGTACATAGCGGCTTCGGAAGCAGCTAAGGAGGCGGTTTGGATGAAAAACTACATCCAAGAGTTGGGTGTAGTGCCTAGCATTGCCGAGCCAATAGTTATCTTCTGTGATAACAACGGGGCTATAGACAAGCGAAGGAACCGAGATCTCATCACTGATCCAAACACATTCTTAGACGCTACCATCTGCTTAGAGAGATGGTGGGAAGAGGTGACGTTCGGATGGACCGAGTCACATCGGCAGAAAATACGGCAGATCCACTGACCAAGCCAGTGTCGCAGGTTGCTCATACTCAGCATGTTGGGAAGATGGGTTTGAGGGTCATGAGTGATTGGCTTTAGGGTCAAGTGGAATATTGTTAGAATAGGGTAATCGGAAAGCCAATTAGATTGGTCTTGATGTAATCTATTTCTGACAATGTCATTGTAATTGTAATATTCTTATATGAATAAAGTGAGTATTCATGTTTGGCAGTTCCATTTGTTGTGCTCGCTATTTATGTTTATTCCATTTAACATCACAACAAAGCCCACAGGCCAAACGAACAACCCATGTAGTTGGGCTGCGCATTGGATGGCAGCTATGAAACTAACTTCTAAGGGTTAGGTCTGAAACGTTCCCAGTCGAGGACCTTGAGACAGGGCATCAAGAGTCCTATACAGACTTGCACTAATGATTGCATTCATTAGATGAGTGCCGTGTTTCATCGGCGACAGACATTGGACGTCTATGCAATATTAGTGGGTTAGTTGACAAGGATGTCAACTGACTGAACTGACTCGCGGGAATCTTCATATGGAAGCCTTGGAGGCTTGGTCGGTATGACTGGCATTCCCGGCTCCGATAGTACGAGATTAGTCCTCGGACTTGAGGAATCATGGCAGTCACATGCATATGATGGATGTATCTAGCATCTGGCAAGAGATGTCAGTATCTGGGATACGTTCATCATAAGCCTTATACAGTGCAGTCGGAATATGTATTGAGGACGGTGGATTCCAAGATAGGATCCGTCACCTGTCAGTATATGACAGTCGAGTCTCCTATGCGCTCTGAGACAGTTTAAACTCTTATAAGTCTGTGCCCACAGCGATTGGTCGAGTAGGGAATGGTTTCCTACGTCGATCGATAGAGTAAACGTGCCTCGAGTTACTGAGCATGGTTGTCTAGTCCAGGATGGGAACCGACGCCCAATTCCATACCCTAGACTTAGACCGGGAGACGGATGATGGAAGGACCATACTCGTATAGAACTCGGGAGCCTAAATGTTCACGCCAACATTCACCTAGTCTCTAGTGCCATGGACCGTTGCTAGACGGCCACCCATGGTGACGGGCGTTTTTCTGATTAATGGTTAATCGAAAAAACAATTAATTAAATTAGATTTAATTGATCAATTGTGTTGGACACAAGCCCAAGTCTAGATGAGGGTGAACCTAATGAGTCACACACAAATCACTTTGGATTTGGCGGAGTTAATTTGGAATTAATTCAAGAAGAAGCGAATAAATTTAATCGGATTAAATTTATTCAAGAGAGAAAAATAAATGATTGGATCATTTATTGAGAAATCCATTTGATGGATGGTCTAAGAATTAATTAATTGGATTAGTTAATTTTTTGGACTAAGGACCTTTAAATTAATTGGATTAATTTATTGGGTTTCGGCTAGAATAGTTGATTGGATCAATTATTCTTAATTTGGACTTATGTTTATTTAATTGGATTAAATAAATAATTGGGATTCAATTGGATTGAAATTAATTAGATTAATTAATGCCCAATGGATACATGTTTGGACTTTATTTAATTTGATTAAATACAAGTCCAAAAACCATGAAGGTCCAAGTCCATTTTTTCATGCAAGTTGAAGCTAGTTAAGGAGGAGTTTCAACTCTTCCACATTTGTACATGATGAGCACGAAAATTTGCTGATTTGTGGGTGGTTTTCTCTTGCTATCATGTGTAGTGGATGTGCTAGAAGTGTGTGTATGTGGAAGTTGCCTTGGAGGTTACGTATGTAGGTGGTTTTTTGAACACTACATTCTACATACACAAAACTACTTTGCTAGACACAATTCACTCACTTGCTTCACTTTTGCTGGAGATTTTTAGCCAAATACTCTCTGAAAATTCTCTCTTTTAGTGTTCATACTTCTTAGAGAAAATTGAACAAAAACATTCCAAGGTACACTAATCGATAGTGCTTTCTTTGGAATTGTTTCTTCTTCTTTGTTTCTAATTTCTATCTAGCAATAGAGTAGAAATAAATCCATAGTGTGGTGTGGAACACATTAGAGGAGTTCTACGTTGAGCTCTCAAGTGGACGAACGAAGAAAGAAAAGAAAGGAACAACGTGATTGGGGGAAATTATACATCTTATTCCTATATTTTCACCCTCATTTTATCTCGATATAATGCTTGTTCTTGGGTATATTTGTGGTTTTTAGGAACTTTGGTGGGCAAAAAGGGCAAGTGCAAGACAAGAGTCCAAACATAGAGAGAAGAGTCAAAAATCCTGCAGAAATGACTACAAGTTAGCCCGTGACCCACGGGCTATCAGAAATCCGGTTTCAGAAGCGCAGGAAGCATAACCCGTGACCCACGGGTTATCAGACATTCGCTGGGCGGAAATTGGCAGACGAGTTGACCTACAAAAATCGAGAATTCTGATTATAGGTCAACCAAAAAGGAGTCCTATTTCCCTTGTAATCCACCTTAGAGTCTTGGTTAGAATAGGACTAGAAAAGAAAAAGAGTTTCTATGCTAAATAGAGTCCTAGTCCTCTCCTTCCTCAACTAGGATTGTCCCTCTATATAAAGAAGGAGGGAGGAGAAGACTAAAAAAAACTTGTTTTTTTCCAGCAATTTTCTGCATCTTTGTGTTTTTGCTAGAATTAGGATGAACTAATTTTCTTTTTGTGCTAAGGCTTATGGAAAGCCTAATTGATACTATGTGTTAAATATTTTTCTGGATTAATCCACCGTTATTTTCGCATATCCATGAGTTATTGTGTTTATTGCTATTATTTAAGAGCTTGATCACCTCTTAGATTTGCTTAATTATGTTAATGAACCGAGAGGGAATTTAGCATAGTGGAAAGGGTAATTCATGGTATGGATTGAATGATGTGTAGACATACACAGGCATGATCTATCTGGTTCCATAGGTTTTTCATGAATCTTAATGCGTTATTATCACGAGTCTTGGAAGAGGAGAGATCCCCTAATTCCTTGGTAGTAATAGGTTCGATATAGCTCGAGAGAGTATATTGGATTAAATTAGGAAAAACCTCAGTATGCGAAGATAATTATTTGTGTGATTGATCCGTTAATATTAAATGCATTGCGTTGTTTAGGTGGACCTATAGCCGTGGCACTCCTTCCTAAATTTGCGTTTTTCCTCACCATAATTGCTTGCTAAAAGTTGATTTTATTGTTTTTAGTAGATTCCTAAATCATCCAAACTCTTCGGTTGTCCAAATAATTAGGAATAGTCATAGTTGTGGTAATTGTTTCGTTAAATCCTCGTGGGATCGACATTCTTTATACTACTTGATAGCTAGTACACTTGCTAGTATATATTTTTGCAATCAAGTTTTGGCGCCGTTGCCGGGGATTTAATTCGAAAGAATATCATAACTCGCTGGACTTAATTAATTTGGATTTTTCCTTGCTTTATTTTTATCTTTACTTTTCTACCTCACTTCTCTTCTTTCTTTGGTGCACAGTTTAATGACACGAAGTGGTGGTGGAGAGTTAGCACGATTCGACCCTGAAATTGAGAGAAACTTTTCGCCAACAAAGAAACACCATCGAGAGGGGTGAAGGGAGTGGAAATTCCAACACCGAGGATCAACCTATTCTCATAGAACCGGCCATGGCAAATGCTTTAGGGGTCGTGGAGAGGCCAATGATGGAGTATGCGTTCCCAACAGCAGATGGGGTGACATCTAGCATTGCCAAACCTTCGATCCAAAGCCAACAATTTTGAGATCAAGCCGGCCATCATTCAGATGATCCAAACACGTGTGCAGTTTTCTGGTTTGCGTGATGAAAATCCGAATCAACATCTCTCTAACTTTCTTGAAATTTGTGATACTTTTAAGTTTAATGGTGTTAGTGATGATGCTGTTAGGCTTAGATTATTTCTGTTTTCCTTGTGTGATAAGGCCAAGGATTGGCTGCAGTCGTTGCCTGCCGGTAGTATTACAACTTGGCAAGACCTGACACAAAAATTTCTTGCTAAATACTTTCCCCCTTCTAAAACTGCTAAATTGCTCAATGACATCACTTCTTTTGTGCAGTCAGATAGGGAATCACTATATGATGCGTGGGAACGTTTTAGGGAGATGCTTAAAAAGTGCCCTCATCATGAGCTCCCAGTATGGAGGCAGGTCCAGACATTCTACAATGGTCTCACGTTGGCCAACCGAGCCACCATCGATGCAGCTGCAGGTGGTACTATCATGAAGAAACTGCCATCAGAGGCATTCACAATCATTGATGAGATAGCATCGAATTTCTACTCATATGTCCAGGACCGACGAGTAGCCGGTATCCATCAAGTTGACGCAACGACGGCACTATCTGCACAAATGGCTGCACTAACGCAACAACTAAATAACTTTGGAGCCACGATGTGGAACGCTCCACCCTTAGGACCTTGCGGCGCATGTGGCCAAATGGGTCATTTAAGTCAAGACTGCAAGGTAGGAAACGTAAGTGCTGTTTATGAAGATGCTAATTTTTGTTTCTCATGGTGGCAGGTCCAACTTTAATCCATACTCCAACACCTACAATCCGGGATGGCGTAGCCACCCCAATTTTTCGTGGAGTAACAACCAACAACAAGGACCACCGGGGTACCAACAACAACCACGCCAGCAGCAGCCGCCGCAAGAGAAGAAGAATAACCTTGAAGAAATGCTCTCCTCCTTCATCTCCGCCGCCAACACTCGTTTTCAGAATCAAGAGGCTTCAATCCGAAATCTCGAGGTCCAAATGGGGCAACTCGCGAGCATGCTCACCAGCAAAATGGAGGGGCAACTTCCGAGTAACACCGAGAAGAATCCTAAGGAACAAGTCAATGCAATCACTCTCAAGAACGGGAAAATTCTTGGGAAGGACTCGCCCCACGAGCGGGTAGAGGAGCCTCAACCAACGGAGGATGTGGAACCTCAAGAGGAAGAAAAAGGGAGTACTCCTAAACTTAATCTTGATGAAGTTCCTCCATATATCCCATATCCCAAGCGCGTTTTGAAGGCAAATTTGGATAAACAGTTTTGGTAAATTTCTAGAGATATTCAAGAAAATTCATGTTAACATCCCTCTCCTTGATGCTCTCTCACAGATGCCAAGCTACGCCAAGTTTTTGAAAGAGGTAATATCCAACAAGAAAAAGTGGGCGAATGGAGAAACGGTGAAACTCAACGAGGAATGCTCAGCGATCCTGCAAAATAAACTTCCACCAAAGCTCAAAGATCCGGGGAGTTTTTCAATACCTTGCACTATCGGGGAAGTAAATTTTGACAAAGCTTTATGTGATCTAGGTGCTAGCATTAATTTGATGCCATATTCTATATTTGCTAGATTAGGAATGCATGAGCTCTCACCAACTATAATCACATTACAACTAGCCGATAGGAGTATTAAATACCCTAGAGGGATAGTTGAGGATGTATTGGTCAAAGTAGGAAAGTTTGTCATCCCCGTTGATTTTGTCGTTCTTGACATGGAAGAGGATGTGAATACTCCATTGATTTTAGGTAGACCTTTCCTTGCTACGGGAAAAGCTTTAATTGATGTGCAAAAGGGGCAACTTACACTTAGAATCAATAATGAGGAGGTCGTTTTTAATGTGTTCAAAGCTATCAAACACCCAAAACATGTGGAGCATGAAGTTTTTTCCATTGATTGCATTGAGGCATTAACAGACGATTGTACCATGTTGAGTAACGAAAAAGACTCTTTTGATGTGTGTATTCTCAACTCTAAAGAGTGTTTTTTGCAGGAAGGTTTAGGTGAGCGCGTCGAAGCACTATGCCATTTGGAGGCCAACCAGGATGAGACCACACCACGACCACGTCGGTTCCTTCCTTTGGGTGGTCCTCCGGCTCCAGTATTGAAGCCATCCACCGAAATGCCCCCTACTCTCGAACTCAAGCCTCTTCCTCCCCATCTTAAGTATGTTTTTCTTGGGAAAGAATCATCCCTACCGGTTATTGTTTCATCCAATTTGACAGGTTTACAAGAGGAAAAGTTGCAACGAGTGCTCAAGGAACACTTGGCGGCTATCGGTTGGAGCATTGCCGATATTAAGGGAATCAGCCCGGTGACGTGTACACACAAAATTTTGATGGAGGATGGGCACAAGCCGAAGGCACAACCACAACGTCGGTTGAATCCGAACATGCAAGAGGTAGTAAAAAAGGAAATCCTCAAATGGCTCGCGGCAGGTATTATCTATCCCATTTCTGATTCTGCATGGGTAAGTCCTGTTCAATGTGTTCCCAAGAAGGGTGGGATGACGGTAGTAGCCAATGACAATAATGAACTCATCCCTACTAGAACAGTCACGGGATGGAGGGTGTGTATTGATTATAGGGCGCTTAATGAGGCCACTAGGAAAGACCATTTCCCCCTCCCCTTCATTGACCAAATGGTTGAAAAACTCGCGGGACATGCGTTTTACTGTTTCTTAGATGGTTACTCCGGATACCACCAGGTGGCCATCGCCCCTGAGGATCAAGAGAAAACCACCTTCACATGTCCCTTTGGTACGTTTGCATTTAGGAGAATGCCATTTGGATTGTGCAATGCACCAGCTACCTTTCAACGTTGCATGATTTCTGTATTTAGTGACTTCATTGATCATTTTATGGAAGTCTTTATGGATGATTTCTCTGTTTATGCACAATCTTTTGACACATGTTTAGTTAACTTGGACAAAGTCTTGCAAAGGTGTGAAGAAACAAATCTTGTGTTAAATTGGGAAAAATGTCATTTCATGGTGAGTGAAGGGATTGTTCTAGGACATAAAGTCTCTTCTCGTGGTATAGAGGTCGATAGAGCAAAAGTCGAACTAATTGCAAAACTTCCGATCCCTCAGTCTGTAAAGGACGTAAGAGGTTTCCTAGGTCACGCCGGCTTCTATAGGCGGTTCATTAAGGATTTCTCAAAAGTGGCTAGACCTTTGACCCATCTCTTGAGTAAGGATGTACCCTTTGAATTCAATGATGAGTGTGTGCATGCATTTCGTTTGCTCAAAGAAAAGACTCACCACTGCGCCTATTGTGTCTGCACCTTTATGGGATTTGCCTTTTGAAATCATGTGTGATGCTAGTAACGACACTCTAGGGGCTGTTTTGGGACAACGAGTAGAAAAGAAATTTCATACTATTTTATTATGCAAGTAGAACGATGAATGAAGCTCAATGCAATTACGCCACCACAGAAAAAGAACTGCTCGCAGTCATCTTTGCTATTGAGAAATTTCGACCTTACTTGTTGCTATCCAAAGTGATTATCTTTACTGATCATGCAGCTCTTCGATACCTTTTGTCTAAACGTGATGCTAAACCTCGGTTATTGCGGTGGATCCTCTTACTGCAGGAATTTGACGTGGAGATAAAAGACCGCAAGGGCTCGGAAAACACAGTGGCCGATCACCTATCTAGACTAGATAGGGATTATGTAGAAACCATGCAAGATTTCACCCTTCGTGATGAGTTCCCCGATGAACAATTGCACGCTATCAACACAAAAGGAGAACCATGGTTCGCTGACTTTGCGAATTTTCTTGCAGGAAATGTGGTACCAACCCACATGTCGTACCAACAAAAGAAGAAGTTCTTTTCGGATGTCAAGTACTACCTATGGGATGAACCTTATGTGTACAAGCAATGCGGGGATGGGATGATACGGCGTTGTGTGCCCGAGGAGGAGATGCATAGTATCCTCAAATTTTGCCACGACCGAGAAAGTGGGGGACACCATGGTGCATCTAAAACAGCGGCCAAAGTCCTCCAAAGCGGATTCGTTTGGCCATCATTGTTCAAGGATGCCCACGCCTATGTAAGTGCTTGTGATCAATGCCAACGCACAGGTAATATCTCGCGTCGTCATGAGATGCCTCTCTCTAATATCTTAGTATGTGAAATTTTTGATGTGTGGGGGATTGATTTTATGGGGCCTTTCCCTAAATCATATAATAACACCTACATCCTTGTTGCGGTAGACTATGTGAGTAAGTGGGTCGAGGCTATTGGTACACCCACTAATGATTCCCGAGTGGTCCTCAAATTCCTTAAAAAGCATATTTTCACTCGTTTTGGCACCCCTCGGGCCATTATTAGTGATGGTGGGAAACATTTTTGCAATAAACAGTTTGAAGCCTTACTTACGAAGTTTGGTGTCACTCACCGCATAGCTACCCCTTACCACCCCCAAACGAGTGGCCAGGTCGAAGTTTCTAATAGGGAGCTTAAACAAATTTTGGAGAAAACGGTAAATACCGCTAGGAAGGATTGGTTTTTGAAATTAGATGATGCCCTATGGGCATATCGCACTGCATTCAAAACCCCGATCGGTATGTCTCCCTTTCGCCTAATTTTTGGTAAACACTGTCATCTCCCGGTGGAATTAGAGCATAAGGCTTATTGGGTCACTAAATTCCTAAACTTTGATCTTCAATGTGCAGGGGACAATCGCAAGCTTCAACTCAATGAGTTGGATGAACTGAGGTACCACGCCTATGAGAATGCTCGTCTATTCAAAGAACGCACAAAAGCTTGGCATGACGCCCGCATTAGGCCAAAGGAGTTCACAAGAGGCGACACAGTGCTACTCTACAATTCTAGGTTGAGGTTATTTCCGGGCAAACTACGATCCAAGTGGAGTGGGCCATTCGTGGTGACGAATGTCTTCCCCCACGGAGCCGTCGAGCTCCACGGAGAGAAGGAGCCCTTTAAGGTTAATGGCCAACGGCTCAAACACTACCTCGAGGGCATGCCACCAACTCACGTCGACCCACCTCTCCAACTTTCCACACCATGAGCCTATATGGTCGAGCTAACGACGTTAACCAAGCGCTACATGGGAGGCAACCCATGCGTGTGTATTTCCATTCTTTCAGTTTCAGCACAGGTAACGGATTCCTGATAACCCGTGACCCACGGACTATCCCTGGTACGTTTCTGCCAAGCGAATTTCTGATAGCCCGTGACCCACGGGTTATTTAGAATGCGCTTCTGTCCGCGGCTGCAGTTGTTTTTTTCATACGTTTTTTTTTATCTTATTTTCCGAAAAAAAAAAAAAAAAAAAAATTCAGCAGAAAATAGAAATCCCTAAACTTGGGAAATTAGGGCACTACAATTCACACCAAGCACTCACCTCTCTCTCCTTCTCAGCAGCGCCATGTCTCCGCCATCGCCCGCCGCTCGCCGCCGCGACTCCACCGCAGTCCGTCGCCACGCAGCAGCGCCGCGACTCCACCGCAGTCCGCCGCCGCGTCCCAGCCTCCGTCTGACGTCGGCTCCGCCCCACCACTGGAACCCCACCATCGCCCCTGGTCAGGCCGCGACTCGCCACGCAGCAGCGCCGCGACTCGCCACGCAGCAGCGCCGCGACTCCACCGCCGTCCGCCGCCGCGTCCCAACTGCCGCCCACCGCCGTATTCCGGCTGCAGGTTCCCATGGACACTCCAGGCTCGTCCCGTTCTCGGCGCCGCCTCAGCCGCTCCAGTGTCACATTACCACCGGCCGACAGCAATCTTGGCGGTCACCTTACGTTCCGCTCTCAGCGTCATCGGGAGAGGTATGCTACAGTTTCTGCGCTCCGTATTCTCCCAGGATCTACAGGTCCGCGCCTTGGCCGCCGCCAGCGCGAGGCTAGTCCTCGCCCCGATGAAGATCCTACACCCCTTGCCACCGAGACCCTTCATGACCGATTGGACGACGTTGATGGGTGGTTGCGCCGCATGGAGCTGAACTTACACGCATATTTCGACTTCATGCACTTCCACCCGCCATACCCTCCGCCGCAGTAGCCGTTCGGCGCCCCACACCCTCAGGGATGTCTCTCTTTCTCTTTACCTTTTCTCTTTCCTTGGGGCTCCGACATTGAGGACACTGTCGGGTTTATGTGTGGGGGTGGTTGATGTCCTTTGATTACATGCATATTGATGAATGTGGTTGAAGCATGCTGACACTTATTTGCTATAATTCTGTGACATTTTCTGCAAATTGGAGATTTGTTGGGCAATATGTTGATGAACCTTGATACATTGCATCCCCATTCCACTCATGCCAATATGATTTATGCATACACTGTTAGGATTGCAATAGAACACTTGACATGCGTAGGAAAATTCAAACTTGCCACATGTATGATGAATATCTTAACAATCTTGTTTTGATGAAAAAAAATGCTTGTGAGTAACACACATAAGCCCTTTTGGTGAGCTTTTGAGCCTATGAGCACACATCTTATTGCTCTCACATTTTGTTTGGCTGTGTGATTGTCATCTTTGGCTTGATTTTCTAGAACTTGCTCGGTTATACATGTCGAGACCGCAATGTCAAGTTGGCGTGTTTGAAAGTGATAAGGGCATTAGGATTGAACCAAAGTTTCTTGCTGCTAAGCCTGCATAAATATCCACCCCTAGGAGCCCAATCGAGCCTGAGCCTGATTTTGTTGTTATATTAAGCACAATACAAGCCATGAACAACCGTTTCTTTGTCCTAAACCTTTGAACCCCACTGTTAAAGGATTGGAATGACTGCTTGTGATACTATTCCCTCATTAGTGTATAGTTCAAGTGCAAGTCCCAACCATCCCATGAAGATGTGTCTAAAGGAAAGACATTGTGGAAGAAAAAGAAAAAAAAAATCAAAAATCGAAAAAAAACAAAAAAGAAAAAAAAAAAAAAAATGGAGAAAAAGAAGGGAAAAAGAGAAACAGTGGAGAAAGTATGATGCAAAGTGAAGGGAAAAGTAAAGAAAGAAGAAAAAGATGGAGGATAAAGAAGGAATAAAGTGCACTTGAACTAGAAAATTCCCGCCTTTGGAAGCCTATCCAAGTAATGTCATCTAATTTCTTTAACCCTACAACCCCTTCTTTCATTCTTTTTTTTTTTTTTTTTTTTTTGGTCTCCTACCCTCACCTAAAGCCCCGTTACAACCCGGAAAAGACCCTTTGATTCTCACTCCAAACTCACTTCAAGCGGTGGAGATGTGATATAAGAGCAAGCCTATGGCAAAATCTCGTTAAAAGCTTGACTTGAGAGTTGTTGTTCACCCTTAAACACTTTGAGCGCATTGAGTGTATCCAAAGCGAGGGTGTTCACTCACTTTGCATTTTTAATTCCGAATGGATTGTTGAGATGGTTGTCATATCGTGTGGCCTGTGTGAATGGGTACTATGTAGTCTATCATTTCTCTGTTGCAATTTGACAGTGAATTCATTTTGAAGTGTTGGCATAAGTTGAAATGAGGTGTTATGTAGAAAGGTATATTCCTTTGAAGATGATTACATTAAATTGCTATATGCTTGAGGACAAGCATGATCTAAGTGTGGGGGTATTTGATTGGGGGAAATTATACATCTTATTCCTATATTTTCACCCTAATTTTATCTCGATATAATGCTTGTTCTTGGGTATATTTGTGGTTTTTAGGAACTTTGGTGGGCAAAAAGGGCAAGTGCAAGACAAGAGTCCAAACATAGAGAGAAGAGTCAAAAATCCTGCAGAAATGACTACAAGTTAGCCCGTGACCCACGGGCTATCAGAAATCCGGTTTCAGAAGCGCAGGAAGCATAACCCGTGACCCACGGGTTATCAGACATTCGCTGGGCGGAAATTGGCAGACGAGTTGACCTACAAAAATCGAGAATTCTGATTATATAGGTCAACCAAAAAGGAGTCCTATTTCCCTTGTAATCCACCTTAGAGTCTTGGTTAGAATAGGACTAGAAAAGAAAAAGAGTTTTCTATGCTAAATAGAGTCCTAGTCCTCTCCTTCCTCAACTAGGATTGTCCCTCTATATAAAGAAGGAGGGAGGAGAAAGACTAAAAAAAACTTGTTTTTTTCCAGCAATTTTCTGCATCTTTGTGTTTTTGCTAGAATTAGGATGAACTAATTTTCTTTTTGTGCTAAGGCTTATGGAAAGCCTAATTGATACTATGTGTTAAATATTTTTCTGGATTAATCCACCGTTATTTTTCGCATATCCATGAGTTATTGTGTTTATTGCTATTATTTAAGAGCTTGATCACCTCTTAGATTTGCTTAATTATGTTAATGAACCGAGAGGGAATTAGCATAGTGGAAAGGGTAATTCATGGTATGGATTGAATGATGTGTAGACATACACAGGCATGATCTATCTGGTTCCATAGGTTTTTCATGAATCTTAATGCGTTATTATCACGAGTCTTGGAAGAGGAGAGATCCCCTAATTCCTTGGTAGTAATAGGTTCGATATAGCTCGAGAGAGTATATTGGATTAAATTAGGAAAAACCTCAGTATGCGAAGATAATTATTTGTGTGATTGATCCGTTAATATTAAATGCATTGCGTTGTTTAGGTGGACCTATAGCCGTGGCACTCCTTCCTAAATTTGCGTTTTTCCTCACCATAATTGCTTGCTAAAAGTTGATTTTATTGTTTTAGTAGATTCCTAAATCATCCAAACTCTTCGGTTGTCCAAATAATTAGGAATAGTCATAGTTGTGGTAATTGTTTCGTTAAATCCTCGTGGGATCGACATTCTTTATACTACTTGATAGCTAGTACACTTGCTAGTATATATTTTTGCAATCACAACGCACGAACCCGTTCTACATAAACGAACAAAGGTTGGTTTCCTTTTTACATTTTTGTATAACTTTCTTCTTCTCCTTTTAAGCCACATGTCCAGCATGTTTTATTTTGTTGTTTATGCTTTGACAAACACCGAACGCCTGGGAACTTCAAAGGGAACACCCCTTTGAATCCGGTTTAAATTATGTCTTAAATTTACGTTTTTTTACGCTTCCGTTGCGTTCCTGGGCCGTACCCGATTCTTTCAGAAACGCCGAAATAATTGCATCGCTAATCTTCAACAAAACACGTTAAAATTTGAGAAAAATTATGTACCTTCCAACACCGAGGCACTAAAACTCTTTCAACAATATTATTGTGAAGAGGGTATGAGGATGGTGCGCGGCCAAGGTTTTCAAATGAGCAAACCCATGAGAAGGAAGAACATCAATAATGGAGGAAGGAAAACATAATTTGGTCAAAATATTTTCTGCATGTCTTGTCTAATCAATGTGTGGATGGCCATTGTAATTAATGAGATTTATAAGGGCAAAATCGGTATATATTAATTAAAGTTGAGGGCAAACTTGGATATGTAAAAAATGTCCAGACATGTGGCCGCTTAGGATTAGTTAATTTGGGGGGGGGGGGTGATTTCAATCACCCAATAATCATGCAAACTCACGGGCTCTCGTGATTGTGCTCGGGCTTTGCTAAAAAAAGTAAACAGGTTATAAGCCAGGATTAGCCATTTAATCCTGGCTTTTCAAGGCAAGTAAAGATGCCTAAGTGTGTAAAGACTTATTTACCCTTGAGAAATTACAAATCTGTCAACATCATTGTTGTACTTTGTTCAAGACTTTTGGGTATGTACATAATGGCCTTTCTTCATTTCACCCATTTGTTTTGGCTTGAACCTCCCTCGACATTAGAAGACTTCAATAGAACACTTTCATATGTTACTTCAACAATGGCGTGATCGTGAATTTTCCATAAAATTTCCTCGGCAGCTAGCGACCATTATGCCAATTCGGTGAGTGATCCGACCTTGTTCAATTTGTTTCCTCATTTTATATCTTGTTGAGATTTCATGTGTTTATACATTATTTTCAACCATTCTCCTTCATCTCGTGTTTATGGCTCCATCAAATATTATAGGGACGCACTTCAATTTGAATTAGAGGTTTAGGGTTATATATTTGGGGAAAATATGCACCGTCTGACTGCAAATTTGATGTTTATGCACACATTTCTGAAAAAATTAGGTGCCTGCCCTCGTGAGAATTCTCCCTATCTCTTTTCAATTTTTTTATTTTTAGGGATAATTGCGTAAAAACCCTCCTGTCTTTTTCAAAACTCAACAAAAAACCCCTCGTGTTATTTTTATATGCAAAAAAAAACCCTGTGTAAATTTAAATTAAGCCCACTTGTCATTTCCATTAGTGCAAGTTAACAACGTTAGTTTTTTACTTAAATCCCCGTTATACCCCTGTTGACTTACTGCAGTAAAAAAAAAGGTGTTTGTCTTTTCAGTCTGAATGCGAAATTGGGAAAAAGATAGAGAGAGAAAACAGATTAGGGTTCTTCCATGGGCGATTAGGGCACGACATTCTTGGGCTTAACCTTGCAAAATCACCATTTATCTTTACAAATTTAGTAGTTTTAGGTTAAAAATTTCTTGTTATTCACTAGGGTGAAGGTTTTGGGCGGATATATATTGGAGACTGATGTCGAAAACAGTAAGAATCTTATGCATCTTTTTCTTGTTTTATATATTCAATGTCTTGTCTTTTTTAATGTATTTTTGCAGTGTTTTAACGTTGTTTTTTTGTTGTGTTTGGAGGAAAGGAAAGCAACCTTAGGTCGTTTATTTGGATTTGTGATGCTGGTACATACACAGTGAGAAAGGTATGTTTTCCCACCTTTTGACCGAATATTGCTACAAAATGTATTGAATGGCTAGAACAATGGTTCGTCCACTGTTGGTCCCTACACCCCAACCCCACTTGTCTGCAAATTTCTTCTTTGGTTTCTGATTAGTGAATGTAATAGTTTATGTTATCTTCATTTGGTTGTGTTGAATCACTAGAACAGTGGATTCGTCCACTGTTAGTCCCCACACCCCAACCCCACTTGTCTGAATTTAATAGTTTTTGTTATCTTCCTTTTCATGTTAAACATGTGATAGTTGTCCGCAAAGTATGACAAATGTGTTTGGTTGTATGTGCTCTGTCCCCACACAAACTAATATAATAGTTTCTGTTTGGTGTGGGTTGTATGTTTGTTTAATAATTTTGTCCCCACTTGTATATTTAATATAGATGTATGTTTGTTTAATAGTTTATGTTTGACTTATAGATGTATGTTTGTTTAATAGTTCTGTCCCCACTTTTCTTAGTTTTCAATTTGTATATTTAATGCAGAAAATGGTGTTGGCTGATTATGCTGATTTTGATGTGTGGGTTGGTGGTGTAATTGAATAGGTGCCTACAATTAGTTATATAGGTGGCATTAGAGTCTTGTTTCCTTATGTGGATAAAGAAAGACTGTATTATGGTGACTTACTAGAGATGTATGCAGGGGGTAAGGGGTTAAATGTAGTAATTCACTATTGTTTACCTGGGCACACTTTAGATAATGGAATCAAGATGCTGAATGGGGATGAGAGCATTAGAGAATTATTAAGGGATTTTAAGGGTTTGAGTGTAATTCCTATATACTTTAAAGAAAAACAGGGCCCACTATTGGTTGTTGATACTCAGGGTAATATCATTTCTACAGATGAACAAATTCCCAGGCTTTCTTTTCATGATGATTTTGAACCATTTCACCCTGAATTTGATGCCCCAATTCTTGATGAAGCCATAAATTCCCCTGAATTTGATATTTCTATTTCTGAACCTGCAAATAACACAGACTCCATACACACTCCTCCTTTAATTCTTGAAAATAACATTGATTCTATACACTTTGATGGTTTAGAGACCAACATTAGTGAATAGGTGAGGGGGAACATGTTGGTGAGGAAAGGGGTGAGGGGGAACATGGAGTTGATGAGGGTGAGGGGGAACAAAGAGTTGATGAGGGTGAGCGGGATCAGGTTGGTGATGATGAAAGGGGTGAGGGGGCTATGGGTAGTGACTAGTGATGATGAAAGGGGTGACGGGGAACATGGAGTTGATAGGGGTGAGGGAGATCAGGTTGGTGAGGGGGATGGGAATGGGTCAAGTTCTGGGGATAGTGACTGTCCTTCTTGGATGCTGCGGGATCTAGAAGGTCCTTTAGATGATGACATATTTGAGAGTAGGCCACCTGATCATGCCAAAAAGACTATTAAAAAACATAAGAAAATTATTGAGAGAACAAAAAAGAAAGAAACAAGTTTCAGAACAACAGAGACAAGAAGATGAGAGGAATATGGAGGGTGATGGTTGGTGTAGTGATGCATCAATGGAGGATGACTTAGTTTCACATGGGTTTTGATTGATGAGGAATCCTAGTTACCCTGTGTGGAATGAGAGGATGGGTTGGGGAATGAGGATTTAACAGTTGGAATGAAGTTTCCAACTAGGGAAAATTTAAGGGTCAGCAACTGAAAAACTTTGCTGAAGCAGCATCCACTTACAGTGTGAAACAAACACTTCAGAATAATGCCAGAAATTGAAAAGGTGTCTCCAAAAGTAGGGTCATTACAGACTGTTTTTGAGTGGTTGTTTGAGGTGCCTACCCATTATTGGGCCAGGTGTTTCTTTCCCACAAGAACAAAGTGTGACACAGTAGTGAATAACATGTCTGAGTCTTTTAACAGCTACATTCTTGAGGCAAGGGAACAACCTATTATTGACATGTTTGAAACTATAAGAAGAAAATGTATGACAGAATTCAGATTAAGAAAGCAGGCATGGAGAAATGTGATGGGGAGGTGTGTCCAAAACATTTGTTAAAAAATTGAGAGGCAAAGACATGAAAGTAGACATTGTTTCCCAAGTTGGGCTGGTGATGATAAATTTGAAGTCATGCATTTTTATGGAGAACCATATAGTGTGGTTTGAATGACAGGCATTGTAGTTGTGGTATGTTTCAATTGGTAGGTTATCCTTGCTGTCATGTAATTGCAGCAATCAACTACCACAGGTTGAATGTTGATGACTATGTAGACACATGCTTGAAAGAAGGAAACATATCTAAAAGTCTACAGTCACATGATAAATCTTGTGCCTGGCATGCATGATTGAGACAATCAACACTTGGGAAAGTGGATCTCCATCAGTTAAGTCAAAAGTCGCTGGTAGGCTGAAGAAAGTGAGAAGAAAGGGGATGCAAATGACATTAAGGGAAGGTGGAAGAGTGCCAAGGAAGGGCTTGACACACACATGTGAATCTGCTTAGAACATGGCACAATAAGAGAAGCTGCACAAAATCCTCCTCATCCAAACTCTAGGGAAACACAGGTATTGACATTCTGTGTAATATTTAATACAGTTTCTGATTAGTAATTTTAATACACCTTTTTTTGTATTTTTCAACATCCATCTGGAGTTGAAACATCACATGCAGCAGAAATGCCACAAACACTGCACTCAGACAAGTGAAGGGATTAACCTGAATGAGGTATTTATTTAACATTTTTGTAATCTAAATTTACAATTTAAAGTATGCTGGTTCTAATAATTAAATATGTTGTGTAGATCCCTGCCTCCACTAGTCAGGATCCACAAACTGAGACATTCTGCCGTCTATCATGCAGCTGAGGTATTTTGTATTAGTTTTACATATGAATGCACACAGAAAGTGATATGATTTTTTAACATACTTGTGATTTTGCAAAGAATCCACAGTCACAAAATGAGCCATTTTTCCATTACATGAGGTATGTTTTTCATGTAAATAATACTTTCATTTTTGCACTTTATGTGGATTGGCATTCATTTCCTGCAGATACCACAAGCCTCCTTATTCATGGCATCAACTCAAGCTAGTCAAATCAAGGACAAATGAGGTATATTTGTTTCATTTATGATTTATTGAAACACAGTTATTAATGACTTGTCTTGTTGCAGATTTTTCAGAGGTTAAGAAGGCCTTCTTTTAGTCAACCAACATCATCAATGAAAAGCCCCACAGTATGTATCAAGGCCTTCCTTTCACTCAAAACAAGATCATCAATGCAAGAGACCAACTTTTGTGGTCCACCAAGGACTGGCTAATTCACTTCACCATTTCAGGTAAATGAATGTATATTACATTTTTTTTTCATTTGGTTTCATTAAACATGTAATTAAGTGAATGTATTTAACATTGTTGCAGTGCCCCCACAACCTACACAAAGGCTAAAACTACCCAACCACCAATCCAACAACAATCCACAGGTATTTAATATTGCATCTATTTTTTGGTTTTTTTTTTTTCACAGCACATTACACTAACTGCATATTTGGCCATGCTTGTAGGGCCCTTCACAGATGTAGGGTACTTTAACAGGCCTTCATAGAGGCCATGCAAATGCTCCAAGAAGGAGAAAACAATCAGCCTGTATCCAAATCAGCAAAAATGCACAAAATGGGCTCTTGAAGGTGTACAGGGATTTTCAGTTTCCAGATGGAGTCGTTGTTCACCGATGCCATCAGGCTAACCTTGAGTTCCCAGTTGAAAGGCTTTCTTCCTCATATTACCAGCACTGGGTCAAGTTCATTGGGACAAGAAAGCATCTGTGAAAGAAAAATCAACAGCATGGGGTTGAGTGAATATCAATAGACAGTCCTTTTTGTATAGGAATAACGCGAGACCACCTTCATGAATGCTATATGTGTTCTGTCTATGTAACAATGGATGAAGAATAAGGTGAATGTTTTGTCTCAATCAATTAAGTAAAAATAAGGTTACTTTTACATAATTTTATATAGGTAATTCTAATAAGTTTTAGGTTTTTGTCTTAAAAGTGAATGTCAATCAAACTGAGGTTGTTATTATGACCATCTAATTGAGAAGGATATGTGAAAAGGTCAATTTTATAATTATGTCCTATTGCTTCTCTTAAATTCTATGCCTGTATTTAAGGCAATTTTTGGTTTTCTGTTGCTTTCACGCGAATGATTCAGAATGTAATTCAAGCCAATTTCAGTAACCAACTAGGGCACTCAACATCCAAAATGCCAAATTCGTTACCAAATTTGGGCAACAATTAGTAACAATGCATATTATAACTACTTCAATACTAGAAGCTACAAGCATAACAACAAGAACTAAAAAAAAAGGCCTATCATGTCTTTGTTTGCATTTCGAGTCTATTAATAATTTTGATGTGGGTCGTCTAAATATAGACAGTACTTCTGCAAAATTGTCCTCCCATTTTCATTTGTCTTGATTCGACCTCTTCTTCGAATTTTTGCCGACTGTGTTGATGTTGCCTGTGAAATCTTTTCTGAAATACTAATAGGGTCCAACCAACAAAAAAAATTACAATCATTTGTTCTACAATTACAGAACAATTTTTCTTCACTTTCTTTGCTTGGACCTACAACCTTAATGGCTGCATTGTTTTGGTAATAACATTTGGATTTTCTATAACGCAAAATAAAATTTTTCATCTTTAGAGGTGGACTTCGAGAAGCAAAAAGACATCCTACTAAAAATAACAAAAATTAAATATTATAAACGAATATTTAAAAAATTATTTCAAAAATAAATATTAATTAATTACTATTTTTACCTGGAAGAAAAAATTTAATTTGCAGCAACCCCTACTGGTTTGTAATGAGATGATGGTAAGTGTGGTTTGTGGGAGATGATAGTGGTATTTGTAATGGGGAATAAGGGCATTTTTTACCAACAAATAATGGCTAAGGCTGCAGGTGGGTTTTAAAAAAACACCCCAATTCGCAATTCCCGCGTGTGAGTAACACCCTCCGTTAGTTTTGGACGGAAGGGGGGTATTTTTTGCAGTGTTTCCAATTTCACGTGGTCTTCTATTGGCTATTGATTTAACACAGGTAGATTTGGTGATATTTTAAGAGCACTAACACAGGGGGTAATATGCAATTTTTTCCTTATTTTTATTCTTACTTTTTATTTTTGGCCAAATTGCATATTATCCCTTGTATTTAAAATTCAGCTAAAACCCCCTTGTGTTTAAAAATAGGCAAAATACCCCCTCTGTTTTCTTAATATAACACACTTGCCGCTTACTGTTAACTGAAGCTAACGGCATTAAACTTTTTATCAAAAGACCGTTATGCCCTTATCAATTTATATTATTTCTTATTTTTATGACCGTAAGATCTATTTTGATTGCATATAAGCCGTAGGATCTAATGAATCCATCTCAACCGTTAAATCTTAAATTTTATAATAAGATTAGTGGTTCTAGATTTTAACCAATTTTAATATATATTAATTTATAATTATTAAATTATAAAAAAAATTATTATTTACAAAAAAGTAAAAATAATAAATTAACCACCCACTATACCCCACCCTTAACCCCCAACCCTCGTCGTCGGCCGCCCAACGTAGAGGGGCGATCGCGACGTCGTCGTTGCCCCCAACTGGACGACTGCGATCTCCCAGATTTGAGCTCGGCGACGAGGTCGCAGTCGCCCAGGGAGATTTGGGCAACGGCGACGGAGTGATCTGAGCGACGGCGACGCGAAGTCGCTAGGGTAAAGCTGGGCGATGGCGACCGCCTTGGCAAGTGCCATCGCCCAAATTTTTTTTTTAAAAGTTTTTAATTAAAAAAATATTTATTTTATTAAACAATCTAAACTTAATTTAGTTAAATATTGATTTAGATAAAAAAAAAAATAAAAAAATAAATTTATATTATTACAGTATAATTTATTTAAATACTTTCTATTTATATTCATATAGATCCTTAAATTTAGGAATTCAATTTTTTCGTAAATTGTATAGATAAAAATTTTGAAGAAATAATTATATACTATTTACAGTATAATATAATTTATTTTTTAATAAAATTAAACTATTTATATCTGTATAGATTATTTAAATTTAGGAATTCAAGGTTAGTACGTTAATATCCATTTGTGTTTTAATTTAATTTTTTAAATTTTAAAAAAATCATATACTTTTTAATTTTTAAATATTTAAATAAGTATATTTAATAACAAATTATTCTTTTAGGATGATGAAATTAAAATAAAATAAAATTCACAAAAAAACATTCCTAATCAAAGAAACAAAGTGGGTGACTTTTAAGACAAATAAGGGTATTTTGGTCAATTTCAATCCAAAAAAGGGTGAAAGTAATCAAAAATCATGCAATTTCGCAATTACAACACGTGAAAGCCACCTCCCGTTAGTTTCTAATGGAAAGGGGGGTTTTGTGCAGGTTTTTTAAAATCACGGGTGGTTTTTTTTTTGACTATTTTAAAAAACATGGGAGTTTTAGCTATTTCAAAAAAATACAAGGGGGTATTATGCAAATTTGACCTTTATTTTTTTTTGTTATTGTTGTTTCAACGTATATAGTGTTAGCTTTATTTTTTACTAATAATTTTATATCTAATATGCTTATTTTTAACTTCATGGTCAAATTTGTAGTGAATTTTTTTTTGTTATGCACTTTTAGTTGTGTACCAAATAGATGAAATTATCTCGAAACTATTTTGAATATAGCAGTCTGTTAATGGACTTGTTACATCGACTACCTTAAAGTCGTTTGATTTGGTTTGTTGTTGTTTTACTACCATTGTTACTATTTGCCTATATGCAAACCATTTAAGATGAATAACTCCAGAATGAAATGAACCCCAGTCACGGTCGAGTGGTGCGTCTCGTACAAATCCAAGGGAGTATACATCTTCTAATGAATCCAACATTGTGCGCACGTGCTTGTGCGGCCCAGATGTTGTCGTTCGCACCTCGTGGACTAATGCGAATCCGGGACGTCGTTTTCGTGGTTGCCCGGGTGATGGTGTATATATTCCTTTTTTGGTCTCACCTCTTGAAAAAAAAAATTATCATATGCATAGTTATTTTTTGACAAACAATCAAATATTTATTGTTGGCATCAATGTCTAGGGGAGCTATTGTGGTGTCTTCCAATAAATTGATCCACCAATGTGTCGTAGGTCAAAGGAAATCATTATAGGGTTGTTTGAATCGATTGAGCAGTCAAGAGAAACAAATTAACGAGTTGCGTCAAAAGGCTTCTATACGTGAGGCCTTGGAAGGAAAGATGGTGTTGAATTGTTTGCATAGGAAATTTGACCTTGCGAATGCTTATCGTACCAAAGGAGAACCTGCATGGAATGAGCTATTCGCTATCTTTGGACCAAATGAAGTCGATCTAGATGTGCACCGCATTTTTGATGTCTCAAGTGGTGAGGCGGAAAGTGCTGATGAGGACAGTGATGGCGAGGATAGTGGAGATGAAGACAGTGGACAAGATGCAGGTGACGAAGAAGGTTCCGAGGATGATGGTAGTAGCGGAAGTAACATCACGGTTTGAAAGTTAGGGTACATGAATGTGGGTAGCTAAACTTGTTGCTGGACCTTTTTGTCAGGAGAATGGTTTTCGGATTATTCTCTTATTTTGTCATCCGGCATACTTATCGGCAATATTAGTGTTTGCATGTTGTGTCTGCGTTTCTTCTATATTTTATTGACATATGGTGCCAAAATTTGCATGGTTGGGCAACGTCTTGGACCATTAGACGTCAATTTGTGTTTTGCATAGAAAATAGGCGGAGATAGATTATAATGCATTGTTTGTAATATGGAAGTATTGTGCTATAAAAATCAAGTATTAGTATATAACTTCCACCATGTAAATTATGGGTAAGTTAGTTCTTTCTTTTTTTTTTTTTTTTTCTAATTTGGGGAGCCATAATTAACGATAACACTAAATGAGTAAATTAGTAGAATTTGAGTGTTTAGAAAACTGATATTGTATAAATTTATAGATGTATAACATAAGAAAGAGGGATTTTAGAGAATGACTTTACTTTTTTGTGACAAAACAAACTAAATTAGAATATATTAGGTTATGAAGACTAAATTATTACATGTGATTTGTAAGATCTTATAAACATTGAAAATAATGAATGATTTAACATGAACGATGGAATTAGAAAAATTGCATTTTAAGAGCCACACTATACACAATGTCTAATTCGGCTCTCATTTTGCTTGAAATAAGTTTTAATTATATTGTAATAACATTACCAAGTGAAAACAAAACTTTCCAAAATGTCGTTCATTATCGTGAATTATTTTACGTATAACCATAATTTGAATTATAAATTATAATGTGGACTATTAAATATTATCGAAAAAGAATTCTTGGTCTGTTAATTGCAAATTGATCATTGAATTATTTATTGCCTGCTATGCATATTTATTACTAAAATGAGAGCACATGCGAAAGACTCACCATTAGATGAGGGATTTTTTTATATCAGGTCATTGCCAGCATGCCAAATGAAAGATAATATGATAACTCACATGTGACGTGCTAACCTAACTTTTAAACCAAGCGATCAATGTATTCTACGACAATTTAGCCATTCATAATGTACTAATATTTAATATGGCAAAACAAGACGGATGCAATTGTGTTCATGCAACACATGGCTATACCCAAACTGCATTGCTACAAGTGTAACGTGGCCCGAACTAGACAAAACAAGATTGATGATCGTTTCTAGAGTCATAACGTACACAAAGCACCCATTTCGCAAAAGAAATACATAATGTCGACAATGATCCCGAATATAAATACTTCTACGCTGAAATCAATATATTGTTCATATGAAAATGCGTCCATCTCGTTGTGAATATCATAACAAATCACATCCTACCGTTTATCATGAGACCGACCATACGTGCTCTCGCGTCATCTGGAAGACTGAAGAAAAGGTCCATTTTTTTTGGATTTTCCACGAGCCTATTAGAAATTAGGATCTGATCATTCAAGTCAATGTCGGGAACCTTTCCAACAACATCATATATCGTCGATCGCTTCTCGGCTTCATCGTAGTCCACAAAAAGCTTCTTACTTAAGTCACCTAGACGCTAGTTTGCAGAGTCGTAAAAGTGTTGACGGCTTTAGACAGTCCGTCGTCCTGGACAATAGTACGTGACTTACATTTCCTCGATGAGTTATTGTTTTTCTTATGACTTGCAGTCGAGGTAGTGTTGGGTTCGAAGTTGCCCTGATTCTCGCTAATTGCACCGTTGTTATTGCGAACGTACCCAACTCCGGGAGATCATTCGGCGGTGGATACAGAACAATCTTGGGTTTGAGTATCATGTACTGTTTCGTCCAGATTGACCGTGGAGTGTCCTTCGACCGTCACCTCACCGGCAGCTCGGTCTTTACCAAAGATCTCGCGCCAAGCCGGGAAAAAAGGTCAGGACTTATATCGCATGGTCTTCGCATTTGGTTCAATCTAAAAGGTAAATAGACAACAACATTTATTACTTAATGGGTATGCATAATGTAACATATAACTTCAAAACAACCACAAATGCTGATAAATTACCTTGCAGAAGTTATCTCAAACATCTTGTGCATTAACGGTTATCATGCATCTACTATCATCCCAATCAAAACCATTATTGGCCATCTTGTTATTCAAAGTACTGTAATTTTTCTTCCAAACATGTATCTTTGAGTTAATATGTGGTTCGGCACGAATATCAATGTTTGGAAAATGTTTGCACATCAATGCCTCCAACTAGTTCAAATAGCCTGTAAGGAAACCATTCTCGCACTTCCATCCAGTAGTGATGATGGTGTGCAATGCATTAACAATAACTTCTTCTTCACGTTGAGTCCATGTCCATCTAGTACTTGGCTTGTCGGCTTTGCCCCAACAACCGCATGCTCTGCTGGTACCTTCTTCATCGTACAAGTTCATCTGCAAACCCAAAAAATATTGATTACATTAGAACTATCTGCTAATTAAATGCGAACCAATAATATAGATACATCTACGACCATCACACGGAAACCATGCTACAACGGTCAAAAAACAAACAACCAAATTATATCAAATAGATTCATAAACACATTTCCAAGAGTTACAATAGTCGTCATAAAAAGTGCTAAAATATAGTCACAAAACATGCGTTAGTCTAACACAAGCGTCGATAAATAATTGCAACAGTTCAAAAACTACATTCGGGATGCCTAAAAAAACAATCAACGGTGGCGTAACCACTCAGTATACATATTGGCAACCATCTCATCACGCATAGAAGTCCATGCAGCTTTCGTATCAAGTGTAGACACAAATTATGATGCTTGCTTGTTTGAAGTATCAGGTGTTAGTTTCGTAAAGGCCTCAAGACGTTAAACACAATGAAAATTAGAATTTTGATTACAATACATTATTGTAATTAGCAATCAAATCACCCGTCTCGTTGCTACTACGACGCAGATCTCATGCATAAAAGGAGTCAATTGAATAGTTTAGGATACCAACCATAGTGTCCGTCGGTTGATGTAGATGACGTGAACGTTTTCGAGAATGACCCTTTCTAAGCTAACGGTGGAAAACGGCTACTAGTCATTCAGTATGGTGAAATCGTTCCGGTCATTGTTCACGGTAGGAACACATATGTCTTCCCTCTAAAGATAGTCCACACCACTTATGATGGAATTTCCAATAACCCTCTGCTAGTAGACATTAGAGGATTTCGGTAGATCAACGATTGATCAACGAAGAAGACAAGAAACTCATTTCAAGAACAAGAGAGCAAAGGAAGCAAAGAAATTGCAAAGGATTGTCAAGGATTCTCAAGCCTTCTTGTGAATGGCAAAGGTCTCCTATTTATAGACCTTCCTTTGAAGAAGCCAAGTTCAACTTGTCTTCTTCTTCTTGCAAAGAGGAAGACAAGTTTGATAAATCTTCTTACAAAAGGACAAACTTGTTTTGTCATATTAAGAAGAGAAGCTCAACTTTGCTTCTTCATCTTGCAAAGAGGAAGACAAGTTTGATTCTTCTTCTTACAAAATGACAAACTTATTTTGTCATATTAAAAAGAGAAGTTCAACTTTGCTTCTTCATCTCATGAAGACAAGTTTGATTGCTTCTTCGTTTTCAAGAAGACAAATTCAACTTTGCTTCTTCGTCTTCAAGAAGACAAATTCAACTTTGCTTCTACGTCTTTCAAGAAGAAAAATCCAAGTTTGCTTCTTCGTTTTTCAAGAAGACAAATCTAACTTTGCTTCTTCGTTTTTAAGAAGACAAATTCAACTTTGCTTCTTCGTGTTCAAGAAGACAAATCCAACTTTGCTTCTTCGTTTTCAAGAAGACAAATCCAACTTTGCTTATTCACAAGAAGACAAATTGAACTTTGCTTCTTCAAGAAGACAAGTCCAACTTTACTTTTTCATAAGAAGACAAATTGAACTTTGCTTCTTCATCTTCTCCATAATTAATCCAATTAATTATTTCCAAGAATTCCATCATGGATTTGTGGGTGACCCTTTAGGTTCACTACTCAGCTAGACTTGGGCTTGTATCACATATACAACTTAATTAGCAAGTTATCTGCATTAGATTAATTAGATCATATCATAATTAATCACCCTCAATTAACTCTTTAATTGGAGGGTACCCGTTACCATGGGTGGCCACCTAGCAGTAGTCCATGGCACTAGAGAATAGGTGAATCTACGTGAACCTGTAAGTTACGAGTTCCATGCAAATACAGTCCTTCCATCAAGCTAATCTCCTGATCGAAGTCTAGGGCATGGAATTGCAATCGTTTCCCATTTAGGACTTCAATATCTATGTATCAACTCTACACTTTGTGGTACTCATTTATCAACATAGGAAAACTCCTTTCCTATTTGATCAACTACCGTGGCCACGGATTTTGGAGAACACAATGTAAAGAACATAGGAGATTCTTCATCATCTCATGATGAGCAATGGATCCTATCTTGGAACTCACTAACCTTCATGCATGCTCTGACTATGTCTGAAACATGCCTTTTTAAAAAATATAGAATAAACCATAGCTGCATCAGACATGATCAAGTCATAGCCGTCCTATGCACAAGGTTACTGTGGAACCTCAAGTCAAAGGACCACTTAGTGCACTATCGTAACAAAGGAGAATCAAGTCATATCGATCATGCCCCACAAGGCTTCCATATGACATCTTAGTGAACTTGATAACTCCTTATCAAGCACCCACTAAAGTGCGTAGACGCCATACGTCATTGTCTATGAAATGCAACAATCATCATATGAACGCATCACTTAGTGCAAGTCTCTAAGGAATCATGGTCGATGCCCCGTCTCGACTGATTCATCGACTTGGAACATTTTAGATCAAACCATAGAGGTTGGTTTCATGGTCGCCATCATATGCGCGAGCCAACCCCGTAGCACCATGATCTAAGAGCTTCAACCAAATGCATACAAATATTGTAGTAAGCATAAGATGAAGATGGCTAAAGAACAATTCTTAATATTAACATTTTATTGAAAAAGATAATTTAGAATGACAGACAATGAGCCAACAATTAGCTTGACGGTCACCAATTCTAACATCAGGTTCATCCGGGACTTCGAGTTCGAGTGGATCATCGGGCATCTCCATACGCATGAAATTATGTAGCAGGCAACATGCGATTATAATACAGTTTTGAACTTTGATGGGATAGTACGAAGGGCTTCGTAGTATCCCTCATCTCGTTTTCAACAACCCAAATGTTCGTTCAATAACATTTATGGCAGAAGCGTGCCTCAAGTTAAATAGCTCACGTGCTGATTGGGGACCCCCGACGCCACATTCCCATATCCTCAAGTGATACCTTACACCTCAATACGGAGTTTGAAAACCTTCAGCATTACTGTAGCCGTGATCACATAGGTCGTAATTACCTAAAATGGGACAAAGGCAAATATACAAATTAGTATACGATAAAACTGTTGAATCACATTTTTATGTTAAAGTCACTAGCAATAAACTTTGGATGTTGGTATACCAGTTGGAACCTTTATACCCGCGGGTCTATGTACTGCATCGCGCAATAAACGACCATCATCAGCGCTACCTTCTCAACCACTTAACACATATATGAACTTGCCTTCAGTATTACACACACCACACACATTCACATAAATATGTCCCTTTCGGTCTCGATAACGTCCCTTATCCGACTCAGGAACCCGTACATCGATATGGGTTCCGTCCAAAGCGCCCAAACATCCCTATGCATCAAATAGAAGTATATGTGAATTAATCAGTGCATTTATAAGTATGAAACAAGAAATAATAAGGGATTGTATTGTTGATAATTTGTGAAAAATACTTGTAAACATTACCTTAAATCATCGCCATCTTGGATCTTAGCATTTATCCCCAACAGTACAAAATAGTACAAAATAAGTACAAAGAAAAAATAATCTCAACCATAATAAGTTGGATAGCCACGAAAATCTTTAGTCGTTTTTCCCTATTCATCCTATATTTTAAAGAAAAAAATCATCAAGAACGTATCATGGATTACAATATCAAGAGCACGCACTTCATTTACGGAGTCATGCTAAATGTAGAGGCATTTGGAGGTGAGTAGCAATAATGTATGAATAAAAGTCTACAAATCAAATTAAATTGGCCATATGTGAAACCAACAAACTCTATTTACGTTCGGCCACCAAAAGTAATTACAGAAAAATACGAATTCACTTAGCTTTGCAAAAATAAAATTTGCAATAGTTTTTTTCCTAGCTAAGAATCAGAAATCATGTTGAAATATTCAAATAAAATTACAACAATATCCACTTGAAAGTAACAAAATACAACAGAAATGGAAAATACCAAGAAAAAATTCATATTCAAAATATGAAAAAAAAAAAACAGCGTATTGCACATATTACCGATTAGAATTTAGACAGTGAAATCAATGGCTCACCTTCATGTGTAAATCAAAGATCACAAGATTGGATTTTTTTTTCCGCCCACCTGGGTAAAAGAGTCACACCTGGTAAATAAGAAGAAAATATTAAACATAAGTAATGGAAGAAGAGAACCAGAAAAAACAACCTATAAACACTATGAACTTTGATGTAGTAGATGAAAATTGCTAGCAAAAGATAAAATTTCAGCCATGGAAGTGTCCCTACCTTTTACAAGAGGTAGCAAGGAGATTTGAGTTTTCAAGAATGAAACATTGGTGGTGAAAATGGCGGAAGCTCTAGTAAACTCCACCTCTTTTTTTTTTTTTTTTTCAACATGTCCTGACATCCATCAAATCATGTAAGTGTGTGGTTTTACAAATTTAATTAAAAGCAAGGGCATACGTGACATTATACCCAAGAAAGTTGGGGACACATAGAAGGCAAAAGTTAGTATGATTTGGTGGGCCATCAGGATTGTATAATAAGAGCCTTTAATTCTTGATCTAAATCATGGCTTTATCACTACAAATTGCGGGCCTGCCCAAAAAAAAGTAAACAAGAAATTAAGGATGATTAGCTAGAATATCATTGCTAATCATTAGAAGTAAAGGTGGCTTTAAATGATAATTCAGTTGATTCATTAACAAAAGGCTTTCTAGAGATCAAGTACACTGTTCGTCATCGGAAAATGGGATTAAAACCCGATAATTAAATCTTTATACCGATACTCAACCTTGTTGACTGGAGATCCCAGGATCTTGGTTCAAATGGGACAACTAAGTTATAAGGGTTGTGAGAAGTACTTGAAATTTTACTCATTTCCATTCATATGGTGTTTAGTGTTGTTAGCTAAAGAGTGGAGATTAAGTTATAGGCTTTTAATGATTCCTATACTAAGTCAAAGTATAGTTAAGAGATCACCTATACATGTGTGAAGACGGATCGCTTCAAATGTAAAACACTTATGAATCCAAGATGAATGTCCAAGGCCAAAATGGACTCAATCATGAGAACCAAATATAATAGAGAAGGTATTGTGGATGTATTATTACCTTGTACATCATGTTCACTACTTAACCAAATAAATCCGATGGAATTCCTCTAAGGAAGGTTAATAGACACAAGCTATCTTTTCCGATGCAATGACTTCTCGTTTGAAACTCTCTTAAGTGTATGCATGTTTATATGCATTAATTTTCATTCATGTGTGGGATTATTTGAAAATGGTGATAATAAATTAAGGAATTCATTTATTTAATAAATTTATGTCAGTAAGTGATTGGGGGAAATTATACAACTTATTCCTATGTTTTTACCCTCATTTTATCTCGATATAATGCTTGTTCTTGGGTACATTTGTGTTTTTTAGAAACTTTGGTGGATAAAAGGGCAAGTGCAAGAAAAGAGTCCAGACATAGAAAGAAGAGTCAAAATTCTGTAGAAATGACTACAAGTTAGCCCGTGATCCACGGGCTATCAGAGATGGAATTTCAGAAACGCAGGAAGCATAACCCGTGACCCACGAATTAGGATGACTATGTGTCTTCTTAGAAAAAGTGATGTCTTCTTAGAATTAGGATGAACTAATTTTCTTTTTGTGCTAAGGCTTATGGAAAGCCTAATTTATACTATGTGTTAAATATTTTCTGGATTAATCTAGTGTTATTTTTGCATATCCATGAGTTATTGTGTTTGTTGCTATTATTAGGAGCTTGATCACCTCTTAGATTTTCTTAATTATGTTAATGAACCGAGAGGGAATTTAGCATAGTGGAAAGAGTAATTCATGGTGTGGACTGAATGATGTGTAGACATACACATGCATGATCTATCTGGTTCTATAGATTTTTCATAAATCTTCATGCATTATTATCACGAGTTTTGGAGAGGAGAGATCCCCTAATTCCTTGATAGTAATAGGTTCGGTATAGCTCAAGAGAGTATATTGGATTAAAATAGGAAAAACCTCAATATGCGAAAGTACTTGTCTATTTGATTGATCCGTTAATATTGAATACGTTGTATTGATTAAGTGGACCTATAGTCGTAGCACTTCTTCCTAAATCTGCGTTTTTTCCTTTGGCGTAATTACTTGCTATAGTTGATTTTATTGTCTTTTAGTAGTTTTATAAATAATTTCAATTCTCGATTGTCCAAATAATTAAGGATTAGTCATAGTTGTGGTAATTGTTTCATTAAATCTTTGTAGGTTCGACATTCTTTATACTACTTGATAGCTAGTACACTTGCTAGTATACATTTTTTGCAATCAATAAGATAAAATCGTGACAAATGATTGATTACGATGTGCGACACATAATAAGCTTGTGACACGTTGATGATGGTTGATGGTGTTCAATCATCATCCAATCGTGTCTAATCAACCAAATATGTGTGTCCTACATTTGAAATGATGTGTCTACTGGGTGAAACCCTTTGGGTGAAATGGTATGTCCTTTATGTAAAATGAAGCGATCACTCAAATGAAAAGTCATAACCTTTCTAAGGCATCTCTTTTTTATTGGACATATACATTCAATGAAGGCTTTCCAACTTCTATAATAAGCCCTCCCATTTCATTTCATTCCATTCAACTTGAAAATTATTTTAGAACATTTCAAAGTGTTAACAATAAAAGCATTATGTATTTTATTAAGAGATTTTCAAAATATTGTTTGGTTCGTCGTTTATCAAAGTTTGTAGTGGTACTACTTTGAGATTGTAAGTTGTTGTATATTGGGAGACAATTTGTTGTTTATGTTAGCACCAGAGTGGGACAGTAATTGTCTTAAAAATAAAGAGTCAAACTCTTACTCGACTTCATAATACATAACTCCTGCACATCCCTTATTTTCCACAACATATTGTCAATTAAAAAAAAGCAGGATGCCAGGGTCCTGCCTGAACTTGAAAGTATGAACAATTCCAACCATGTATTCCACTGCTTGCAATAATATGTGTCTAAGTTTGAGCACCTTTTTGTCTCACCAGTCTCCATTCTAAGTGCTAGCAGTCCACAATGTTCTATTTCTCATTTTGTACTACAGTACCCAAGTCACCTGCAAGGATTTTGGATTCCTGCAGAGTACCCCTCACAAATGCTTGCAAATGAGAGCTTGGTTCATGTGAAAAATAGATTTAATACCCCGTCGACCTACCTCGTTGCTTCTACTAGGTCCTAAAACTAAGCTTATGTTCAATCACCTTCATCATCCATTTTAGTTGCATAAACGTTGAACACCAGTACACATGATATGCAACTAACACAAATTTGATGAGTTGCATCATTCCAACAATAGAGAGCATAGTTGACCCCCAATTGCTAATTCTCTTATCTACCTTCTTAAGTAGCGGCCAACAATATGAAAGTGTGAGCCTGGAAGTCCATAGAGGTACTCTCAAATACCTAACTGGTAAAGTGCCTACAAATAACTTCACACCATAGTTTTGCAATTCATCAATTTGCCATAATGCAGCTCTAGAAACAAACAGTTGACTCTTTGCGTGATTTCCTCTCAAACCATAGAGTACCTTGATCTCTTCCAACCCTTGTTTAATAGTAGACAAAATGTTATATTCCGCCTTACAGAATAAAATCAAATCATTGGCAAATGTTAACATAAAGAGCCTTATCCCCTACATTTCCAGTGGTAATTCAAATTGAGAGCTCTGACCGACTCTATTCTTGAAAATAACATAAAAATCTCCAACACAATCACAAACAAATGGGGTAATAAAGGGTCACCCAACCTTCCTACCATTAGCAAACAAGCATTCAGGTTGGCCATCAAGGTTAATGAAAAATAAGTCGTGGTCATACATGCAGTAATCCAATCCACAAACTTTTGTGGGAACTACGACTGCAACAGTCTCATAACATCAAATAGAAAAGGCAAAACAACCGAATCATAAACGTTTTGAAGATCCACCTTCAAAGTACACCACGGAGGTAAGCACCATTAATTGTAACCATGCATTAGGTCCTACGCCATAATACATTATCATTAATTTTCCTCCAAAAAAAAATGCATCTGACTGCTATCGGCAGTACTACCCAGCCCCCGCTTCATCCAATTAGTGATTATTTTGGATATTCATTTGTCCAACACACAACAAAACATAGGTTTGAAATCAACCGCTTTGGTGTGCATCTTGACCTTATGGATCAAGGTGATTAAGATGGTATTACTCGTTTCTGGATGTGTAAAATTGATGCTTTTTTTTTCCTGATTTTTTAGTTACTTACAGATGATGAATTTTATAGTTTATGTATATTTGGATGAACTCACAAAAACAATAATAACAAAGTTGAATTTTAGTCGTACAATATGTAAAAAATAAATAAAAAAATTGGTAAAATAAAGTAATATATTTGGTTGTGGTGTATTATTTAAGTTTTTGTCAAATTTTTATTTCCTATTAATTTCATATTTGACTCACAGTTTAAGACCTTCTATTGTGTTACCTTAACTATTTTTCATGAATAAAGAAAATCTTAATTTTGATTTGACCCTTCTAGTATAAACAATATAATAAAAATTACGAGTTCCATATAATATTCCATAATAAATATCACTAGCAACTGCACTTGTAAATCCCATGAGACATAAAGAAAATTGCACACCTTTTCATTCAATTAGTTTAAGTTCCCTTTTGGCATATTTAGCATAACTTAGTCATGAAGATATTTCGTTTCTTTAGATTTTACTTACTTTGTGATATGGTTTATTTGGGTGATAGGATTTAAAAAAAAAAAAACAAATTGTATTAATTATACTACGTTTATGTAGGTTGTTTGGGTTGAGTTCAACCCAAACAGTAATTAGTATCGGGATTTTGGATTATAAATGAACCTCCATAATCAAAAGAAAACACCTTATTTGGGGATATTGGACTGCTTTTATGATTTAATGATGGAAAGTAAACCGAGCCTTAAAGATATTATCAATCCGCAATAGGCGACAATTGTAAGCTAATCATCTCATTCTGAATTGCAATTTGAAGTATAATAAAGCATACCAAATATTAGCAAATAAAATTGTTTACACAATGTTCTTATATTTGTATTATTTGATGCTTTGCTAATTTTTATACCTGATTGTTATTTTTTAAGTTTTCAATTTTTGATTAGTATCCATAATTCCCAATATTGTAAAGGATGAACTACAATTTTACATTTAGAGTATGTTTGGTTGGAGAGAAAAATGGAAGTACAGGAGAAGTGGAAGTAAAAGAGGATGTATAAGAAAAAGTTTAGTGTTTGGTTTGGAGGAATAGATGGAAGGGAAGTAAAACTGGATGTATATGGAATCCCTTCGGAGTCCAATTTCATTTTCGTCCAAAATTGGGCGGAAAAGTGGAAGTATAAGGCTAAAAAGACCAAAAAATATATATTTTATTTTTATTTACTCTATTGCCCATATATATATATATATATTTCCCTTTAATTCTTTTCTCATTCCCGCTGATAATACCGTACATAATCGCCAGAGAAACAGAAAATCAATCTTTGGAAAAACTAGTACGTCGAAGTCAACAATCCGATAAACATACTTTTCATTTACAATTTTTCAGAATTTTTTATTACTAATTTGCTATTAATTTTTATTGAATAATCCTTTTTCTTCTTCCCACCGCCGGCACTTGTAATTTTTATTTTATTTAAATTAAATAATTTAGAATAAATAAATAATATTCGTTTGATTAATATTTTATTAATAAAAAATATTATTGTTCTTGTTTGATATATATTTTTATTAATAAGGTTTTTAAATATTTGATACTAGTATAATATTAACTTATTTATTTTCTAAAATGAAGAGAAAGAGTTAAACTGTAAAATTACAAAAAATTAGTATTTTCTTCTCAATCTATTTTTCTCGTACCAAACAAGGGAAAGTATTTGAGATTTACTCTCCTTCCAATCATACCAAACAATTTGAAGGAAAACTATTATTCTTTTCCTCCCCTTCCCCCTTTCCCTCCCCCTCCCCCTTTCATTTCCCATTTCCTCTCATTTGAACCAAACGAACCCTTAGAGTTCGTTTGGTCAAGTGATAGAAGAGGTGAAGTGAGAAGGGGAAGGAAAGTGAAAAGGTTCAGACTGAGGGAAAGAATAATAGTTTTCATTCAAGTTGTTTGGTATGATTCGAAGGAAATTAAATCTCAAATACTTCAATTTGTTTGGTACGAGGAAAAATAGAATGAGAAAAAAATTATTTTTTGTAATTGTACTTATTAACCCTTTCTCTTAATTTTGTATTGGAAAATAAACAAGTTAATATTATACTAAAATAATTTAGTATGTAAAAAATTTAAAAAACATTATTAATAAAACTATTCATAAAAAACGAACAAGAATAGTTATTATTAATAAAAATATTCACCAAAATGAGTATTGTTCATTTTTTCTAAACTATTCAGTTTAAATAAATCAAGATTAATAACAAATTAACAATAAAAAACTATGAAAATCACAAAAACAAAGCATGTTTACCTGATTGTTGGCTTCGACGTAATAATTTTCTAAGCGATTTGGTTATTTTTTCTCAAAGATTATGTACTGGTATTATCAACGAGAAGGAAAAAAGAATTGAAGGGGAAACAAAATTGGACTGCGCGGGAGTTTCATAGACTACCAATTTTACTTCACTTCCATCTCTTCCCCTAAACAAACACAATTTTTTTTTCTTATACATTATTTTTTAATTTCAATCTTCTTGTACTCCCACTTTTCACCGCAATCAAAATAAATCGGTAATAAATAAATTTGTAAAGTGTAGAATTTCCTTCTCTCTTTTAATTATTTAAATTTTTGAAGAAAAAAAAATAGTATTTAATTATTAAAACTCTATATTCTTTGAGCACACGTCTCACCTTTCTGCCTTTTCCCCTTCTTTTGCCTCATCAATGGCAATATAGACTCATTACCCACATCTCCGCCAAAACCTACCAAGAAAGCAAGCTGAAGAATTTTGGAGGCAGATCGATTTCTTAGTCCGGAATACAATAATGTCAATGGAAGGGGTTTTCTCTGCTACAGACCAGCAGAAGCTGGTGTCTTCTTTCCTGGAAATCGCCGTCGGTGAAACCGCAGAGACCGCTCGTCAGTTCCTTCAGGTATTCTAGGTTTTTCTTTATAAATTTGAAGTCCCAAATTAATTTAATGGAGCTGGTTGTTTCTGGAACATGAACTCTTAGTTTTTCTCCCAAAAAGACTCTGTTTTTTCAGATTTCATTTGCTTGTCATGTTTAACTTTTCAACTGGGCTGACATTGGCCGAGGTTGGATGCACTGTATTCTCAGTGAGTTGAACTCAGGGTGTCTGATTCTTTTTTTTTTTTTTTTTTTTTTTGGTAAATTCATATACTGTGTATGTGATTTTTGGTAATTAGTTCCATAAAATGCTATTATTTTTTTTACTTGTGATTATTTGGATGCCGTGCGAATGATTGTGATTGCAAAATGGAGCGCTAGTATGGCAAAGAGACCATGCTGGTTTAGCCCAATTCTTGATAATGATTGTTTTTCTTACTATGCTACCAAAGTGAAAGTACTGTTTAGTAGTGATGAGAAATTTGTAACATAGGCCTGGTATTTATTATTGAAAGAAAGCTAACACCGGTGTTTGCTTTTGCAATTGCATTAGGAAGGAAAAGGAATTGAGGATTTGATTATGCTGTTTGCCATAGGACATATTACGAAACTGAATTGTCTCTTAAGGCTTTTTACCTTCTCATGGATGGAAATTGGTATTTTTGCTGCATGCGCTTGTTATTGCGACCCAATTAACTTAGTTAAGTGAGCACAGTGGTTGTAGCTCAAGGGAGTTGGTGGTGGAAACTTGTATTGAATGCCCTTGTATTTGGTAAACTTACATATAACCATTTGTTGAAAGATATCACAAACTAACCATATATTGTTGAATATTCAGCTCACATTAACTCTGGGGCTGTTAGTTTATTCTAAAATGTATGTTTATCCTTCTTAGATATCAATTCTATAAACTTCAAATCTCAACCATTTGATCTTAGATAAAAATTTGATAATGGTGGATTATATATAATTCTATGAACTGTTTAAATTTATTGAAATCAAAATCAGTGGGCAACGCTTTTGTTCATTCTTTTTTAAACGCCGCACTCATTGAAATTAGTGGTCCATATTTTTATGCATTTTCTCTTAACCTTGGTTAAGGGAGGTACAAAGTGGTTTCACTGGTGCTGGAGGGTTTTTGGTGCTGTGTAGGATGGTGACCTGTGGTTTGTGGTGGAGGGCAGTGCTGGGATGGTGGTGTAGGTGTGGGCTGGGTGAGAAGAGATGCTGGTGGTATTGGCTCTTGTAGAATGGGGTTTGATGGTGCTTATAGGATCAGGTTCTGGGTTTAAGGTGGTGGCGTTGAGGTTGAGGTCAACCCCCACCCATGGAGTTAGGACTGGGATGGGTATAGGTCTTGGTAGGGTGGTGCCTTTGGGTAGGATGTGGGCGCCAGTGGGGTTGAAACAATAGAGAAGGAGCAATGAGGTTGGTGGTGGAGATGGGGGTGGCCTTGCGATAGTTTGAGAAGGAAGGGAAGGCGGAAGAAGGGGGAGAAAACATAAAAATGACGGAATGTAAGGAAAACGAAAGGGGAAAGGGAACAAGAAAAGTGAATTTAGGTCAGATCCAAAATTACCAAACCCTAAACAGATTTCTTCAAGAGCCCTTTCTAGTTAAAAACTTGTGATTAGTTTTCTTTCTGAAAATAGACCCTTTTGTATAATTTAACGAGCGTGCTAAAATTGTCTTCAGCACCAAAGTTCGATTTGTAAGAAACTATCCTTACCCGACTAACGCTCTGGGTGTGTTTGTATCTAACTTAGTGAAAATTAGCAGAATAGGTATTCTGAACATGGTTTATTGCACATGTTTTTTGCCAGTTTCTAACACAAGAGCCTTTTTGCTCTTTCAATATTACACGAGGACATTTTGATATTTACTGAGTTGCTACCCCGGTTCTGGATCTTTGATTTGGACATGTGAATAGGTATCTTAGTGTTGACATATGATATTTTACTAAGCTCTGAAATGGTTTAAGTGCTTGATTGGAAAGGTGAGAAGCTGAAACATCATTAATATCGTAATGACTGGAGTTGAATAAGAAGAAAACAGAAGGAAAAAAGAGAAGAACAGGAGACGAATGAAACAAATAAGAGCAACTTAGTATAGAAGAATAGCAAAAGAATTCTAGGAGAAGAATCTGGTGCTGTATTTCTTATTTCTGGGAGGATAGGAGTAAATTATTGAATAATATGCACAACAATTAGTTGGACTCGTAATATAACAGAAACTACAAGGTATTAGCCGGAAAGAGACGTTGGGTTAAAGTTGGGTAGATTTTATGGCATCTATGATTCCCATGTTTGAGATATCCCCTTCCCGAACGGGTTGACTGAGTTTTTCTGTGCTTCCTAAAATGATCTAGTTGTGCAGGTTTCTTTGAATGCATGGCATTTGCCTATAATGATGTGTTATACTTTCGCATACTGCAATCATTCATATCGTGATTGAACCTTTATTTTTCCTGGAAACCAAAAAGAGGAGAGAAAAGTTCAGGAGAACTTTTTGCTTACTATTATCCTTTTCTGTCTTAAAGGGTGTTGATATATTTTCCTACCCCGCATAGTTTGACAGTGTTGAGTATGTTTTTGACATCTGATGTTGATGAAGATTGACTGCATCCTTATGTTACCGAATGTTTATGTAAAAGACTCACTCATTGCAGGCCACTGGCTGGAAGCTTGAGGAAGCTATTCAACTTTTTTATGTAGGAAATGAAGGTCGGTTAGCTACCCCATCTGTATATTCTCCACCACCAGAAAGTGATCTGCCTCTCAATGATTCAAACCTAAGGCATGTTATTTGGAGAAACATGAATATGTTGTCCTTCTCTATTTCCTGCTTTCTTGTGTCTTATTCAAATGTACTTTATTTTAAAATGCAGTGAGCTGGGAAAGGAGTTGGTGGATAAAGATGTGAGACAAGATGGAGATGATGTACGGCCACCTTTACCTGTGAAAAGGGATGTTCTTTATGATAATCCAATGCTCTATGGGTAATACTACTTGCTCTCTTGTTCATGACAAACATGGCCATCATACTTACATGACTTCTCCTCAGATACTTAATGACGAATATAGTTTTTGATTGATTACGTTTTACTCTATGTTAAGTCTTTTATGTTTTTCTTCTCTTTTTTGTTTTTCTTGAGTTTGACTTGGCTTGCGAGGTTGATGCACTGAGTATCACACTTTTGTTAAAGATTCTTGGGTATTTGACATGCCTAGATTATTGATGCTTATCTATTTGGAAAGTTGTATAGTTTAGACTCCTTGTCTGTTTTGATCTATTTTGCTATTTGTTTGTCAAATAACTCTGTTATTATAATCCTTTTGTTCTGGCTCCCCTTTTACAAGTTCATCTGCAATGTACAAGGAAAAGCATGAAAAGATTTCAAGTGTCCTTGGCGAGCAAGGAAATGAAAAGGACAAAGACAGTGAAATATAAAATTAGAACTCTGGAAGAGCAAGTCTTGGTTTCAGACAAGAATAGATTCAAGAATTCCCAAGCATATATCGTTTTACACTTTTTTACTTAGAGAACAGTTGTAGTTTTCACTTCTTATATTTGTCACAGGTATTATCAATCTGAGGCTTGATGCGTACGGTTTATGACCAGTGTTTTTATTCAACCTGGATATTCATAAGGACCTTAAACATACATTTATATCTTTCTATGTCTGTACCTAATGGAATTTAGTCATAGGAGAGCTTTCCAAGTCCTTGAAGCTTTTTGTAGTTGTATGACTCAACCTAAATCTTCTATGTTGTGGTTGAGGATTTACTGATTTAATGCTAATACATTATCATATTTTTCCTGGCATATTCTACTTTGTCAAAATCTAACCATATTTCTAAAATATATTTCACAGAATGAGAAGGCCCAATGTTAATGTAAAAATTATGGATTGTTTATAGTTCTTCAAACTTGAAATAGGGTCTCTTTCCAACTTTTCTACTTTGTCTATATCTTTTTTTGCTTGTCCTAGAAAAAGGTCCCATTCACATCAAATTACCATGATAACTTATTGAAGTAAAAAAAACTTAGATAAGAATATTACATGTTGGTTCTCTGGGGGTGCCCCAATCTTTATTTTTTTCTTTTATGATAATGCTCCCACACTCCTCCACTCTCTCACTTTTTTCTATGACTTGGTTGGGTTGCTCAAAGTAAAGCTCTATCCCCAAATGCCCTTTAAGTACAACTAAATCAGAACATACATTTAATTTCCAACTAATATTTGTTAAAGACTAAATAAGACAGATGGAGAGAACATACTTAGGATTTATTCTAGAATGCAAATGGTCTGTTCTTGAAAGCTGCCAACTTTCCTAAATTTGGCTCGTGCATTGTTGCTTTTGTTTTTTGTTATTACAAACATAGCCATCTCTTCTCAATTTATATATAACCCTCCTAAGTTGATGGTTCTAGATGTTGTCTCATCAACAACCTACAATTTTCTCAATGTTGTCTTCATTTTGTTATGAAAGTAGCTTTGATGAGGTCTGCTGGATTCAGTTATGAGGCTGAGTTTTCCCCCCCTATATTCTCATGTTTTTACTTTTTATTAACTTATTCTTGAATTTTGGTGGGTGCATTTTATTGTTATTAATACTGTTTGGTCATATTCACTAGAGGGGCAAGAGTGGGAGGTTCATCATATGCGTCACATACTGTTGTTCCATTCCGCAATTTCGAGGAAGAAATGAAACATCCTGGAGTCTGGGAAGCACAAGAAGGTTCATCTTCTTCTGTAGCAGATAAAACTCAGGATAATCTTGCGTCTTTATATCGTCCTCCATTTGCTTTGATGTTCCATGGGCCCTTTGAAAAGGTAAATAGCTCTATCCTTTAGAAAAATGATGTAAGAAACTCTGACTATAGCCGAGCGTGGTTCTGGTGGGGCATTTACTGAATGTTTCCCTTTAGTTTTCTTATCTAACATTGCTAGGCTTCTGGCGTGCCTTTGAATTTCTCTCATCTCTTATGATATTCATATCAGTTTGCAGTCCCTGAAAGAAAACCCTCCTTGTTTTTTTTTTTTTCAAAATAAACATTATGTATTTTTTTACTTTAAGCATTTGTCAATTGATTCAAAGTTCTTAAATGGGAAACTCTCAATTTGGTTTGTACTGTATAACATAAAGATATCTGATATTCTAATTCTGTGTGATTTACAGGGATTTAATAGCGTACTTTTATCTTCGCCTTCCACCTTGTTAATTCCTTTTCCAGTCGTATTTGGTCTCTCTTTTCATTTAAAGGTACCTGTGGAGAGAGGACTGGACCCAACATGAAACTGTGTGGGGTTTCCGCAGGACCGCAAGATGATTTCTTTCAAATGGGATAGATGTTCGTGAACATTTTCCCTTTCTCTTTACGTGGCAGGAAGAAGTGCTATACCGTTAATCAGAATTAGTGCAAGCTTCATCATTTTCTTCCAACTCTTGTACTTATCAGCTGTGGTTCTGTTCTATCTGTTTTTCCTCATTTTTTCTTTTTGTCTATCATGCCACATGATCTTCAGTTTGGTAAAATCTGATGTGCATATGCTGTTGTTTTTGATCTGGTGGCATTATTAACAATAAAAGTGCGCACAATAGATTTATTTAAGCTTGTTGCTATGGAGTTGGTTAACAGAAGATCCTGCATGACTGTATCTTCTTTGGTCCATACATGCGATGGTTACGATATCAAGCTATTTTTATTGCAGGCTAAAGATGAAGCAAGGATGCAGAATAAGTGGCTTCTCGTAAACATGCAGTCCACCAAGGAATTTAGCTCGCACATGGTACTTGTTTTTTGGTCTCTGCATCTGTTTCTGTTTCTGTCTCTCTCTCTGTCGGACTCTATTATGTAGTAATTGCAAAAAGGAGATGCAGTAATCCAAAAGGGGAAAAAAGTAACTGAGTGCAGTTTTAGCCTTGGAAATTCTATAAGACAAATGCGAGGAATGGCTGAACAACCCTGATCTTGCTGGTCTCTTAAATCCTTCATATATCTGGCTATAGATTGTCTTGGAAGGCTGTAAATAACTCGCTGCATATCCCAAGTACAGGTTTAGAAGAAAAGAGAAATTTGATTTCTTAAGTAGTAAAAGCAGAATATAAACACGTTGCAGCACCAAGATACTTCAATTTGTGGCACGCTGTTCAGGTATAACTAAGATGAATCGAGGAATTCCTTCATTTGGAGCAAAAATCCTTGACTGTGACCACTTGGTCAAATGGATGGCTGGGAATTGGATTATTGGAGCAAAAATCCTTGGCTCTGACCAGTTGGTTAACTTGATGGTTATGAGGCATTATGACAAGTAGGGGGGTGTTTCTATGGGCCTATGCTTTTTAAAAGTGTTGAATTTAAGTGATTTTGGAAAAAAAGTGGAAAGCTTTTAGAAATTAAGTAGAGAAGCACTTAAATAGTTAGAGTGGAGTGTTTGGTAAAAAAACAACTCATGCTTTGAATTAGTTGATAAACTACAAAAATATCCTTAATTTGTATAATTTATCTTTTTCCCCCCTATTTCAATCTCCTTCCATCCTCCTCTCTTCCACCTCTCACTCATTTCTTATCCTTATTTTCCTTTCTCTCCCACCTTTCTTTTTCTTTGTTTCTTTTGTCTCTCTGACCATGCTCTCCCACCTCCAACTCCCCAGCCCAAGCATCTCAGACAGCAACCAACAGCCCTAGACTCGCCTCTTAATGTCCTCACCCTACCCAATCGCATTGCAGCATGTGTGTATATATATGTACATGTGTGTGAACTTATGTATATATGAAGGTGTATACATATAAATATCTATATATACTGATGACAATGGTGGGGCAATCACGTGCGGCGGTGGCACTGGTGATGGTGGTTCCGATAGCGATGGATGAAAGAGAATTTGGGTTAAGAATTAAGAGGGGTATTTTGGGATTCTTCTAAATATGTTGAGGATAGAGATGCCAAAACTAACTTAGAAATATCTACTGAAGTGCCAATAAGTTGAGAAGCACCTCTTTGGTGCTTTTGGCTTCTACATAGAAAAGGCTAAATTCAGTTTGAGAGAAGCTAAAGCACAAAAATCAAACACTCCAAACAAATCTTTAAAGCTAAAGGTTCAAAAGCATTTATTTTAAACCTTTCCAAACACCCCTGGAAGGTTGTTCATGTGATGGATGGAAACTGGTCAGAAAAGTTGAGACCTCTTAATCAATACTTGTTACTGTTTCAAGTTTCAACAGGCCTTCTGAAGTGCAACAGTTGATAATTTCGCTGTGGTTCCTCTTGTGATATCCACGCTTTCCTGTGTCTTTCACACGCTCCATAGTGATTATTCAGTGCTTGCTACAGTAGTTTCCAACTTTATGGTGTCTCCCATATTCTCATGATTTTTTGGGTACTTCAGGGTAGCTAAATGTTTGGTTATATTCTGTAGTTTATCTGTCTGAAGAGTGGAAGTGAAGAGTATAGCATTATTGGGTTCTGAGCCGATGCAGTATCAAGTGGCTTTGAATTGGGATATCCATATGCATTATATTTGCTGTGATGGAAGATTGGCCTCAAGATTAGTTGTAAAATATGCTGAATAACAGATGCTGGCAATTCATGACACCTATGATTATATTCATACAAGGAACTCTAAAGAGCATCTTAAACTAGGACTGATTTTTCCAGGAGAGTGTATGAAGGATATTGATGTTGTCACGTTGAATCTGAAGTTTTTAAACTGTTGTGGGGAACTAAAGAGATGGGTTGCAGAAATATAGGATGCATAAGTAAAAAAGAAAAAGGAAGAGATGGAGACCATTTAGGATAAATTTCATCACTCGTTATTCATTCATACAATGTTTGCCATGGAACATAAATATATAGTATGCAACTTGGGGGACAAGTTTCACAATATGACTTTAACCAAATTATTGTCTCACCTGTGTTCTGATCAGCTAAGTAACCTCGAACTAGATACATCTCAATAAGAATGTCGGTCCCAATTTTTACTCAATAGAAGTAGTTAGAATTCTTCTTGCTCAAAGAGCTGAAATGTTTACCTGAATCATGTGGAAAAGTGCTTCCTCTGACATTCTACCAACATATGATAACTGCTGAAAAGCTCTTGGTTGCAAATATCTCTCTCTGTCTGTCTTCTCTCTCTCATATGCTTTGTTTTAATCAGATTCATGTTGACAAATATCTTGACAGCTAAACCGTGACACCTGGGCAAATGAAGCTGTTGCTCAAACCATCAAAACTAACTTCGTCTTCTGGCAGGTTTGTGTTATGCTGTTGCTGTTATTTTTTATTTTTGTTTTTACTTTGATAACCATTGTTTTTTCCCCTTCATGTAGTTGATTTTACGTTTAGTTCATAAAAAATGTCTTAACAGCTAATTCTCTTTAGCCTTCTTATAATCATGACATTGGACGTCTTATTAGCAAAGGTAGCTTGCAGCGTGCTCATCATGTCGCAGCTAACTGGATCCTAAGTCATACTGTCCGCATGTTTGAACTTAGCCAGATAATGCTGAAGCTGAATGAGAAACATTAGAAGATTTATATTTTGTTTTCAATGTAGACCAGAAACTTAATGAGACAGGCGGGGATTAGCCATCACTGTTTGGCCAATCTAATGAATTCTTGATTGCTTGATAACATCCATTGAATTGTAATAGCACTCGCAACAGACAAAGTTCCTGTTGCGCTTTTCTTCTTGTTAATAAATTTGATTTCAATTTGTCATGTAGGCAATAAACTTCTGCTTGTAATGTAGGCAATATAGTTGGCCAATCTGTGTCATTGTAATTAAATATTATAAACTGTTATCTAGAGTCTTGCTAATTAATTTCAAGGAGAAAATACAAAAGTCATTTTGATAAAAGCATTAGACGTTAGGGAAGATTATCCTGTACCATTATATGTAACTTGTACTACTATTATTATACTTTCGTTATTATATATGCTAAGATGAATTCTTTGGAGCTCTTATGTAACGGCTATTCTTCTATTTTCCTTTAAATGCTATTATATTTTCTTGTTACACGAGTTTCATGTTATACAGATTGTTGCCAATCATTCTATTTGCTACAGGTATATGATGATACAGAAGAGGGCAGCAAGGTTTGTAACTATTACAGATTAGACTCTATCCCAGTCATTCTCGTCATCGATCCGATAACTGGTCAGAAAATGCATTCTTGGCGTGGAATGGTTCAACCAGAAACTTTGCTCGAGGTGACTAGCTATTTTTGTTGTCATTGCGCACGTGCATATAAAACCTATTCTTATATTCTTTTTTTGGATAACCAAAAAACCTAATTCCCTTGGAGGACTTGAGATTTTTATCTAGGAAAATGAAAAGTGTATTTCTCTATGTCCCTGACTTGGGCCTTTTTTTTTCATGCTCTAGGATCTGCTACCATTCATGGACGGCAACCCCTCAGATCATCATGTCAGTCTATCTCATAAACGTCCTAGAGAAAGTTCACAGGCACCAATTCCTCATGTTCAATCTATGCCAGGTTTTTCTTGTTCAACTTCGGGTATCTGCTTGATATTAGTTGTCTTGACATTTGGATCTTGCTACTTTATATGCTTCAACAAGATACAAGAGGTTGAAGATATTAGAATGACTAAAATGCTGAATGTTTGAAGAAGCTATCTGATGATATATTTTATTCACATGTATAAGAGATGTCCTAGAGGCATATTATCCAGTGCAAAAAGGATCTGTCTATTTCTAACATCTGAAAAAATTTAAATTTGGTGCTGCTTGAAAATTAACATGAATTACTAGAATTATGGAAAATATTCTTGTCAGAGGAAAAGAGAGAATTATGTTTGTTATCATAATATTTGGCTGTATTAAAAGTTCAAACTTTTGTTGCTTATGCAATTTTGTTGGTTTCATGGAGCTAAAATACTGGATGAAATTAATCGAGAAACTATAGTTCGTGCAGTTCTTTTTTGAACATTAGCATCATCTAATCACAAGTGAATATTAACCCAAAAAGCAATTTGTTAAACATTTATTTTGACATTTGATTCAATATTCCAGCCCTTTTATGATGCTGAATGGTGTACTCCTAAACACTAATGTGAACTGTAGGGTTTTCCTCCCCCAGGGATTGATACCCAACATAACATGACACTTGTTAATGGGGTATCTTGTTTCAGCTTGCATGACCTTCTGATGAGCCCTTCTAAATAACTATTAATATAGAAGTTTGCCAAGTAATCTGGGGAGGTAAAATTAACCTTATCTTCTAGATGTTTGGCGTATCCCTTGCATTCCGAGTTTCAAGAAGACTAATTCAAGTACCCGAGTGAACTTTGCCTACCTTGTTTTGGTTTGTGCAAGTTCAGGAGTTGCTTTCTATCTGGGTGGGGTATTAGAAGCTGACAGGTTGATGTATGTAGCATTATTATCCCTGTACGATTGTTCTCATGATGGAGTTGAAATTTCATCTAATTGACTTTGCAAATTCAGTTTCAATGAAGTTCAATGGAATGAACAATGTGTAGTATCAATTTGTCTCTCAAGATACTACCTTAACTATCTCTTGATAGTAGCACCGCAAATCCAAAGATATTGCGAACCAAATGTCTAGAACTTTTTTAGAAGGAAGATGACTAGACGAGAAAATATTTTGAATAATAGAACTGTCTAATGCTTTGGATGGCTTTTGGATGAACAAAAATGAAGTGGAGACCCTTATTCATAGGAGTTGTTAGGGTGCAGTAAGGACTTGACTTTTTGGACAGGGTGGCTTGACCGTGGTTAAGTGATGTCCGGATGGTCATCAAGATGATTCGATGAGATGAGTAGCCACTCCACCACTTTGATTTGGGAGATGCATCTCTTGGCTACTGTGTATCACCGTTGATAATTGGACACCAACAATCATACTTAGTGGGACTTAGGCAATGCCATGATTTGCACACTTGGCAAAGTTTTGAACAATTTAAAATGTTCTTCAGAACTATATAGTTTAAGTTTATGAACAATTTGGAATTCATCTACACTTAATGTAGATTAATCTAATTCAAAGTAATTAGTTTATAATTGGAGTCCATTTAAAGTCATTGTATCTAGGGAGACAAATTACTGACACCATTAACACCTGTGAGGGGCAATATAATCTTAAAGAATAGAGTTTAACTTTCGCCTCAATGGGGTCCGATGCACAACTTACACATTATTATTTTCCCAACAATGTCAACCACTTGCAGGAGTTGAGGCTCTGTCAGCAGTCTTCAAAGACCATTTGGCAAACTAGGGAACAGAAATGTAGCTGCAGTATAGGAAAAGTTTCAGTCTAACCCAGACAAGCGTATAAGAATAGAATGGCATGTTCAGTAGTTTCAGATACTTATTATGTCTGGATATTGATTTGTGCTTTAGATGTTTTCTTTTTCTTCTTGCTCCTTAAGTTTTTCTATTTGATAGTGACTAAATTGGTAGCTCTGAGAATGATAATCGTCAAATGTTTTGTTGGCTGCAGATGAAAGTAATGAAGATGAAGAATTGCAGCGAGCACTGGCAGCCTCGATGGAGAATTTTAAGGAAATTGATGAAGTTGACCTGAAGGAAGTGGGTAACACCAACGCTGAGGAGAAAGTGAAGAAGCCTGCTTATTTGCCGTTGCCGGAAGAACCCAAGGGTGACAGAAGCCTACTATGTAGAGTTGGAGTCCGTCTCCCTGATGGGCGCCGAGTTCAGAGGAACTTCCTTCGCACCGATCCAGTTCAGGTAAATGTTATGATTCATTCTGGATTGTTTAATGGTATCAAATTTGGGCCAAATTGTTCCTGGATGGACTTGGTGGCTTCTGGTACATTATGAGATGAGGTGCTCATCAAACAATCAGTATGTTATCAACAGTAGAATTGGGTCAGGCTATGATGAATATTGCTACTTCTTAACTTCCTAGAAAGATTCCTACTCTACGCATTCTATGAGCCGTTGGTTTCCAATAATTTTTGCTTCCTCTTGTATGCTTCCATATTTTGCAGAACCCACATCATTAATTGGAACTTGCCTGGTAGATAGAATGTTGACAGTCAGTCGTCTAATCTATTTGGTTTCGTTCGTACTTTGCAAGTGTACTACATTTCTTATTGCATCTAGATCCAATGTCTAGTGTTTATACTGTATCGCTCCAAGAATGATTTGGTGGAAAATAATTTTCAACTACTCCCTGCTCATATCATGCATTTTGCTATCAGCTGCTCTGGTCATTCTGCTATTCTGAGCTGAAGGAAGATCGTGAGCGGCCATTTCGCTTGACTCAAGCTATTCCAGGTGCTTCAAGGTCTTTGGACTTTGACGTCCAGTCAACATTTGAGGAATCGGGTCTTGCCAACACAATGGTTTCAGTAACTTGGGAGTGAAGAAGAGCTGCGCTGGAGAATTTTAGTATTGACCGGCAGAACACGCATATCCCATCTTTTTGTTGCTTTATTTACGGCAGAAGGATGTAAGGAACTGAACTGCCTGTGCAAACTGCTCTATCTTGTACATATTCCATGTCACATCCATGGACAATAGCCAATAGGTTGAATATTTAACTGCACACCCGTTCGACCAGATTTCCTGCTGGTTTTACTTGGCATGTTGGTGTGGTTTCTTATCAACTCCCAGAAAGATTTCAAGGGATTCGTCGGGTTATTACTTTTCCTACCATTCTCATTTTCAAATTCTGTTTTCTCCTTCTGTCATGCAGTCTTTTTTCTGGTGGTTATTTCTGAATGCAAAATAACCCCATCACACTTCTGTGTGACTTTTGATCTGTGTATCAAAAGGTTAAAGAGTGAGAGCAGTTTATGGGGGGAGTAGAACAGGTAGTAAATCCGGAGTTTACTGATCTTATCTGCGTCTCTCCTTGTCAAGTTGCTTTAATATTTTTATGTTACCAATCAGGGAGCATAGTACATTTGGTGAGTTTTGATCGCATTTGTTAAGATTTAATCCAAATTGTTGTAGGTTTTCATGACAGAAATACACAAGAACATCAGTGTGTATGCAGATACTTAAAAGGATACAGATGTTACAGAGAAGAAAAAGAGTCTTTTGCATTTAATTGTTATTGGCTCTTATGATTATAACAGAGGGCGTCCGTGTACCAACATCCCTAAGATGGAATATTATGTTGATGAAGTTTTCTAATTAAATTATTGGGTAAATTACAATGAGTTTCTCTATTGACATAATTACAACTATCTTTCATTGTTTAGAAAATTACCATATGAACTGGGGATGATTAACTCATTATCCACCTTAAAGTTGAAAGAGTCGGAAAAGGGGAAACGTAAATGTTTTTATCAATAAACACAATAAATTTTCACATCCAAAATCTTAATCCAAGTAGCCTCACTGAAGCTAACAAACACCTACAACTAGTGGTAAATGGATGTATGTTCTTTGATTCTTCTCAAAGAAACTAATAACTATCCAGTAAAAGTATAAAGGTCCAATCCAGAAAAAAAAAAAAAAAATCTCAATTATGTACACAACTCCCTTCTGAAATGTTGGGATGGGATGGGATGGGATGATCAAGAATTCAGAGACCAGTCATAATTTTGGTAAACTATATTGACAGAAGACCCCCCATCTCCCAACAGGTGCGTCAACAGACCTGCCTTGCTTGCATCCAAGTAGTTGATGATCCATTTCAGGATTTCTTTATCTTGACCAAAATCTGACTTGTACCTGCACCAGTATTAACACAAATTTTGGTGAATGCTAAGTTTATCAAGTTGGCAATGCGGTAGAGGTCTTGTATTTGTGGACGAATGAATATATATAACTCAAAGAAGGTAACGACTATTGAGTTTATAACGTAAAATATGACTATAAGGGTGTCGTTTTGATTTTTCAGAATCAACGGGTTATTTTGTCGTGCATTCAGATTCTCAGGTGTGTGCATATATCACTCACCACTTGATGATCCGGGGGAGGTAGACTGTCCTCTTGGCAAGGTCAACCTGCATTCCATCATCCCTTTGGAAATACTCCCTTGCAGCGTTTCGCAGTTGGGATTCAATCCCTTGGGGAGTAAAGAATCTGATCGACGGGCTTCCTCTTGATGCATTCCACAACCCAAAATGAATCAGTTGATTAACTTTCCCAAAGGCCAACTGCAGAAAGAGCAGATAGCTTATGATGGATATATGTCCTATCTATACAAGAAATCGAACTATTCCATTATGTATGACAAAGGCCTACCGAAAAGCAAAGATGAGCTCTTCATTACCTCCAGGCGCTTGTCGCCACTGCTGAATGGCTTTACAAGTGAGTATGGTGCTCTTTGGTTGCTTCTGAGGATGCCGTTTTTGATAGAGCTTAAAGAGTAAGGGTAGCCCCCGACTACGTACATGAATTCAGCAAAGAAGAACCTCCTGTCAATCATTCCTCCAGGATGACCAACTCTAATAACAGCATGGATGGCCATTGCATTGTGCAGATTCAAAAAGAATGCCAGTTTCTCATCATGGGAAAGAGTCAGCAGGTTTATCCTCTGCAGATCCTCCACCAAATTTACATATCTGCATTTGCATTTGATGATAAAAATAGCAGCATAGACCATTAGCTATTTCGCTGAACATCGTTTCTACTTAGTAGCAACCGGAAACTACAATAAGTATGAGCGGTGCCCAAACAGCCTAAAGTTTGATACTCATCAAACTCAAATTACCTTCTGAACTCTTCGCTGTTGCTGATTCCAACATAATCAAGATGACTTCGATCATCAGAGGCATACGTCTCGAGCATTGCAGACATTATGCAGGTGAGCCTCTGGCTCACTGCAGCAGCAGCCTTAGGCTCACAATCATTCACCACCCCTCTGAAATTGTGGCATTTTGGAATGAAGGCCTCGTGTTCAAGGAACCGATAGAAGTGGTTGCCATCCTCGAATTCATTTTCCCTGTGCATATATGTATATAGTTACATCTTCAAGCAAAACATTGTTCCAGCTTAAAATCATGAAGTACTATGTTAATCCTGTTCTTCTTACCCAAAAACATGATGAATGAAATGCTTTCTTGCCAGCTGCTTCCCAATCTCAACAGCCTAAAGAAGTTGTGGGATGTACAAAAAGTTATTCAAGTAACAAATTCCAGCTGAAAAAACATAGTCTGATCAGCAAAATTACTCTTTTAATCCCATAGGATAGCGGGTTCAACACATTTAATCCCTCTAATTTACAAAATTTTCAAAATGGTCCAACATTAGGAAACTCGACACATTTAGTACTCGATGGTCCCAAAACACATCTAGTCCTCTGCTTTACAGGATTTATGGGACTAAATGTATCGAGTTTTCTCAATTTTGTAACATTTTGAGAATAACGTAAAGCAAAGGACTAAAAGTGTTAAACCCTTATCTTATGGGACTAAAAGTATAATTTTGCCTAGTCCATCACAACCAAGTGTATCTTTTCTAGCCCTAAGTATATATTGGAAAAGCTTATTAGAATTCAAGAAATAATAAACCCTGTTGCTGTCACTTGTGAATAGAGACACCTTAAGAAATGAACACAAGAAATGAGTAGCAGAGTCAACTGATCTTAATATATATGCATAAAATGAGATGAAGGGCCCTCAAATTTAGATATTTCTTAGTTCCTATCTTCTAATTAATTGTGGTGACCTCACAACTCCATCACATCGTTGATTTCAAACTTTTATCTTAGTCATCAAGGACCAAAAGAAGCGTGTTTCTGGCCAAAATTATCGGTTAACTATAACGGCAAGATGACTTAGAAATTGATCTGCCTAACCAAGTTGACTAATACAATTAAGGGATAATTACATTTGTAACCCCTAACTTATGGTCTGTTTACACAAACCACCACTATCTTTTGAATAATTACACATACATCCACTAAAAATGTAAACATCCTTTATACAAACCACCCCTATTTTTTAGAAAATTACACTTACATCCTTCAAAAGTATCGATATTATTACACAAACTACCCATATTTTTTTAGGCAAAATCTCACTTTTGGTCCCACTAGATAGGGCCGTTATCACTTTTGGTCCCTCGCTTTATGTGATCAACACTTTTGATCCCAAAACCCTAAAATTCTGACATTAATGGTCCCAAACCGTTAAATTTAACGGAAATGGCACATGTTGGAGCACGTGCCGTCAGTCAATGGCTGTTGACCAGACAAAAAAATGGCCAAATTCTATATTTTAAAAATAAACTAAAAAACTCCATTTTTTTTTTAAAAAAAAAAAGCTCCTTTCTGAACTCATTTGACCAAAACACCTCTCTTGATATTATAAATCACCATCTTTTATTTATTTTATTTTTATATTTTTTTTGTGAGATCGTTTGTATTTTTCTTCCTTCTAAAATATAAATATTTTTTTTCAAAATATATTTATTTAAATTTCAAAATACCATAAAAGTGTATCAAATTTTTTATTTCTTATAATTTATATTGAAAAATTAAATTACCATTTAAATTAAATTACAGTGATTAATATATATGATTTCTTATATGTATAATTATTCAAATATTTTAAATTAAATTTTTAATTTAAATTAGTTAATAATATATAATTGTTATAATTTATTAATATTTACATTTATATAGATATTTAAATTTTAAAAATAAACTTTAGTATATTAATTTTTTATGTGATGCTAATTTAATTTTCAATTTAAATTATAAGAAATAAAAAATTTGATATACTTTTATGATATTTTGATATTTAAATAAATATATTTTTGAAAAAACTATTTATATTTTTAGAAGGAAGAAAAATACAGATGATCTCACAAAAAAATCTACAAATAAAATAAATAAAGGATGGTGATTTATAATATCAAGAGAGGTACGTTAATCAAATGAGTTCAGAAAGGAGCTTTTTTAAAAAAATAAAAAATAGGGTTTTTAGCTTATTTTTAAAATACATGGGTGTTTTAGCATTTTCTAGAAAATATAGGAGGGTAAAATAGAATTTGAGAATTTTTGGATCAGGTCAAAGGCCATTGACTGACGGCACATGCTCTAACATGTGCAATTTCCGTTAAATTTAACGGTTTGGGACCATTAATGTCAGAATTTTAGAGTTTTGGGACCAAAAGTGTTGACCCCGTAAAACGAGGGACCAAAAGTGAGATTTTGCCATTTTTTTATTACCAAGAGTGGTTTTGTAATTATGCAAAAGGTATAAATGATTTATATAAATAGACTATAGATTAGGGAATGTAAATGTAATTATTCCTACAATTAATTCTAGCCTGCTGAACCAATTGACATGCCAAACCTCCAACTTGGGAATTCAGATTGATATACAAGCTACCCCCTATGTATCATTCTATCCAGATTAAGAATTCTTTTTTTTTTTTTTTCAATTTTCATAAACTTCTTCAGTTTTGGTCATCAACTATACAAAGTTAAAAAAAAAAAAAAAAAAAAAAAAAAAAAAAAAAAAAAACTATACAAAGTTGTCATCAGAGATACTTCATAAGTTTCATAATTTTATATTATGCAAACACTTCAAAAACTTAATTTTAAATTAAAATTTAACATCTTATAAATTTTAAAATCATTTTAAGAGATGTATCAGCCAGCTTATAAGATGTGTTAAATAAGTTTAGCCCGATGTCTATACAAAGAGTGATTGATCATATATATATATACCTTATTCATGTCTTGATCATTAATGCTGATCTATAAGCCCCTTATTTTGATTATAAGAAATTAATTATACTACGAACTAAAAACCTCAAATGCCATAAATCCTGGCAAAAGGGTTTTTACTGTAATAAAATATATATATATATAAATATAATTTTGTTTTAAAGAGAATGAAGAAAACAAAAGAAAAAAGCACTCAATTTGAGCCACCCAAGTTGCATCATTGCTTGGATCTCAAAGCCCAAATGCAATGATTAACCCTCAAAGTGCTCTTAATTATTACATATTTTTCGCTTAAATTGTACTACTTATAATTAATTAATTAAAAAAAATAAGAAAGAAATTCCTGTTTATAGAGATTGTTTTAATGAAAGAAATCCAATTACTTTAATGAAAGAAATCCAATTTGGTGAACAGCTTTTCAACTGTCTTGAGATGTCAACCACATACTAACACAATTTCAACCAAAAATATAATACTAAAAACAATTGCTACGACGTCACTTTGATAACAGAATTTCATACAATAATAACATTAAATATTTATCTACTTAAATTGTGCATATTTGACCCCCAACAACCAAGAAAGTTACCTTTTTTTTCCCATTGGATTGAATTTTTTTCTAATATGTATACGTACAAAAATTATGTCATTTATTTTTTATTTAAAATAAATTATATATATTAAATGAAATAAAAAAGGCAATAAAATTCAATGCATTTTTTAGTAAGTTACATTTCATAAATTCTAATTCAATATGTAGATTCCTTAACAAATTATCATATTATAAATTTAATGTGAAATCTATATCATGCAAATTAAAATAAAGTATATATTCAACCAACTTGAATAGTTTCGTTACTTTAAAAATATATATACATTTGATTTGAACAAAATAAATGAGACATATATAGAAAATTTACCCTATTTCACTTAGAATCATAATGAATATATTTAAATATTAGTTGATTGGGGCTGATATTTATTAAATAAACAATTAAGATAATTATATTTATATTTTCCATTTACATAAATCAATTTTGTATTTTATATAATTATAGAAACAAGTCGTGATAACAAAAATACTAAGGTATACGAGATTGATTTGTATGAAAATGATATTTTTGGGATTTTTAAAACATAGGGGTAGTTTATATAACTAAGGTAAATATTTTTTACGAACATCCGTGTAATTATTCAAAAGTCATGAATGATTTGTGTTACCTTCCTACGTCCGCAGTCCAAGTGGTGTATGAGAGCCTCCACGAGCTCGCCGCCGGAGAAGCAGTTCTTGACGAATTTCATCTTCATGATCCGATCCTGTATCGGTACTCTCTGTCTCACCACCCTTACTATCGCCGCCATCTCATCCGCCTCCGCCGGCGCCTCCTCGTCCTCATCGAATCCGTAAACTGGCGCCGCCGGGGCGTCTTCCGGGCACTTCCTCCCCAGAATCTCCTCCATTTTCGCCTCGAGCATTCCGCTGTTCCGCAGAGAGTTCAGCGCCACCAGACCGCCGATCAGCTTCTCGTTGAAGAATATCTGCGGCACGGAGACGGCGCCGGTCCTCTCTATCAACTCCTTCTCTCTCCCGGGGTACACGTCGACGTTGATCTCCACGAAATTGAGATTTCTCTCCCGCAGGAAGGAGCGGACGGCGCCGCAGTCCCTGCAGTTGGAGCGCGAGAAGAAGCTTATTCTCCCCTTGAGCTCCTTCCTCTCCTCCTTCAAGGCTTTCACCACTTTCAGACCCAACAGATTGAACTCCTTCACGGTGTCTCCATCGCCGCCTTCGACGTCGTCGTTTCTGAGAGACGATATGCGCTTCGTTATCGCCGCCGAGAAGCTGCTGCTCTTCTCCCGAATGAATTTCCCGATGGCCGACGCCGGCGTCTCAACGTTCTCCGGCAAGGAGCGCGACCGTTGCATCAACCCCGGCGGCGCTTCAGGCTTCGGAAGCTTTGAATGAGGCCGAATCATTTCATTATTTCCCTTACCATGGACAACTTCCCATTCAGAATCTGAATTTCTGGGTCCATTTCCGCCGTCGGAAACCTGTTCTTGTGCTTGGATACACTGATTAAGGACATGATCATCATCTGGGTTGTGGGTTTCTCCTCCGTGATGAGATAAATCCATGGGAGAGTCGGAGGTTTAGGGTGTAGAAAACAAGGAAGGAAAGAAATTGGAGAGATGGAAAGAGAGAAAAAGAGCGAAGGAGTCCGGAGTGACGGTTATATCGGAGGGAGTGTGAATCAAGAATATCTTGTATGCATATATATATATATATATATGAGAAAATTAAATGCGAATTAACCAAAAAAAATGGTCAATTTGAATATTGTGGAGTATTCGAATAAATAAGTTTAAGGGTATGAGTTTGGGTTTATCGGATGTGTGGGAATTTATGTTATTTTTTATATAAATTATTGTAATTTATTTATTATTTTTAGTTATATTGATGTATTAGTTGAATATATGTATTGGTTAAATTGATGATTGTTCAGTTTATCTATTGATATAAGAGTAAATTATAGCTATTTTTTTTTTAGATTTGGCATAATTATAAATACACTCTCATTGTTTGAAAAATTATAAATACCCCTATGAGGTATGTAACTGTATAATAAATTAATCTATTTTCTTCCATTTTTATGAGTGGACTGATCAAAATGTCTGAATAATTTTTTATTTAATTATTAAAAAAAAATTGGACTACAATACGCAGGGAGAGGTTTTTAAGTTTTTTACACAGAGAGAAAATAATGCAATTTATCTCGACTGATTTTCTATAATTTTAATAAAAAATTCAAGGTTAAAATGATCAATTTCAGGCTTTTGGTTGAAAATTATAAATCTTAGAGGCACTTGTAATTTTTCAAACAACGAGAAAGTATTTGTAATTATGCCAAATCTCAAGGGAGGTGGTTGTAATTTACCCATTGATATAATTATGTATGTAATTATCACTTTTAAAAAATTACAACCACCTCCTTTGAGATTTGACATAATTATAAATATTCTCTTGTTGTTTAAAAAATGATAGATACTTTTTGAAAATATTTCAAAAATATTAGAAAAATTGTAAAATAAAAAAAAATATAAAATGATAATAAAAATAACATTAAAAATATTATCTTTCTTATTTTAGTTAAATGTATTAATATTAACTCTGTATCATTTATGTCAATTTAAAATAATTTATTTCTTAATAGTATAAATATATATTTTGAATTATTAATATTTGATACTATTGATATTGAAATTAAATTATATTACAATATTTATTTTTGTGACCATGTGTTATAAATGTCTTGATTACATTAATATATATACATATAACATTACTAAATTTAACTAAGATAAATGTTCCGCTAGAAAATAAGAAAAACTAAAAATTTTCCTAGGAAATTCAAAAATTTCATAGAAAAATAGAGTAAATAATTTTGAAACCAGCATCTATTTTTGTTTTCATAAAATATAAATGAAAACCTTTTCATAAATTCAACAAAATGAAACAAACTAATATATATATATATATATATATATATGTGTGTGCGCGCGCGTGTGTGATTGATAATCTAGAATATCATAAATATGAGAAAACAGGGAAAGTGTTTCCTCGTATTGCAGTTTGAACCTTCCGAATCTTTTATTTTAAGCCAGGCTGAGTACTAATATATGTGACATACTCAAATATTTTGTTCTCGTTTATGAGTGTTTAGGTCGCACAAGAGATACCAAGTACATTTTTCTCCATGGATCATTGGAAAATAATGAGTATACCCATCTGACCATAGAGTTTATTAGATTCAATTTCTTGTATAACTAAAATTTAGGATATGTACTTGAAAATAAATTATAATTGTACATCAGAAAAAATAGTATCAACTACTTAAAATATGTTCATTCTCAAATAACGAAGCATTAAAGAAAAGGAAAAATTATATATATAAGTAATTAGAGAAGAGGTCAAGTGACATTTGGAGGCAGTCGATTAAGTCCATCCATCATATCTTCTAATGAACCGGCCGGCTTACAAAAGAACAGATCAGGAAAAACACATACTTCAATCACTTGCCGGCCCACGCTTGCTATGGAGTTGAACTCTCTCGTCTCGTTGGAGACAGCGTCCTTAGGTCTGGTCGAATTCAATCAGATTATATTTTATTTGTAGTAATGATAATTTGTTGTACAATTAGAATAGAGAGTATTTGGTATGTGCACGTAATTTGTATTATGACCAAGTTATAGATAGTAATTCATGACCAAATCTTTGGTCATGGTTTTGAGAGGAGAATTTGGTAGATAAAGTTGACTTGGTTTGTGGGCTGAAACTCCTCGTCAAGCACCCACAAATACTTAGACGGGCATTCGTTTGTTTGTTTTGTTGAGTGGGAGACTAGAAGTTTAAGATGGTCCTCGGATAAATTATTTGGCGTAGTCACTGATCAATTGACATACACTCAAATATGTTTAGATGTTAATTACTCATTATTACTTAAAAGAATTTAAATTTAAAAAATAAAATAAAGTCGTTATTAAAGAAAGTTCACATAGAAGTTGAGAAGATTGAGAAATGAAAAGTTGAAGAGGGAGGGAAGAGAAGATTGGTATTAATAAAAGAAATGACAAACAAAAAAAATTAAAGACACCAAAAGTGATTTTCAATTATATAAAAGTATAGATAACGCTAAATAAACCAACCAACCCGACCGCCTTCACGTAATTAAGCTAATGGAAACCGTGGTTGGCAGGGCGCCATTACTCCAAGTAATAAATTTGGTGTTGATTAACATAAATGATACAGGTTAATGTAATAGTAGGTGTTACTCAAAGTTGTATTGAATGATAGAGATAAAACATGTCGTTGCAGTCTGGGTATTAATTTTGTCATCTAACAATTCATAAAACAGGAGTAGGCATACAAGAAAGAGGAGAAACTGCTATCTATGGCTGGGGGAGGGGGGGAACACCATTAGTCAAAGATAATATATATATATATAGGTAGAATTCAATAAAATGAGAATTGACAAACACTACTACACCAAGGTTAGTGAAACACTCTCAAAACAAAATGTACATGGAACATTGCCTAATCAACTCATTAACAAAGACTTCATCTGGAAGAGTTGATATTTACACATCATATGGTCAATGTTCGCTCCCAATTCATCAAGGCTGTGGTCGCTGGCCTAACACGACTCATTACCAAATACTTCGTTGCTACTATCGACTAAAATCACAAAAGTACCCCAAACGTCTCATTGTTCTTGAGGTAAATTATCCCCTAAGATTCAGGTCTAATTACACAACACCTCCTGTCCGAGGGATTCCTTAACACTAACATCAGTTCCCATTTCAACAACCCTCTCACTCTATATGAGGTTCCTCCTCCTATTTGCTTAGAGATTCGGTAAATACAAGACAATGCAACAGCAAATCACATGGATTTGTAGTTTATAAGTAAACAAGTTTATTCAGATTGCATTTAGAAATAGCAGAGAGGGATTTCTATGTTTAGTTAGTCCTTTCTTAAGGATCCTTTCTCCGAACTATCCTTTACTGGTACAAGTGTAAGCAGTTTCCCACCAAAACGACCTTGACCAAACAATTTGAACACAGCTATAAACCATGGGGAAAAAAAAAGGTAACTTGTGATTCCAGAAAAGGGACAACCAAAAATTAGAGCATACTCTAGGCGACAAAACCACCTTTTCTATTTGAGAATCCGAATAAGCTGCTAAATACTTGAAATATCATAGCGCAAGCAAATTCTCTAACATTAAATATCAGACATCTTCACCAGCTTATCATACAGAATTCTGTCATCCCTGCCGGTATTGCTTTCCAAGAGTGCACTTTGCACAAGTTCCTATTTGTGAAAAAGTATGTTAAATCAGTGGGTCTGAGCATGCAGTACAGTGACTTTACTAAATAGAGAAAGACCACGGAAAACAAACCTTGACATCCCGGTGGGAGAGGAACTTTCCTAAGTTATGGATGATCAACCTCAAGTCTTCAACCTGAACAAATTAAAGTGAGTCGAACCATTGTAAATTAGGCAAGCATCATCTTTTAACGATAAAATTAAGTTAGCTTACCCTAATGTATCCAACGCGATTCCGATCAAAAAACCTGAAAGCCTGCTACCAAAACAAGAAAGTCAATTTGGAAACTCAACCTAGTAAAGTGGACAATCAAAAGGTCATATTCAGCAACTTGCCTGCAGTAGATCCTTGTCAACACCACCCAGGTTTCCTTCTGGCTTTGTTTCCACCTTAGTTAACTTATCTTTATTGCTTGGGTCAAGACTGCTAACAGTCTCTGAAGTCTGCTTTGCAGTTTCCTGCTGTTCATTCTGCTCAGTCGGAGCAACATCTTTGCCAACAGCATCACCGGCATTCTTTTCAGCATCAACCATGTCCTGTTGGGACAAATTCACTGAATTATAACAACCTATTAACATCAATTTAAACTACTATGCACAAAAGCTTCTGAAAGATCTAATGAAGAAAAGATGTTTCAAGATGAACTGAACTTTCATATTCCAATTCTATTGCAACTTCCAAAATTTGTTGACAATCATGGTTACAAAAGAAGACCTAAGCTCAGACCTCATCATCCTTTCCTTTTTTTTTTTTTACTCTATTTCTGATGGAATGCAAACAGAAAGCACTCATACAACAAAAGATATAATAACTGTATACCGTTGCCTCCTTAGCTAGCTCATGATGAGGGGTTGCCTCCGGCATTTCTTCATTTTCCTCAGGATCCTCCTCTGGTTCCTCCTCGGGGTCTTCCTCAATTTCACCCTCTATCTTAGCCTTATCAACCTGTTCAGTAGCGTCAGTCTCTTCCTTGCTAATTTTGCTGTCACCTTGGTGAACATCATCAGTATTTTCAGTTTTAGCTGACTTGCTCTCTTTGATTGTCTTGTCAGTCTTCACACGCTTTCTTGGTGAGCTCTCCTCGTTTTCTTTCTGGGGAGTTTCTGCTCTCTGTCTCTTCCCTTGGTTTCTTTTTGCTACAAATTTAATGCGCAACTTCTGCAGACGGTGAAGGGGTGAAGAAGAATGGCATAAACATAAAAAAAGGACGTTAGATCAAAAACTCAATATTAACAGCTCAAACCAACCTGAAGGAAAGCCAAAAGACGACACCCCATCTCATACTGAAGCATCTCATAAAAGGATTCGGCAAATAAGGATAACTGCAAGAACGAAAGTTGCAGAAAATACGGGCCACATCAGATCATCACATGTCACAAGGGGAAGACAAATTACAAGTGGCAAAAAACATAACGCACTCCCAAGCAAGATTTTTGCTTACAGAGAAGTGCCAGGGAGAGGAAGAATACAAACTTAAAGTTAAATCATGCTATATAAGAAATATTAGACTTAAATGATCACCTCAAAAGTTGATTCTTCAGTATCCTTGTCACTATAATCCAAGAGAGAATCCAATGAAAGAGATAATGACTGGATCTGAAGGTAAGAATCGTTAGATAAGTCTTGCTGCCTCTGACATAGAATATCAGGACAAATTATACAGATGATGATGGTAACATGTTTTAATTACATTCAACCTACTTTTGAACCCTTGCTCCCTTTTGTTTGAAGAAACAACCCAGGATGCCGAGGAGGTTCGTCACTTCGTTTCTTTTCTTTTGCTGTTTTAGTTGTTTTGCTTCTGGAATCATTTTCAGCATGGTCCTTTATTTCCTTCTTGTCCTTCAGTTCTTCCCTTTCATTTGATTTTGTACAATTATCATTTTGAGGAACTTTTTGGTTGACGCTGTCAGTCTCCATCGCCGTCGGTTTTGGATTGTTTGCGCTTTTAGAGATGACCTTGTTCATCTGGTTTCCAGCAGCTTCTTCATTCTGTTCCCCCTTTACATCTTCAGGCTGAATGATCTCTTCCGCCGCTTTCACGCTGTCTTCAGCCACCTTACCGTCATTCTCTGCTGAGACAGCCTTTCTCTTTGGGATCCTTTTTACTACTTTCTTCTTTACTGTGGTTCTGGTGCCACCCTCTTGGACCACCACATTGCAGTCCTCAGGTTTAACCTTTGCTTCATCCTCAGCCCCCTCAAGTTTCTGGGCAGTCTCATCTTTCTCCTCAGTAGAACCCACAGGCTTCTTTACAATTTTCTTCCTCACAAAAGTTTTAATAGCTGGAGTACCTGATGAGCCATCCTGCTGTCCATCAACTTCTGAAATTACAGTCTTTCCTCCAGCACCCTCTTTGTCAAGTTCATCATTCTGTTCAGTGGCATTCTCCGTACCATCTTTTTTCTTAGCAACTTTTTTCTTGACAATCCTCTTTATAATCTTCTTCTTTCCAGGTTTGGCACCAACAGCTAACTGAGCAGCGGAGTTCCCCCCTTGGCACGTATTTACAACATTTTTCTCTTCATCTGCGCTTCCAACCACGCCTTTATCTCCAACTGCTTTATCTTTCTCCTTTCCCTCATCAGAAACTAAATTTCCACCACCTTTCAGTTGCTTGGTGCTTTTCTCCTTTTTACTATCATCTCCAGACTGACCTGACGATGTAGGCTCTTTCTTTTTCTGCAGTTCACTTTTTCCCGCGCTATCTTTCAGAAGCTGGGGTTTCTTCTTATCTTCAAACAATATAAACAAGTCAGTACTCAGTAGATATAAAACAATCAGATAGTGCAGTTTAAAAGTTTAGAAATATTACCTTTTGCCCCTTCTTCCTTCTCTCCAGGTGTCTAATTTGAAATACAGAAAGATAAATTGGTTACATCCAAGAGGGAAAAAAAGGAACCATATGCACTTTGGGGGAGAGGGGAGGCTTTTGTGCATTGTGTGTGAAAGAGAGACAGATTCAACTCAACAGCTCATAAAAGTACTATTTAGATTATCCTATGACCTGCTCAATTCTCCTTCTTACTCTGCTCTACAGCAGTCCAAACTCCAGACGAAACCACCATTTAACAAAAAAATGAGGCCCAACACATCCTAAGATGGGCATCTCGTGAACTTCTGAATGACCAGACCATCTCAGTTAGTTGTCTTTAATGGGGCCCCCATTTTGATCAATTGCACACATGCTCATCTTTAATTTCCTAATCTATCTCATCATATTACATTGTAAATCCATGGCATCATCTTGGCTTTTGCTCACCCTAGGTAAAAGTTCCATATCAACTTTCATGCGAACATATGCAGCCCTCAAAGTTTTAGTAAAATTTGTTCATGTGCACAAAATCCTGAAGGCACTCTACTCAACCAATCAAATACCAAGAGTTAGATAACTCTTCTGCATCTCATGTATTTAAAACTAAGTCCAAGACAATAACATCCAATCTTCTTCATGTAGGTGTGTAACACTTGCTTCACGAAAACAGAATCACTTGTCCTTCAGAAACAACAGAAGCTTTGACTTGAGTGGCAAGTGATACACATGCAAGTGTGGCAGAATGCAGCACACACATATAAAACAAGATGCACACTCTAGGCGAACTCTGTTAACAACTCAAGCACTTGAATTCAGAATCATCATCTCCATAAAGTATACACAGAATGATGCATGCCAGAATAAGTTGTGTCTGATTTGACTATGGATAAATTCACGCACATCTTCACAATTCAGGAGTTAGCTGCATACTTCTAAGCCCATCAGAAGTCCCAGTAATACAAATTTATTTTCTTCTCATTCTATATCTGGACTCAACTACCGAGGTATCTTCACATGTCAAATAAATCATTGCCTAGCTGATAGGGCCTACAATTAAATCCAGCAGGTCCACGCATGCACTAAAAGTTTCTCTAAGCAGATTAAAAATTTCATAACCAGATGAATCAAAAGTAAAGGCAAAGATTTGGCTCGGAAAAAGAAATAATAGCAGACCTCCTTCAGGGCATACAGGAGCTCCCTCTCAGAAACAGCTTTTTTGTGATTAAGCCACTGGTCTCGCCATGAATCCAGTGAAGGAAGACACTCCGAGAGATCTGGAACATACAGTACCGTTACCTCTTTGTGACTGAAGAGGCCGTCTTTTCCAACTCTCTCATAGTGAATCTGCACATGGAATAAAGGTCATATTGCTATCAGGCAAAGGTGGTTGTCATGCATATCGGAAATTTGAAATTGAAACACTTGCAGCATGTTTTATTAGAAACAAGTGTATTTTGTCTTTTGATAAAAAATATTATAATCATTGTCATTCCAAAGTTGATCTCAACCTCTCCATTCTGTACGTCCACATGTACGTTAATTTGTATACATAATTACATAGTATCCAAATTTAAAGATAAATATGCTTTAGTATCTCAAGTCTCAGCATATATGTAACATAAGAAGTCATACTTAGGTTCAGAATAATTAAGTGCAACATGGATAAGGTTGAATATGCATACAATTTAAGTGCACCTTTACTTATCTAAGAAAAACACAGTCTAAATCCATTCATTGAGTTTTCAAGAAATAAGACATGTTATACAATGCAGTTTTCAAAGCAAAAACACATCCAAACAGGACCTCCATGAACCAAGCAAACGAGTTCAAAAGATGGATCATACTCAAATAGTTGGCATGAGCAAGTCATTAAGTCAAAAGAAGTCGGATATTATAATAGAGTGGATCTCTAATGACTAACAATTTGGGGAGGTATAGTTAGCAATTACCTTCCTTCAAACTGTCATCCATGATAAAACTCCAATGCTTTAGATGAAAGGACAAATTTAGCCTTTTTTAAAATTATATGAACCTCCATTGAGGTTTGTCCAACGTATAGAAACCTCCCCTAAAATTTGTGCAACATACAAATAAGCCCCTTATGGTTTATCCAAAAAAGAAATTACACAAAAGGAAAATAAAAGAGAATACCCAAAGCATTGGATGGCAATTTTAGCCTTCAACTGCTCACATACAAACTCGTACACTTAGATTTAAATAGGGTAATGATGGTTTACTTAATTAGGAGAATAAACCTAATAATAAGAAATATTGAAAAGCTTAATGTATATTCAGCTTTTCATTAAGACTACAATCTCTTATTAACTTTTCTGCTCATGATAGAAAATTGAGAAATTAATGTTTAAGAGACAACGGAAATGTTGATACAAAAATATGTATTGTTTATTAGCTTCAAATTACATAATTTTGGAAAGATCATAATAAATATATGTATTTAGAAAAATATGAGATTTTCACTATAACTTGAATTATTAAGCGTTAACATTATATTTCAAAGTGCCTTCACTACAGAATGAGAAAAATTAATAGTTTATGATTTGTAACAAACATTAGAAGTTTCTTTTTTTTTTTTTTTTTTGGAAAGGAACATTAGAAGTTTACTCAAAGAAAGATTCTATAAATTGGACAAATGTTAGGGGGCTTTGTAAATTCAGACAAACCTCAAGGGGGTTATGTTAATAAGCCACATGAAATAATAATGTTAAAGAAAAGCATGGATTATCACTAATTATTTTCGCCAATATAATCTTTTTCCAATATGGCAACATGACAGTCAGAGAAATTCCTAAACTCATATCAAATCTTAGGACAGGTAAAAGTAATTGAACATACCACGTGGGAGGTGCCTATACATTCGGTCAAACCTCCAGGAAGGTTCTTGAAATCGTCCCTAAATTTATGGATACTCACTAAAGAAACTAATTACAAGTTTCTCCTATTGTGTTCAGTCATCTCTTGACTTAGTTCGATTTCAAAAGATCTTCCAATTCCAAAATTAACAAAGATGACAACTAAACGATTTAGTTGGGTTGCGCTATCTAAAGCTTAGGATTGACCCAAAAACAAAAAACAGAGATGAACAAAACAAAACAAGAAAACTAAAATTAGAAGTATATACGACAAAACAATCCCAACCACTCTCTCATACAATAAGTATCAATTGAATTGCAATGTTAATCAGCGGTCGACTCACCATGTTAAATATGAAAATGAAAAAACTCAAAAATTATATATTTCTTCACTCTTATCTTTTAAAATTAAATTATTGTTAGGAATGCTCTATAAATACACAAAGGTCCACCTTTTTACTACACAAAGATTAATTGTTTAGGAAAAAGTATTGAAATATGTATCAAATAAAATTTTGTTTTACATGCCCTAAATGTTAAAAATTGTCATTTTATCAGAATTCAATGGATATCACTTATGCATAAAACCACTAAATTATTAATGTCAATTTATTAGTAAAGTAGTATTAGTAGACATCTTTGTCATTATTAGCAAAATCAAGTTTTTATCATTATTAGCAAAATCAAGTCTTTATCATTATTAGCAAAATCAAATCTTTATCATTATTAGCAAAATATCAATTAACTCTCTATACTCGAAGGAAAAAGTCAACACTTACTTATTTTCAATAAAAGAAAATTAACATAGAGAAATTAGAATCAATTAAGGTCTGAATTACATAATCCCACACATTTTCTTGTTTTGAACTTACTTCCAAACTTATCGATCAAATTGATCAGTTAATATTCAGTAATTTCAAGGGGGAAAATCAGTCGGGCACAAACTCCAAAATATGTTGTTTTCCAGAAAGATACCAAACAATTGTTACACGAAAACAATTGCATTATTCATACATTACAAATAATATGAAAGATAAATACTTACATTGACTTGGTAATTCTAAAATCATACTCATCTGTTTCTACTGTCATAACAAGGGGGAGGATTCAAAATTTAAATGGTCTTTACGCTTTTCAACCGCATCCAGACTGTATACCAACTCTCACATATCTTACTTATATCCATTCTCTGTCACAGCCCAATACATATTTGGACTGTAACCAAAGAACGCTGGAGTGATACACCTATATTTAAAGCACCACCCAGGATAATGAAGGAAAGAAAAATAGACTACCTCAAGAAAGCGGTTCCAGTGTTGACAGTTCTTCAAATCAAGATTAGTAACATCCTTTGCGTACCTAAAATGGGATCCATTTCAGCCCAAAGCAAGATATTTGATAATACAATTCAAAAGATTCTCTTAGGGAATAAACCTCAGAGCAGTTTGAATTAAAGAGGAGTCATCAACCGAAGGATCCCCACCATCAACTGTATCCCACGGGCCCCCAATTGCCATTAGAGAATTATTCTTTTTAAGAACAGCAAATCTAAGCATATTGCAAAAATGGGGAATGCGGTCATCGTAGATTCTTTCAGATGACAGCTCTGCCTGAGCATTTTGGCTAAGTCCACTCATCAAAATAACCTGAAAACAGAAGAATAAAAATGAAGGCAGAACTAAAGGTTCCACCTATACATGATGGCACGTATATGCTAAACAAGTGTTGTAAAGCTTTACTCCAGCAGTTACAAATTGGATGAGCAATACGTAACAATTCCGAAATATATATAATAAAAACGGAACACTAAGCCAACAGCCTTCTTGGTTGGGGGGAACATGAAGGTCTTTAAGCAAAGAGTGGAACATCAAGCTAAAAAGTTCCAGTGCATCTTTGCACAAGCAAAAGATAGTGCATACTGGTGCAGAAACAGGTGGCGGCTTTGATTATCTATGTAATTGATACAGATCCTCAAACTGCAGAACAGTTCAGATTAGTTACCAACCACTAGACTATAAAATTGTACTCTAATGCAATGGTTGAAAAAGAATGGAAGTACTCTAAGTAGATGGGTAAATAATTAATTTCAGCTCCCGGTTATATAATAAACAGTTCAATAATCAGGAAAGAAGGTTTACAAATGAACACATGAATGAAAAGTCAGTGCTATCTTCTGTTGACTGATTAGAAAAGATATTAGCAAGAAATAGGTAAAGCAAGCTTAAAGAAACTTAAGCATTGGGATATGTATTTATTGGAGACGTAATCAAGATCTTAGTCCTATCAATGTGATGAAACCTAGTAGCAGGACTATAAGGTGAGTTCCTTTACACTCCATCAGGAGTATTATTTGGAACTTGCGTATCGTATCTGAAAAAGAAAATAGAGGGCTGTGGACTTCCACTCATAAGTCTTCTCTTAGAAATGCATCTAACGCCGCATAAAATGGAGAACGAACTAATGCAGCAACTACCTTATTATATACATTTATCAATCTAAACAGGCTATGTATGTGTCGAATGTTGAAAGGCATGCGTCTTTCCAAAGCTGCAGATGCAGTTCAAGATGCAAGCGTCCATTGCAGAAGCTAAGATTGATTATCAATCTAAACAGGCTATGTATGTGTCGAACGTTGAAAGGCATGCATCTTTCCAAAGCTGCAGATGCAGTTCAAGATGCAAGCGTCCATTGCAGAAGCTAAGATTGATTATCATAATGATATTGTGCACATAGAAGAAACAACAATGAATCTGATAATTTACCTTGGCATTCCAGATGGTAGTTTGTCCTCCAGCTTTTGAAATGTCAGCCGCGGGCAGTGTAGAAGGCAATGTTTTACTCTCTGCAGCAGCCTCTTCAACAAAGTCATGCTCAAAACTATTTCATCACAAATAAAAAGAATTACTAAGAGTACATGATGTGTTAATCACAACAATATTTAACATTTGCACCAAATAATCTGTTTCACATGATGGATGCATCAGACTTCTAGCACAGAGAAGCCTTTTTGAACAACACAAGATTAGATCAACAGAATTTAACAAGCTACTTTAGCTCTTTAGTTGAGACCATACAATTAGTCTGCAGAGGAAAATTGACAACTTGAATAAGTGCCACCAAGACAAGGACAGAAGAAATTTACCTTACAGGAGTGGACAAAGTGATCTGTAGGTTCTTCTTTGGCCAGTGTACAGCCACCTATAACCAGCCAAATTGGTAATCAAATAAAGCAGCTGATGTATGAAAACACAATATTATCAGAAGGTACTCATACCTTTGAGCATTCAGGAGAAATATAGAGTCGGGGATATCGCTTGTCCAATGACAGATAATCCCTCTCAGCTTCTACAAAACTGAATGAAAAGACCTGCAAAAAGAATGTAATGATTGAGCACGTTACTGAAGATTAGAATACATTGCAGCAGCATTTTAACGTAGTTACTAAGCCTTCAGTGTGTTTGCCACTATATCTCAAAAGAAAATGGCCTTTGCGATGATGATCTTAACAAGAAACAGAAGACCCATCTTCAATTATGTAACAGCAGTGGTGGAGGAAACAATAAAAATGATTCTTGTATAGAAAAATGTAGGTCTGAGTGTGAATAACAGGCACTATGAAAGGAGGCTCAAGACTGAAGAGCCTATTTTGACCAATAAGGACTAAGAAAGTCTATTAGGTTATAAAATGACATGAAAAAGGATATCAACAAGCTCCGCTGTGTACGAAAACTCAAAAATAGACTTAACAGTATAATAATCTCAAGCAGTCACGGGCATGTATAGGATTGAATGAGCTATAGAAGAAGGATAGGGTAACAAGGCATCAAGAAGATCAGCTATGGAGAAATGCAACTGTGGTGAAAAAAACATCAGAGCAGGCAGATTAGTGGCATATGGAAGAGAGTACAAATTCTCCCGGAAGCAAGAGTTAGAAAACAAAAGCATTCAACAATCATAGCCCTAAGTTAAGAGTGACTGCCAATAGACGAAGTCAGTGTTGAGGCCCTTCAAACGAATCCAACATAAAGACGTAATGAATGAGTCTGAACATCACGCAACAGCTGCTGTTGCACAGATGTTGTACCTTGCAGGCATATTCTCTCTTCTTTTCTTTAACAGGGGAATGAGGCCTTCAGCATTATAGAACACCAAGTTAGGAGGGCTGCAAGATAGAAAAGCTTCTATACATACAGAACTAATACAGGATGCAATTAAATAGGATCCACCTATGCAAAGCTTCACGATGTGGGGATTCTCGCCGCAGAGATCTGACATCTTTTGCCAAAGAGGAACCTCGGCGGTCCCTAGAGACTCGAAGAGGAGTTCGTTCACGCTTCAAATCAAGTCCGCGTTTGTGCTCTCGATCTCTCTCCTTTTCCCTCCGCTCTCGTTCCCTTTCACGCTCCTTTTCTCGTTCGCGTTCCCTTTCACGTTCTCGTTCGCGTTCCCTTTCACGTTCTCTTTCACGTTGTCTTTCTCGCTCTCGTTCTCGTTCGCGTTCCCGTTCGCGTTCACGTACACGATCCTTCTCCCTTTCTCTTTCTTTCTCTCGCTCACGCAAGTAGTTCCTATCTTTCTCTCTTTGTTCCAGCTCCCGACCATATGTTGCTCTGTCATCTTTCCACTCATCAACTCGCAGATGACTAACACGTCCCAACATGCCAGTTTGATGATCTAATTCACGTGAGGTTCCACGGAGCCCCTTCCCTGCTCCATAGTCCCTACCTGGAGGTAAGCTCACTCCATAGCCAGGATTTGTGGAACTCCGAGCATAAATAAGATCATCAACGCTTCTCTGTGGAGCTGCTCCTAAAATTGATGTAGAATGCTGTCCACTATACGATGAGCTATTTAGCATTGATAAATTACGGGATTCAGGGTCAATTCTCCCACCATATGCAATAGGATCTTGGACGGGATGGTGAACTGTTGTCCTTGCTGCGAGGTAATCAGCTTGTCTGCCAGAAATTGTTTTGCTACTCAGTGCACTAGATTTAGTTCCACTCAATGAATCTGCACACAGATTTGCTGTGTGCAAGTCCAGTATCAGAATTCAGAATTCCCTTTAATCACATTCATAAGGAATTCCTTGATAAGCCACATTTTCAAAAGACTTTTTAATCACTATAGGTGCAAGATTGAATACATGCATTACTCCGATATAGCTTTTGGTAAAAGCAAACTACTAAAAAACTAATATCACTAATGTAGGTTAAAAAGAATGTTAGCCTAATGTACCTAGCTCCTCCATCAACAGCTGCAGACTGCAGTGTACGGGCCTTTAGCATCTCTTCTTGCCTAAGCACCGTTGCTTGCTCCGAACGATCATAAAGCTTGGACTGACAAAACATAGAATCAATATTCCAAACAAAATTAGATGCTTTATCTGAAAGGTACAATGAAAAATAGATAAGACGCAGCTAACATAAACAAGATAAAACACGCTACAAGAGGTACAAATGGAAGTGTATCACATTGTTCAACACCTGATGTTCATGGCCAAAAGCAACCGACTCCACATATCTATTAGCTGTTTCAGTTGGTAAATCCCTCCCCATATATGCACTATGGCGCTCAGCATATTGGCGCCTGTCAACTGGCAGATATTCAGATGTTCTATCTGAGTATAATTGGTCAACTTTCTGACCATAGCCACGACTTGATGATGAGACATATTCACCAGCAGTGAACTTAGGTGACTCTGGCATGGATGATCCATAATTACTCCGGCCTTCTAAAGCAGTTGTTACAGATCCCTTCGTGCCCATTGGAGAAATCTAAAAAGAGAATAAAATTCACCATGATGGGCTGACATTTTAAAAACTGGAAAAAAAACTGAACTAAAAAAGAACCAAGTAACCGAAAGGTATCTCAAGCTAGGAAGAATAAGACCAGTGCGGCTCTTCCACTCAAGACATGAGGCCAGATACTTCCAGAAACATGTATGAGATATTAAGAATTAGCATAGGGCTAAATCATGTGTAAAACAGCCAGTTAAGCAACAGAGAAAGGCACCAAAAAGGGAGAAATTCTATGGAAAAGATCAAAATTCCGTTTACTTCTGACGCCTCAATCAGAATCCATGTAGGATGGATCAGCATACAAGACATCATATCAAACCGACACCAGCTACAAATTCAACTGTTCGTACTATAGGCTATTAACAATGCCAAATTTGTCAATCATTATATACAAGAAGAACATGTAGCTACCGGAAAAATAGTACATAGAGCTTTGGTGAAACCTAAATGACAATTAGAAAGCTCATCAGTACCCAAGTTTGACGCCCCAAAACTTTGTTTAGCTTGGAGAATGCTTATTTTCCATCATCTCACTCGAACGATAAAAATGAAATACACTCGAATACAAGATCTCAAAGATATACTCATCCATCATGAATCTTTAGGATTTCTTGGGAATATAATGCTAATGATCTTAGTTATAGTTAGGACTTTCTCAATTTGAGTTATAACAAGACCTTCCAGAAATGGCCCTATATACATAACAAAAGTTTTATCCAATACAAGTAAAAGATTATGATTATAGTTCAGCTCTGCAAGATCAAAGCACTTTCATGTGTGTTACAGCATGCTTCAGAGGTCAGACCTTGCCCCGACAGGATAAGGTGAACCAAATTCAACCCCTGAAAGCTAAACTGAAGTCCACCAATAGAAACAATAACAACAAGCCAAAAAACCATATGTCGACCATCATGCATTCCAGCACATTCTTTAAATATTGATGGAATTACATTAGTTTAGCCACTTATCTGTATAAAGTAGAGCAGATCTACACTCTTCATGCAACCCTGTGCATGCCTGCAACTCTTGCACATTATTTGGCACTAATTCTGCCCATACAATACGTTTTTAGTTGATTCTACATGGCAATATGCACTGAATAATGACAAACAGATATCTTCTACACAGCCGTGATCAATCCCCTAACTAAGGAGTCACATTCTAAAAAGCACTTACCCATTACCAAAATAATTACAAAAGTAAGAAAAACAGAATACTACAATTTGACAAGAAATTTATTACGAAAAGTTGGTGAAAGAAAACTGGTAAATGTAGACGCCAACAACCTGCTGTGCTCCAGAACCATAGACCGAACTATACAACCCGCTATAATGCTGTGGAGGCGGCACTGAAACTGTTTCTGCTGCTGCTGAAGGGTGCCCATGAACATGACCATGAGTTCTATATCCACCCAATTCTGCTTCTTTGTGACCTCCCCCTAATAGGCTCGGAGCTCCCAACTGCAAGGAGGAATAAAACAAACGATAAATACATAAAACAAAAAAAAAAAAAAAAATACGTCGCGTGATGCGCGGGCCACTTGTTGCCCCTTCAAACGGCAATCATAAACAATTACATGAAAAAACTAATTCGCACTAGAGATATGGGCAACATACGTTTTGCGGGGCGTAGGAAGATTGCGAAGAGTAGGGCTGCTGTTGGCCATAGCCACTGCTTCCTCGAGAGGAATACATGTTCATACAACGAAACAAAAATCAGAAAAACATGCAAGTGTATGAATAATACGAATTTCGAAAGAAGAATCCGATTGAATTTGCGCCGGCCGTGCTCAAGGAGACGAAGGAACAATCACATCAGATGGCTGGTGCGAAGTGAAAGGGGGAAGATGAAGTAGGTAAATTGAACCCTGAGCCCTAGTCTTGGTGCGATATATATACTGTATTCACCCGCGGGTAGTACCCGCTGCCCGGAGACCGGAAAATGGATATAATTTTTGATAAATTGCAGTTTGCACCCTCAGGTTATATCAATTGACACTTGAGCCCTAATCTTCTAAGGCTCTTCCATTGATTAATGAAACGTAATGTAAATTACGACGTGTTCCCTGATATTTTCTATAATTATATATACTTTTCGTTATTTGAAAAATTATAAATGCTTCCCTAAAATTAATAAACGTCTAACATATATTCCTCATGACAGTCTATTATGTGGAGGTACCTGTTAGACAGTCGTTAATTCAAGACGACTATTGCAATTTTTCAAATAATAAGATAATATGTGTAATTATGTTAAATTTCATGAAAATCCATTATAATTTATTCTGAAATAAATATCAATGTTTTTGTAACCAAAGGAAATTGGTGATTGTTCGAAAATAAATTAGGCTACATCTGAATTGATCAGTTTAAAATAATGCAAAAATGTTTGAATAAAGGGTTTTAAATTATTTTATATCATACAAAATTAAAATTCTTTAATAATCAACAAGTTCAAGTTGAAAGATCATAAAAACTTGTAAATTTATAATTATAATAAATACTTAGGTCATTTGGTGCAACCAAACTACTTTTTGAAAAAATAATTGACCCAAACTAGCATATGATATATTTTAATTAATAAATAACATTAAAAAATAACTAACAAAACAAACAAGTCGATTAACATAAAAAAATAATTGACATATTATTTTTTTAACTATTTATTCTTGTGTTGTAACATGATTGATTAGGGTAGTTACCTCTCGATTAAATCATTGAACAGGTATAAATATGGTTCGATTTTAGAAAATATTAATTAATGAGAACAATTTTAAATTTAATTTATTTTAGTGTTATTTTACTTATCACTTGAAGAAGGTTCGCCTGTGCTTTCTTGTGAGATGCATCTCATCTCACTTCATTCGACAAGTTAAGATAGTGTTTGGTTATGGAAATAATTCTCTCATTTGAAATATATATATATATATATATCAAGCACATTTTACTACTTCAAAAAATACACATAGCATAAACTATAATCACTGCATTTTCTTTATTATCTAATACTCGTTACACATCACATCAGTTGTCATCTTTATTAGAATAAATACAATTTTGATATGTCAATAATATCCGAAATGATTAATATTTATAGTGTTAACCAGCTTTTTAAAGCATTTGTATATTCATTAATGGAAAATGATGGGATTTTACGATGAACAACGACCCATCTAAGGATGGCAATGGGTCCGGTTTGGTCTCGGACCCGCCCCGATTGGGGGTGGATTTTGATGTTTTAAATGGGTCTCGGGACAGGTTCGGGTCTTAATAATTTGGCCCCGGACCCGTCTCTAACCAGCCTTAGTTACTATTATTTTTTTATATTTTTTGTATTATTTATATATACGTATATAAAATATATTTGTACATATACAAAAATATGTATAATTTATTCATACGTATATATAAGACATAAGCCTAATAGTTTTATAAATCAAAACAATTATATTAATAGTTTTATAAACATTTTAATGTTTTTTATAAGTAGCACATCTAATATTTTATATTTAAATGCTAAAGCATGCATATATAAAATTACAAAAATATATTAACCTTTATTTAATATTATTGTTTCATATTTATAAGGTTATGGTAATATTATTTTAAAAAAAATATATTTTTTTAATATTTTAAAAATACTAATCGAGTCCACCAGGTCCAACCCGACGGGTCCCGGGTCTAGAATTTTATTGGCAGGGGGGGTCTCAGGTTTTGACAAACCCATACCAGACCCGTTCTGTTGCCATCCCTAGGCCCATCACGCCAATAGTGTGAGAGGTTGGGTTCTAAAAAATGATCATCTCCATAGTTAAAAACAAAACGAACTTCATACACCATGTTTTGATTTTTCACCAATTTAAACGCTTAAAAATGCCTACTTACGTCAACTACAAAATGAAAAGAACATATATTATACATGCAAGAGAAAATTCAACTTATTATCAAATTATACATAACTCGTTTAATCCAACAATGAATTTGTAGGGTTATAAAATGTATCAAAATGAATTACTATGAAAATATTTTTTTTTCGATTGACCTAAACTCGTCAATTTGCATAAATAGATTTCGTGAAGTAGTACAACTAACCAAATTGAATTAAAACTAATTGTTAAGATCCAAATATTTATAGAGAAAATATACGTTCAATAATAGTTTAGCCCCAATTTACTTACAGGTTTGCAATAAAGAATTATAATAGAAGTAGAGCAATAAATAAGATCATGTTCAAAGGCAAGGATCTCAGAATCTTCAGAAGAATACTCAATTGATGGAAGGGATCAAAAGAGATCAAATTTGAGCAATTTTTCAAGGATTATGAAAAGTTGGCGCTAGCCTTGATATTATTAAAGTTACTGACGTAGAATGGTAAAGTCAAGATAAGGATCATTCTGTCATAAATTATATAGGACACTATTCACAAAAGTGAAAGATATTTATCCTCAATAGTGTAAGACACTATCATCAATTATAGAGGGCACTATTTAGATTTATATTATTTTTAGTCGTAAATAAGTTAATTTATCCTTTTCATTTGTACCCTATATATAGGTTTCCTTATTCAGTTGTAAGCAAGCCTTCAGAAGTCTTCGTGCATTGACCCAGAAGCATTTGTCGTTTCCTTTCCAACAATAAAAATTCCCTTACTCAGACTGGCACACTGGGATTGCATGGGGTAGCAAAAGGTGGTGGGGTAAGCACTTGTTAAACTTGGCTTTTCGTGCTACGTTGGTAGCGTTGGTGTACTGCATCTGGAATGAACGAAACAATAGAAGATTCAAGAACTCATATATGAGGCCAGGGCACTTTCAGGTCAGATTGTAGAGCTGATTCACCTTCGTATTCTTAGCGTGTTGTATCATTGTATTTGGCACATTGCTTGGTCTAACTCATTTGTGTAAATGGCCAGCTAGTGGCTTGGATGGAATATAAGTTGTATATTTTCTTTATATGACATTAAAAAAAAAAAAAAGAAAACTCTATATTTTGGAGCACGTTTAATACCTGTGAGTTTTCTTATTTAAATTTTTGCATTATTAAATCTTTTATTTGATGATTAGCCCAATGAGAGGCTAAACTGTTGTTGTTGAATTATCCATGTCAACTGAAATAGCAGAGCAATGATATTAAAAAAAAAAGAATATTTTAAATATATGATAAATATAAGAGGTTTGAATAAAAATGATTTAAGGCTTAAGTGCTCATTTGGGTCATAGAGTTAAATTAATAGTATGGATGAAGTCCATGTTGCCATTGCCGCACACTATTGCCAAAGGATGGCGTTTAGAGTTTTTTTTTTTTTGACGTTTTGGACTGAGTTCATGCTTATTAGTTCAATAAAATGTAAAATGTTCCCATACTTGTTCTTTCAAAGTTTATATATCTTCTTTTATATTTGTCATAGTTTAAAATATTCACAAAAATATAAAAATCATTTATTCTGCTATATTCCGCCTTATGCCTATATGATTGGATTCTATGGCGATTTATCGATCCTCCACAACTTTAGACTATGGTATTAGAATCATGTTATCAAAGTTGACAGGATAATTCAACAATATTTATTTACTTTGCATTATTATTATGATTATTATTATTTCTAACTTATTCGTTTTTTATTTCCATGGCTTGGTCGACGTAGAATATCAATATCTACAATTTACATTACTTAATGCCCTTATTTTCTTTTGGAATGTATTAGGATACAAATTTATTAATATAAGATATCATTAATCACAATTGAGTTTTGTATTTATAAAATTTAGGATAAGTTACAACGGGTTCTCATAAGATTTAATATAATTATAAATAATCCTCGTTATTTAAACAATTATAATTACCCGATAAAATTAATGATCGTCTAATAAATACTCGTTCTGACAGTGAATTGCAGGAATATTTATTAGACAATCATTAATTTCCAAAAAAAAAAATTTATAATTATTTAAATAATAATAAGATATATATAATTATGATAAATTTTAGAAAATTGCATTATAATTTACTCCAATATTTAAATAAATTAAGGGTAGGGCCGTATTCATATTGGATTTGGTTAATTTCGTTATATAGAGAAATATTGTGAAATTGATTTTAGAAGTTGCACAAAGAACCCTCTCTCCTTTATCGCCCGGTTCGGAGCTTTCCGCCAGTTTCCAAGGGCGACACCCGCCGCCGCTATCGCCATCGCCGTCTCTACCCGTCATGGCCACTAGCACTGGCAGCTTTTTTACTTGCTGCTGCACTCGTTATAGTTCCAGAAATGTTGATAATTCTCTCTTCCCCAAATACAGAAGGCGGAGCGCTCAATTTCCGTTGTCCATTTCGTTCTCTTCGTTAACTTATTCGCTTTCTCGGCCGGTTTTAGCTAAATCATTGTCGAGTGGTGATAAAAACAGCAGTATTTCCAGTAAAAAGGAACAAAAGGTGGAGGAGGAGGAAGAGGAAGTGGAGGAGGAGTTGCCATGGATACAGGAGAAGGCTTTGGATTTGGTGGAGTTCACGGGCTCCGTTACACAGGCCATTCCGGGCCCGCGTGTTGGCCAGAGCTCCTTGCCTTGGGTTCTGGCTGTCCCTTTGGCTTATCTTGGCATCACCTTCGTCATGGCCTTTGTTAAGACTGTCCGCAAGTTCAGCTCCCCCAGGGAGCAACGCCGCAAATTGGTTTGTCTTCTAATGATTTTTAAGTTATTCAACTCTCATTTTATGCAATTTCAAAGGATAAATACAGTGCTTTGAATTTTTTGGATGTGTATTAGGATATTGGTTTTGTTCTGTCGGCTCTTTCCGAATGCTGTTCATGAGGGAATGGAGTATGAGTTGTATTATGTTTATAAGAGTGTCTTTATTCATCCTCAATCGTCTTACTCTTGTTGATGAAAGATGAGGACATGATGTATGATACATCAACAAAGGAAATGAAAATATAATGATGATGAGAAATGCTTACTACAAATGGTTCTAATGATTGCCAAACAGCACTATAAGACATGTAGACGAGGAAGTAAACATGGAGAGAAGCTAAGGCCTTTTTCACTTGTCTTCTACATTGGGTAGATCAGGAGATCTAAGCTGCTAAAACTATCAAAATAACCTCAAGTCAACGTATGAGCTATGAAACACAAAGTATAATAGTAACTAGAAACGGAAATAATTATCTTTTTCTTGCTTCTCTAACTTTCCCAGGTTTCTTATGAAGTACAGTAATATTCAGTGCTTTAGAGGGAAGATGTGCTCTCCCTTTCTGCCTCCCCCCTCCATCCTCCTTCCTCTCCGTTTCTGTAGACCAAATAGAACATTGCAACTTCAAACCCGGACGTATCGCTATTTTTCTTGATTTTATTTCTTAAGTAAATCAAAGGGGAAAAGTTTTTCATCTCACGTTTTCCTTGTTTGGCTGAGTGAATTGTAAGATCCTGTTTAAATTGTTAGATCTATTAGTTTTTGTAGCACTTTCTTCATGCAAATCTTGCCAGTGGCAGGATTCTTTGAACAAATGTAGATATCGTCTGAAGTTTGTTGACTTAAACATAATTGACATGCTATTTTAGTTCTGTTGAATAAGATAAGAATGCTAGGCCATTCCTCAGTAGAAGGGACATATTCTCAACCTATTAAGCAATATAGCTGGTTCCATTGACTACTTGCAGCATTCTGGGTTCCCCCATGCATTGATATATGTTTTAACTATCATGTTATATAGATAGTTGCTAATTTCTCATGTTGTCTTGTTAATTAAGCTATGCCATTACTGCATGATCTATATTTAGAACTCCATAATACATTTCCATTCCACAATAGTTATGTGACAAAGGTAATCTTTTTTCAGGTTAATAAAAATGCTATGTTATGCAAATCTATAGATGAGCTGTTTGAGAAAGGAGCAAATGAAGTAGACCAATCAGCTTTAGAGGGACTGGTGCAAAAGGTGAGTTATTTAGCAGACATGCCGTACACATTGATCTTGAATGAGTTCCATAAGAGCTATTAATGTGTCTCTAGCAAAGGTGCAGAAGTCAAAATAAAATTTCTGTTCTTGATGTCTATTTTAATTTTATGATATCAAAAGCTAATTGGTTGTTGTTTATTTCAGCTCAGGCATCACCTATAGGTTCTGGCTTGTACACTTAGAAGCATGAAATGAGTCATATACAAAGACTTCATTTACTGAAAAATATTTCCTTTTACTGGTTTACTTGTTGCAGACCTCTGTCCTGAAAAAGTGAAAAGTGTTTTCATGTGATACCTCCGCATTGGAGAATCATACCGCCTGTTTAAGTATTTGGAATATTTATTATGTTCTATTCAAAAGCTGCAAATTGGCATTAATCTGATAACGAAATAATCTAGTAGCATATACTTGGGGCGGGGGTGGGTAAAGAGATTTGGTGGCAAATGTGTTTTGACCTCTATCTATAAGTATCTGAGTAAAGGACTCAAAAATCTCAACATCTTTGAAGCGGACAAAAGGGATTAGAAGCAATAATTGCAAATTGTTTGTTCATTTTTCAAGAAATCGTATCTTGAAGCTAATTTTGATATTAAGACGACCATACATTTGTATATATTTAAGATTAATAAAATCCTTGATTTATTTGTGTTGTTAGTCTTGTTGTACTGTAGCTTGCAGTGCTCGAGGTGATCAGTCAATTGATCACATTAAATATGCAAAACTCCGATGGAGATTTTTTTTCTCACTGCTTTACGGATTTCCATGACAATTAAGATAAGTAGCTGCAGAGAAATCAATATTGTTTTAGCGAAATCTCTTCAGATTATATAAGACCTGGAAAGCTCCAATGTAATTAAGTTGTTATATGCAAGAGAGACAAAAAAGTTGGTGGCTTTTACCCTTGCAAATTGTGTTAATTCATATCTTCTAAAATTGCGTTTTGGCCTTTAAAAAGGTGATGTATTCTTGTTATTTTTCTTTCACATACCTGCATCTTCCTGTTGGAAAGGCTGCAAGGTGGAGGAATATGGGTGTGGTTGAGGATATTATATTCGACACTGTTATACGTTAAGCTTGAATGTGGATCATAGATGCCTGTGATCTATCAGTTTGATATTGAATATATTTCCTGGTTTTGTTAAATCAGAATATGTACCGTGCTTTTTCAATTGACCTCTGTTATGTTTGTCATAAACACCATAATATTGCAAACTACTTGATCTCACCGCATCGCTCTATTTCCAGACAGGGTTTGGCATGGAAGAGATTTTTCGGAAATACATTCGTTATGTGTTAAACGAGAAGCCATTTAATCCAGAGTTGGTATCTAACTTGATCCAGCTCAGAAAAAGTTCAATGTTGGATGATTCCCAAGTAGCTGGAATTCTGAATGAGATTTCAAGAAGGATTGTGAAAGAGAAAGGTAGGTCAAAACTGCATCAGCTTGATGTAATTTTTGGTTAAAATTGTCCTCCGTTGGACTGTCCTAAAGGCTATTCTTGATCCTAAAACTATACTCTTGCGGTTTTTTGTTCTGCAATTTAATAGGTTTCTGTGAACTTGCAACTAAGTAACATGACTATGTGATTGTCAAGTCAACTTTGAAAATATAGTACATATGTGCTAGTATTTTTTGCTGATGTAATCTCTAGTTGGACCCATGAAGGATGTGGAGGGAGATTTGGACAGTGATTTTAGCTGCTTTTACACACTTGCAAGGGATCAACCAAAGAGGAAAATAGATTTATGACACTAATATGTCAACAAGGCATGTCCTTTTACTAATTCAGAACATGTTCTCATTTTACAGGTCCAGTGGTCATGGATATGTCAGGATATTCTGAAAAGGGTTTCAAAAGAAAACTTGCCGTGCAAGCTCTTTTTGGAAAGGTGTATTATCTATCTGAGGTAAGGTTCTGCTCTTTGCTTATGCTAGCATTTTCATACCCTCATTATTTTGGATGTTGCATGAAATGCCATAATTGGCAATTTCACAATAAGTTTTTCCTTTATGTTTGTTGAATTAACAAAATAAAGACATCTAGGGTTAGGAATCATGCAGCTCCCTGAAAACTAATGGCCCACTAGTATTACTTGTATCAAAGTATCATTAGATGTAATATAACTTACATAACCATTAAGACAATCATGGAGAACCCAATTGAAATAACTCTCTCAATGCTATTTCAAAAATATCTTAGGCGTACAATTATGTACATATCCTTTATAGCTCCTTGTCTCCAGAATATATAATTAGGTTTATGCTCGTTCCTTGAGCAAAAATGAACAGGTTTTCCCTGACTGAGCTGAAGCAGTTTCAGGGCAAATGTGGTATGCTATCAAAGTTTCAGTAAATTTCAGGCCGGTCTGTTTCAAATGGTAGTACGTGGGGCTAGTTTTACTGATCAGTAAAGAACAAAGTTGACTGGATCTGAGTGGACTGTGTCTGATGATGTCTACAGACATCTCAGGCTGGTCCCAGCTTGAGATTGCTTAAATGTCTATTTTAGGCTGATTTGATTTACTTATTTCTTGATGAGTCCTAAAATTCTCAAGTACCTTAAACATTAGCTAATCATTGTTCTCTCTGATGGGCCAGCTGCCTGAGTTCTGTTCAAGAGACAGCTCCTTAACTGTTAAGGAGATATTTGGGGTAGCAGAGTAAGTATCTCTTTCCCAAATTTTAACAAACATGATTCCACTCAATCCACATTCGGTACTGGTGATGATTGACACCTTTGTCGTATGAAATCTCTTTCAGTGAAGATGCTGAGAAGCTTAGGCTCCACACTGTTTCAGAAGCTGGGGATATGGATTCACTAGAAAAAATGATTGACGGTTCAGATTCAACGGACTCAAGCGATGAATCTTGAAACGTGTCTTCATGCTGGATCCATCCCGTTGTTGTGGTTCAAGGCATACTCCAATAGAGGGGTAATCTAGTTTATATGAGGAATACTTGAGAATCACACAGTGAATTTTTGCAATATTAGCACTTTACCTAGTTGTACAACGGAATTCGTTTTGTCCGATTGAGTCTGTTTCATCCTATGAGTTCTTTGCTGCAGGATCATGCGGATCTAAGCTTGATCTAGTGCTTTGTACATCAAAGTTTCCGAACAAAATCTTGTGAGGAAAGCCTACCTCAATGATAAGCTAGGGTGATACAATTCATTCACCTAAATATGCGTTTTTCTCATTGCGTTTGTGATATGTTCCATTCTATAAGTAGAAGTTCATTTAAGTAGATATATACAGGCTTTGTTCTTTCAGGTTCGGATTTAATCACTGTCCCACACGAAATACGATAGATAATGAGGGCCCATCAGATAAGTATGTGTAAACTCCACTTTGTCCTTATTTTGTGCGGACAAATTTGGCGGAGGAGAAAAGCTAGCCTGTGGGTAGGGGTGGTGACTGATTGCCGGAAGATGGGCTTTTAAATGATGACAGGCTGCTTGCTGGACGGAGGAGATAAAGAGGAGAGGGAGTCTAGACCTAGAAATGAGGGATGCAATGGGGGCGTGTGAGAGCACGTGCCGTCGTTGATCCCCAACTGCGATGGTTGGGGATGTTAGGAGCTGGATGCCGGTGGTGGTCGAATTCTCAAGGGAAATCCCCCTCTTTTTTCTTAATTACATCCAAAGGTAAAATCGCCAATTCCTTTTCTTTTTTCCAAATTTTTTGTCATCAAATACAGTCAAGTAAACTCCCCACTATTAATTCATAATTTTTTTTTGAGATACATTTAGTTTCACTTCATCTTATCACCCGTTTAATCCATACCAAAAAGTAAATGAGGTCTTAAAAACTAAAAGTGACGTAATTATATCAATATTGTTAGAGTAGGTGATTAGAAAGATAATAGGTTTGACATTTTATAATTTATTTAACAACTTGATGTAATGTAATATTATGTAATGAATAAAATAAGTGTTCATTAGTATTGGTATCTTCTTTGTTGTACTCATTTTACATATGTTAAAATGGTGTTTCACATATATCACAAACAAAGCCCACAAACCACGGTTAACAACTCATACAGTTGGACCACGCATTGGATGGTGGTCATGAAACCAACTGCTAAAGAGTTGAGTTTGAAATGCTCCAAGTCGAGGACCTCGAGACAGGGCATCGAGACTCCTATAGAGATTTACACCAAGAGTTGTATTCATTGAATGAGTGCCGTGTTTCATTGGCGAGAGCGTGGGACGCTTATACGATCTTGGTGGGTTGGTTGATTGGGTCGACACCGACTGAACTAACTCGCGGGGATAATCATATAGAAGCCTTGGAAGCTTGATCGGTATGATTGGATTTCCCGGTTCCAATAGTACGGGAGTAGCCCTCAAACTTAAGGAACCATGACAGTCACGTACAAAGGATGGTTGTATCTTGGATCTGGCGAGAGGTGATCATTCTGTAAGATGATCATTATAAGCCTTGTCCAGTGCAGTCAGAATGTGTAGCAAGGACGATGGGTTCCAAGAAGAGGATCCGTCCCCTGTCAGTATGAGATAGAGGTATCTTCTATGCACTCGGAGACACGTTCATGCTGCTTAAACTGTAGCCACAGTGGTTGGTCGAACAGGAAATGGTTTCCTGTGTCGATGCAATGAGGCATGCGTAGTCTCAAGTATTAAGCATAGATACCTAGTCAAGGATGGGAAACGACGGCCAATTCCATACCCTAGACAAGGCCGGGAGACGGTAGACGGAAGGACCGTACCCGTACGAAATCGGCGCCTAAATGTTCACGCCAACATTCACCTAGTCTCTAGTGCCATGGACCATTGTTAGACGACCACCGATGGACACAGGCCCCTGTTGGACACGGGTCCAAGTCTAGTTGAGGGTGAACCTAAAGGGACACACACAAATCATCGAGAAGGTGGAGAAATTGACTTGGAGTCAATTTCGGAGGATAATAAGTAATTGGATTACTTAAGGGATTGTCCATTCGATGGAAGGATCGATATTGTATCGGGCCCTCGTTTAATTGGTAAATGAGATTTATCGGTTAATGTAGAGAGTCGAAAGATTGGGTCTTTTAATTGGATTAAAAGATCAATGGGAATTATTTAAGTAGATCTTATGTTAAATGGGATTTAATTTTTGGGTTTGTTGTAATTGGATTACAGTAGAACCCGGTCCGTTGTTGGTCAAGAGGTGTGTTAATTCCACTTTTGGAATATGAAGAAGTTGGACTTCTTCCCTATAGTGGTATGACCGAAAATTACCACTCTTGGAGAGGTAAAAATCGGCCATACATGGCCTTGATGAGTTTGACTTGTCTCTTTTGATAAGGGACAAATCAATTCCAATCAAGTCTCTCTCTTATGGTATGAGTAAATCATACCTTAAGAGATGATATGCTTGATTGATGAATTAATGGGATTGATTGGGATGTATCTAGACATTCTTGGATGAACCTGGATACATTCCAATAATTACATTAATTTTGTATATATATGAGTATATACAATCATCAAAGCAAGATAATTTATTATTCATCTTTTTTCTTGAACAAAGAAGAAAACACACGTGACATTCTCTCCTCTAATTTTCAGCCCCTCTCTACTCGTTCACATCCCCTTTGATTCTTCATTTGATCTTGGATCATTTGGAAGAACAAAATTAGTTCAAGAAAAGACACTAATACAATAGTATTCTTGTTTCTTGAAAATATCCTCTAGATCCGTTTTCTTCTAGCAAGAAAAACGTGCATCTCTTCCGGTGTGGTGTGGACTACTCTAAAGAGTTCATACGTTTGAACTTGGTGAGCATTTCCGGGGAGGAACAACGCTAGTAGCCGTGCAAGCGACAAAACTACAAAGGTAATTTCGATTTTACGTTTTCGTAGTTTGATTTTCATTTCCATGCTCTATGTACAATATATGTTTATAATATTATTATATCCTACATCGAACGCCCAGTTGAGCACCCAAGGGTACACCCCTTGGGATTATGTGATCATTGCTTTAGTTTTATGCAATTTCAATCGTTTCACGCTTTCGCTCGCGCTCCCATGCGTATCCGCTTGTCCTTCAAATATATAGTTAAAAATGGGGTAAAAGTAATAAAACATTTGTTTATGGTATTATTGTTGTTGGATGAGAAATTAGTGATCGAAGATGGAAAAAAATAGCCCTCTTAGTTCTTTTTATTTATTTATTATTATTATTAATGATTCTTTGTCTTCTTATATATATGGAGTAAGATTATAAGTATTTTTTGCATCTTATCATTATAAAGATATCTTATTGAAGTACTTTCTTAGTATTATAGAATTACAATATAAATAAATTTTGTCTGCAAAAGTAACACGAAGAAGAAAAAAGACCAGCGATTGTTGAAATGACAAGTTATTCTATTGTTGCCCATTGCATGTTTTTTCTTTTTAATGCATGTTGTGTAATAGAAAAAAAAAGTGAATTAAGTTAATATATTTACGCCATATTTACAAAGAGTCCTTGTTGGTCTGAATTTAGAGGGTGTTTGGCTAAGCTTTTTTAAAACATCTTATAAGCTCCTACATCTTATAAAATGTTTTAGGGGCTTATAAGATGTTGGATTTTATTTCGAAAATAAGCTCTTGAAGTGTTTGGATAAAATAAGTGTTAAAACTTATAAGATGTTTTCATATCTTATATGTTGTTAAGGTGTTTGGCATAATAAGGTCTTTTTATTGGTAAAATGACCAAAACGGACATGATACTATTAGAATCAAATAAATTGTTATTTTTGTTGACATATTTTGTATTTGAATATTTTTAAAATACTTTCATAAATAGTATATATTTTTTTAACTCTAAATAAAAATTAATAGATTTTTTTCAAAAACAAAAAATTGACAACTAATTATCTTTAAATTTTTTCATCGAAATAATATTAACATTCATGCTAGTCGAATATTAACATAGATATATAATTGATATTTTTTTTGTTAATTTCAATGACTACTTTTAACCATATTATAACATAATATCAGTAGCATGTTTTTTTATAATTATAATAATTAAAAATTAATATTAATTATGTAATAAATGGCATAATTACATAAATATGAGAAGAAGGGATGATATTATATATATATATATATATATATATAGAGAGAGAGAGAGAGAGAGAGAGAGAGAGAGAGATTTTTTTGTTGTTAAAAATATGTTTATTATGTTAAGGGTAAAACTGAAATATAGCAAATCAATAAGGTTATTTTTGTCTTATCAATTATCCCCCTGTGTTTTTAAAAATTCAACTAAAATTTTTCCCGTGTTGAAAAAATAGGCAAAAAATCTCATCTGTTTTCTTAAATATTGCACACGTGCCCCTCACTGTTAACTGAAGCTAAAGGTGTTAATTTTGTCAAAAAAACCATTATGCTCTTATTTATTCCATATCATTTTATTTTAATGATCGTTGGATCTTTTCTGATTACATAATAACCGTATGATATAATCAATCCATCTCAATCGTTTTATTTTAAATTTATAAGAGATTAATGTTCTAGATTTATCAATTTTGTTATACGTAATATTTATAATTATGAATTATAAAAAAATTCTTTATTTTTAAAAAATAAAATAATTAAATTAACCCTGACCCACCCCGCCACCAGGCTCCCATCCCCCTACCCTGCCGCCCACTCCAATCCCCCCTCGCCCACCACCCAACGCAGAGGGGGCGACGATGATACTGGCATAGTCGTCGTGGCCCCCCAACTTGGGTAACTGCAAACAGGCGGTCACTCAAATTTAGGCGACAGTGAAAACAGAAGTTGTTTTACGTCAAGATTCTCTTTTAGAAAAAAAAATCATTTTAAAATTTTAGTAAATTAAGAAAATAAATTATATATATAATTTAAAATTTTAAAAATAATTTATAATAATAGTATAATTTATTTAAATATATTTAATCTAAATAATGATTAAATTAGTTATAATATATAATTATTATAATTTATTAACACTTATTCATATAGATATTTAAATTTGTGAAATGAATTTTAGTATATTAATATTATATTGTGTTTTAATTTAATTTCTCAATGTAAATGACATATTTTTAAAAATTATATATATACTTTTTTGGTGTTTAAATATTTAAATAAATATATTTAAGAATAAAATTATTATTATTTTAGTAAGGATGAAAATAATAAAAAAAAAAGCTCATGGAAAGCACCTTTCAAACAAAAGAAACAAATGGGCTGACTTTATATAGCGATAAGGGTATTATTGTCATTTTGATTAAAAAATATAGTGAAAAACGGCCACAAACCATGCCATTTCGCACTCAACCTGCATGAAAGCCACATTCCATTAGTTTATAACGGGTGGAGGTTTTGCATAAGGTTTTCGAAATCACGGGGGTGTTTTTGCCTATTTTTAAAATATAGGGGCATTTTTAGCGCTTTCTAGAAAACATAGGGGAGTAAAGTGTAATTTGGCCCCATTATCTTATTTGTCACATTATTTAGTCGGTGATGGCCATGCATACTTCTTGCAATATTTTGGGGTAAACACATTATCCACAAATTCAATCACATTATGTCCAATAAAGTATGCAAGTAAACACGTAGTGCACTTGTCTGTCCACGTTCATGTTGGAAACAAGCAGTTTTTATAGGGGAAATACAATCACGTACACGTACGGAGGCGAATCGATCATCCAACAAGGATATGAGTACCCCAACCAATGGGAGCGAACGCTATAAGTGATCCAGAAATCCAAAAACTTTAATGAAAAACGCAGAGTTTAACCTACCAGATATGCACAAGCATATTACTATTACAAATACCTTCAATAGCCTTTCACCGGACATCAACATGGAAGCAGATAATGATGATGAGAATAATCTGGAGGAGCTAAATCAAACTTCGGATCTCTCGTTGCCGGACATTCAGATGCAGACAACCGCGTCAATCAGTGTGGAACCAATGTGTCCAGGTAAGTCCCCTAAAACTCTACCCACATTAGCACAAATGTTCAATATTAAGTTTTGCCATAAGGACCCACTTTCTCTGCCACCCCCTAGTCCACATACCAAACCCCTTTCACACAATACGACCCCAAGTAACATGTCCAATTCAATAATTTTATTCACCTTTCAAGTCTCTAGCACGCAGGAAAACTAACAAGTGTCAAACAACCCCCACCACTGTCAATTGCATAGATTTAGCACTTTCTCACCCCCTGATTTCTACTGCCTTAGTATCCCCATTTTCACCTGATTTAAACCCCCCCCCTCAGTTACCTAGATTTTTGCCTCACTCCAGTTTGAATCCTTATCCTTTCAATATGGCCCGTACCTTCCACGAGCGTCTCCAACTAGGCATGGCCCAAGACGAACACCACTCCCCAAACTCCCCTTCATTAGGCCCATCGTCTCCTCTCCAGACGGCCCAGTTTCAACCCCCTTCACATCCTGTTTCACGCAGACTCTCTCCCACATTTCCTCCGAGGATTTTCAATTCCCATCCCCTCCTCGACCACCCTCGTCCGACCATGACTATCATGGATCACATGCAGTTAAGTCATGTCTCTCACGTACAATCATCGACGGCCATTCAACACCAGCAACTGCACTTAGGACCAAACAACTACCTGGTCCAACCTTTTCACACGACACCGCATCTGTTTGCTGGTCCACATTCCGAGAACGCTCTTATCCTCGAGATAGAACAGTAACGTGAAGGATTCCGCCTGGACTGAGATACTCACTTCAAACTGTATCTCAATCCTCTCGGAAGAGATCGCCTCAATCCCTACTGAACACTCACTTGGGAAGCGGATTTGCGAATCTTCTGGATCCAAACCTTCCTGGTTCCTTAGTCCATACCACCTCCCCCACATTCTTCTTTCCATGAAGATAATAAGTTGGAATTATAGAGGTGCGGTTCACCCAGAATTTGTCATTGCTGCGCATGAACTTATCTTCCGTTACCAGCCACACATTTTTTATTGTGATGGACACAATAGTGCAATCGGAGCGTGCCCCTGCCATTATTCAACGTCTTCTTTACACTTCCTCCACTATAGTCCAAGCTGTGGGTTTATCTGGTGGAATATAGGTACTCTGAAACTGCAACACCGTTCAGATTCGTCAACTTAATTATTCGCCCTGTACAATCTATATGGAGGTGGAAATTCCACAGCTGAATCAACCCTTCCTTATGACATCGGTGTATAACTACCCGCAGGTGCATTTGTAGAACCAGTTTGGAATACTATTAATAATCTCTCGCAAACTATTAATAATGATCCATGGGTTATTACTGGGGACTTTAATAACATTTTATATCCACATGAGAATCGGGGGACGTTTTTTAACTGCAAAAACCTCTTTATTTAAAGATTGCATGGATTGTTGTCAGTTATCTGATCTAGGCTTTGTGGGACACCCTTTTACTTGGACCAATAAACAATTCGGTCGTTCATTTATTTGTGAAAGATTGGATATGTCTTTAGCTAATATCCAATGAATTAATAGTTATCCTCAGGCATTTGTCACACACCTATCTTCTCCTTTCTTTGACCACTCTCCTATTATGCTGACTTTGCAACCTAACACTAGTCGTCCTCGACGTTTCTTTAGACTTGAGAATTGTTGGACTATGCATGAGGGATATAGGGATGTGGTTAGTCATGCATGGGACGCCTCTAATATCCATAATAGGGATTATGGGTATCTTGCTAATTGCTCCAGACTTATTTCTACAACACTACACTGGAAGAAAACTGTTTTTAGTAATATTGATAAACAGATCTCTGACTTTAACTCCCACCTTGAAACTTTACAGCATGGACTACAATATAATGTTTCTGAATATTTGTTAAGGCTGATAGAGGCTCTAAACTCTCAGTTAAAGAAACTAATTCTTCAAAAAAATGCATACTGGGCTTAAAGGGCTAAAGGTCATTGGTTACAAGAGGGAAAGAGAAATACCACTTTTTTCATTCATATGCGAGTTATCGTAGACGCAAAATTGTTATTCCTAGAATCAAAATGGATGATCAGTGGTTATATAACCCTATAGATGTTTGTGAGTCCTTTAGTAAACATTTTTAGAACATTAATGCCACGAATAGGGCCTTTATTTTCCAATGTAGAAGCTGATATATTTTATGATGGGAACTCTTCTAGTCTGGATGCGGAATAACAATTTCTTTTTCTTTTTTTTTTTTTTTAATTCAACCCATTACGGAGGATGTGATTTTACAAGGTCTAAAGCGCATTGGACCAACAAAATCTCTTGGATCAGATGGATTGAATTCAATTTCTTTTATTGAATATTGGGATCATGTAAAGCCAACAATACTCGCTATGGTCTTCGACTTTTTCCAAACGGGATTTTTGCCTAATTACTATAATCAGACTAATATAATACTCATTCCGAAAAGACCAAACCCCACTCTTCACACTCATTTCCGGCTTATCAGTTTATGTAGTACTGTTTATAAAATCATTTCTAATATATTGGTAAGTCGTATGAAGCCTTAATTGGGGAAATTGATATCGCCTTTACATAATGCTTTTTTTACCAAAACGGTTAATCTCAGATAATGGTATGATTGCTCATGAGATGTTACACACAATGAATAGTAAAAAAGGCAAACAATACTTTATGGCTCTCAAGCTAGATCTGGAGAAAGCTTATGACAAAATTGATTGGAATTATGTCAAATTTTGTCTCAACCGTTTTTATTTTCCTAATCAATTTGTGGAATGGATAATGACTTGCATATCTACTGTTTCTTTTTCAGTTCATATTAATGGAATACAATCGGAACAATGGTGTCCAAAACAGGGTATTAGGCAAGGGGACCCATTGTCACCATATTTATTCATTCTCTGCATTGAACCTCTTTTACGGAAAATTACTTTGGACATGCATAAAGACTCTGTTGATGCTATGGAATCATCTAAAGGAGGGCCTAAAATGCCTATCCTCTGTTATGTGGACGACTGTTTAATGTTCCTCAAGGCGAATCATAAATCGATTTCATATCTTTGTGATATCTTTACTTACTTTTCCTTTTTTTTTTTTTCTGGTTTATATATTTGTTGGGAAAAATCTAAATTTCTTTTATCTCCTAATTCCCCATTTTCTCTGAAAAAAGATATTGCAGAAATTTACATATTCAATTTAGCAATGATACTGACCGATACTTAGGATTGCCGTATGTAAATATTATTATGAAAACCAAAAATCTTATTGTGGCATGGTATAATAGAACTTTATCTTATGCAGGACAGAGTGTTCTACTAAAATATGCATAAATACCACACTGCTTTATCATATGAATGTTTTCAAATTACCTGTTACTACTCTTGATAAAATTAATACTATGAGTAAACGTTTTCTGTGGAATGGTCTTGCTAGTGGTCGTAGAGCTAGTTATGTACCTTGGCGAATAATTTATTCCCCAAAACATGTGGGGGGCTTGGGTGTGAGGGATCTTAGAGTCCTTAACCAAGCCTGTTTGTTGCGATTGGGATGGAGATTCCATAAGGCTGACTCGTCTTTATGTTTTTATCTTTTTAAATCCAAGTATTTCCCCAATGCTTTGTTTTTAGAATCTTTGTTAAAATCTCACCAAAGCTATATTTGGAAACATATACACAAAACCATACCTTTAGTAAAGGCCTCTATCAGAAAAATTCTGGGGAATGGGAAGTCCATAAATTTCTGGAAAGATAACTGGTTCTCATTTTATTCTATAAATTCCCAAATTGATAACATACTTGTGGATTTACAAAACTTGACTGTCAATATGTTATTAACTGCGGATAAACAATGGGATTCATCCTTAGTCCAACAGTTTCTTCCTAATCATATATCCCAATCTATTCTATCTACTCCTATACCCATCACTTCACAGTTAGATGTAAAGGTTTGGAACTGGGCAAAATCAGGAGATTTTTCTCTGTCTAGTGCTTAAGAGTGGCTTGCTAGAACCATGCAGGAGGCTGCTCACTACCAAGGACCCCAATTACCCTGGGCTACATTAAGGAAACTACAAGCTACACCAAAGGTTTTATTTTTTCTCCAGTTGAGTCATGAGGGTCTTCCAACATCTCTTTTCCTTTATAATAAAAGACAACTACCCTCACCCATTTGTACCTTATGCCAACAAAACCCAGAAGATATAGGACACATTTTTGGAGAATGTAGAGTCTTCGATTCTATTGCTCACTGTAAATTCCCAGAATTAAGTCTACTAAAAAATATACATGTAACTCTGATTTTACATAAACTCAAAGCACAACCATATAGACAATTGCTCTTTGCGAATACTTTGTGGTTAATCTGGAAGCACAGAAACGAAGCCATTTTTCGAAACAATACTATAAATAGTTACCAAATTTGGAAAATGGTGGAATCCATGACTCCTGTTACTCTGAGTCCGAGGTCATCAACCAAACCCACATACACTATTTTGTGTAAATGGAATCCCCCATCTCCGTCGTGGTTTAAGCTAAACATTGATGGATCGTCGTTAGGTAATCCAGAGCTTGCAGGATGTGGAGGTATTATCGGGAATTGTGAGGGCTCTTTCTTGATGGCTTTCTCTGTTTCACTTGGTTTTCAATCAAATAATATGGCAGAATGTAGAGCGTTAAGGGAAGGTATAAGTATTGCACAGGAACAAACATTCGAAGGTTAATGGTCGAATCGAATTCTAAAACCCTTCTATTATTGCTGTGCAGGGAGGACCAAGCACCGAAGGAACTCATCCCTTTAATTAGAGATTGCAGAAATCTGACAAAGGATTTTGATGAAGTGAAGGTTTCTTTTGGCTATAGGGAGGTGAATCGAGTAGCTGATGTTTTGGCAAAAAGGGCTGCTCAATTTCATCTCCTATGCAGATCTTTTGGGAAGTGCCATCCTGGATTCAACAACTTACTATATCTGATCCTAATGAATATTGTACTAGACAAATATCCTCCCCTTTTGTAATGACATTCAATCTGCATTAATAAAGAATGAAGGTTTTCTACTGTTAAAAAAAATAAAATGAAATGAGCACAAATTAAGGTTATTCTTATTTTGGTCCCTAATTTTTAATTGATTTTCAAAATGGTCCAATTCTTTTTTGTTATTTTTCAGTTTTATCCTTTCGGTGGAATTTTGACCAATTTTTTGGTCAAAAATGGTCTTTATAAAAAATGTCCCAAATTTTTTTGATAAAATATGCAGACTTACAAAAGCATCCCTCTGTTTTGAACCTTAATTTTAATTTAATCATTTATGACGGTTAGAAAATTATGACAATTGGCAGTTGAAATTTGGTCTTTTGCCGAACACACCCCCTTATAATACATGGTACAATCTATATCTTTATATAATTGAAAAACACCACTTTAGTATCTTTAATTTTTATGGTCTATTATTTTTTTATTTATTTTTAATTCTCTCTCTCTCTCTCTCTTCAACTCCCCATTCTCTTTTCAACTTTTCATTTCTCTCTCTTCTCAACTTCCACTGTCTCTTTTTTTTTTCTCTCAATCTTTTTTCAATAATTTCTCACAAATTTATTTTATTTTTAATATTTATACCTTATTATTAAGGAAGAGCATCAATTCGGTGTCTCCCAATTTTGACCTGTTAATTTTAGTTTTATTTTGAAATTATTTATTTATTTTGGTTTTTCACTTTTCATGTTGAAGTAACTATTTCTCCCCATTTATTATCCCACTCATCTATATTTTTCTTTATATATGAATTTTTTTAATCCATTTATTCTCTCTGTTTTATTTTATTTAATTTTAATTTGATCATAAATTATTAATTTAATAAAAATATTATTGTATTTGCACACGCATCGAGGTGCGTTTCCAACTAGTTAGAATTAAAATGCACAAATCAAATTAGACGAAAGTAAGAAAAATGCAGTAAGAGGTTTGCAAGTATTCAATAGCAATTGATCCATATTTTTTTTTAACTATTTCACATAAAAATCACTCATCAATCATGTATAATTTCTAACCAATTATTGTTTATACATTGATTATGTCTTCTTAGAATTCAACCAATAATAATATCAATAGAGCAATGATAAAAATATATATGAGATATATCATAATATATACTATGCCAATATATTCAAACCTGTTATCATCCCCAAAAATATCTATACCTTTATATAATTGAAGATCACCCTTTTGGCATCTTCTTTTATTTTGGTATGTCAATTTTTTAATTTTTTTTATTTATTTCGTTAATCTCTAGTTTACTCTCTCTCAACTCAACTTCCCATTTTCTATTTTATCAATTTCCACATTTCTTTTTTCCTCTCATTTTTTCAATAACTCCTCTTAACTTTTATATATTCTTCTAATATTTTTCTATTTATCTAATTAATATATTTTTTTAAAAAATAATAATTAATTATTTTTTTAAATTTAAAAATAATATGCATACACATTTAAGTGTGCAACATATATTAGTATAACATAATACCATAATATATACTATATTATAATATTTACAACCCACAAATTTTTCTTTCTTTTTTATAATTATAAAGAAAATACAAAAACACCCTTCAATTGTATGAAAAATTGGCTAGACGAAACCAAAAATAACAAAAAAATGAACACTTTTAAAAATTAATTAAAAATACAGGGACTAAAATGAAAATAAGCCATAATTTACCTGCCGTTCTCCTACTTAACCATATGAAGAAGGTCCCAACTGCAGTTGAATAAGGCGACGGAGATTCCAATGGCGGAAACACACACAAATATCTTCACCTCCTCCTACTCTCCTTGCAAATGAATGATCGCTCCTTCCTGACTTCAACACAACCCATTCCTTTGGATTTCGCAGGAGAAGAAAAATGATCCACCAATGTATTTCCAAGGGCCCGCCTTGTCCCTTTCCCGCCTCCAATCCTCCGCACAACCGCACAAGAAAGCTCAAATCGCTGAGTTTTAGTGTTCGTTGTGAATCCCACCTCGAGTTAGAGCCTAAATCGCCGGCCCTCCAGGTTGGCGGGCCTTACCCGGGCGGGTTGGGCCCTCACACGGGTCGGGACCCGAATGTGAAGAAGCCCGGATGGTTGAGGCAGAAGGCGCCGCAGGGGGACAAGTACGAGGAGGTGAAGGAATCGCTGTCCAGGCTCAAACTCAACACCGTCTGTGAGGAAGCGCAGTGCCCCAACATCGGGGAGTGCTGGAATGGCGGCGGTGACGGCATTGCCACCGCCACCATCATGGTGCTCGGCGACACTTGCACGAGGGGGTGCCGGTTTTGTGCCGTCAAGACTAGTAGGAACCCGCCGCCTCCTGATCCTATGGAGCCTTACAACACTGCTGAGGCTATTGCGAGCTGGGGGTACTAGTTCTTCTCTTTTTATTTTTCTTTTGCTAGTTATCACCACTTGATTATTGTGTTTTTGTGTTGCTTTGTTTATCAATTTTGTGAGGAAAAGTGGTTATTATAGAATATGAATGCGGGTTAGCCATAGGAAAAGTGAGATTATCCTAGCAGAGGTGTAGGGGTTATAGGTTGTGTTTGTGTTGATGGATTTGAAGCTAAGAGTTTCAAATCCATTGCGCTTGTCTGGGTAATTTCAGTTTACAATGAATTTCAAATTCTCGAGCTCCCGAAATCCTAATTCATCCATCCAAATGTAGCCTAAAGGAAACTCTCTTCAGCATAATGAGGTCCATGAGTAGGAGATGCCAACACCATATCACTACCAAGGAAACTCTCTTCAGCATAATGTGGTCCATGAGTAGGAGATGCTAACACCATATTACGTTGGTAGTGAGACGAAAGTGTGACTAACTTATAATATCTTATTCAGGGAGCTCGTAATACCTCTTTTGGCATTGTTTGCGGGAGATTTTTTGAATGGTAATAGAACTTGGGTGTGTTTTCTTAATATTTGGTTTAAGTTTTTTGGATCCCGTGAAGTGGTGGTGTCCAACCGTGTTCCCGGAGTCGAAGAGTTTGATCCATAATTTTATAGCAGAAGAGTAGGATTAGTATTTTTTTGGGGAATGGTTCACTTAACCCTATTCTATCGGAAAGGATGGGCTGTTTAAGGATGTGTATAAACAATAAAGAAGAGGAAACCATTGTCCATATGGAGTGCAGACTTCCAGAATTAAGAGGAAAAAAGGGAGGTGGAGACCCGAGACGAGTGATCAGGGGGGTGGAAAATTCTTGAATAATTATCATATTCTCATGACGATAACTCTACTGTTGTATAGCAAGAATCTTTACCTTTTCATGGGTTGGTTTCTGAATTATAGTATGATACAACTTGAAATGAGGGGAAGCTGAACAATTTAGTGTCATCATTAAGTTAGACCCCTCAAAACTTAACTACCTAGTCTGTGTTTAGAGATCGTGAAACAACAAAGCTAACCCCTTAGTACAATCAAAAGTACTTATGCACGGCAAATTCTAAAAAAGAGCATAATACCTTGACCACCAAAAGAATTATATTCTTAGCCTCACAAAATTCTCTACAGATTTTGTCGTGTTAAACTACAAAATTTCCCTTGTTTAACACCTGTTCTCCATAATAACAAGGGAATGTCATATCTGTGCTCCCCACAAACTGAAAAGGGTATCTCTTGCCATACGAGTGGGTAGCTTTTTCTTTGGTTTCATTTTGAAGTGCTTGCTCGTGCCTCCAGTCTGGTCTTTTCTGGAGAGTGTGTAGAAAACATTTTTTCAGTTTATGGAATAATGCATAAAACTCAAATTGCTAAAGTTATCAAGTATGAAATGCATTAACTCCTTCAGTGAATACAAAAGTATCTCATTTTATGTCTACTCGATGACATTATTTTAATGGGACACTGTATGCTGGTTACAGTGGACTGATTGTGGCATTGGTTTTAATTTTTCAGTGTGGATTATATTGTTCTAACCAGTGTCGACCGAGATGATCTACCTGATGGAGGAAGTGGCCATTTTGCCGAAACAGTCAAAGCCATGAAGGTGCTTTCTATGTTTCTGAATTTTGATTTCTTTTGATCCAAGTGCGATAACTACATGCTTCATTGATGCGTGTACATATTTGTATTTATGATAATACTCTTCGAGAATTCTTCTAATTATTTTCATACTAATGTCATATGAACACGAAATACAAACGTATTCATGTCTATGCTCAGATGACTACAGTGAGCACATCTAACCTGTGATATACTTATTTGGCAGAGACTCAAGTCTGATATCATGGTTGAGTGTTTAACATCTGATTTCCGAGGTGACTTAAAGTCTGTGTCCACTCTTGTTCACTCGGGTTTAGATGTTTTTGCTCACAATATTGAAACTGTGAAACGACTGCAGCGAATTGTTAGAGATCCTAGGGCTGGGTAAGTGACTTCTAGTTGGTTCCACATACATTTCAATTCCGAAAGAATATTGTGTGTTGCTTACTTCATTAGGGAAGTCCTAATCTTCTGAAATGATACTGATTGTTTCTAGTTTCTAAATCGTTGAATTTCCTACTCAGCTCGGCTTCCTAGTAGAATATCTTTGTTACCTATATATTGTACACTACGAAGTTTCTTAGTTGTATTTACCATAGAGTTGTAGATTCTCCTGTGTGCATTTTCCTAACTCTCATGAGGATGAACTGCTCCATTGTTGTTCCTTCTCTCCTCTTCTGTTTCCCATTTTCCTCTCAGACGTTGATACTTCCTTTTCTATTTTATTGGGCATCCCGCATAAATCAGAACTTGCTATGTTATGTTGCTCATAGCTTTCCCACAACATAGCTTTTCATATAGTGTAACTTTTTATGCATGCTTTTTGTGAAAATGATTACTATTCTCAGGTGTTCATTGTCACCCAAAACAGCCTCTAAAAAATATAATTGCCTTCTTTTTATGAAAAATAGTCTCTAGTCCAATATCCAGGTAATTATTTGGCATGTAATAAATGCTACATACCATGCCGAAATTCATTGCAGCGGAGGCTTTGTAAAGAATTTTTAAGACAATCCTTCAATGATGCCCAAATCTAGGCTGTTTCACCTGAAGCAGCATACCACATTGTACTCAATTACGAAATCCATGGCAGGGGGTTTTGTAGAGTGTTTTTTAAATAATTCTCATGCTTCAACAAAAATCTGGGCATATATCTGAAGTACTTTAAATTTGGACATTGACTCCTGACCTGTAAGCAGTAGAAAGATTAATAAGAAAAACTGAGTTGCTTTGCATTTGGTCTGAAGTCGAAAGGCCTTTAAACTGCGTAATGATATGATGCTATGTTGCATATTACAGGTATGAGCAAAGTTTATCTGTGCTGAAACATGCAAAGCTCAGCAAGGAAGGCATGATAACCAAGTCATCTATTATGTTGGGACTTGGTGAAACTGATGATGAGTTGAAGGAAGCCATGGCTGATTTAAGGGCCATCGATGTTGACATTTTGACACTGGGACAGTATTTACAGGTGAGCTAATATGAATTACTTCTCCATGATACACTTTTGGAAGGTAGTATAAAATCAAGTGGCCGTACTTTATGCAGGAAGAGTTCCAATCGCTCTGCTCTTTCTTTTATCCATTTGTTACTGTTGCCATTATGAGTTGCTCTTGCAATTCTAATATCTATTTGATCATGAATTTGTCTATTTGACAAATACTTCGCTAGCTGAGGATTCCCCGTAGTTATTGATCACACAACTAGAAGCTTTGTAATCTGAAGCCTATGGATGGAGCACTGATTTCAAATTGCTATTGTCCATTACATGCAGCCTACTCCATTGCACCTTACCGTCAAGGAGTACGTCACCCCTGAAAAATTTGCCTTCTGGAAAGAATATGGCGAGTCAATTGGTTTTCGCTATGTTGCTAGTGGGCCCTTGGTAAGCTTTTCTACCTAATTGCCTTTGATTATTAACATGTACAGTTCTAATTTTCAGTGAACAAGCAAACACTCATTCTGTAGCATTGAGCCGACTTAACAACCTTAGTTTTTCTATCCTTTATTTTTGGTTCTGTAAGAGCTTCGTACTGGAAGGTGAACCTTGTTGGATATTATTTAGCCGTTGGAATCATTACATCCAACAATGGTCCTCCATTGGATACAGAAAATTGACTTCACAGTTATTTTCTTTGCAAATGCTCCGGAACTTGTCATTCAACAACTTTAGATCATGGTCTGAGCAGTTTCTATAACATTTTGGCTTCTTTCCAGGTTCGATCTTCGTACAGAGCTGGGGAACTGTTTGTCAAGACTATGGTGAAAGAGAGAGCTAAGAATACATCAGACATTTCTGCATGATTATCTGCAAATGCTCAAATATTCCGGGAGTCATTGAACCTGTTTGGTAACGCGATGCAACGATGATCTTTGCTGCAGTCACGGTTCGATTACCACAACCTCTTATAATCAACCCCCAAAATTTGTTAAGTATCACTGTAGATTATGTCTGCATTTTCATTGAATTCATTCCATTCCATCAACAATGGGAAGGCAGGATAGCCAAGAGTATTGTCCCTCAACAAATTTGTTAGGTTTTAGAGTTGAACTCAAAGGTTGTGTTTGGACCAATAAGTTTGACGTTAAGTCTTTCAAAATTTATTAGGGTAAATTATGTTGACATTTCATGTCATTTGCAAAGTTACAAGTACACTCCTTATTTAGTGACAAAATTTTATATTATATTATTTAATCATATTGTATCTACCATTATTTCTTCAATATTCGGTGGAAGGAAATATTGAATTAATAAATAATTAAATATCAAACTAATATCATTTTTTTTTAATAACCATATATGCACAATTATTTCTCAAAATTAAATACAAGAAACACTTAATTCAATAACAATTAAAACTAAATATTAAATCAATACAAGAAAAAAAAAATTATTCCCAATATGTAAAGAATAACTAATACCATGTTGGGAGGGAGAATGACTAATCCCTTATATAAGGGAATAAGAATTCTCATCGGAATTGTCATTCCTAATAAGAAGTTATACCAAGCTTATATTTAAGAATGAACTTGGGAATGCTCGTTCCATTCCTTGCTCACTACCACGTACCAATCATACCCTTAAGGTATATTACACTAATAGCTCTCAGGGGTGTATTTATAGTTTTTACAAAGTATTGGTATTTGTTTTATAATTTACTCAATTTATAATAATATAAGTTTATTGAATTTGTTTGGATATTATTTATAAAAAAAGTAGATTATTGAATTTCTATGTTGATTAACTTTTTATGAAATTATGATATGTTTTTGAAATTTATTTAATATGAAAGTCAATTGAATTATTTTAACTCTTTTTGTTAAATTTAAATCTTATGATCCAAATATTAGCAAAAAACTTCTTCTATAGGTACAAGAAAGAAAACGTTATTCACAGTTTGCTAAAAGCGTTATTGGTCACAACATAAAGCGTGCTATTAACGGGAAAGTGGGAACACCTAGTGATGTTTGGTAAGTTTATCAAAATTGATTAACAATTATCAGTATTATTTTTTGTAACTAAACTATAAAACAATCAAGAAAAAAAAAATACAACACGGTGTGCACCAAATGATGGTAAATAATTGTTTATGGTGGATTGGGAATTCAATCCTGCAAAATCCATTCCAAAAAAAAAAAAAATTATATTTTTTCGTATTTTTCATCCCTAAGTAATTAATTACAAACGTATTTTTTTGTAAATTAGTTTCTAAGAGATTAATTTTTATTTAAAGCATAGATTACTAAGGATGAACATCGATAATGACATTTTCAATATCATATCGTATGCAAATATATTACATAATTACTTTTAAAATAAAAGTCTAGTTTCACAAGTTTTAAGAATATACTACAAATTAATATATTCAAATAAGTTAAATATTCATATAAACATATTTTTTAGTAACATATCAGTGTCGCATCAATACATACTTGATGTGTGTTTGTTTGAAAATTGAAATAAATCATCAATTTAAGTTATAATGCAAAATTAAAATAATATATTAGTTCTTTTGTGCTGCTTTTCGCGCAACGGCATACATTGATGATTAATACACAATATTCAAATCTCCTAAATGCAGAATGTAGTAACAATAAAGAAGTTGAGGGATTTGTCCTGAAATTTGTGTACAGGCCATCCGCGTAAGATCAAGGATAGTCAGTCTATGCTCCGATGCTATTTTCAAGCAGGTTCTCGTGATTTTTCCTTCTCATTATATATAAATGATTGTTCTTTTTTAATTCTTCGACCATTTGTTAACATACTATATAGACATATATTTCTTGGATTTTACTTGTTTCATAATAATTTTTTTTGGGTTAATGTTTGAATATATAGTCATTTATTTGTTTTTGGTCCCTAGTTCATCTGCCACGATTTTGGTTTCTAAAAGTTCAGAAATTTTTGTACATTTAGTCCGACTGTCAAAATAGTTGTTAAGACTAATGGAATCCTAGTTTGTACCATGTTGCGTTGGAGGGAAAATCGCACCATTTATGTTCCAATTTTATTGAACTCCAAAAAAAAAAAAAATCAATAACCTCACCACAATCACATATCTATAAATACAAACATGTGTTTGTGACACTCGAAATTTAAGGATTCTAAGGGCACACATTGAATACATGTCGCTACAAAAACAACGAAAACTCTCGATGAAGCTTACCTTCACCAAAAACATATCACGAAAAGTTTAGATTTGATTCTTCTTCAAACTCTATTCCGTGTTGTTATCTTGAAATATGCTAAAATTTTGAAAACTCTCAACAAGCAATACCATATTTCTGTGAAAATATTAATCTCTTTTATCGATCTGAAGCTGAAGCTCCTTAAATAGCATGCAAAGGCGGTGGAAAAGAAGATTGCTTACTAACTAACTTTGACATCAGCTGCCACTAGAAGAAAATTGCGATTTTAGTCCTCAAACATAGCCACTTATGCAATTTTAGTCCTCAACAATTTGAAATTGCAGCTTTGATCCTCAAATTGTCACTTTTTTGTTGTTTTTGGTCCTTTTCGTTAGTCAACCGTTAAAGTTGACGGAAATATAGTTTGGAGTGAAAAAAAAAACAACCATCTCCCTCCCATTTTATGGTCTTCTTCAAATTTTGGTCCAAAGCACCCATTTTACCTATTTTTCTTCAAGTTTCAAGAGAAAATAGATAAAAAGAAAAAAATGAGTTTAAGAAACAAAATTTTTCTATGACGTTAACAAAACATTGTCAATAACATATTTTACCATTATAGAGAAGATTTATTTCATAAATTCGTTCATTTTTTTTTTTAGTCTTTTCTCTTTTAATTCTTAAAGAAAAACAGGAGAAATTGGAGCTTTGGACCAAAGCTTAAAAAAGATCACAAAATAGGAGAAAAATTGTTATTCTTTTCCCACCAAACAACATTTCCGTCAATTTTAACGGTTGACTAACCCAAAGGACCAAAAACAAAAACAAAAAAAACAAAGTGACAATTTGAGGACCAAATTGCAACCTAAAATTGTTTGAAAATTAAAAACGCATAAGTGACGATGTTTGAGGACCAATATTATAATTGTCCTAACAACAAAACTTGATTATTAAAAATGAACTTCTACCTCATATTTATGCATTTGACCTTGTTAAGTGGACGATGAAGATTAATTTTAATGGTAAGAAGATCTCAATAATTCTCTTAAGAATATTTTTAAATACTATAAAAACTTCTATTATTCTATGTAGATCCTTTTAAAAACTTCTCTCAATATTTATAATTATCTAAAATCTCGCATTTACAAACTTCTATGTTTATTATATAATATTTAATTTTTTTATATTCTTAAATTAATGTTGCATTTGACGCTTTGTGCGTTAGTGATTTTAATGTTTAACATCTATACGTATGTAGACTACTTTGAAACAACCCACTCCAAAAATTAATTTTAAAATAGCTTACAATATCTTTCGCATATAAAATATTTTATCTTGTATATAATAATCCATAATAAATTTGTGCATGGCTTGGTTGATTCATGACAAGGTCAAAGTGAAGATCAACCTGTTATAAAATACTTGTGGTTAGCTTGGTTTACTCATAACAAGGCCAATGTCAAGATCAGCATGTCCATAATAAATTTGTGGTTGGCTTGGTTGACTCACGACAAGCCCAAAGTCAAGATCAACCTATTATAATAAACTTGTGGTTGGCTTGGATGACTCATGACAGGGCTAAGGTCAAGATCAACCTGTTATAACATAATAATACCGGTTGCATATTAATACCGATAATGATGATAATAATCAAAATGAGCCAATACAGAATGCCAACGGCACCGACGCACTTGTGGGATGGGCAGTTATTTTTAATAATCTTAATTATTGTAATTTTGTTGTGTCAATATTAAATTTATTAAGAAATTTAATTATTATTTAAATTTATAATTATAATAAATTAAAAAATTATTATATTTTATATTATTAAAATAAAAAAATAAAAAAAAGTGTAACTTCATATGAATTCAACTTTGACACAATTCGACTTCAATTGTTCAATGAAGTCGAATTCACATAATTCGAATTTCATGTAAAACTAAAAAAAAAAACATTGGTGAAGTCGAACTGTAGGAATTCAATTAATTTTAGTGTTATTATATCTTTTAATTAAATATTATTTTTGTTATTTTTTAAAAATTTTGAATTAATAATATAAATAAATTGAAGTTTGATATAATTTCAAATATTCAATTGTTGTTTGAAAAATTACAAATACTTCTTTTAAATATAAAATAATTATGTAACCCACTAAATGATAATGTGGAAAATACTACTTCAAACCTCGGGGAGGTAACTTACCCTTAAAGTTACTCAATGATTACACATTGAAAATCCTAGTTATCTTTTTTAGTGCTCTTTTTCTTTTCCCCCTTTTTCTGATAGAATCAGTGTTTACATAATTAGTTGATACCAATAAACTCATACTCACATTAAATAAGATAAATTATTATTACAATACTCATATTAAATAAGACAAATACTCACATATCTGATAAGATTCAAACACCTTACTTGAACTAATTTATAGTGCTGTTTTGGTTAGATCATAAAATCACTTCTTTTAGTTAATTTATTATTTTGCTGAAAAGCATTTTTTTTTAAAAAAAAAAAACAGAGAGATAGAATATTTATTTATCCCAAAATAATTCAATTTCACACTTTTAGCTTTTGTTCCCTTCTTTTTTTTTTTTTTTTTTTTTTGCATGTAGAATAAATTAAATTCAATGTCTTTAATTCAATATACTTATAATTCAAGATTATCAAAATAAAGTCTTAGACTAGAATAATATTAATTTGAATAAATACCACTGAATCTCATCATTATAAGAATATTTTTTGTCGAATTGAAAAATGAAAGAAACTTTTAGCCCATTCATACTTTTATAACAGTATAGATATAGAATAGAAAGATAGAAAAGACTTGAAATTTGGCCCCAAAAGCTAGCAAACAACAGTTTTTTTTTTTTTGTTTTTTTTTTTTTTTGGGGACATACAGGGGAGAGATTCACCATCATATATAAATGAATATCCATTTCTCAGCCATGGTGCTTAACATCAATGGACAAAATTCTGAAACAAGAAGATTTTGTTACCTCTGAATGGAACTTACCATTGTTCACTTAGAAGACATCACAACCAGGAAGGAGCATTATGCTAGCGCTCGCCCCGACAGCAAGCTAACAAGATCGAAATGAACAAACGACTAACGAGTATTTTGCATATAAGAGGCAGCTCCCCAGCAGACGACTCCTCAAAATATTTGACGGCAGTAAACAGTGACAAGGAAGCAACATTCAATGGTATATCTTCCCATAAAGAGTGGCTGGAATCTACAACGTACACATTAAGAAAGACGAAAACTTTGGCTTCAAAGGTTTAAGTGAAAGGCAAGTACAGGTTACCATCACCACTGCATCATTAGACTTCAAATAAAGCAGATAAGATAGGTTTGTATATAATTTTCTTGCAGCTAATTCAGCAGTTGTTAGCATATAACCTATGCCTTTCTCAAGCCACACAATAGATATCATAAACAATGGATGATATCAATCTTAGTTCAAGATCCAAAAGGGTCTTTTCTCATTCTATTTCTGTGTTGTGGCTAAAATAATACTCTGATATGTGCCCAATGTACTTCATTATACACAACCTCAGAGATACAACAAATTTTAGATATAGTGTAACCATTACTACAAATTTCATGCAATAATATTTGAATTAAGGAACTAAAAGACTAACACACACAGATGTTAACCAGGAAACTAGTTTGTGTGGCAGAATCTAAAGATCCAATAAGATAAATCTAGGAATTCAACATGTGGTTAAGTTAGCAGGATTTATACTACTGGGAGGATATGCTTTATGATAACCATGACAATGAATTCTTGAGAAAATTCAAATTCTCAACGTAGGAATCATTGAGAATTTGCGATTCAGGAGTTTCAGATCCCATTTACATGATTTTGATAGTTATACGCAGTCTGATCCATCAATATGAGGTAGCAGAGTTTATTTCTTAAGGGTGCTTACAGCCTGTATTTATTAGATTGTAATACTGCCAGTATAGCCAAGCAGTTGAATCCCAAAGCTAATTTCTAAAACACTAAGCCAACAGCCTCAATACATCCCGGCAGCTCAGCTAACCATTACTTCCCCTCCATCTAATTTGACTCGTTTTTTGGAACTTATACTCTGTAAACTTTTCGATAGGCAATTGAAAATCTAAAATGGACACAGATAAGCTTGTCAAGATTCAAAAAGGTGAGCCTGAGTATTCTTCTACCGATAGATGGATCGACTGCCATATTCATACAAGAAAGATGATCATTCATCATCTAACAAGAAACTCACATCAAATTCAATGAGGACGGAAATAGTTATAACACAAACGACACAAACAGAAACATCAAATTTAAAATCTGATTTAGAATTACTAGAACGATGAACAGTAGCACTCATGAAAACCAGCCAGCAATCCAATACGCTTAAGCATCTAAACTGGTTGAAGCCATCAACAGAAAGATAAGTGAATCATTACAGAAATCAAAGTCATGAATACCAAAACTGGGAACCTGAAGAACTTCAAGCCCACATTTGCTAGTTTGAAGTTGATGTGGTCTGAAAGTCCCACGGGATCCCCTCAATCCTCGACTAATCTAAGCAAAGACTTGCATAAATGCAACTAAATGAGATAATGCAGTACTTTTTTCCAGCCATTATCTTCCCTAATTCGCATCCTTATCATTTCTTTCTACCCGAATCTCCTACTTCTTCAGCTCATTTCCTCTTCGTTCACACCAAGCCTGAACCACCATCACCCACCCTACCTAGTTTATCATCATCAGGCTGCAACATTTGCTGATAATCGTAAACGGGCAGTGCCAAAGAGTCGGAAAACTTCAAGTGAAAGCATCTAATTCCACCCCATTTCTTGGGAACAATCTCCAGCACCCCAGCAATTGCCTCAAATACATTCTCTACAATCTCTTCACTCTCCGTTAAACCCCACCTCCCAACTCTCAAAGCACTGCAAGTCCCACCACTCAACCACAACAAACTCGACTTGCAGGCCTTTTCAATCTCCTCCTTCCAGTTACTGCCATCGGCCCTCAAGTCGACGGGCACCGGAATTTTCTTCTTCTTACTGTAAAAAACCTTCCCCAATACCTTAGGAAGCAAAGGGACCACACTCTTAACCGCCAAAAACACATCGAATGAATCGTAAAGCTTCTTCTTGGAATCGAACGACTTGTAATCGGACTTGAGTTTTGAGACCTTCAAAACCTGCTTTATAGAGGGAATTCCTTTTGCTTTGAGCATCTTGTGGGCAGTTTCGGATGTGATTTTCTTGCCATCAACAATGAGACAACAATTCAAGTTAGAATAATCTTGGGAGAGAAGAGAGTGGCGAAGGAGGATTTGGTGGGGAGTACGAGTCAGATCCTGTGTTGGGACCTTTTTAAGGGTTACAGAGAGGTATATGAAATCATCACCGTCTTCTTCTTCTTCTTCTTCTTCTCTTTCATGGGCAAACTCATGGTCGGATTGCGAGTATAATTTCTTCTTCTTCTTCCATTTGAGAAGGGCATTCACTGCTTTCCGAACTACGTCCTCCTTGATTCTATCTCTTCCGGCAACTGCCATGGCGGATCACTAAGTGGCCGGCGGCGGTGGCGCTGGGGTTGTGGGGGGTAAGAAGGGAAAATTGATCGAAACGTATTTGCTCTGGAGAGGACAGGGACACCAATAAAAACTTTGGAATATTTCCAAAAACGTATATAGTGTTTCTTTAATTTCAAAATGGTCCCTAAGGTTTTAAAACCAGGCCATTTTTGTCCATCCAGTGGCATTTCCACTTAGAATCTATAAAAATGAATTAAAATTTGTTTCTAACGCACTAGCAGTATACAACTAATTCGATACATGTGCAAAAATATTTAAAAATTATAGATAATTAATTATTTTAGTGATGAGTTGGCTATCAATAATCGAGTAGTGGTTTCAAAACATAAAATGTTTAAAAGTTGAAATGTATACAAATTGGAGGGATATTTTAATAAATTCATTAAAAATATGAAGTTACTATTAGGATCAAATTTTATTGAAGGATAAAATAAATTAAAATAATAAATTTAAATATTTAAAATTTGGTATGATAATAAAGTTATTTTTTATAATAGTACAGATGTTTCAAGTTAATAAATATTATAAAATTTTTAAAAATGCTGCATAAATTTGTATTATTAAAGAAACATTTATAATACTCATAAACATAAAATTTAAAAATATTATCTTTTTCATATCTATTTTAATTTTCTATCATTTATGCCGTCCAAAATATTTTATTTTTGTGTAATATAATTTTATATTTGAAGTTATTTGTTATTGAAACTAAACAATAACATAGTATTTATTTTTTTAATTATGTATTATAAAATATCTTTATTACATTGATATATACATATAATATTACTAATTTAGTGTAATACTAAATCGATTATTATTAAAATGAAACATTTATGCGTGGCATAAGAGTTTATATATTTACAACTAAAAGTATGAAATAAATGTTTAACTAAAAAAATAAAAAAACTAAAAAATTTCCTAAGTAACTCAAAATTTTCATAGGAAAATTAAGAAAAATATAATTATAACCAATCAAATCACAATTTGCAGTGGATAAAGTTTTTCCTAAGTAACCATATTAAGACCTCACAAGCAAAAGGTTATAAATTTATCCTATAAATATCGATGTTTATGTATTTTTTTAAATAATAATTTATAATTTATTTATTTCATTTGAATATTATTTCTTATTCAAAATGGTTAGTGTTTGATATCTGCATGTCCTGAATGGCATAATGAACCGTCTAGATATGATTCATATTACCTTAACGTTGTGTTTGTATCGATGGATTTATCCAACGATTTCAAATTTATAATAACAAATCAATCAAGTTATATTTGGATTGATAGATTAAAATTTATGAACTTCATATTCCTAACAACAAATTTTCTAAACTCAAAAGATTTCAAATCATTCAACTTTGTAATATGTTTTGTTGAACATTAATGGACTTCAAATCCTTTTAATTCCGAGTAATTCGAAATTATTTTTCCAAATCATTCCCTTAAATTCAAATACATCAATCCAAATGTGGCCTAAAATACGTTAGATTAAGGTAGATGAACAAGAGAATATGTTGCTGCTATACTCATAAGAAGAAAGTCCATGCTCCTCCAGTTATGCACCACCAGGAGGAACATATGGCCAAGAGCAGTTCATGCTCAAGACCAGCAACTCTTCAAATAAAACACAGCACACTGCTTTCCATTGCATCGTCGCACGACGTGTTATAATGCCCTGCCGGAGCTCCTCATTGACCGGCATGAAGTTCACACCCAGCGTACCTCTATATGTCTGGATTCCTTCACATTCAGACAATAACAAGTACATACAGGAAGACAAGTTATACACATAGGTATTTCAGTATTGTCATGCTATTTTCATGGACAACACAGGCACATACCAACGGGTTTGTACTAGGAGTTTGCAATCCAAATCCATCAATCCAAATGTAATTCAGAATGAAAAGTCCCAACAGACAAGTGTGAGATCACGCAACAGCCTCTTAACACCGGGCCTTAATGAAGACAGATAGATCCCCCTTACAACAATCTATTGACAGCTGAGAAACTAAATAAAATCAAAGGCCATAACGAAAAAGTAGACGTAAATGAGGCTTTCCAGAAATCAACTCCTATGAAGATGTTGTTTGAAGCCACTATCTACGAATTAACGAGCAGAACGCCTAATAACCGTGTAGGTGAAAGACCTCAAAAGAATGGAAACAGTCAGACAGACACACTTCTCTTCTTGTCATAAGCAATTTCTCCTAAGCAGTGCAACAACAAACCACATGTAAGTAAAAATATCAGCCAACATCAAAAGCCAATGATTTCCTACCTTGATTCTGCTTGGTGAACCAAGGTTTCTTGTACATCATTTTGCGTATTAGAAGTTAAAACTCAACTAACCAATATCGGCAAGGAATTTTACTGGAAAAAGCTGGTGCTCCACTTTAAAAATGTTTGAGCATTGTATAAAACATGTGAACCGCCCAATGTAACTGGGTTGGCGGAGATTCAAAGCTTCAAGATACAACCACTGTTGATGGCTCAAAATGTTCGGGGAGGAGAAATTTTTCCAGTAATTCTTACCATAACATCCCTGCTTGAAGCAGAGGTCTCAAATATTTCTCTTACACTATGCAGACGATCAAATTGCCATGGCACATACGAGAATACAAGAACCCATGAAGCACGAAGGAAATCTCTACAGCAGCATTGCAAGTCATGAAACTAGTACAAGTTATGCCCAAAGAGGATCAATTTGTAAAGGTTTTAAAGCTCAAACAAAGAAATTAAACTTATGGCTCAAAGCATAAGTCCTTGATCACAATGATGAACCAAATTGATCCTTGAAGTCTGATGTGTGTTGTGGGCCTGTGGCTTTTATATCATCCATGTAGCAAATATTAATCACCTCCTCTTTCATTGTAGATTTTAGCACATTATCATTAGCCAAACTCAGACAGTATTCAACGTAGTCGCCAATGAACATCATTCTTTTCGATTTAGTCAAATGCAAGAATCCAATTATCAAGAACTACAGATAATAGAACAAACAAACATACAATAAGGGCAGGTATTGTCCGAAAAGCGTAAAACTATAATCACCAAAATAATCGAGTAGATAACAATAAACCAGCAGCTAAAAGAGCGATCTTTAACTCAATTTCCTACAATCAACAAGAATTTATACCACTCAAAATTACCAACCAACCTTCCGAATCAAGACCTTCGGGTCTTCTGCTTTTCTTACTGTTGCTCTTCTACTCCAAATTAACACCATCACTCTCCCTCTTCTTCTTCTTCTTCTTCTTTTTTTTGTCCTTCACCTGTTCCTCCGCCCCACTTTTTGAATCTTTTACCTCATCCTCATAAGGGTTTGCCTCACTCTTTCTCTCCCTTTTACCTCTACTTTTTCCTTCTGGGTTTTTCTCGTTTTGGACCTTTTTGCGATCCGGACTGTTCTCGACGTCACCAGCCTTGCGCTTGTTGTGGAACTGAACTAAGTGATTGAAAGACTCGGCAGTGCGCTGCAAGTACAAGGAAACGGCCGGGGAGGAGCCGTTGTCGACGCCGGCGAAGCGGGAGACGAGCTTTGCTGCTCGAGCGAGAGAGACGGGCTTCGTTGAAAGCACTTGGCCGGATATCTTCCTCATGTCTTAGGTGTTGGCGGAGAGGGAAGCCTTTTAGGGTCTCTTCACCTTATATATATATATATATATATATATATATATATATATATTTATATATCAATTAAATTATCCTCAATTATATTTATTCTTATACAAAGATGATAAATTTTTTTAAAAAAAAAAACAGAAATATTTATCAACAGTATTTTATCTATATACATATAAAATTAATAAATTTATTTAACAAATTGATTATTATTGATTATTTATTTGTTTATTATTTTCATCGTGTAATTAAATAATTATTAATAAAAAATTAAAATATGCACCCACATCAAGTATGTTGTTATAGTTAATTTTAAAAAAATATTGAAATAAAATTATCAATTTCATTATAATTTCCTTGTGGCAATGGTGATCAGCTATATCTTCTGAAATTTGAAATAATTATTAATGTTTTCTAATTATTCAGAAAATAAAAAATATCCCATAAAAAAACTATGTAACTTCTAAACGGTGATGTGAGCATTATTGTTTTACATTTGTTGAATTATAAAAAAATGCAAATATATATATAAAAAAATATTGAGGATGGGTAAAATAATAATTTATAGTGCATATAGTCCATAAAAAATTCTAAAATAATATATAATATTATAATTCATAATCTAAAAGTACATTTTGATCAATTCACCACAAAAATCAAATAAAACCATAATAAAAGCTACAAATAAGTTCGTTGTTAGACGAATAATAAAATTAGAAAAGTATTTATAATTTTTCAAAATAACGAGAAAATATTTATATTTATGTCAAATAATAAAATAATATTTGTATTTATGTCAAATCTCATGCGAGGTAAACATAATTTACCCTATAATCTCAAATGAGGTAAATATTTTTGCTGCCAAGTTTTTTGGGAAAGGAAGAAATAAGAGATTGAAATTTTAAACATAAAATCTAAAGAGGTTGCACCAAACGTCACTCGTTAATCGCACTTCATGTTCTGACGGTAACGCTTTTAGCAAAATGAGAATAACATTTTCTCTCTTGTACCTTATTACCCTTAGGCCTCGTTTACTTTGAATGAACTGCCTAAACTTTTTTTTAGAAACAATTAACTTCCATATGAAATAAATAAAAAATATATATCACAATGCCACAAAACATAAAAGAAAATTAGAGTTCAAGAATTGAATTTTCGGGTAAATAAACTATCCAAACAAATTCGATAAATTTATCGTTATGAATCTGTGGATGACAATATATATAATCTTGGCATCCTGTCTTTCCATTGTTAATGGAAAGGAATGAATTCAATCAAAGTACAGACATAATCTACAGGGTTTGCAGAAGATAATTGGCAAGCATGGGCTGGAACGGAGCTAGTAGTATTCTGCAGAGCCAAGTAACTCTTCATTGTACAAGCTCAAGCTTCTACGATCATATGTACATGCCCTAAAGCATTAACTGAGGAAACAAGATCTCAAACATTATCCGGCCAGAACTCTCTGAAAAAAGCTCGATCAAATTCCCTATCTTGCAACCGCTTTTCGAACTCTTGCATTTTCTTCATCTTTTTGGAGATGCCCTTTGTTTTACTTTTAGGCGGCTGAAAATGGTAATATCTGTTAGAGACACATATTTGTCTATTCTGGTGGACAAAATTGTGTAGGGGGATGAAGCACACATCCACTGTAACAAACTCAAAAAAACTCTTGTCCAGAAAACTCAATCATACAAGAATTTAAGAGCACTGAGATTTACAGTCTTTGATAGTTTCTCGAGTTGGTATTTGTTTTCTGTTTCACAGTCAGTGCTCTGGCAAAAGTACTCCACATTAGCAAACATGGTCGCAGGGAAGCACTCAAAATACTACTCTAATGTATTTATTTCTCATAGAACACATCAAATTGGATAAGATAATTTAAGCAGATTCATTTGCCATGATTTGTGCGTAGATTGAATAGAATATGAGAAATTACTTAATCAGAAGTACAGGCAAATGATCTCAAAGCTATTGACAGAAACTGGACACAAGTACATTAAATCTAATGTACATTAGTAGGCATTTCCATGTGCCCAGGAAATACGGGTGATTGGCATTTTGCATACTAGAACGTACTCCCCAAAAATATTCCACTTTGACAAAATATACCAACTTATTTGAAATTCACGAATCAGCTTCTTGTTTTGTGCTTTAATACATTGATCAATTGTTTTTTCCTTCTAGGGAGAAACAGGGGTTTGCTCAACTAAATCCCTGAATAACTAACAATTTCAATAAGCCAACTTGTTTACAAGAAGAAATAGTCTATTCATCCTCCCTCATAAGGAAGAGGAAGGTGAGCAATGATTTATTAAATTATCAGAAATATAATAAAGATCACTAGTCTGAAATTCTTCCACGCGATTATCTCTTAAGATATCAAGAAATTGTGTGCCTACAGCCTTTGTTCTGCAAAACTTTATTCACAGTGACCTATGACCTCATTTCTCAAAAATTGGTTGGTCATTAATAAATGTATTTTTATGTGATTGTGACTTGTGTCTCTTTATCTCAGGAAATGGAAAGGTGTTAGAATTATATAATTGACACTGACACACTGAAATGCAGTTTCGTACTATTTGCATGATTTTCAGAACACCTGTATAGAATTATAGTTCTATTTAATAAAAATCTTCATGGAACTTTGAACGTTTCTTCTATTTATAATTCGTTTTGGCTCAATCTGATCTTGACTTGATTAATACTTCTGAAGAGAGACTTGTATCACCTAACCATTAAAATTAGGAATGGCATGCCCCATAAGGAATAATAAATAGCATACTTAGAAGAAAAAACCAACAAGGAAAATGCGGACTTACCTTTGGTTCCTCCTCATCATGGATTTTTGGGTGCTTGAATGCTTTCTTTGGTTTATCTGCTCCTAAACCTCGCTTATTTTTCTTAATAACAGCCTGTACAGGCTCCAACCTGCCCTGTGTCAAATCGTGGAAACTGGTTAGATATGTACGAACAGTTATTTATAGGAACTATGGACAGTTATGTATGAATAATGGCATTTTATTCAGCAGATTAACTCATAAGATCTAATTCTCCAGTTAGGATAACTAGCAGCACATGCTTTGCGATTAGAGAATCACAAATAAAAAGAATTAAATTAAACTGTATCACAAGTCACTCTAGTAATCCAAATGATGGTTGGTAATCAAATCCTTCTTATTCTTTCATCATATCAATCTAAATTAGAGTAACTCATAAATCCCACCATCAGGAAGACCAGAACCAACGACCACATATCTTAAGAAACAGAGTGTGCACACTGTGTATCTCCCAAAGTTTCGAAGAAAAGATTCACTTACAATACATTCGTTTTTATTTCCTCCTACATTCCAACACAAAGGGCCACACATAAACTAACTAAATCCATTACAAGCTAACCACATATACTCTCACCAGAGGATGTAACAAATAGAACTCCTTAAGCCGCCAATATAGAGAAGGAGCTCAAGACTTCAGAGGTCTTGGGTTCTAACCCTCCTATGAGCAGGTATTTGCCAGTTTAATAACAGTTCATAATAGATTGTTGATACTTAGGGTGTCGTTATAGCTACATTGTGGATTGGTAATTAGTTCTTGATGCTTTCAACATAATGATGCGCATAACCAATTTAATAGGGGGAAAAGAACTCCAGGAGTATCCCTCAGAAAATCAAGAAACCAACCTCAAATACTAAAATGTAAAGATACATAAAAAGAACCTGTTCGGAAACACCAAGGCCGGTCCCTTCTTTCCAACCGTGCTTCTTCAACAGCTGAATAGACCCAAAAACAAAGGCGAAACAGGCAAAATGGAGCTAGTGTCAAAAGCTTCAGAATCAACACAAAAACCGAAACAAATTCCACAGAAGCGAAATTGAAGTAAGCAAGAAACGAAAACATGGATAAAAGAAACCTATAATTCAAACCTGAAAACCGATATTCGACGAGTCTATGGGAGTCGAAGCAGCAGACCCCATATTTGAAGCCCTAATCATACCCAAACCCACAGAGGAACCCTCGTCAGCCGCCGTTTCCATTGCCTAGCAAAAATTGGTATCAGCCAAGAAAAAATAATCGGTAGATTTGGTTCTCGAGCAGTTTGGTGATGATTGTGCAGCAATTTCACAGGTTTCTATAGCAGAAGTTGAAATGAAATTGGTTCGCCGGAGAAGGAACTTCGATGGGAATATAAAGAGAAGAAAGGATTATAACTAAGGCGGCACCCTGAGCTACTGTCTTACATGCATTCCCATCTATTTACCAAAGCAATTTATTAAATAACATGGATAATTACATTTGCACTCTTGAACTAACCACTATTTAATCACTATTTATACAAATAATTCATATCTTTTGTATAATTATAAAAATCATCCTTATAACTAAAAAACGAAATAATTTGTATAATGATATTGACGTTTTTAGGGAGTGTATATATAGATTTTTAAAAAATATGGGTGGTTTGTATAAATTATGTTGGTATTTTTTATGAGTGTACGTGTAATTATCCAATAAACAGGGATGACTTATGTAGCTGACCATAAATCAAGGGGAGTAAATGTAATCATCCCTAAATAATATTGAGGAAAGCATTTTTTGTCCCATAAGTTAGGCCCGTTTCACTTTTTGTTCGATCGTTACGGGATTAGCATTTTTGGTCCCGTAACTTAAAAAAATTGACACCTTTGGTCCTCATCCTTTTTTTCGTATATAATTTAACGGCGTCGGCCACGTGTCCAACACGTGACCTTTAAGTATTTTTGGTTTGAGGGAAAATTGACGTGTTTTCAAGCTTGACAACACTCTAGATGGAAATACAACTATCTTTGGCGAAAAAATAAATATTGAAGTAAAATAGGACAAAGAAATGGGGTTTTCTCTCTTCTCTTGCAAGAATTGAATCAGACCTTCCCGTATATTCATTTTTTGTGAGAGTAGAGAGAAACTCCCTTTCTTTAGCTTAATTTCCTTGATCATTTTTTTTTTATTTCTCAGAGGTAGTTATATTACTTTCCAAAGTGTTGTCAAGCAGGAAAACGAACCAAATTTCTTCCAGCTAAAAATACTTAACGTGTTAAAAAACAAACATAAAAGTGGATGATGACCGAAAGTATAAATTTTTGTAACTTACGAGACTAAAAGTGTCAATCACGTAATGAATGGGACAAAAAATAAAAATAACCTAATTTATGAAACCAAAAATATTATTTCTCAAATAATATTTATTAATTAATTATATATATTTGATATTTCTAATTTATGTATATTGATTGTTGATCATTAAAATTTAGGCTTTAAAGCAATTTACCCCCTGTGATATTGCAAATGAGCAAATTATACTTCTTGAAAAAAAAATTGCTTCATTTTGAAAAACATAGGGGGATAAATTGCTTCATTTTAAAAAATACAAGGGAATAAATTGCTATTTATTTTTTCGTAAGGGGTAATTTGCACATTTGTAATATCACAGGGGGTTGCTTGCATTTTTTTTTAAATTTATGATGTAATTATAACCTACTCAAATAAAAACTAATAGCGATTCAATGTGCAAGTTGAATTGTTTTTATTTAATTAAAAAATAAGATAAAAATGAAACTGATATACATCTAGTTTTTGCATTAATGAAAAATAGTTGACGGAATTGTTAAAGAAGTAAGTATATTAAATTAAAGCAAGTTCAAGTTAAATAATATTATGACAACCATATTAGTTATATTGGCATGTTATTATCTTTTGTTTTTCAGAAATTATGTATGCATGTATTATTTTGGAAATTGTAGATTATAATTGTATTAATATTTGATATGTGCAAAACATTGCTCGCTCAGGTATGTCTAACTCGATATTTTTGGGCTTCGCTTTTCACAAATTTTGAAAAAAGGACTTACAAAAAATACACTAACACTCTGATACTCAAATGAGTGAACGATGATAAAAATAAAAATTAAAGTTGAAAAAACGTGATATAGAATGAAAATTCGGTGTGAGAGTGCTTCAAATAATAGATTTTTCTGCATGTGAATGTTGGGAATATGTTACCCTTTACCGGGGATAAGCCCTTTTTTTTATAGTCCTCGTTTCATGTCAACTAAGGGAGTTCAATCCCTACGGACTCGGGAGCGTAGTTATCAAAAGATAAGCTCCAATTGTTTCAGAGTAAGATATTCTAATTATCACCATTTGAGACTTATCCTTCAAGAGAATAAACCTTACGGGGGATAAGTTTCTAAAATTCCTAAGAAAAGTTAGGACAAACCTAAAAACCTTCCTAGATCATTGGGCATCCTTCGTGGCTAGATAGTTGTGACTCCTCCAAGTCGTCCGTCGGAGATTTTGCCACATAAGAGCGAGAATGTCTTCATGTCCATGTGACCGCCTAGTCAGCCCCATCCAGGCTTTCCGTGCATCTTCCTCGACCTTTTCAGGCCTTATTGCTTATCATGTCTTTCCAGGGGTCTGGGCTTGGGGGCTCCTTCATATTTTGGGCTGCGTGTCATCCTGGGTTTCTCGTAGGCCTTCTCCCAGTTTGGACTCTCGTTGGGTCGTGTGTATTTTATTATTATTTGATTTTACAAGTTAAAAAATACTTGTTCTTATATTATTTAATATAAATAACTTTAACTATGAAATCCGTGAAAGAGAATATATTCATAATACGAAGTAAATAGGGTTTTTACTACATCATTTTGTGAAAATTATTATGGATCCAAATATCATTTTGTTCTAATGGGAAAATCGAATATATATTATAAGCAAAAGCTCACAAGATGGCAAGTACCATTTAAAGAGTTAATATCGCAGAACTTAGTACCAAAATATCTTTATGATATATTTGGATTGATGGATTTTGACTTTCAAATTCTCAGTACAAATTATTTGGGTTTAATTGATTAATTATAGATTTTAAAACTTTTAAGATTTTAACTCTAAATATGATTTATGTATTTGTTAAATAGTGTATGATTCAATATTATCGTTACTCCAAAACATCCCGCTAAATCTAAATTCATTAATTCAAATATAATTTTAGTCTAATTTCAATATTTATTACATACATGGGCGCCTTTGACGTAAAATTCTTCAACAATAATATTGGGCTCAGATCATAAATCATGGGTTGATTAACTTGTCCAGTATTGACCCAAATAGTTGTGCAACTTGTGATGCTTAACTCAAGGCCCTAAATGCTTCCTACGTCTTTTTACTTTCGGAGCACCCCTTCTCCTCATGTTTGATATAATTATATCAACTCGTCCCAATCTTAATGGGGGTGGGGGCGATGGTATGGATATATTAATTAATATTAATTAATATTAAATTATTATGATAATTACACCCCTTCTCCTGAGGTTTGATATAATTCTACGTAGATTCCCCTATAGTTGGGAAAATTACATCTAGTACCCATGAGATTTGCTTCTTTCTAGGAAATAGGTCCCCGTTAGTTGAAATTCACTGAATTTGATGATATTCAAAAAAAAAAAAAAGAATGAAGTAGATATTTACCATTGATTGACTTATTACAGACTTATTGTATGTCAAAAAAAAAGTTTATGACCAAATTATCATTATATATCTTCACACGTTAATGCATGTGAGGATGTACATATTCGCCTTTACAAGGATAGTTTAGTCATAAAAGATTTGTTTGGTCTACAATAAGTCATTAATAAATCAATCGAGGAAAAATAGCATTTTTCATTCATTTTTTTGTTAACATCAACAAATTCGGTGAATTTTGAATAACGGATGGACCTACTTGTCAGACAGAAGCAAACTTTAGGGAGTCTACGTATAATTATACCAAATTTCAGGAAAGTGGGTGTAATTATCCCATATATTTAAAAGGGTATAAACGTAATTTGTTATACTTAAAATACACCATAGATATATACACCTTATCACGTCGTAATATTCTCCGCTTCACTATAAATACCTTAAATATTATTTTTTAAAGAAGGACGTTATTCATCGACAAAACTCAACACACCCCCAACCATTCCAAAAATTCTCTCTACAAAACAAGACTTGGGAAACATGTCCAGAGTAATTTTTTTGCTCGCTCCCTACTCAAATTATAATCATATCAGTATTGTTTTTATTATCCGAATAAACTTAAGAGTGCGCTGAATATTTATCATATTAAAATTGAACATATTAGAAAATAAAACAATATATAAGGCCGAATTTAGCACCTAAGAAGAGCATAAATAAACTTTATTATTTTACAATTGACCCCTACAAATATTTGTATTACTGCTCCAAATTTGACAAACTACTCAACATAAATTGAAAAATCAAATAAACTTTTGAATAGTGCCATTATTTTTCGTTCAAAACCCTAATAGAAAAGATGTATCGGATAAATTTTATAAATTTTGACAAAATTGTTATCTCGAAATAGGGTAAAATATACTTTATAATTATATCAACTGTGAAACTAGATTGTTGTGAATATTTTTTTTTAAAAAATAACTAGCTAATTGCAATTCAACCCCCAAGGTACCAGAAGATTACACATCATCCCCACCTTTGTTAACATAAGCCGAAGGCCAAATTTTTTTAGGCCCCCTACAAACTTGACATATTGCATGTAGGCCTAAAACAACTAAGTGTAAAGTAGGAGGGTTTATTAAATTTTGGATAAATTACATCTACCTCTCCTGAGATTTGTCATAATTACAAATATCCTTCTGAGGTTTGTAATTTTTAACCAAAGGCCTGAGATTGACCATTTTGCCCTTAATTTTTTTATTAGAATTGTAGAAAAATCACCCGAGGCAAGTGGCATTACTCCTCCTCTGGGTAAAAAATTTAAAAAATCTCTCTTTACACATTGTAGTCCAAAAAATTTTAATAATTAAATAAAAAATAATTCAGTGCATAAGGGCATTTTGGTCAGTTTACCCATAAAAATAGATGGAAATGGGTTATTTGTTGGATGGTTACAAATCTCAGGGGGCATTTATAATTTCTCAAACAACGAGAGGGTATTTGTAATTATGCGAAACCTCAAGGGAGATAGACATAATTTACCATTAAATTTTAGACTCAACATTGTTGAGTCTAAAATTTAAAATTTAATAAACCCTCCTACTTTAATGTTGAGTTGAGTCTAAAATTTAAAATTTAATAAACCCTCCTACTTTAATAAACCCTCCTACTTTAATGTTGAGTCTAAAATTTAATAAACCCTCCTACTTTACACTCAGTTGTTTTAGGCCTACATGCTAGGGATGGCAATTGGTTCCGGTCCAACCCGGTCCCGGTTCTGAACCCAAATCCGCTCCAAATGGAGTGGGTTTTGATGTCTTCAACCGGTTTCGGGCGGGTTCGGATCTTAGTGATTTAGACTCGAACTCACCCCGATTATTATTTTTTTATTTTTTTAAATATTATTTATATATATTTATATAGAATATATTTGTACACATATAAAAATATGTATAATTTAGTTATACTTATACATAAGACATAAACTTAATAATTTTATAAATTAAAATAATGATATAAATACTTTATAAATATTTTAATATTTATAAGTAATATATTTTCTAAAACTTTTAATATTTCAAGGCTAAAACATGCACATATAAATTTATAAAAAAATATGTTAACCTTTTAATATTATTATTGTCTCATATATTATAAAGTTATGGTAGTATTATTTAAAAAAAGACATATATTTTTAATATTTTAAAAATACTAATCGGGTCAACCCGGCCAACTTTTATGGGTCTCGGGTTTTGGCAAACCTGTACCAACCCCATCCCCTTGCCATCCCTACTCAACATTAGCATTTTTTCCTCTTAAATTGAATTTGAAAAAAAAAAGAATTATTTTTAAAATATTTCGAATAACCCACAAATATATTGCTATTAATTCACTTTTGAAGTGAAAAAAACATTTTGTTCCATTTACTACGTTGGCAATCAAAATCAACATTCTTTTACCTATTGTAATTCTCGAATATGTTTCATTTATGAAGGGTTTTGAAATATAAGGTTGATAATTTTTTCAGTAATTTAAATATTGATGACTCAAGATTTTATTGGCCATCGATCTTGAAAAGCAAGGCAACGATATGAAATCAAACACTTTCTAGTTAAATATATTAATCGATGAAAAATCCCTTTGAAAATTGAAAAAAAAAAAAAAGGTAACTTGACCAGTTAAATTAAAAAAAATAAAGAAGCAATGCAACCCCCCAAGCGAGAAAAATGACTTTTCTTTTTAAAAACTAGACACTGTGTCACGCAGTACCTGCGCGCATATCTTTTAATAATTTTTTATTTTATTAAAGCTCATAATTTGTTCTTGTATATTTTAAACTTCTTATTGTCTTACAATCTCACATATAAAAACTGTCCGATAATTTTTTCTAATGCGTTAATTATCAATAAATATTTTACTCAAATTAAATTAAAAATTAAAAAGTTTCCCAATATCTGTTATTTCTATTTCGATCAACAATAAGCTTAAATAAAATGAGGGTAAATTTTATTTTTTGAGTATATTAATTACATGGAATTAATTTTTTTAAAAAAATTTGATTGAGTCGTTAATTCAATATGAATAGGGAAATTGAAGGGTATTTTTGATATTATAATAATTTGGTGTAGTGGTATCAAAACTACCACTTTGAATCTGTAAAACCCTCTTCTCTTTATAATAGTATAGATTCAAGAAGTCGCTCGCCCCTTCTTTTCATTTAAAGAGATTTTGCACCTATTAGTATCTATACTATTTGTAATGAAGATACTCGTGGAATAACGATCATGATTGGTAAAATGTAGATTGTCTAAAATGTTCATAACTATATTAGTTTATTTCATTAATAACTAACTTTTTTTATTAATTAATTTAATAATAATATATATTCATACGTATTTAAAATTGATTCATCTTATTATTTTTTATTGTTTATTTATTTTATTTAATTAAAAAGGTTTATGAATTTTTTTAGAGTGAATTACAACAAGGACCTCTCCTAGATTTGGTATAATTACGGATACCCCTCTGATAGTGATAGGAAATCAAGATAGGAGAAATTACTAAAATGTCCTCAAGATGTCAAAAAATTTACAGCAATGCCCTCGATGGAAGTTGACGGCGATTATCTGAAGGAAGTTACAAAAGAAGTGGGGAACACCAAATTACCAAGGTGCCCTCAACAATTAAATCCAGGCCAGTTAGATTGAGGGTAGTTGAGGGACAATATTATACTTTCACCCCTAATGTAATTTACTATATATAGGGAGAGAAATTCATTTGTAAGTTATGTGAACTTCATTAATAGAAATCAAGCTTTCTATTTTTCTACTTTTGTATTACCTCGCGACGTCACTTCGAGTTAACGTGCTTAGACTAATCACCTCCCGAATCACACACCATCACCCTCGTTTTTTTTTTTTTTTCAAAAATTTCAAATATCCCCATGAGATTTGTAATTTTTAACAAAAGGCTTAAAATTGTCCATTTTGTCATAATCAGCCGAGGGCCGAGGCAAATTACATTATCGCTCTTCTGTGTAAAAAATATATAAAACTTCTCCCTGCGCATTTTAATAAAAAAAATATCAGAAAATTTTTGTTCACCTATAAAATTGGACGGAAATGAGTTATTTGTTAGATAGTTATAAACCTTAAGAAAATACTTCTAATTTTTTAAAAAGACGTATTTATAATTATGTCAAAGCTCAAGAGATATCATTATAATTTACCCAAAATTTTTAATTAAAGTACTCATATCGAGTGCATTTCAATCGTTAGTTTTTCACATTTAAAGGAGTGAATTGCAATTTGAGCCCATAGGACGAACATAGGGCATAATTTTCTTGACATAGTTTATTTCAACATCACGTTGGACCAGCAAACGCAAGCGGGCCGGGCGATCACGTACGTACCCCACAATTCCTGTCGCACAGCCGAATTTATTCAAGAACGGTGACTCGGCGGCCGAGAGTTTTCCTCTTCCCACCCTCGCACACAATTCCAATTCCAATTCCAAATCCAAATCCAAATCCAGAACCGCCCTCTCAAAGCAAACACGCGCACCCCACTTTTCTCCTCTACCTTCATCCACGTGTTGACGATTCCTATAAACTCCTTTCTCCACCTCTCCTTCTCTCACCGGCCCTTCAAGAATTTCCCCCTAAATCAACGACCCATATTCGATTTCAGTTGGGAGGACGCTCAAGAGTTTTCTTGATCCCTTTTCGACCGGAACCCTAGAATCTTTGGGTAGTAATCTGGTTGCGGTCCGCGGATATGGTTGCGGAGGTGGCCGTGCTGGCGCTCCGACTTAAGGACGCAACGAGTTGGTGGGACACAGTGAACGAGTCGGCCGCTTGGCAGGATCGTATATTTCATGTTCTCGCTGCGCTTTATGGGATCGTTGGCGCTGTTGCCCTTGTAATTATTTTTTGATGATTTGATATGGTTTATTTTTTTGTTCATCAGGATTTGAATTTGATGATGATGGTTTGGAATTTTAAATTTATTTGCCTGACGTTCCTTTGCTTTTCTGCATTGCAAAGATTCCTTTTTCTTTTTATAAATTAAGTATTCTGATAATTTGCCGACTGTAGTAAATAGGCTTTTCCTTGGGGCCTGCTTTTGAATTGTAGAGTTTTTGCAGAGTGAAACTTAGTTTTGAATTTCTGGGAAGATTTTGTTCAGTAGCTTTCTTATGTCACTAATTGCGTTGGGATCTGGTATCAGGAGCTTAATTAATATTTTTTGCTGCTATGAATTCCATCAGTTTCTTGTAAGTTTTTATCCCCATATTGATTATAATAAAATGTGAACATTAGCAGTTTACTTATTCGTTGTAGATACAATTGGTGAGGATACAATTGAGAGTACCGGAGTACGGTTGGACTACCCAGAAAGTATTCCATTTCCTCAATTTCTTGGTCAATGGAGGTTTGTATATAGTGCATTTAATATTTGGCTCATGGTGTTGTTACTTGTTAGATGACTTAATTTTGGGTGAAAATGTGGACCTTTTGCCTAAGTAATGTTATGTTTTGTTGGCTGTTTAGTTCGTTGCGTTGTGTTTGCTTTCCGTCGGGATGTTCAAAATTTGAACCCACAGGTATTAGCTTTAATGCTAGTTATTGCCTTTTACTAAAATTTTTATTTAATGTTTTCTGATACAGTGTTGCATTTGTTTTGCTTAGATTGTTCAACATATCTTGCTTGATATGCCAAGTCTTGCGTTTTTCACGACGTATGCACTGCTTGTATTATTCTGGGCAGAAATTTATTATCAGGTTGGTCTACATACTTCTAGTAGGTTCTTGTTTGCTCTTGGTTTCGACTTTTAGGTGGCAACTCATTACTTCTAAAATTTGGCAGGCTCGTGCTGTATCTACTGATGGGTTGAGGCCTAGTTTTTACACAATTAATGGTGTGGTTTATGCGATTCAGGTGAACATTTTTGTTCATGTTTATGCTCTAAGAAGTGAGTGGGAAAAAACTTGCAGTATATGGGATATTGTATTTTGCAAAGGATAGGGATTCCTGCTTCCTGGAAAGATAGGTTGAGATGTGCTTGGGAGCTTTACATCTGATAAGGGTTCCCGTATCTTGCTTTATGAGATATGGACAAGTATCAATTTGCTATCAGTAAGATACAGCTATATGCCAAAAGTTGACAAGATTTTCCATATTTTGTGTGCTCTCTCTATCTTACAGTCGTCCACTCATACGAGGAAATGTACAAAAAACTAGGTTGCTTTTTGTTGGGCCTTTTTCCGTGAGATAGGACGATAAATTCCAAAAAATCCATTATTGATCTTTTCATACAAAAATCTAGTACAAAATATCACGTTTTTTCGTATAAAAAATTATCACAAAACATCCTAATCCAAGCATATATTCATTCCATCATGTCTTTTTATAAGAAAACATATATAAAACATCCTAATCCACACATATTTTCATTTGTCACACAAAACCCAATACAAAAACAAGAAGTCACTTGGAAACATTGAAAATTGAAAATTGAGGATGAAAACAAAACCAAACAAGGTCCTACCATCCAAATAATTCTAGGAGTAAACCCCTTACACGATTCAGGTTGTTCTGAAGATATTTTCGGAGAATATATGACATGAACAATCGTTCTTCTAATTTGTCGCAGATAACTTTGTGGTTAATTCTATGGTGGAAGCCCATTCATGTAGTGATGATTTTATCCAAAGTTTTCTTTGCAGGTTTGTAGTTTAATCTCTTGCTGAGTATATATGCATTAGTTTTGCTATTGCTTCAAGTATGCTTAAGAAGTTTGTCAATGGGCAGGTGTTTCTTTATTTGCAGCCCTGGGGTTTCTTCTCTATGGTGGAAGGTAACTAAATTTCCTATTTGATAATTAACTGATGCTGAACATGTGGATTCTTTGATTTTGTGCTGTCTGCCCCCTGATATCCGTATCAAACAGGTTTCGTACTATTAATATAAGTTAAGTAAGACTAGAATCAATGGAAATTTTTTAAAGTTGCCATTAGTTCTTTTCTTAAATAGGGTTGACTCTGAGTCAAGTCCGTCATGCATGGAGTATGTGTGCCTATTGCTCCTGGCATTGATGCTGGGGTCTGAAATGTTGTTGAGTTTATTTTGGTTGAATTTAATATAATCCCACCATTCGTAACTATTTATTGGATAACTGAAGTTTCAAATGTCTCCCTCTTGCTTCCTTGCCGTCCTGCTTCTGTTGGAAGTAGAAGTTATTACTCCTTTGTACATAGTGGCTCCTCAAAATAGAGAGAAGTTTAAATGTGATAAATCCATTTCTGTGTACTCGTAAAGTGCTAGTCTTCCTGAATGGTTACATACCTCTATTAAGTCATAAGTGCTGCTCTGTGGAAGGGACATTTCGGGAAACTTAAAAACTGTATTGTTGAGTTCTGAAAGTGAAGTTGATGGAGTGGTTTTTCTTGGGTGACTCCTACAGAACCTAAGTATGGTTGCCTACTCTGTGATTCGTCCTTTTTCAGATATATCTGGGTTTTTATAAAATTGTCATTTAATCCTTTTACTTTGACACAGTGTGTTGTTGATTCACGTCAACCTTGACCTCTGATGTCTCTTTGGACAGGCTATTCTTAATGTTACAGCGATTCCCTGTGGAGTCAAAAGGACGGCGCAAGAAGCTACAGGAGGTATATTAAGCTGGTTTATGTTTCTTGTCTTTTAATATAACATGTTTCTGTTCTAACTTTTCTCCTCATCTTTTGCTCACTCAGGTTGGCTATGTGACAACAATATGTTTTTCATGCTTCCTCATTAGATGCATCATGGTAAGCTGTATGCTTATTCTAAGAAGTGTCTGATTGCTTGATATTTGATATGATCCAGCTTGCAAAATGATTAATTGGTCATAGACGATTAATAGCATTGGTTTATATGTTCATCACCATTCATTGGCCTATTCTTCCTAGTTTTATTGATGTACCCTAATTAGCAGTTGTTTGGTTTTTATTTCTGAAATATTAATTAGAAATATTCAGATTTCTTAGTGATTATGTTTTCAATTAATTCTTATTTCTTAACCTGTTTTACTCAAATTAATCAATCAAACTACAAACTTGATGAAAGGCGTGACAAATTTAATTTCTGAGACTGAGTGAGGAAAATAATATAAACAAGGCTAGTTGTTTGTTGGAAATTAGAAAATGTAGTCTGATTGTTTCAACATGTCTTTGTTTTCCGGATATAAAAGTTTTAAAGATTTATGTATAGTAATTAGTAGATAACATACATGTTCTCCAAATTTCCTTTGTCCTTGACCATGCCCTGCTCTGTAGATAGAAACTCCTTTACTTCTGATTTTCAGATAATCTGGATTAAATGTCAAGGAATTATTAAGATTTGACTGGAAAACATCATTAATACTGGTTCTGCACAGATACAATCTATTTAAAATTTTCAGTAATGTTGTGACCTCTTGCTTTCAAGATGACATATTTGACTATTTAAACGAACTATCTAGCTCTATTAGGGGTGGCAATCCAACCCGGACCCGGCAAAACCAGGGGCGGGTCCAGGTCCAAAAAATTGTAGACGGGGCGGGTCCCGGGTCCTTAAGGACCCGGCCCGTTTAGATATATATATATATTTCTTTTATTTTATTATGATAGAATAAACACTAACAAAATATTGTATCATTTAATTTATTTATTGTTAGGTACATGTTCAATAGTTGATGAATTGAAAAATTGTCCCACAATATTTAACGATGAGAAAGACTAAGAAGTTGTTACTAATGTTAATATGAATTGTTTGAGTTGTTCTATTATAAACAATTTTATTTGTACTTGAAATTCTTTTTTGACTTGAATTTGAGTTAGATCATGAACAATTAATTTAATTTGTAATTGATATATTAAATTTTATTTTTTTTTAATTTGTAGAACAAATAAAAAATAAAAAAAATTAAAAAACCCGGGTCTAGTGGGTTTTGTACTGGGGCGGGACGGGGCGGGTCCCGGGTCCTTCCCGAAGTTGGCGGGGCGGGTCCCCCACCCAAACCCGCCCCGTTGCCACTCCTAAGCTCTATCTTCCAGATGTAAAATTTAACATAAATATATTACCAATCATATGTTTTAAGGTTGTATAAATAACCTATTGCTATTCTACAGATGTAATTTCGAGCATGAAATTAACATACATGATTTCTTTTAGAGTATTAATTCAACAATTCCTTAAGTAAATAATTTTTGAAATAAAAGTTACTGTAGAATGACCATCAAATTATGCAAAATAAAGTTAGTAGTAACTATTAGACATGCATTCCATCTAAGTATGAAATTAAAATTTTGCAAATAAATGAATTCTATGTATAAAAAATTATAAACATGTGTCTGATGTGCCATGACTGCTAATGTGCAACTCTTCTGGCTGTGTAGGTATACATGCACATGTGTTTGTCATTAGGGGTATGTCTTTGTATTTTTATGTGTGCATGCCTATATGTATACTTAGTAATCTGCCATATATATGCTTGTATTGTATTTATGTTTGTGTTGTGGATGTATTTGCGGTGTGTCTGTATGTGTGTACTTATCTTTATATCTGTTTTCAGTTTCTTCACTAGATCTTTTAGCTAATGCTCTCATCATCTGACTTTTGCTTCTACCACTGCCACATTCTACAGATGTGCTTTAATGCATTTGATGCAGCTGCAGATCTAGATGTTCTGGATCATCCTATTCTGAATTTTGTTTACTACTTGGTACGCTTTCTCATGTAGGATGTTTTGTGGTGTATATATATATTGAGTTTGATGTTCATGCATCCCAAACAGAATAGTTGCAAATGATTTTAGCATTCACTTTTCATGGAATATTAGACATGTTAATGTTGACATATGTAATTTGTGTATGATGTTGACGTTTTTGGCGGTGAATGCATAATTTTCTGAAAAAGCGGAGGTGGGTTGTGTAAGTGATGTTGATGTTTCTGGTTGGTGTATGTGTAATTTTCAAAAAGCGTTGGTGGTTTGTGCAAATAGACCATAGGTCAGGGGGTGTAGATGTAATTATCCATTTTTAGTAGCTGTTCATTCCTGCAAAGTGACACTGTCTTTTCTTCTTTTGGATATTACTTTTTACCCCTCCTCCTGGGTTGTTTGCTCTTACAGCTTAGTTGAACAGTACACACAGCTTCTTTATTTTGCGAGGTCTAGTTTCATTGAGGAGACAATTGGATTATACAAGTCTGTTTGATTTTGTATACATAAAACTTAAAGAAGACAAGACAATCGATGTAACTGAGCTATTGGTTTGTGATCTTGTCTTCTAGCATTTCTGTTTGTAGAATGTTTGAGGATAGAAATTCTTACCCTTTTAAATGTAAAAGTAATTGTTGCAAATCAACAACTCTCATGATTGCGGCTGGGGTTGTTCTGATCCATCTAGAGCTAAAAGGTCCCCACTTTATATTGTCTTTTATGCTTTGCTTATGCTCTCATATGAATTTTTATTCATATGCAATTCTTAATTTGTGAGAGGTTTATTTTCCTTGAGAAAAAAAGATGGCATAAGTAGATACCAAGATAACTTTGATCACTTGCATGTTGCATCTTGCATCTTGTTTGCTGCAGTTTGTTTTCCAGTTGAAATTCTGACGCTTTATTTTTCAGCTAGTGGAGATACTACCATCGTCACTCGTTCTCTTCATATTGAGGAAATTGCCTCCAAAACGTGGGATAACGCAATATCATCCTATCCGGTGATGGGAAGCAGATAATAAATCAGGGTAACAACTGGAGGGTTGGGATGATGACGCGTTTAGGTTTCAAGATAGCTCCTAGCCGAAATTAAGCAGGAGCCAGAATCTTGCGATGTGTATGGGCGAAACCACAACCCTGTGAATGTCAGCTTGCTCTCAAACGCAGTTTGCATTTCTCTTTTCTTTTCTGTTCTTCTCTCTCTCTCTTTCTCCTCCCCACCCTGCGGCTAGTTTGATGTTGTGAATGTTGAACGTAAAAATGTAGTTAAAAGTGTAAAATGCACATGGTGTCTTGTTTTCCAAACAAATTTTTTCCTTTTCATCCCTCTCTAGATGTCGGTTTGAAGAGAACTTACTGACAAGTAAAAGATGTGATTTTTTGTGTTTGGTAGAGTGTTTGTGTGGTCAAGGAATTCCAATCATTTAAATATGGACATTTCAAATCCTTTTTCAATCTTCTTTCTGATTTTAGAGGATTCTTTCTGCTTGATTCAATGGTTGATGCTAAAATTTGATGCAATGATCCAAACATGAGAAGAAAACGACTTTAGAGCAGTCGGGGTCTAAAAATATTTGGATTTCTTTCTCTCTCAATTTCATAAGGAAAAATAAAGTAATATAATTTTCCTTTTTCCTGGAGGATGAGTCAGAAGTGTGGGCTGTGCCAGACATCTTATTTTGTCTGCATTATCAATTTTTCTTGATTCATCTTTACAAATTTATTTTATTTCAAGATGATTTCTTTAACCAAGTCCAAAGTATAACCTAATTCATACTCTTGATTATATTATTTCACTTGTAAGAATATGGTTGTGTTCATCTCGTCTATCATCAGTTGATAAGATGAACATGAACAGTGATTTGAGTTCACATTTTCATCGTCAGATTGTCAATAGAATACCATTGGTAATTCAAATTGTAAGTCTGATCCGTAAAATTGGTAACACCAATTTGCTGGCCGTGGATAATATGGGTTTTTTTTGAAGTGAAAACGATGAATATTATTAATCGAACTAAATTGTATAATCAGTCACATGTTGACTATTAATTTCTAATAGAGATGATTATAATAATCATATATACAATGTCACATAAATTAAATTTAATCAATTTTTTACTATTGTAATATATAAATAATCTTATCGTGCATTGGTGGAGTTCAAACTCATGATCTTTAACCTTAAATACTAGGTCAAGAGATCATTGGTGACGTGGACAATATGTTGTAATGCGTAGACAATTCTATTTGAAACACAAAGTAACATTAGAGAAGAAAGAACAAAAGGACTTTCCAATACAACCACAAGATTCTTTACAAGATAGAGACAATAATAGTAAAGATAACATCACTCAATTTGTAGTGATATAAAAAATAAAATTTACCATTAAAGTTTAGTATAAATGCAAATGCATTGAGATTTGAATCGAAGCAAATCATAATCATATATACCACACGTCCACAACACATTTAAACATATATACCAACACATTTGCTGATTACTGCAAATATTGCCTTTATTGACTAAAAGATATGCTGTCCTACCAAAATTCATAGGCCCCTCATCTTATTATTCCAAGTACATGCAATAATTTATATTTTTATCCAATCAAATACTAATAGATTTTGAATTTTAGTACCCATTTTCCACAGTTCAATATGGTATAGTCAATCATAAATTTGAAATTCTATATATGTAGAGTAAAAAAAATCAGAGTGAGTTATAAATAACTGTGTCCACGTTTCATATAGACTTATTTCGTTGATAATAAACTTGGCAGATTCTTGGCTGAGCTTATAAACTCTTTAAAACATGTTATACGATATTTGAGAGGTTATAAACTTTATAAAATTGTTTGGTAATTTTTATTTTTAATTTTTTGAATTTTTTTATGAGATTTGAAATAAGATGTTTAGGTGCTTATATGTGTTTTATTTTGGAAAAAAAATGTAAGCTCAACCTATTTTTTTTTTTTTAATAAAAGCACTCTCATAATTTTGTTAGTGTTTTACTTTTATCCTTTTATTTGACATTTTTCCACCCAGAACAAAAATGTTCATGTGAAAATCGTATGAAATCTTTTCATGAATAAAATAAATTAATGACTTATCTTGATACAATACATATAAATGATATTATAAAAATTTGAATTGCGGATGAGAGTCTGGGGGCACAATTATATTTTAGTCCCATAGAACAAGGGTTCAACACATTTAGTCGTATGTTTTACGAAATTTTTAAAATGATCCCAAAATTACAAAAATTTGACACATTTAATCCTTAATAGTCATCAAATTAAGAAAACTTGACACGTTTAGTTATCTGCTTTACGGAATTTATGAGACTAAATGTGTCGAGTTCTTTTTTACCATTTTAAAAATATAGTAAAACAAAAAATTAAAAATATTGAAATCTTATCCTAAACGACTAAAAGTGTAATTTCGCGGAGCGCGGGGTAACACAGGTTGTGATGGGCATTTTTGCATTTATAAGTTTGGTGTTAGGACAAGTATTTGATGCATTTGAGGACAGCCACAGATGCTAGTGATGTAGAGAGTTGAAAGCCCGTGTCCCTACCTACAAACATTTATTGCTTTGTTGTTGCTGTCCACTTTCAATTTCTTCACTCATTTCCCATTTCCAGGGTGAAAAAAGATTATCATTCATACCTCCTCTCTCTCTCTCTCTCTCTCTCTCTCTCTCTCTCTCTTATGCATTATTAATACATAACGGATGAATCATGGGGTGTTATTCAATGCTGTTTTGGGGTGGTGCTAAAAGCAAGAAAAAAACACAGACAGACAGAAACGTTACTTAAATTTTTTCATATTAAACTTGTGGAAGGTGAGTGTGATTGATTGATTGGTTGGTTGGTGAGAATTATGTAGAAATGATGTGTATTAGTCCACCATGCAATGCATGGATATTATTACAATGGTGGGCTGTGTGAGTTTGAGGTTGCTGCAAATAAGGTTGTCTTGAAATCAAGAAAGAAAAAAACAAGAAAGAAAGGAGGCATTTTTGGGGTCTTAAAAACTCCTGACCAAACTTCACGTGAGACTCTTCAGCCATGTGTCCCCCCCTCTGCAAGAACTTCGAGAAATGCCCTCTCATTCTTTATTCTAGAGAGAGAGAGAGAGAGAGAGAGTGAAGCTGAAATTCACAGTCTGTGTAATGTAAAGGGTAATGAAAACCACCATTAGTGAAATGGACAGTGAGTAGATGAGTTCCCATATTAAATTCTTGAGTCTTGCTGTTGTCTCTCTCTCTCTCTCTATGTGTGTGTGTCTGTGTTTGCTTTCTCTCTCCATGTTCTTGATTATACCCTCTGAGTAAAGCAAAAACATTTCTTATCTTGGGGGTCAAATAAATCCTAAGAGGGTTCGGACAGCGACATTAACTGGCGCGCCCTCTTTCTTTTTACACTTGATTCATTGAGGCCCCCATGCTTCTTCTTCTTCACAATAATCTCTCCTCCCCTTTCACAATGCTTCCAGATCTGGGGGTGAGAGTTTCTGTGTTAAAGCTGAAAGCAGAAAGCCATTTTGCCTTTTGGATCTTCCCTCTTTTCAAGATTCTCTAAGTGTTTACTGCTGAGTTCATCAAAAAGAGTTTGACCCATGTCTCTAATTATGGGAACCAAATCAAGACTTCATTATTAGACACATAGATATCATCATTTTAACTTTTTTCCCCTTTCAGATTTGATTTTTGAATCAGGAAGTGGAGTGTGTCTTCAGTTCATCAATGGGTGGTGGTACATTGCTCTCAAGGTACAACTCCTCCTCATTCTTGTTCTTGTTGTTGTCATCATTGTTTTTAGTATTGTCTGAAATCCCACAAGCAAGATCGGGAGATTCTGAGGCCCTTTTGGGTTTGAAAGCCTCTGTAGACCCAAAGGGCTCTTCATCTCTTCAATGGGGAGGAGGAGGGAGTGATTTCTGCCGATGGCAGGGTGTTAAAGAATGCTTGAATGGTAGGGTCACTAAGCTTGTGGTTGAAAGATTTAATTTGAGTGGTACATTAGATGGCAAAAGTTTGAATCAATTGGATCAGTTAAGGGTTTTAAGCTTTAAAGAAAATTCACTTTCTGGGCAAATTCCAGAGCTCTCTGGCCTGAAAAACCTCAAATCCCTCTACCTCAACAACAACAAGTTTTCGGGTCGAATCCCGGTTAGTCTTTCGTTGATGCACCGTCTTAAAGTCGTTGTTCTGGCTGGTAACATGTTGTCGGGTGAGATTCCTCGTTCGTTGGTTGGTTTGAGCAGATTGTATGTGCTTTATTTGCAAGATAATCGATTGACCGGTGCCATTCCGCCTTTTAACGAAAGAAGTTTGCGATTCTTTAACGTGTCGAATAATGCGCTGTCAGGGGAAATCCCGGCAACTGCAGCATTGGTGAGGTTCAATGAGTCTTCATTCGTCGCTAACGTTGATTTGTGCGGCTTACAAATTCGAAAACCATGTACCTTTGGTCCGTCTGCTAGTCCAGCGTATCCGATAGTGCCACGTAGAATGGGGCATCGTAAGCGGAACAAGAAACTTATATTGATTGTCGTTCTGTGTGTTGGTGGATTTGCCCTGTTATGTGCTGTGGCAGTAGTTTGGATGGTGTGTTTGAGAAAGACGAGTAAGGAAACGGAGGCCAGGAATAAAGTAGCTGCACGAGGGGTGGAGGAGGGGACGCCTAGCGGTGTCGGTAGTGGTGGTCGGGACGATAGTAGTGCTGGTAAACAAGGGGGATTTTCTTGGGACCAAGGGCCAGATGGACTTGGGAGTCTTGTTTTCCTTGGACCAGGGGATCAGCAAATGAGTTATAGCTTGGAGGATCTGTTGAAGGCCTCGGCTGAGACGTTGGGCAGGGGGACGATTGGGAGCACCTACAAGGCAGTCATGGAGTCGGGGTACATTGTGACCGTTAAGAGGCTGAAAGACGCTAGGTACCCGAAAATGGAGGAGTTCAGGAGACACATTGAGATTCTTGGTAGATTAAGGCATCCTAATTTGGTTACACTCAGGGCTTATTTTCAGGCGAAGGAGGAACGCCTACTCGTGTATGATTATTTCCCGAATGGCAGTCTCTTCTCTCTCATACACGGTATGCTGTTTCGCTTCCTTAAACACTCTTCTTCATTTACTTCTGCATATATCAAATAATGTTTGTATATAGTCATGGGGATCGTGTTTTTGTGCATCGGTTGTTGAACTAGCATACTTTCTGAGAACAAAACAATCACCACCTTTTTATCATTCCTATATCTAAAAACATGGAATCACAAATTCACAAGAATGGGCAGCTCGCAAGATCTAGGTATCCATCCACATTATGAGACGGCTAGTGTCGACAATTCACAGGCAGGGATGCTTGACTCGTCAAACAGTGTCTGATTGAATATCAGCTAGGTGCAACGAGTGGATGGTTCAAGATTCATTCTCCAGAACGTTTCGTTGAATCGTTTGTATCTTGCTGGTAAAGTGGTTCTTACAATAACTTGCAATAGGTAACTTAAGCTAAATGTTCAAACTGGAACAGAACTTCCCAGATTGTTCTACCGATCTTTTTCGTTGCTCGACTGGTCGGAAACTTTTATTTCGTATAGCTGTTAGAGATAATGCTGACAATCTAAGTTTAGTATTAGTCTGCATTAATGTTTATGTTATGTCACCTGAAAGAAAAAAGATTGGTAAGATAATCTCATGTCTCATATTTATGGACTACTTTTGCAGGATCAAGAGCTGCAGGTGGTTCAAAGCCTCTCCACTGGACATCTTGTCTGAAAATAGCAGAGGATTTGGCCGCAGGACTGCTCTACATCCACCAAAATCCTGGCCTAACACATGGGAACTTGAAATCCACCAATGTCCTATTAGGGTCGGACTTCGAGTCGTGCCTCACCGACTACGGACTAACTCCGTTCCGCAACCCCGACTCTCCCGAGGAATCCAGCGCTTCATCACTCTTCTACCGAGCCCCCGAATGTCGCGACGTGCGAAAGCCCCTAACGCAACAAGCCGATGTCTACAGCTACGGGGTCCTCCTACTGGAGTTGCTAACCGGAAAGACTCCTTTCCAAGACCTCGTACAAGAACACGGCTCCGACATACCTAAATGGGTCCGGTCCGTCCGGGAGGAAGAGACCGAGTCGGGCGACGAGCCGGCGTCCGGCAACGAGGCGTCCGAGGAGAAACTTAGCGCCCTTTTGAACATCGCAATGGCGTGCGTTTCTGTTGCGCCGGAAAGTCGGCCGATGATGAGGGAAGTTCTGAGGATGATCAGAGAGGCAAGAGCAGAGGCACACTTGTCTTCTAACAGTAGTGATCATTCACCTGGGAGATGGTCAGATACTGTGCAGAGTTTGCCAAGGGAAGAACACTTGAGTATATAAAGTGGTTTGGTTTTTCTCATATGAGTATGACAATCATATTTTTTTGTTTTTGTTTTTGTTTTTTTTATTTTTATTTTTACTTGAATTGAGTATCATGTTTAGGTGATTTTGAGTCTATTGATTTCTCAAGAATTATGTAGAATTTTGGTACAGGTTTTTCTTCTTTTGGTTAGTTTGTTTGTAGAATATGTTGAGTTATTGATTGATTTCCCAATTTACTTCTTAGAATTGATTGATCAAACTAGTGGGGTTGCTTAGGCAGAATATCTTGAGATGGATTTGACTTTGAAAATTTGATGCAAACCATGTGAGTTTGTACTACGTGAGTGGCGAGTCATTGAATCACATATGATATCATAATATACGATACAATGGGTGAAAATCAATGTGGATATAAATTCATATGGGCGGTATACGTTCATTTAATTCTAATTTTTATGTTCAAATGTCAAGAAATACGGTCACAAAAACAATAATAGCTACCTATACGCGCCTAACCAATGCAACGGGGATCTGAACAAGTGGTAAATTTGAATTTTGAGGTAATGAATGTGTGTTTTATGAAATTTTTTGGGTATTTGTTAAAATTTTAAGTTATTCAAGGTTTGATTGTCAATATATATGATTTAATAAGATATGTAATAGTCTTACTAGGGAAAAAGTATTACTATGAGTAATATGTGATCTTGCAAACATGAGTGGTGAAATATGTTTGGAACTAAATTGATACAATCTTGAGAGAATTATGATTGAATCCAATCCAACATTAGGAAAGTGGTTGATTCTTTCCTTCCTTTCTTTCTTTTAATATCCCCTTATTGAACTTTTGCTCAATAGTTCAACCCAAATTCTTTTTTTCTAACTAATTTGAGGTCGATGTCGAGGTGATATAATTTTTTGGGTCTTATCTTTGAGTTCTCGATTTCAAACCATCAAGCTTAGGGGTGGCAATGAGTCGAGCTCGAGCTCGAATCTCACCTAATGAGCTCGAGCTTGTAGTTATTTGTATAATTTTTTTTTTATTTTTTAATTATTGGTATAATTTTTTAATAAAATTATATTATAATAAATTATAATAGTATAGAATATGTATATATAAATTAATTGTTAGGACTTGTTAATTTAAAAAATTAGAAGAGATTACAAATAAATATTAAAATATAACATAGAATTTATGTGTGTCATATTAAAAAAATATTAAAACTTACTAAATTATTGATTAAGCTTGTTGATTTCATCATCATCATTATTATTATTATTATTATTATTATTATTATTATTATTTATTATTATTATTATTATTATTATTATTATTATGATCGTCATCATCATCGTTATCATCATCATCATCTTTAGATTAATTCATGGGAATCACTAAGTTTTAACATAAATTTATATGTGTCATATTAAATAATTATTTTAAAAAAATATTATAATTTACTAAATTATTGATTAAGTTTATTTTTATATAAACTATAAAAGTTAAATGTATAAATAAATGTATAAATGTGTAAACATATAAAAATTCTAAAAATAAAAAAATATATAAAAAAAATTAAAAAATAAGGAAAAGCTCGGAAACGGCTCGCGAGCTTAACAAACAGTGTATATTGAGCTCGAGCTCGAGCTCAAAATCAAGCCGACTCGCGAAGCTCACGAGCCGGCTTGACTTGCCTGCCACCCCTAATCAAGCCAGTATTCATAAACCTAAGCTCATAGATGCCGATAAGAACAATACTAGGTATATTCTAACTGTAGTTTCCCAACGTCTAAGTTAATAATAGGGTAGAGGGATAGTTGGAATAGCAATAAGTGCACTATACAGAAGATACCTGGCATTTGGAGCCCGAAGGACTATGTATTTGGAGTAGTGGTTTGATTGTATGATTAATATCCAAAAATAATCAGACGGTCACCGTGACTGATGATTTCATTCGATCGGATTTGAGTTGAACCGACCCAAAATAAAAACACATGAATTCTTTGTAGGGAATGACACCTAGAAAGCCATATTTTCTTGTCCCACATTGCTTTAGAAAAGGACTCTAATTTGTTTATAGTAACCCATCCTTGTACATTTGGATTGAGAAGTGTAGGTAGGTAGATTATGAAAGAAAAGCTATGCGCGTGCCCACTTGTTCGTCCTAATTGGGGCAGGGGTAGGATGTGTGGTTTTAAATGTTTTTGGGAGAAAAAACGTTAAAAATCCTACAATTATCCAAATTCTTTTATTTTTAAACAAGTTGATTGAGTCTTTACAGTTGAGAAAATCCACTTTACCTAGTCGTTTTTTATTTGATGTGATCCTGCATAAATCTCTCAACAACCTAAGCCTTTTCCTTCTATAAATAGGCCTCGATTTTTAATTTTAGATACATAATTCGAAGCTCTCCCTCTCCTCTCTTTTCTATTGTTGCTATGATACTTCCTCATGAGTAATACAATCTTTTGTTTCAATTCTTTGCTACGAGTGCACATGTTAAGGAGTGTTGTGTTAACCTTGGGGAGAAAATGGTTATAATGATTGCACCACAGTCATACCAAAATTTTGCTTTCAGGACAATCGTTTTTTCCACGACACGAATTTATCATTTTATATTCTCTACGATTTGAAAGCACAAACCAGAACGATAAAACGCGCTACTATCCCTTAGTAGATTCTGATGGTTGTCCCTATCTCTACCGCCCTACCCTGATATGATATTGACCATGGGTGGCCCGATCTTCATGACATAGGCTTGAAATAGATAAAGAGGTCCGTGACCTGAGGAATGCAAATAGCCAACCAACGTTATATAAACGCAACCTGCTACTTAGAACATTCAACCAACCACGAGCACGAGTAAATCAATCCACACAACGACACACTTGGGTCGAGCACGAATTGAGGGCTTTGTGAATTTGAATCACCAACCTAATATGCTAGATTAACAAAGCAATGTTTCACTAAAGCAAAAAAAAAAAAAAAAGGATATAAACTCTCCAAAATATGAGAACTCTCTCAATATTTTATAAACTTAGATAAATTCTTGGTTCTCCCCGTTTACATGGCTGATACATGCCTTTTATAGGCCAAAACACTTCCAAATTGACCACACATATCCCCAAGTGACTCCTTGGTGGATGTACATTCAATAATTAGTCAAAAGAAGACTAAAAACTATGCATTCTTGGTCAGAAACGAGTAAAATTTTTGGACTTCCATGTGAATCCGAAAATTGGTGCATTGTATGTGATGAATGCACTTTGAATGTAATTAAGAAGTCTTCTTTGACCACATGGCTGCACTTGGACGAAATTTGACCTTTTATTATGGGCTTCCTTGGGTTTGAACTATTGAAATTAAACATTCATGTTGGGCCTCCAATTGTAACTTGATCCCATTAGCAAATATTAAGTTGGATTGAGTTTGAATTGCTTCTTGCATTCTTTTCAACCTTCCTCTTGTCATTGAACCCACTTCCAATGATTAATTCTTGGTGCAATTGATCTTGAATTCCTTTAGCTCGTTGGATGCCATTGGTGTTCTCATCATCCTCCCCCTCTTGAAAAGGAGTCGTCCTCGACTCTTCATTATCCGTAGCAAGAGAACTGTCTAACTAAGCTAGGTACAACTTGAGAAATCAAGATCGGTTGGCTTACAAAGATAGTAGAAAAGTATAGCTAGGAACAATTACACAATCTGATTCTTTTTTTTTTTTTTCAAATGACCCTTTTTTCACTATTTTTTTTTTGCCTTTTTTTTTAACGATTTTTTCTTCTCTATTTTTTTGCTACTTGTTTGTTTGTTTTTTTTTTTTTTTTTGAGTTTTTCTTTTCTTTTCATTTTTTTTTGTAGAGATAAAACTAAAGATAACAATGGGGGTACGGAAGCTTGGTGGTGTAAGATAAAAGATAGGTGGAACTTGGGGTAACCTACCGTGTCAACCGGAGGCTCTGATACCACATGATATGGTATTGATCATGGGTGGTCTGATCTTCACGATGTAGGCTTGAAATGGATAAAGAGGTCCATGATTTGAGGAATGCAAATAGCCGACCAACGTTATATGAACGCGACCTGCTATTTAGAACATTCAACTAACCACGAGCACAAGTAAACCAATCCACACAACGACACACTTGGGTCGAGTACGAATTGGGGGCTTTGTGAATTTGAATCACCAATCTAAATTTACAAAGCAAGGTTTCACTAAAGTTAAAAAAAGGATATAAACTCTCCAAACTATGAGAACTCTCTCAATATTTCATAAACTTAAATAAATTCTTGGTTCTCCCCGTTTACATGGCTGATACATGCCTTTTATAGGCCAAAACACTTCCAAATTGACTACACATATCCCCAAGTGACTCCTTGGTGGATGTACATTCAATAATTAGTCAAAAGATGACTAAAAACTATGCATTCTTTGTCAAAAACAAGTAAAACTTTTGGACTTCTACGTGAATCCGAAAATTGGTGCATTGTATGTGATGAATGCACTTTGAATGTAATTAAGAAGTCTTCTTTAACCACATGGCTGCACTTGGACGAAATTTGACCTCTTATTATGGGCTTCCTTGGGTTTGAATTATTAAAATTAAGCACTCATGTTGAGACTCCAATTGTGACTTGATCCCATTAGCAAATATTAAGTTGGATTGAGTTTGAATTGCTTCTTGCATTCTCTTCAACCTTCCTCTTGTCATTGGCCCACTTCCAATGGTTAATTCTTGGTGCAATTGATCTTAAATTTCTTTGGCTCGTTGGATGCCATCGGTGTTCTCATCATACCCGATCTTTCCAAATTGGAACCGCTCAACCCGACTAATTTCAAATGTTGGAGCAAAAACTTCTTTTCTTCGAACAACTTGACGTTGATTATGTGTTGTTCACAAACCCACCAAAAAATCGTGCCGCGCCTACAGATCCAACCACCACTTCGTCAACCAACAAAACCAAAGAAGTGGACGCAGAATCCAGGGCGAAGTTTGATGAGGATAACAAGACCGTCAAAGGTCATATCCTTAACCATATGATGAACTCCCTGTCTGACTTGTTCGTCAATCAGAAAAGTGCAAGACGATTTGGAATACGCGAAAAACTAGATATGGAGGTGATGATGCAGGTAGAAAAAAATATGGGGTTGGCAAATGACTCCAATTCCAAATAGCTAATGATAAATAAATAATGGATCAAGTTCACGAATATGAGAACCCTGTTGCTGATGTGTTAAGTGAAGGTATGCAAGTGTGTGAGGTCTTGCAAGCAAATGTACTACTAGAGAAGTTCCTCCTTCCTAGAGCGAATACAGAAATCATTAGAAACACAAGAAAATGGATCTGAGAGTCCAAGAGCTAATCAACCACATGAGAATTGAGGAAATAAATAGAGAAAAGCTAAGCTAAACTCATTCTGTTAAAGTTAATTTAGTTTAATACACTGATTCTAAAGACATGTTTCAGAATAAAGGGAAAGAAATTCTAGAAATGCAGTCAACAAAAGTCATTTAAAGGAACTGATGGTAAAATCCAAAAAGGCTAAATAGCTCTGCTACTGTTGTGGAAAGCTAGGACAGAAAAGAGTATCAATTTTATCAAAGGAAAGACCAATAGAAAACGAATCACAAACCAATCTCTCAAGCCACCTCAGAAATCCATCTAACTAAGAATGAGGAGATCATTGTTACAGTACTCATCGAAGCAAATCTGGTGGAGACCAAAATGAATTGGATATTGGACACGAGCACCTCTAACATTTTTGTTCCAACAAAGAACTAGTCCGAAAATTCCATGAGGCATCCAAAGGTGAATGTGTGTCTTCATCGACAACTCCGCTACCGCCAGAGTTTTCGGTAAAGATTCCTTGAACTTACTTCAAGCAGAACATGAGCTTTAAATGATGCATCATATGTGTCTTCGCTGCGTAAAAATCTTATTTATGATAGTTTTTTAATAAAGTTGATCTAAGAATAGTGTTAGAAGCTGCTAAAGTTATAATCTCTAGAAATGGTGATTTTGTGGGAAAGTGATACATGTCGGATTGGTTGTTTGTTCTTAACATGATTCCTACTATTTCTAATAAAATTGCTTCTAGTTCTACTTATAAGATTGAAACTATCAATGTGTGGCATGGTAGACTAGCACATGTGAACTATGCTTCTATTAAAAGGCTAAAAAGTATGATTCTGATCAACACATCTGATACAAATGAGTGTTCTAAACGTACAATATGTGTCGAAGCAAATATTATATTTTTTTTAATGATTTTTTTCGATATACTAAGATTTATCCATTAAGAACAAAAGATAAAGTAGCTGACACATTTTGAAAATATAAATCCGAAGTAGAAAACTAACTAGACAAGAAAATCAAAAGACTTATGTTTGATAGAGGTGGTGAACACGACACTAATTTTCTTAAGAAATTATATAACAAATGGTATTATCTATGAAACAAGTGCTCCTTATACACCTCAACAAAACAATACCGTTGAATGAAAAAATAGAACTCCAATAGAAATGATGAACGTTATATTACTAAGTTTTGGTATGCATGCAAACATGTGGGGGAAAATAATTTTATCTGTATGCGATATTCTTAACAGAGTCCCGCATAAAATATTGGATAAAAATTATGAAATGTGGAAATGTTTTGCACCTAATCTTAGCTACCTCAAAGTATCGGGGTGCTTGGCTAAAGTAGCATATCTAGAATTTAAGAAATCAAGTATAGGTAAAACTTTTGATTGTGTGTTTACTGATTACTCTCATAATAGTGTTGTCTATTGGTTCATGTGTTTAAAGAATAACTCAATTTGTGAATCTAGAGACGTTGAATTTTTTGAGTTAGAGTTCCCTTTGAATTATCTCTTGATTCTCATAAAGCTTCTCAAGCAATATGATAAATACTTTGATAACCTTTTCTACTCCAAGTACTGAACTCAGAAGGTGTAAAAAACAAAAAATTGAAACTATTTTTGGACTAGATTTTTTAACTATATTTCTAGCTGAAGACGTAAATTAGAAAGATTATTTTATTTCAGTATTTCTAGCTGAAGACGTAAATTAGAAAGATTATTTTATTTCAGTATTTCTAGTTGATGAAGACCTTAAATCATATGTAGAGGCCATTAAGTTTCCTCGATTCTAGTTTTTGGAGAGAAGCCATTAAAAACAAACTAGATTCTAGAGGATTTATGCACATAAAGTAAACCTATTAAATGAAAATGGGTTTTTAACAAGAAAATTAAGCCAACTGGGTCAATAGACAAATTCAAGACCAGAAAGGTGTGCAAACTTAAAAAATCACTATATGGACTTAAGGAAGCTCCCAAACAATGGTATGAAAAGTTTGTTCACACTCTAATAACTAATGAATATAGTACAAATGCATCGGATACTGAGTTTACTCAAAATTATTTGGATTAAATTGTGTGATTATATGTCTGTATGTTGATGGCATGCTAATCTTTGGTACCAACTTGGAGGCAATTAATGAAATCAAGAAATTTCTATCTTCACAATTTAAAATAAAAGACCTAGGAGAAGCTGATGTAATCCTAGGTGTTAAAATTAGGAATATCGAAATTGAATTGTTCTTATGTCAATCACACTAAAAAGAGAAAATCCTAAAAAGAGTTAACTGTCATGATGAACTATCTATTAGAACACTTATGATCCTAGCATATGTCTTAAGGAGAATAATAATGATAGTGTGTCACAAGTGGAGTATGCAAAAATTATAGGGAGCATTATGTTTCTTATGAACTATATTAGACCTGACATAGCCTTTGTTGTAAGTAGACTAAGTCGTTATATAAACATAATCCCAATAATGAACATTGGAGTGCACTTCGTCGCCTCTTAAGATACCTACAAGGCACAATGGATTTGTGTTTGCACTTTAATAAATTCCCTGCAATGTTAGAAGGGTTTTGTGATGCAAATTGGGTAACAGATAATGATGAAGTGAGTTCAACTAGTGGCTATGTTTTTACTTTGTGTAGGGGAGTATTCCTTAAAAATATGTGAAACAGACTTGTATTTCTCACTCTACCATGGAATCTAAATTTATAGCTCTTGAATTAGCAGGCCAAGGAGTTAAGTGGTTGAGAAACTTGGTGGGGGACATGCCTTTGTGGGGGTCATCTGTATCAGTCTCCTTGCACTGTGATTCTCAAGCTGCTATTGAAATTTTCAAGAATTATGCATGCAATAGCAAAAGGAGACATATTCGTATCAAACATGGTGCAATGAAAGAGTTATTGAAGAATAGAATAATCTCTCTGGATTAAGTGAGTTCCAAGAAGAACTTGGCAAATCATCTGACAAAAGGACTAACAATGAGAGTTATCTTTGAGACTTCAAGGGCAATGGAGCTCAAACTCCTGGACTATTGGAATATTGTAATAACCATATGAGAATCCATAGCCTTATATTTTGGGTGATCCTAACAAGGACTTCATGGATGAGCTGGACGACTTGATGAATGAGCCTAACGAATTATGGGTCAGGTAGATAGCTTCATGGTTCAGTTATTGACATGAACATGATGAAGCTATCTAGATTAGTGTGAAGGTAAGCCGCCTTCTATGAAAGAAAATGAATTCTTTCTAGAGCATTCATCAATATCCAAGGTACTCACATAGGACCATTAACAACGCTTGATGTTTGTATTGCGGAACAACATACTTTGAGGAAATAATACGTTTTGTAGGGATCTCAACTCAGCTACCGAAAGTTCATGATTTATTTCACTTTCATTAGCTGAGTTGTTGCTCTGCCTCACTATGTATTAATTCAATCAAAAGACATTAATGCTTAAGTGTATTCATTCATTCACTTTGAAAAAATCGTATTCTCTAACTAGTTAGTCATTCATGGGGGATTGTACAAAATGACAACTTGAAAGCCAGTTTTACTTTTCACATTGCTTTCAGAAAGGACTCTCAATTTTTATATTGTGACCCATCCTTGTACGTTTGGATTGGTAAGTGTAGATAACCAGATTTTGAAAGAAAAGCCACACGCGTGCACACCCGTGATGTCCTGGTCAGGTAGGCAAAGGGCTGGGTCGCGCGGTTTTAAATCTTTTTGGAAGAAATACTTTAAAAATTCTACGGTAACTCTTATTTTTTTAAACAAGCTGACTGGGTCTTGGCAATTGAGAAAATCTGCTTACCTAGCCATTTTTTTTTATCTATTATGATCATGCACAAATCTCTCAACAACGGAGGCCTTCCCCTTTTATAAATAGGCCTCGTCTTTTCATTTCAGATACAGAATTCTCTCACTCTCCTCTTTTTTCTATTGTTGTTATCATATTTTCTTATTAGTGACAAAGTCTATTATTTCAACTTCATGCCACGAGTACACGTGTTAGAGAGTGCTCTATTAACCTTGAGGAGCAAATGATAGTAACAATTACACCATGGTCGTACTAAAATTTTGCTTTCAGGACAGTAGTTTTATCATTTTATATTTCCCTACATTCTTAAAATATTTAATTATTTTCAAGATATTATGATAATTTGATAGACTTTATATATGATCCCACACCAACAGCAATTCAATTGGGCTTGTATTCAAACAAGACAAAAAGCATGATTTGAATAATACAAAGAATTGTCAGAAAAGTGTGAAAATAGGCAAGTTTGGGGGTGTCACAATTCTTGATTGACTTTGGCGTATGTATGGTTAGATTACTCCAACCACAAAACAAAATAAAATACTTGGTCACAAATATTATGAACATGTAAATTTAAATTAAAGATGTCATCGTGGAATTTAAGGCATGGTCCATATACTTGGTCACAAATATTATGAACATGTAAATTTAAATTAAAGATGTCATCGTGGAATTTAAGGCATGGTCCATAATATAGTCATAGACATCTATTATGAGGCACATTCAACAAGATAAAATTACCCTCCATATATAGAACCTCAACATGTTCAAACAAGACAGAATCCACACATTTTTCAATTGAATCAGGTTGTACCCAATTTGATCCGACCTGATGACCCGACACCACAACCGTTAATCACCCCACATCTAAAAGGCCAAGATCACGACATACACGTCCGTACAAGTACAAACATTTAATCCTATAAATAGTTCATAATTATTTTAGATCAATGTACGTCATTTTTTAGTTAAAAGAATCTTATATTTCCTCTCAGACTGACTAATTTAAGTATCGAAAGATCTTAATTGAGATACCAAATCTCTCTTAATTGGCTAACTTTGTCCAAATCCGGATGGGTCCAGAGTGGAATATTTCTCAAAATGTAGATAATTGTCAAAGGCAAAAAGCGTGTCATTTTTATTGACCACTAATTAGAACTTTCTATTTGATGACTTTTCAATAATAAATAGAATCTACACTTTTTCATAATACTGCTATGGTTGATTTGACTCTTGACACTGTAGGCTATTGACATTTAAGATGTGAACTACAATCTAGACTTTTGATAATATATTGCTGTCGTTGATTTGAATTTGGACCAAAACTGATACAATCTTTCTTTTATTCTATGGGATCAATTGTGCTAAACTCGTAATCCCAGGACAAAAAGTGCAGCGACTTCTATCATGTGAGATCAAAAATGGGAAAATGGGATCAATTGTGCTAAACTCGTAATCCTGGGACAAAAAGTGCAACGACTTCTATCATGTGAGATCAAAAATGCAATTTTTCCGACGATGGTGTCATTATTTCACTTTATGACATTACAAGCATATTTGGACATGATTCATATACAACTGTTAACTAGATTTGGGAATTTCATCAGCAATCATCTCATCTATGCAACAGTACAACACATCCCACATATTTTATGTGTGCAAAATTGTAAGATTTATTACCATATAAGTTACATTTTGTCTGATTATTCACCTTTCTCCACAGTTGAACTAATTCTTAACAATTATATATATATATATATATATATACAACAGATGCCTGGTTTTAGAATAACTAAGTGATCAAAGTATGGAAAACTTACTCTTGTAAGAATGAGAGACCACATTGTTCTTCAGCTTTGAAGACAACTCATCTTCCTCTAGCTCGAATCGAACGTAGATGTCGAATCAATGTTGTCAAGCCAAGAAACTAGCTGCTGAGTGCAAGGGCGTATCCTCGGGTTCTCGCTCAAACAAAGGCAAGCGATCTCAAGAACTGCTAGCATTTGTGGAGCATGTTGTTTGTCGTAAATGAATGGATCAAACACTTCGGTTTCCCTTTTCTCTCGTTTCATTTGAGCAACCCACGAGATCAAGTCCCGGGATGCTCTTGGTCTGCACATATCCATCGGCCTCTTGCTGGTTAGAAGCTCCAAAAGAACGACGCCAAAACTATATATATCCCCTTTGTAAGTTGCAACTGAAGCTTGGCCGTACTCTGGAGGGATGTAGCCCAGTGTTCCAACGAGGTCGGTTGTGACATGCGTATCGTAAGGAAGAATGAGCCTTGCAAGACCAAAATCAGCTAAGTGCGCTTCAAATTTCTCGTTCAGAAGGATGTTGCTCGACTTTATATCACGGTGGAGGATATGAGGTTCGCATGATTGGTGCAAGTAAGCGAGGCCTCTGGCGGCCCCTTGGGCGATTTGCAGCCTTGTTTTCCAGTCCAATGAGGAAGGCCCGTCGGTTTTCTCATGTAACCAGTAATCGAGACTACCGTTCTCCATGTATGTGTATATTAGAAGCCTGTCGGTCCTGTACTTGCAATATCCCTGAAGATGGACAAGATTCGGATGCTGAGCTCTTGAGAGGGTCTCTATTTCAGCTTGGAATTCCCTCTCAACCTGAAAATACTCGCCGGAGAGCCGTTTTATAGCCACCTTCCTTCCGTCAGGGAGGACGGCCTTGTAGACCAAGCCAAAACCCCCGCATCCAATGATGTTGGACTGATCAAAATTGTCGGTAGCCTTCAGAAGATCATCAAGAAGAATCCCATTATTACTGTCCTTGTTCTGACATAGAATAACAAGACTTGATATGTCGTCGAAGCCTTTCTCAGTGGTATGAGAATCCTCATTTTCTTGATCGACAACTCTTCGTTTACATGAGCACACAATCATTAAAGAGACAAGACCAAGAAGAATAATAGTTCCCAGACCAATTCCAACACCCATTGCTATAGTCTTGCCCCTTGATTTCTTTGATCCGTCAGCTGATACGTGAGGAACTTTGCTGCTCTCGGGACAAGGATGAGGACCATGCTCTCCACAGAGACCTCGGTTACCTTCAAAGCTTGAGTTGGGAAATGTCGGGAACTGACCTCCAGTCGGGATAGCTCCAGAAAGATCATTGTGAGCAACACTGAACTTCGACAGAAAGCTGAGCCTACTCAAAGAAGATGGTATCGTTCCATTCAGATTGTTGAAAGACAAATCCAAAGTTTCTAGGCTCATCATGCCAGACAAATTGCTCGGAATAGGTCCAGATAGATTATTGCATTTCAAATCCAAAACATGCAGCTCTTTCAGATTGCCAAACTCTGGCCAGATTGGTCCTGTGAGAAAATTGTTGCCTAGTTCCAACGTCGGAGGAAAACTGACAACTTGTTTATACTTGAACCCACTTTGGTTCCTTCTAACAAAGAACGGGAAATCTGGGGACGGTTCCTCCATTGAGACATTACCGCTAATGAGGCTCTGCATCCCAGTAAGTTCCTTAGGAATCTCCCCCGTAAACGAGTTGTTGGATAAATCCAAATAAAACAGAGACGACAAGTTGCCAAACCAAGGTGGAATTGAACCTTCCAACCGGTTCCACGACAAATCCAACAATTGCAAATTCCTACAGCCTTTCAGCCACTGGGGAATATGACCAGTGAGTCTGCAATTGGCTATAACAAGGGTCTTGAGTCCAACAAACTGAAGACTAGGATTACTAGGCATTTCTTCATCACGAAAATTCAAAGTAAGAACTAATGTTGTCAAGTTTCTGCAGTGTTGTAAGATTTCTAGTGCACCCGTAAGGTCTGAAATGCTAGAGTTGGATAGCGAAATGTACGAAAGACTCTGAAAATTCTTGAAACTCTCAGGGACTTGCCCGGAGAAGTTATTCCTCGCAAAATTTATCGTTCTCAACTTTCGACAGGTTGGAAGATTTCCAGGAATCTCCCCATGAAACTGATTTGTAGCCAAGTTAAGCGAAACAAGATTAACCATTGCTGAGCAATTGAGATCAATGGTACCTCCCAAAGAATTGTTTCTTAAACTAATTGTACTAATAGTTGGCGAATTCGCCAACGAAGTCGGTATGTTACCACTGAACCTATTGGATTGAGCTGAAAATTGCCTCAACTGCACAAATTTATCAAACACATCCGGAAGATTTCCTGAAAACTCATTCAAAGATAAATCAACTTGAACAAGATTAGTGAGGTTACCAATGAGGCTACTCAGCTGCCCAGAAAACAGGTTCTCCTGAAGAGCCAACTTCTTCAAATTCAGTAGCTGGAAAACATCTTCAGGCAAACCACCAGAGATGAAATTTGCAGCAAGAGAAAGTTCCTCCAATGAGGTACAATTCCCAAGTCCCAGAGGAAGAATCCCACTGAAATTATTCTCTGCCATGTTCATAACCAGAATCTTGGTTGAGTTGCTGCAAATCCCCACAGGGACAGAGCCCATGATGGAGTTCTCAGAAATGTTGAAAATTGTGATTGAGGGCAGGTTGATGCTGCTTGGGAACCATCCAGAGATTTCATTATTGCTCAAGTCCAAGATTTCCAACTTGGGCAAATGCAAAAGTGACTGAGGAATGGAGCCTTTGAGGAAGTTGTGGGAGAGATTTAGGGTTCTAAGCTGGTCCAAATTGCCTAAATCCTCTGAGATATTTCCAAGAAGCCTTTTCCTCCCAAGCTCCAGCTTAACCACTCTGCCATAGTTGATGGGATCATTCAGGCCCAGAGAGGATGAAGAACTGCAAGTGATTCCTTCCCAACCACAGCAATTGGGTGAGGCTGCATTGAAGTTCCACACATCAAAACCTGACTCCAGGTGCTCTACAAAAGCCCTGAGAGAATCCAAATCTTTTGGGCTGCATGTAAAGTTCTGAGCTTGAGCAGAAAATCCAAGAAAGATGATAACTGTACAGAAAACCAACACAGTCATCTCATGTAAAGGGAATAGATAGCAGAACAGCAGCAACAGCTGAAAGCAGTAAAACCACCCTCAAATCAAGACCTTTCTGCTTCTCATTACAACTTCTCCAGCTCAAAGAACATGCATAAAAAGGGTAATATTACAGCAAACAAGGGCAGCCCAGAAGAGAAAAGTAAATGGAAATGGGGTTGCAGAAAAAGAATGGAATTCAGAGGAAGAAAAAGAACTCTTTTTGGGTGCCCAAAAGAATACTTTTTTGTATGTAGGTGCAACTGATAATGGTTTTGACTTCAAAAAAAGGCCTACTTTTTTTGGTCCAAATGAGGCGGCTGCTGCTGCTGCCTTTAATTTCCTTTTCTCAATCAACAAAAGAGAGAGAGAGAGAGAGAGAGAGAGAGAGAGGAGAGAGAAAGAGGGGCGTTGAGAAATCAAATGATGTCTTAAAACCAGCCATTAAATTCTTCAAAAGAGCTGCCATTGTAGTGGGAACATGAGAGGGGAGTGGGTAGTCTCATTACACCAAAATCAAATGCACTGTCGCTATACTGAAAAAACAAACAAAGAGTTTGAGGGATATTTATCATTATGTTTAGTTTTGTTTTTGAAGTATTTTGTTTTGCTACGTAGAGATAGAGAGAAAAAAAAAAAAAAGAGGGTGTGATAGAAATAAGGTGTATGTTTGGGTTTATTTTTTGATATAGTTTAAAATAGTATAAAAAAAATATTTTATGTACTGTGTTGTATATTAAGAGACAAAATACTATTCATTGTTAAATCATATCTTTTTTATTGTTTTTATAAATGTATATATGTATATATTAATATTTGTTTATTTTTGAATGAATTGAATTATATAATATATATTACTATGTGTATGTTTGTATGAAGAATGATACTTCCTGAAAAATTGGGCCAAAACCCCTCAAAACACTTTGTGAAGATGTTTTGGCATGTTTGATTTTATGTTCGACTCATCTCATAAACGGGCTGGAAAAAAAAAACCAAACATAGTGTATCATTTTCATCCGTCCTCGTGTCCGTAATTCAATTGCCAAATCGTTTTATAATATAGGCATAATTACACGTCTTTTTGTAAAATTTGGTATACTTACATATAAACTCAATGTAGCTTAAAAATTATATTTAGTATTCCTGAAATTTGCTTCCGCCTTTCACAAACAAATAAGTCCCACCGTTAATAATTAACCGAATTCATTAATACTAACAAAAAAAATTGGATGAAAACTCATGTTTACCCCGTCGACGTATTACTCATTTATTGCAGGTCAAATAAATTATTTTACGATCAAACTACCCTTATATATCTCACACGTTATTACATGTGAGGAGATCTATCTTCACCCTTTTTTTTTTTTTTTTTAATACTACAAATTTGGTGAATTTCAACTAATAGAAGAACCTATTTGTTAGATGGAAATAAACTTCAGGGATATTAAATGTAATTTTCTAAACCACATAAGATTTACGTGTAATTACATCAAAACTTAGAGAAGAACGGTGTAATTATCCTTAATTCAGTTGCAAAATCATCATACGTTAATATATGCTACAATCGACAATTTTGCCCCCTCAAATTTATCTATACTATTTTTCAATTTGTCAATTGTAAATTTACCCTGCCCCCTAATAGTTCTTTTTTAATAAATCACCTCCCAACCTTTGTAAATTTTGCACATTACCTTTATTTTTTACTTTGAGGCGAAAGTTAGTGCACTTTCCGGTAGTTTGAAATACACGCGCGTAGGACTCATTTTTCATTTTTTTTTTGTCATTTTAAAATGAAGGTTAAAATTGCAAATTTACCCTTTAACAAAATTAGCCCTACGCTCATGTATTTCAAATTACCGGAAAAATATACTAACTTTGGCCTGAAAATGAAAAATAAAGGTAATGTGCAAAATTTATAAAGGTTGGGAGGTGATTTGTTAAAAAAGAATGGTTAGGGGGCAATGTGCAAACGACCCCATACGTTGGGGGTGTCTGCATTTTACCCTTATTTAAAAGGGTAAATTACAACAAGCTCTTGATGTTTGGTATAATTATAAATACTCATTATTGTTTGAACAATTATCCATATTCCTAATATTTGATGAAATTATATAATTTTTGGACGGAGGCCTGAAATTGTCCACTTTGTCCTTAGTGTACTTTTTTTATTAAAAGAATTTGCAAAATTGTAAAACACAACAAGGAGGATGATTTTCTTTTCAAAAGAAATGGTCCATTTAGTCTATACAAAATTTCAACAACAAAAAAAAGTCAGAATTCATATTTTACAAAATCATTTTGTAAGTTCACCAAAAAAAAAAAAAAAGAAAGAAATATAATGGAAACTAACGAATTGAACTAATTGTTGGATAACTGTTAAAATCTAGGAGTATAGATAATTTCGTATGCATTGAAAAAATATTTATAATTGTGTCAAACTAGGAAGTATTACGTGCGTGTAGAAACATATTTTTAGAGGTGATTATATAATTTATTAATTACAAAAGATATTAAATTCATAATTTTACTTAATTTTGTATTATTGAACCATTAATATGTAATTATATTTTCCAAAAAATTGATAATAATTGTTTTAGTCTATTAGGAATCCATCGAATCTATTATTTGTAACTCTTTTCTAAATTGAAGTGATAATATTAAATAAGATATTTATTCCTTTACATTTTGTATTTAATAACTATTATTTTTAATGATTTCGTGTTGGAACAAATTAATGCAAAAGTAAAATATAATATAAAAGATTCATTATTAAAATAAAGTTGACAAAATCCCTTATTTCTGGAATTTTTTTTATATGAAATTGTTGTTTAATAAAATTAATTATGTTTTATTAGTAGTTTTTTTAATGTCTATTTGCTTTTTTTTTTCAATTTTATTTTGCATTTGTTATATTATTTTTGTGAAATGTTATACTTTTACTATCATATTTTGAATTTGTTTTCTTAAATTTATTGATGTGAAATGATCTTAAACTAATAATTTATTAACTGTTTTTTGTAAAAATTTAATTTAATTAGACATCTGTAGTATTATTATTAATTTGTATTGTGGTCTCCTATAATTATGCTAATTATACTTTACTATCAATTTATAAAGTTTGTCTTTGTTTACATTCTTCATTCACTTCAAACTTAGAATATTATTGCATAAAATATTTTTATTTGTAATTTTTTAAAATTTCATTATATTTATTTCCTTTATATATATATATATATATTGTTTTTTATATTTAATATTTTATGTATTATTCTCATGCTTTTCATTTTAAATTATATTGTGCCCTAGTACAATAATATTTTTAAAGTATTTAAGAATATCTTCTAACAAATTAATCGTGTAATCATATTATTAGCCTATTTTTTTAGTAAGATATATTTATCATTGTCCAAGTACTTCAAAGGTATTAAGACTGTTAAAATAGTCTTGTTTTGATAAAATTTTATTGTTTTATAATTAATTTTTATTTATTATTTAAAAAATCATTCAAGTAAGAGAATGAATGTCTTTTCACAATGGGGAACAAACACACGAGCAATTCACACCTTTTTATTTACTATTTAAAACATTACTTAAGTAATAATATGAACGTCTTTTTACAATGAGAATGGGAAACAAACACACAAGAATTTTACACTTTTATACATAGTATAAATATATACAAAAATTAAGAAAGCTTATTGTAATTTACCTACTTTAAATAATCCCATGTGTTCAATACTCGTTGATATGGGAAATCAAAGTATTAAAAGGTCCAATGTAACTGACAAAATGGAATTTTTGTTTTCACTTTCATTTCGTCATTGTATAATATTTCTACTACCCCGAATATATATTGGGTAAATTACAATTATTTTATGTCCTTGTTGTTTAAAAAATTATAAATATTATCTAACAAATAACTCATTTTTATCCATTTTTGGGTGAACTAATCAAAATCCCTTTATGCACTGAATTATTTTTTATTTAATTTTTTTAAAAAAAATTGAACTACAATACGTAGAAAGTGATTTCTTAAAGTTTTTTACACAAAGGAATAATAATACAATTTATCTCGATTGATTTTTCTACAATTTTAATGAAAAATTCAAATGCAAAATGGTCAATTTTGGTAAAAATTTATAAACATCAGGAGGATATTCGTAATTTTTCAAACAACAAAAAGATATTTGTAATTATGTCAAATCTCAATAGAAGTGGTTATAATTTACCATGTATATATATATATATATATATATTTAGTGGGTGGGTGGGGGGAGGACCATGAAATCACCCACTCTCATTTCTGGTATGAACATAATAATAAATGGTGTGACCACAGAAAAACCTTAAATTAAATTTCAAAATATTCTATGAAGTTTTGCATAAAATTCAGTGTCAAGTAAAAATTTTCAAATGGTTGAAGTAATTAAAGTGTCAATCCATCTCATCTCATCTCACTCTTGACCTTGAATTTTCTGCACACCCAAACAAGACTTCAGCCTTCAGCTCAGCTTCTATTCCAAAGTTTCTTCAGCCACCAGAATTAATTTAAAAAGCAGTTCAAAAGCAAAAATTGTAAATGAAAATCATTATTTTCAAACAAAGAATTAATAAATACTTATCGCAAACACGTCGACGGCCGATTGGATGAAATAACCTCCAGAAAAATCTTGCTCATAAAACAAAGGTGTTTGGATGATGTTGGTAGTACATAAATGTAGCCAACTTGCACCTTAACAGAAATTTAAAGAAGAAATAATTGTAAGGTTTCTCTTAATAATAGAAATTTACAAGGTTTTCCTGATTTCAAACAACTCTCATGAGAAGCTGTTGCATCAAACCTATAGTTGTAATACACTTCACAACATCATCAATGCAACGTTGAGGCGTAAAACGAAACGAGCATGCATAGAGGCTATCCAAATAAGTGACAAAGTTCGCAATCGACATAGCATTAGAAAAACTATGGATCAATCAAGCACAAAACTAAGCATCCCACTCATACTAGTTTTTCCGAAAATTTACATATAAAAGGAGGCAGCTAACATTAGAGATCAGTGCATTGTCTGGTCTGCAACTGATACAGGATGTGAAAATTATTTTCATCTATTGTTTACTGGTACCTGTTTCAGCAAGCAATCATCTTTCCAAAACGACATCTCTGGAGAATAATTTAATGTGAGACTCGTCCCGCTGGAGACATAACAGAAAAAGCTAGAAAACCTGCCAGCTTCTTGCACCTTTACAGAAGAATTTTGATACTTACAGAGACCAGACTTGAGTTAACCAAAGTTAAGAATTATCAATAATCAACATCCTGGCTCCTGCTTCAACGGTGTCGAACTTGATGAGCTAAACATCATGGGCTGGAAGACAGAAGAAAAACAGAGTAATTCACATTGTGAATGGGTAATAGATAATGTCTTAAAAAGTGATAAGATCAGCTTGGGGAAATATTGGCAACCCTGAATTAGGTGGTTTCCAAGAATGTAGCTAGGCGTAGTACTACTATCTATGTATTTAAACTGAGATCCACTTGCACTAGGAGACCAGATGCACCAGCAAATCACTAATGAAAAAAGGTAAATGACAGATTTGGCGTATAGAGTTTAAAATTTATAACAAGTTTAGGTAGGTAACATTAACATGTTACAATCAAATTTTTGCAAGGGTAACTCTAAGTAGAAGGACAACCAAGAATTTAAGCAGTCATAGTGACACCAATACTATCGAGTGTAGATGGAAAATGACGTTTACGACAAGGATACTTTTCAGTGCAGACTACTAACAGAAAGAAAAAGAGAAAAACATGTTTAAGATTTGTGAGCATCACCAGACAAGCAGTTATTTCCAGTGGAAATAAATGAGACGAAGACTATAAGCATGTCAGACGTGATGCAAAAAACTCACTTGCAGAAAAGATTTAGTAGTTCATTTCCTTGCTGAATTAGAAAAATAGTCTAGCGCATAATTGATCAACCAGCAGCATTGGGAGCAGAGTGTATTTGCTACTTTATTCAATTAATATATGTGCTTTTCTCCCTCTTTCCTTCCCGTTCAATTGCTTGCATCCAATTCTAAGGGCTCTGATAGGAGAATAAACCACTCAGTTGTAAGCTAATTGCAGCTGGCTTAAATGCTTAATGGTGTATACATACAGTGTTATGATTTTCCAATTTTCTCTTCACTTTATGGAAAATAAGTCATGCCTGTGAGACATGAGACCTTCCTTGGCTATAAGAATTTGGTGATGATGATCATTGATGTTATATTGCCAAATATGTGTAATGTAAGTATCAAATTGTGATGCATTGACTTGTTTGTGAATATGTCATATACATATATATATATATATATACGTATATTATGATTTATATGTTCGTGAAAGTATGTCATATATATATATATATTTACATATATAATATAGTTCAAGTTCAGCTGATCAGTTTTGGACAAAATAAAACCGGCTTATTTATATTTTTATTATAAAATAAAATAAAAATTACACGTGTACCGTGAAATCGGTACACATTTTAAAAATATAGTGGGTCGCCAATTGGGCTGGCGACCCACTATTAAAAAATAATTTTTTTAGTTGGGTCGCCAGCCCAGCTGGCGACCCAACTAAAAAAGTGTTAATTTTTTTTGGGTCGCCGGCTGGGCCAGCGACCGTGGGTTGCCGGCCCAGCTGGCACTTTTTTTTTTTTTTAAATCATTTTTTTATTATATTTAATATATAATTATAAATACGTGTTAATATATTTAATAAGATTTACTAATTAAATCTTATTTTATTATTAAAGCTAATTATGATTAATTTATTCCAATAAGATAATGTTATTACAATTTTAAAATTCTTTATAATAACTAATAAACTTAAAATTTTACAAAATAATGTACCAAATACTTGAATACGTATTTTTATGTAATTTTTTAGGTTTTTAGAAATGACGTACGCTTTTCTTGTTGTTTTTCTGTCTACAGATTTGACGTATCCAAACACTGCTCACCTAATTTATTTTTTACCAATTTAGTGAACTGTTATATGATAAATTTGATCTTTTTTGTATAGTTATGATAAATATTTATCAACCATACATATACTTTTTAAAAAAATTAAGAAATTATTGTGAATTTCTATAAAAAAAAAAAATGCTTTTACGTTCAATTAGTTGATATTTTTTTTAAGGAATAATTATTTTTTTAGCCCGTTAAGTATGATCAACAGTGTTTAAGATGCATTTTCTTGGCTGAAAGTGCCTTTCAGCAGTGGAATAGGCATATCTTATCCTAGAGGCGTTTGCCTGGGTACTAGGCTTATTGAAACAGTACCATTATCAGAACTCAAATTATGAACATCATTATCAAAATGATTTGGTATTTGTTTCAATTTCCATTATCTCATTTATTCAACTATACAGAATAACGAATTAATGTTTTAACAAAAATTACTTTCACTTCAAATAGATATTTTTCTACTATTATTTATTCTTTCAATTACTAAAACTAAAAATAGTAAATAAATAATGCACTTATGATTTTATTTTTTAAATTCATACTTCACTGTTTTTATTTTGATTTCTCTTTAGAGAAAGGTATAATTGAATAACCAAACTGGGAAAAAAAAAAGAAGAAGAAAAAGATCAATTAACACACCTGCCAATTTTTTCAGTTCAGTATTAAGAATGGTATTTCAGGCTACCAAATTCGGTGGAGTTCAAATTGATTGAGTGAAAACCCTAAATTTTTGGATGACAATAGGTATAGGTAAAACTCAGGACAGGTTTGTATTGAATGAACGGGTGTGGGACAGGTAAAGATTTTTGTATTTCTGGACCTAGCCTCTGTTCAGGGCAAAATATGTGTTTTGCTAATCCACCTGAATTAATACATATTTTAATTACATAACAGTGCTTGCTATTGATTTTTATTGCTTCCACCTACTCCCTATCTTCTTCTCAGTCAATCAATTATATGGTCATCCTATTACCCTCTGCCGGCAACTAGTACACTGCCATAGGCCACCAGTACATAAAGCAACCTTGCAAGACAAGGCCAGTCAGATGGGCTGGAAGGCAGTGGAGGCAACTATCTAGAAGACAATGTTGACTCAGTTTGAGCCCTCGCCCTAGTTTTCTTAGAAACTTGCAGCAACTTACCTGTTGAGATGTTAAATTATGGCTCAAACTCTATGTTCAGTGCGCTTCTTATTTAGTGGAATTCGGAAATGAATTTTACAATTAATGATATTTGGTAATTCAACATTTTTTAGCTGCTGTTATTTGGCTTTGAATCACCAGAAACCAGTTGGCCTGAGATCTGCGCTGTGTTTTTAATGCTTCAAGGCTTACAGATGACAAACAGGTCCAAACGGACTGCACTTTTGGGTTCAGGTTTGGGGAGGTTTGGGTGGATCTTGGCTCCACTCATTTAACACTGGGTGCCAGTTGCTGGGCGTCAGCAAGATCACACCTGACACTGGGCAATGTGCAGCCAAGGGCCAAGACCACCGTAAACTACCCCACTGACATCCCGTCATAATAGGGGAAGTAACCATTTACAACGTCAAAGAGATTAGCAGTGATCTAAAAGGTCAACAAGAACAAGAACATTGTGCAAGCCAACATATTACAGTCCTTCCTCAAATAAAGACACTCATGGAAGGCATAAATATTACTTAAATCACCTATCCTGCATTCATCATGAACTGTTAAAATGTTTACCATTGCTAATGTTCACGATAATAACAATGGCATGCATAGCATATCAGTTATGTCATTATCAAGAGTTATGCAGTCAAATTGTGACCCGGAAATGAGAAAAGAGATTTTTGGGAAATGATGCAAAGCTAGCAACTTCATGCATGAGGGAGGCCACATGAGACCTGAGAATTTCATGAGAAATCACAATATCATTCAACCAATGGGATTATCAAGTTGTACAGGTAAATACCTGAGATGCACAAGGAAAAATACTACTGGCAAGTTCCTCATTTAAGAGCACAGGAAGAGGAGGCATTCGACTCATTATTCCAGGCATGTTTTTCATGCTGCAAGCATAAAACAGAAAACAGCTTCAGGAAATAACATACAGATGAGCACCAAAACACGTTTATTACATTAACTAGAGCAACTTACTCATTCAAAATTGTAGTTAAGTTATTCATTGTACGAAAAAAGAGATCGATGTTCTGCTGCAACTGTAACAAAAATCTCAACATCAATACAGGGAAATATAGTGAGAGATAGAGAAAACCAGATGCATAATGTGGTAGTGATCAATTCATACTGCCAAGATGAAATAAAAGCTAACATGCGAACTACTAGTATCTTTTCACTGTCGATTATTCATGTTTTCTAGGAGAGCAAATTTAGTTCAGATATGAAGTCATCTAGCATATCAGCCACCATTACAACACACAGCAATATCGATGGGGGAAATGTTAATCATTTCCTTGGGCAAACACTATCGTTTAATGGCATTGTCTTCTCCTATGTTCTCTTCCTGGAATGCAAGACCGTAAGACAGGTTATGAGCAAGGTGGAAACAATGAACTGAAGGCTTAATCTGGTGTTAGAACAGTAAGATAACGATCAAATGCTCGTAAAGGGCTGAGGAAAATCCAATTAAGGAACTTAAAGGCATACGACATGCTTTTTGGCTGATAGACAGGGTTTGTTCGGATATTAACGTGGGAAATATTGAAGAGAGTTAAGAACAAGAAGAAAATCAGAGATTAACTCGTGAAATCCTTTTGGCATCACAACTAAGGTTGTTTTGCCTCACAAAGAAAGATCTGATAGTATGTCGGAAAACCTTTATTAATTAAACTGAATGGACCCTTGGATGCAAGATTACATGCACATTTATAAGCCTCAAGAGCCACCTAGGATTAGACTTCTAATTAGACTCCGAAAATAGGGAGATTCAAACTTAAAACAGCGAATAAAAAATTCCTAAAATACCACTGGGTACTAAGAAACCATGTAATTTAGCTACAGACTAATGTTAGCCAAAATTAACTTTTAAATACACTTTGTTACTAAGAAAAACATGCAATTAAGCTAAAGATTGATGTTAGCCAAAATAAACTTTTAAGGAAGTTGCATTGCTGTACAATCTAATGTTCTATGTTTGCATTTACATTGCCTACATCACATTGACTCGACTCAGGGTTGGGGTCTGGAACAAGAATTGGCATTCCTACTATGCAGTAAAGCTTGGGATCATTGAGCTATGTGGTGTGTGGGGAAAGATTGTATATATAGCCACATGTCACAAAGATGTCTCATGGTGATGCTCCTGCCAGGAATGCCAAGCTTTCATCCTCTTGCCGAGTTGAAATGTCAAACTATGAATGGCCACTTGCGATGTAAGTAGCAATCAAGAATAATCTGTTTCACCCTTTGGGTCTCAAACATTATGTTGAAAAAGTGGTGCTAATGCAACAAGAAATGAGTGTCAAGTTTGAGTAATCTGGTGTGGATGTACAAGTTAACGAACACAGCTGTTTCCTTTGATTGGGACATAGCAACAAGAAGCTTATGCGTATTGTCCAACCTGGACAACTGAAAGTATATAACACCTTTAATTATATCTTGCAGATAGCTTTTCATAATAACAGGATTGAGTAAAAGCTTTTCCCAGCACACAACTTTTTATTGCAAATAACGAATACTTGGCTTGGCATGGCAAGGGAACTTGTGTAGCATATTCTTTAAGTGCTCATTATATGCCAAGTGTTCATACATGAAAGAAAAAGTCTTGTTTGAGAAGAGTGAATCGACAGATAGGGGCATCATAAAACATAATACCTTCCTTGATAATGCAGACATTTTAAATTTTTTGTGAGATAGCACAAGTACTGCATGGTTCTACAGGCTATTTGCGTGCTGATAATACCCAGTCAGAGGTTTTTTCTCCATGAAGGAAGATTGTAAGAAGCAATTATGTTGAGTTGTTATGCTACATTACCCATGTTAAACACAATAAAATATATATTTGCAATGAGACTGAGTCACATTCTATTAAAAATTTCTAAAGCTATACAAGGAGAAAGTTCCAAAATCCTCCGGAACAAAGGGGAGCAGGCACTACCTTGAGAGTCGAAAGATTGGCAGAAATTTGATCAAAAGCCTGATTATTTTCTTCCAGAAGATGTCTGGCTGTGCCCCTTAGTACTGAAACATACATAAAATTATTTCAAATAAAAGTGTGTCACCTTGAAACTCAAGAAAGAACATCAAATAGTTCAGGTCCATAGTCATATGTGCATTTACAAGTAATTCTGGAAACAAACACTATACTGGAGTGGAGGGGAATAAGAAAAAGGAAACCAAAACAAAGACATTCATGCAATACTTCCTTCGGGATTGCCAACCTTACCCTAATTAAAGGCATGATAAGCCACCATGTGACAAACAACATAGTTGAATCAGTGTATTTCAAAATAGAACCAAGGTAACGAATTCTTTGAAAGTTCGCTAAAAAGTCCGTTGGCCAAAACTAGTGAAACAATGTTATTGTAAGAGTGTATCATTTCTATGAGACTAATATAGGGGAATGTTCACCGTCAACCCCAAAATGTGGTAATATATTGGCAAAACGAACACTTAAAAAGGTGTACAATGTTAGCCTCTCTTAACTTATAAAACAGCTACATTTAAGATAATAAAACCACCTTAGGCAAAGAGATACTTCATCTCATTATCGAATATTTGGGCTGAGTTTTTAGCATCATTAACAGAAACAGAAGATGTGAGCTCATCCAATGACAGGTAACTTCAGTAGTAATCACCCAAGCATTACTATCCATAACCCTGGATATATCATGTTCATCACTTAATATGACAAAGAAGAAAAGTTCAACAATCAATTACCACAAAGAATGAATAGAGAGAAAGGGACTGGACACAACCTCCTCCAGCTTGAACAAGGAGTATACATAATAAATATTATCATTCTTAGGTCAAGAAAGAGAATCTTGGTTAATCACAATAGCCAATTCGACAAACCTCCTGAAAGCATGCTGTCACTCCGATCACAATGGTTTGTAGCTACAGAATATGGAGCCACATTTACTGATGAAGCTGAAGACATGTTATTCTTCAGAGTTGAATCCACCACTTTTTCCTGAGAAAGAGTTAACCTTTGAGAATGCTATCTTTCAACAGAGGTATAATTCTAATCACTGGATTAGTGAATCACATAAAACGACAACCATAAGCTTCCAATAAAAATATATATCAACTTTGTAGAGCACTTATTACAGTATCGCATTAAAGTTACCTTGCAATAAAAGGATCAAGCTATAAGAGACCATTATCAATCAGTTAAATGCAACTAAACGTAACCTTTTTGGCATAGCAACCATATAGGTCCCACAAGAATGAGATCAGCAACATACACAACCAAGACTTCTATCGCTACCAAAAGGCGACTGACACAATATCACCGCCAAAGGGTAAGTAGAAGGTATACTTAAATGATGGCAGTACTTGGTTTGAGGCACACATGGTTCTCAGATACAGAGCTACACAAAAATAAAAGTGAATCTTCGTCCAACTTCGATAGGGTGTTACCAATCCTCGGCCTAACTCAAATGGGTAGAGGCTTAGCCTACAAATGGCCAGTTCCAACCTGGACCTAAACCTTGAGTTGAAGTAGTTTCACTCTTCATACACGGAGTATGCATGACATGCCAACTTGTTTTTCACCGATTATTTTATTTTTTTATGGCATTTCTTTTTGTCTCTCGTTTTCCTTGTTGAAGTAATCCCTGTTTGCACCTGCCTTTGACAGCTCCCATCCCCACCACCTCCACAACATGCAACACCTCATATCATATCTCCCAACACCTCAACCCCCAAAATATCCTGCATGCCAATATATGCTTGTGCTTGTAGATTTATATGCATCGTATTATAGAGATAAATCTGCATCCAGAACACACAGACACACACACATGTATGCGTGTATGTTTGTGTTTGTGTGTGTGCGTGTGTTTGTTTGAGTGCATATGTATATGTATGTTTTTAGAGATCTGTATGGCTGCATCTGCATAGACATTTGCACGGCGACAGCAAGCTACTGGATAAAGATAGTAGGCTCATAAAATATTTATGAACTTAAGAGTTCATGACATCAGCAATTGATTAAGACACCAACAATTCATTTCATTAAGAAACTCTGTACTGTCGTCAAACCCATGGATAAAAAGCAAATTTTTTCGAGCGTATCACTGAATCTTCAGTACAAATGCAACCTAATACCATCATTGTTGATTTTGAAACACATAGCAGAAGTCAATTTGGAGGTCAGCTCCAAAATGTCTGCTCTGAATAATAATCAGAAAAAAAAACAAATGATAGTCTATTTCTATTTCATCACTCAGAAAATATCTAGCCTAATGACCTCTTTCTACATAAACGGTCCACTGCCATATTTGTCTTTATACAGATCAAGAATTCTCCAGCTAGACATTGAATTGAAGCCAATGGAGATGTCTAGATGACATCATACTGGTGGTTAAGCCACTCCGAAGTTCATCGGCTAACCCGAAAGGCCTTTAATGCAATTGGTGATTATTAAAAGAATTGCAGTCCCCATAAATCAGATCCATTTTTTCTCTTTCTCTTTACTTGTTCTTTTTTTTCTTTTTTTTTTTTCTTTTAAACGATAGAATAATAAGATTCAACAGTGAAAAGGACAAATAAAACATAATCTTTGCTTAGCATCATATGCATCATATGAACAAACATCTGATTTAGACTGCAAAGCACTAAAATTCTTGAACATCTGTTCCGCTTTTGACTGTATCACAATGACTTGAACTGAACTCTATAAATTATACCAGAACCTACACCAAGGTTGATATCCAAAGTCAGCTCAAACTACTATAAAAGAAAAAATAAGAATATTACCTTCCGATCCTTCACTTTCTTCCCAAAACTCTGATCATCCTGTTTCCTCCGCTTTCTCTGACAAACAATATCATGAATTAGGCAAAAGCACTCAAACATTAAGCTAAATCCTCCTAAGAATTTCAGATAGAAGGTAAAGAAGACTTTTAGTCAATCATGAAAAAAACTAAAACAAAATTACATTTCTTGATTTAGGAGAATGTTGTGATTAACTCAATCTGAAGGACTTTGAACTTACCGTCATCCATCTACATCGAAGAGCAACATCTCGTACAGTTTTGTTTTGGAGCATGGCAGCAATCTTAATATACCGCATGATATTGGGTTCATTGGCATATCTACAGATATTAAGTAGGAAACAACCAGATGAAATTAAGATTGCTCATTTGGAAGAAATAGAAGACAATGGAAATGCAAGATAAGCTCCATATAAGAACAAGCCCGAGTACACTAACCACATATTTGAAGCATGATACAGAAAGAAGTTATACAAAAATTAGAACACCCACAAACTTAAGCAACGATATGATGAAAATCATCTTAGTCTCTGACTAAAAGGGAAGCCACCATAGAAGTACTGGAATGGGACCTGATCCCCAGAAATACAAAACAGATGCATCCAACATACTGGGCGTCAAATGGCAGCGCCATCAACCACAGAGTTCATGTTTCTCTTACATTTGAAATCAGCACTAGTTTCTTGGAAATAATATTTTATTTGGTAACATTCAACCATTTAGCAGTAAAATGACTTCTAATCGATCTTCTTCTATGAAGTTAGACAATTTCTGCTACTGTGCCCATGTGCTGAAGGAGGGGAGGTGATTAGATACGAAAAATACAGATATTGATATTCAATTTGTATGTGAGGTATATTCAATTTGTATGTGAGTTATAGTAGCTGATGCAAATTGACATAAACTTTCTTACTATTAGTTACTGGTAAAAGTCTGAAATGATATGCAAATTGGCATAAACTTAGTTGCTCTACGTTTTCTGGATGGAATTTCCATAAAAGTATTACAATATCTGAAACATATAGAGATGCATATCAGAGAACCAAAACCTTCTTCTGGATCAAAATATGCCGCTTTTTTGTGAAATGATGTAATATATGCTGATATATTAAAGATATTATATATTACACAAGTAGAACAGAAAACCATGAGCACAGTCACCTCATGGAGAAAAAAGCACATACAGCTCTTGATTCCATTCTACTTCCACCAATATCTTAGGACTCTATTTGGTTGGCGAGGAAACCACCCTGGAAAGTGATAATACAAGTGTTAATAACCAGTTTTCTTGTTTCCCAGTCCAATTTTGGCTGTGTGCACTGACTAGTTGATGCTAGGAAAAAAGGACCAGTTTTAGGAAGGATTCAAATCCTTTTATGAAGGTAATATACAAATCCTCTATCAAGGAATTCCAAGAAAAATGACTCCACCCAGAAATTCTATCGAAAACAATTTTTACAAATTTCTCGTCTTCCATCCCATTACAACATCTCACTCACATCTTCTAGGCTAATAACTTCATCCACCTGTGGCTTTATGTGCTTATCATGTGTTTCCTCTAACAAGGCAGGGGTAACGCTACTAGACCAACAACCAAGCTCCGCAGCAGCACATGGTAAACAATAAATTCCTACGTTCTCCTACCTCAAGCAACAAAAGTAATACACCATAAAATGTAGAAAAATTATCTATCATCAACCGGTTTTCCCGAATTAAGGAAGAAACTACCTACTTGGCAAGTCCCTCCTCCAACTTGTACTGTTCATCGATGGACCACTCGGCAGCCAAACCCGTATCGTGCTTTAACCCCGGAACCGAATCCAACATAACCGTCGAAGAAGAATCCAAAGAATTCTGAGCACCACCAGGTGAAAAAATCATTCCTCCCGCAGGCCCATCATTTCCGGTCAAATTCAGGCTTCCCCCATGGTTCCTATAATAATTCCCCACTGAAATCAACTCACACCCACCTGAGCTACTGCTGCTGTTGCTCGTCGCTCCACCAGACTTAAACAACACACCCGGCTGCTGGTGATGGTACTGCTGATGAAACCCGGCCCCTGACTGACCCGCCATCTGTTTGTGCAATTGCTTCACCTACAGCATGAAAAACTCACAGCCCACCCCTAATTCCCTCAAGAACATCTGCTGCTGTCAAAAGGGCCTTCGCCTCAACAATCCCTCGCATTAATCAGTTGCTCAACTCTCCGTTGTAGAATCCTAAATAGAGAATTCCCAAATTTGTAGAGAGAGAGAGAGAGAGAGAGCAAACAATTGACAACAGTCTGTACTTTGCAGAAGAAAAGAAGAGAAATAGGTAAATGATACTGTAATTATTATTTTCTTATTTTTAGCTTTATAAGTGGGACTACTATTTTATTGTTTTTTTCTTCTTGTTTTTATTAAAAATCTTTTTCTATTTGTCTAATTTAATTAAATCGAAAAATCTAGAAAGTCATTTAGCTTTTTCTCTAATTTTTTTTCAATTTTTTAAATATTTTATTTTATATAAAATTTTCACTTTTTCAATAATAATATCACTCGTATCACAACCCAAAAAGAATTTCGTATTTAATGTTTTAAATCATATAATTAAACTAAGTTCAGAAAAATATTATCGATATCAGTGCGAATAACAGTTAAAATTATCGTAATTCTTAAAATATGTATTTTATTTCATCAAATCAAAAATATTGAAGTATAGTATAATCATAATTTGAAAAAAAAATGTATATAACTTATTATAGGAAATAAGAATATTAAATTTTCCCTTTCCTCCAGATCAAGAAATTGTTTTTAAATGAAATTTTTTATTTTTTATTTTTTCCTTCACTACAAACATAAATGCATAATGAAGGATACAATTTGGTGTTGGGGCACAATTGCGAATCCCAAGAAATATTTAATGCTCATTATTATATGCAAAAACGAAAGAAAAGAAAAAATCTTTGCTCCCCAATTATTGGAGTATTTGCAAGTAGGTCCATAAAATTAGAGAAACTTCATTTGAGGCCAAAAGATTGGAGAAATCACAGCTCAATTATTTGTTTGAAGTAATTCCATATATATATATATATATATATATTAAAAACACATCGATATTTATAAATTAATCAATATATTATTATTATAATATTTAGTGCATGATACATCAATAATTCTAAATTGACCAACAAAGTCAAAATAAACAAAGAAACAACATACTATAATTAAAAATATACCAAATGCCTAATTTTGTAGGACTCGAACTTATTAAAATAGTAATTTCAATAATTTTTAATAATCTCACAATTAATTTTTTTTTTCTCTCCACCCATTATTATAACTTTCTCTCACCTCACTCCACATTTCTTCTTGTCCCGGATTTCTTTATTTCTCATTTCCTCACACCATAATTGTTGTTCTTTTTTTTTAACAAAATTTTTTTGTTCTTTTCATCTCAACCGTATTTTTTTTTATGCTCGCGAAAACCACATGCAACAACAACAACAACTAGTATATAAAAAAGAAAAGTAAAAAAAGCTACTTACATGATAGGTATTGTTTGGTTGCAACAAAGAGACTCTACCGCAATGAAATGTGTTGGAGAAATATAGAGCCTGGAAATGGATCGGAGAACAACTGACACTGAATTTCCTCTTCTTGAGGTCATTCAGTCGCCATTTTCAGCCAAAAAAAAACTCCTGTTTCTTTTACATTTAGGTGTGCAAGTCATTAACAAAACTAGAGATACCGCAATGACCAAGAATGACATATTTGCAACTTCCACAGAATTAAGACCAAAAAAGGGAACTTGGGGCTGCAGAAATTGTAAAGAGAAACATTCATCTTGTGAACACGACAAGCACTACTGGGAAAAAGCAATGATGCCCACAGTTGTTATTCATCTTCTGGTGTTACAATCATGATCCTCTTCTCGGGCAAATAAAGTGGCAAGTATAGAGAGAACTACAGAGAAGAAAAATTGTCCATCCAATCAAGAGTTTCAAATGCTCCTTAAAAGAAGAGTTTCTAATGGTACATGGGGAACTACTGATCATCTCTAATTCTGAGATCAAAATTAGTAGCTATATCGAACTTGCCAATTCAAAGCAGACAACACTGGCACACAGAAAGCAATTAGCAGCAAGAGCCGTAGAATGGACCTTCAACATTTAGGAGTACATGACACCCATTTTCTTCGCAAAGTCGTCGTCATCATCTTCGTCATATTCCCCTTCGGCATCTCCATTCTCACCTTCGTACAATTCATAATCTTCCCCACCGGCTTGCTCATAATCAGATTCCCCATCTCTGTGCTCATAGGCTTCAGACTCTTGGTCCACCCCATCCTCAACAACCATACCCTCTTCAGCTTCTAGCTTGCCAGCCTCGGGTTGCAGGGCAGACCCGGAGGCAGTTGGCCTGCTCTCTTCAGCTTCAGTCTTCTGAACTGTTGCAGACTTGTAGCCCTCCTTATTGTTTCCATCAGGAGCGGTTGTCTCGTTGTTGGTTGCATCCTTTTCTTCTTCCTGATTCTTATTTTCCATATTACCTTCATTATTAGATGAATTCCCACCACTTATTGTTTCACCTCGCTTCCGCTTTAGGATCTCTTCCAGAGACTTAGGCCCTTCAAATGAAACATCACTTCCAATTTGTTGATGGCCATCAAGCATCAAATGTTTTCTCTTACCAAGTGATTGCTGATCAGTCCCATGCTGTCTACTAGGTTCAGCATTTTTCCTGTTCTTCAACTCGGCGAGGCTTTTTGGAGCAGCAAAATCAGCACCATCCTCACCTACACTGTCTCTTCTCGAGTGAAGACCTCTGTGATTCCTCCCACCATTGTTAAAACCTTCTTCCACCCTTCCTTTTATCTTGTCTCGGATCCTTGCCTGGTGAGAGGAGATACCCGCCCTTATTGGAGACACCCTGCCACGATCACTTCCCCTGATCATATCTCTGTTGGTTGGAGACGATGATCTTCCAGGAAGTCTTATTCTTCCTCGAAGTCGACTGCTAATAGAATTCTCACGCATGGATTGTTGCTCGTCCCTACGCAAACCCTGGTAGCTCCGGTCCCCAACCTGCAAGTCACGGGCATGTTCATGACTGATGACAGACCTCAAACCATTAGGCTTCTTATGCTTTGCTAAACGATGCCTTAGATCTAACTCCTCTACTTGACCAAGGGTATCAGGCCTAGCATATTGCCTTCTTTCAAGATAAGTTCCTCCTGACACCCTTTCAGAAGAAGATCTGTGTTGCTCCCAAGCATACTGACCCTTATGGTGCTCATGTGAGTCATAACCAAGAGGATCCTGATATCTTTCATCATCACCAGCAGCAATCGTGTGACCAATATCGTATTCATTCCTGGCTTCATGTTCCCTTGACATTCCATATCTGTCTTCACCAGGATAGTAATCAGAATCTCTTCCCTCATCATCAACAAGAACATCAAACCCAGGAGAGGGCTCCCTTGAAACTTCATCTGCGTCCTTACTATTCATGCTTTCAGGTTCCTCCAACAGGTGAGGTTGCTGAACACGATTGGACCAGTTGACTAGGTTTCCATTAGAAACAGGAGCACTCCTGTATGCAGGAAAATCATTCATGCCTGATGATTGTGGCACCCTCCTGTTTATAGGAAATTCATTTCTAGGAGGAGCATGTTCCACTTCAGCAGTTGGTTTTGCTTGTTGGACATCCTTGACAGATTTAGCTATATTCATAGGTTGGACCTTCTTCTCTTGCACAGACTTCTCAAGTCCAGTAAAAGACTTCTTGATAGTTGCAGGTTCAGCAGCAGATGCTGTTCCTGGCGCCTGCGATGCTTTGTTATTCAATGAATTTGGGATATGAAGAAAGGGACACCAATCACCTTTTAAACAGTGCCCTTTTTGGAAAAATATGCAAGGCACCCCCCCTTGTTTAGTGGAGGCATTTGGAACATGTGGGATAGGTGCTGTCACAGCTTGTGGCACAGGTGCAGAGGCTCCAGTAGGTGTGGGCTGCGCTCCCAGCAATCCATCAAGTGGCTGAGAGACAAAAATTAAGAAAATGAAGAAGACAACTAGTAACAAATATATTATAGTAATAAAGTCTAACACATCAACAAATAACATGTCAAATCTCATCATGCTCATTAAGCACGTAAGTCACAAGTGAAGACTGATATCTACATCAAGAAAGATAATTGACTAACCGGATGGCGAAAGCCGCACTTGGGATTTAAGCAGTTACCATGTAACCAGAACCAACAGTCCCTTGGATTTACCCGTGCAATGTCACTATGGCGATACTCACACTCACTACCCTGTAGTGAACAAACAAAAAACACATAAATATTAAACAAGATATCGCATGAGACAAAATTCAGGATGACACACTCCAAAACATTTTCATGCAACAGAAGGTACTGTATTGTAGTACTGGACATCATCAAATTCATTACTGCATGTTTGGATGCTTAGAACTCAATTTGAAAAATGATAAAAATGGACTAAAAATTGAGTGATATACTATGCGCACATCAGTTTTTGTTAAGCAAAATTGTCTTGTGGATGGAGCAAGTATCATTGAATGGAGAAATTTCTGGAAAACTGGAGCAACAAATTAATTTGTAGCAGTAACCCGGAGGAAAGAGTGTTCATAACATATGTCAGTACGAAATTTTCACCAACTTCCACAGCATGGACTAAATTACAAGAACTCAAACCACTGAACACGCATACACAAGCACTACTCCTATACTTTACATAAATATAAACTTAGATAATCATGTGTGACAGAGCTACAGTGAATGAGTTTGCCATTAAACTGTGTTTGATCTACGAGGTTTAACAGCCTCCAATCGAGTGGCTTGGAACCTAATCCACTTAAAAGTAATCCATCATCTAATTCATTATCTGACCTTCCACATCTAAATTACCCTTTACACTGCAGTTCTTAGATTCCATGATCTTTTCCTTTGACCAAGCAAGAGAACTAATTAGTATCAATATTTAAATTCAAATAGTAGACCCAATCCGTCTTTCTTCTGTTACCAATTTGTTCCAAGAATAGAGCTTCTGCTCCATCCCTCTCTACACATTCAAAGTACCATCAGTTCAAAACAACTCATACCCTACAGCAAATTCTGTATCTATACAACATAATAATAAAGTAGGTGTGTTGTGGGGGGCAAGGAATTAGGAAAAGCAAAATCATAACAGACTTAACAAATCTAAAAGATCTAATACAGGAAATACAAATATAAGAAGATCGATGGGTTTTTCAGGGGCATACTAAATCTAGCAGTACCCTAAAATAAAAAACCTAATCAAGAAAATAAATTAAAGCCCTACTCTTTAAGTCACTCCAAGAATATCAAAATCGCAATTTAAACCTTCCCTGACAAAGATCTAATCAGCAGAGAAATACAGCATAAATACATGTCAGATGCGAAAAATGAAATGATGTATTCGAATAAATCTGAAAAAAAAAACACCAAAAAAGAATTATGCAGCCAAACCAAGACCAGAAGAACACGCATATACGGAGTAACTGAAAGAAAAAGGACCTTTTTGCAAGTTAAAGGAGAAGCCAGAAAGTAAACGCAATCGGTATTCCTCTTAAGCGCTTCCTCTTCGGCAGACGGAGGTTGAGACTGAGATTGAGGTGCAGAGCCCACCATTTTGCGATCCTCAAGCAGCTCCGAAAATGAACAGAAATCGTTATTTATTTATTTATATATATATAAATATATATATTGGGATCTAGGGTTTTAATTCTTGAGGCGGCTACTCTATGGTAGGCCTGCTCTTAATACTGCTTCTCCCCCTTTTGCCGCATCAAATACAATTCCCAATCACAATTGCGCTGACGACCGCCTGAAAGAGAGAGAGCTAAGAGAGAGAAAGAAGATAATCTGAAGGAGTGAGAGAGAGAGAGAGAGAGAGAAAGAGAAACGACATGAGCTATATGAGTGTGTGTACTATATAACATCAGATCTGCTCTCTTTTTATCTCCCCTTTTCTCTGTATCTATGTATACCTATATATATATACATATATGTATGTGATGTATGTATATGTATGTATGCATGGGTGTTTATGAACATTTTTTTTCCTCAAAATTGCAAAATTAGTCCTTTAATTTAAGGTCGTTCAAACTTATAAAATTTTAAATTTAATTTTTATTACGTAAAAATTATAAAAAAAAGGCCAAAATATTAAAAAAAAGAAAGCGTCGTAGGTTCATCTGTATAACAAAAGTTAAAAAGGTTACTCATGTGCATGTGACTTTCACGTGGGTTCTCCATCGTTAGTTCTAATGTATATTAGTGTTGCGGCTCTTTTTGCGATATTTTGATTTTTTTTTTTTTTTTGTGATTTTTAAAGTAATATGAGAGTTAAAGTTAAAATGTTGTAAAATGTGAGATCAAAATTGAAATATTTTGAATTTGTGGAATTAGTTTTGCAATTTTGGCTTTTTGTTGTGGACCTTTTAGGTTGGATTGGATGTCACTTGGCAAGTTTAGATTTTATGAAACAAGTTATAGAGAAATATAATATTTAAATAAATAAATCTTGAGAGATTAAAAATAATTTTGATTGTATATTTTAGAAGGATTGGTTTTCAAGAGAATACAATAATAATTACGTAACTTGAAAATAAAAATATAAAAATTATCTATTGAATCAGTAGAATTGAGAATTTTAGATTATATTTTGGTATTTTAGCTATCATATAACGACAAGTTAAATTGATGAGCCATGAAGAAAATAGTTCAATATCTATTAAAAAAGATACCGTATTCATTATAAATACCTATGAATTTCAATAAAATTTCCTCCGCTCAATGGACGACCATTTGCTACTAACGAGCAATTGCTTATCATCTTTAATGTTAGCTCACAATTTGAAAAGACATATCACAGTTTTGAGTCTCAATGGGGAGTTGAGAAACCGATTTTGATACTCTTGGGAAGCGCGAGGGGGGGGGGGGATCTTTAATGTTAGCTCATGAGTTGAACGAGTTGCACATACACCCTAGTAATGTTAACATCTTCTAAATATCATCATCTTTTATAACTTTTATGCAGTGTTCTCGTTCAGGATCAACAATAATAATTTTTTCATAATACTTTTACTTGTAAAATCACAAGGATGAATGAAAATTCCTCTTTTTCCTATAATTACTAATATGGGGTAATTACATTTAGAGTCCTTACCCATGATCTATTTACACAAATCATCATTATCTTTTAAATAATTATACATACACCCACAAAAAATGAATCAATATCGCTTACACAAACCACTCTTATTTTTTGAAAAATAACACACCCCCAAGAAACATCAACATCACTGTACAAACTACCACTATTTTTCGACTGTCACGAGTAATTTCTATAATTATGCAAAAGACCCGGTAATTCGTGTAAACAGACCATAAATCAGGAGGTATATCTTAATACTAGAAACTTTTATGTAGTTAGAAACACAAGAAACAATCACCGTAAGATCCCAATTTCCTCTGCGTTTCAAGCTGCATAAAGGGTTTCAAAACGCAGAAATATTAGTTTCAAAACTGATCAACTGCCTCTCCATTCTCCACCACCACTTCTCCACCACCTGCACTTCTGATTTTGCACCACCGTGATCTCAAATCCGGCGACAAAACAAGCCGGATAAGAAGGAAAAACCAACAAAAGGGATCAACAGCCACAAGAAAATCTAAAACAACCGGGTTGACAAACGACAGAAAGAATGCAGCAGCAAGACTTCTATAACGATAGTGCCTGACCGACTCTGAGGGGCGAAGATTAAAACTCATTGCAACTAATTATGAAGCTTGAGGAGATGAAACTGCTTTGAAATTGTGTTTGATGTGCTTCCTATGATTCAAATATAAGGGAAAATTCTGAAGGAAATTGTTGCAACTCTGAGATTTCAACTTCTTAGTAAAAGTCAGAAATATTTCTCTTGATTTTGTTCCTCAGCTGTTTGTACCTTCAAACAAGGAAAGCCTAAAGTTGACGAAAATGTCGTAAAGAAAACATCTTTATCTATAGGCCTCCGGCAAGCGGAAGCCACTTATCACCAAATTGTCTCTGAACATCTTGCCAGTCTTAGGCATGACATGCCAATGCAATGTTAAATTGAAGTCTTTACCGCGTAGATTGCTTCCCTACAAGAAGATAGAGGAGAGTAAATGAAAGTGAATAGAATGTTTGGTAAAATTGAATAAGAAAAGGTGCCGCACTCACTTGGTCAATAAAACGATACTTGTTAGTTGCACGAATCTGAATTTTTGCTTTCTCTTTGGAGGGTATAATACCATCCCACAAAGAGACCTGACAAAGTGGATTCAAATTATTTTAAGAACTACAATTTGTTAACGTCAAACCATGAAAAAGAAACATATGATGTCATAAGAAATAGAGGAATGCAAACAAAACATGTTTGATAACATAATTATATCAATAACATAGCATCCACCTCTAGTATAAAGCAATCGATTCCAATTAATAGCAGTGGTATATTAAACCATAATGGTACTAACACTCACAGCTAAAAGCTGAAAAAGGACTATGTGCAGAGCGTTTTATAGTAAAAATTCGCATAGTTTCAAGTTTAGTTACAAAATGGGCTCAGTACCTGATTCAGCGCATTCTTCGGGGTTTTATATTCAGCTGCTAAAAATACAAACACCTGAAATACAAGATGAGATTTTGTCATATCTAAATGAACTCGAGGAGCAAGAGATGATGCATTTTCAGCCAACAACACCACACTAAACCAAAACTAAGAGGCCAGCGCTCGAGATTAACTAAATCCTTCAACTCTATTGGTGATGCAAGTGGGAGTGCAGCAAGAAGAATAACGAAAGGAGATTAAAGCATGCATCTCTCCATAGGCTTCTTGAAAAATATATAATGGCACATGTAGCTGCAAATTATGGTTCAAACAAGTCTTTCATCATCAGCAACCGTAGAATAATTTCACCAGAATGATAAACAAAAATCTGGATGTTAGTTTGACTATTTAATTTCACCAAATTCCTTCATCATTGAAATGAAAGAAACCGCAGATAATCACACCAGTATGCTCCTCCAGTTCAAGCCTACAAATAACCTTATTCCAAGAAAGCCAGATGAAGTAATGGTATTTTCATCTTCCATCCAGCTAATCTTTTTCAATCTTTACAATTCAAAAGCAAAAGCAATAAAAGCACGTAGGTTTACTAACAGAAAAGAGATCCTCCCCTCCAAATCATATCATGTAAAACATAGCAAGAAGACACTCGATGATCATAGAGTAAAAAGAATTGACGTTTTCTAATGTACAAACCTGCTTTGTATTCCATGTAAATAACGACTCTAAGTTTGCTGATATATTCAAAGTCAGGCTAACCTGCAAATATAGGAAATCCTCAGTAGAGAAATAGGACTTTCACTTACCCTTTTCTTGTTTACTTCCTTGACAGCCAGAAACAAGAAGCCAGCAATTAGAAGCACAATGTTGCATGGGTGCAGACTGCTAATCTCAGGACAATCTCTCTTTAGTACTTCTTGTTGCACTGGCGACATTTTAGACATACAACTTTGCAATACACAAATAAAGGTTGATTTAATTCGAAAGATCCAACCAAGTGATTGAACCGTGACAGGAAATAGCGCAAGAAAATAGAATACAAATTTGTCTCTGAGGCTGGAATCTATGAACATACACATGAAACTGATTATCTACAATTTCCATGTATAATTGTGTTATTTATAAGGTTGGGACTTTCGAAATTTGCTTTTCCCAAGTTCAACTCATCAATTATCAGCCCATCCTGCATCCATGCCCGAAGAGTTACAAAACAACACTTAGGTGGGTGGTGGTGAACAGCGGAAAAATCAGTGAGATTCGGAGAAAAAGAATTCAACAAGTCTGATACATCCTAATTTTCTATACACTTTTGTTGGCTTGAGCCAAGAGGTGAAAGCAGGTAATCCTTGGGATTCTGCACCTAAAAGTATTCGCGAATAAACAAGGGAGGAAAGGGTAACAAGATACATCTTTATTCAGTCATCACGTTCACTTGACTAGTTACTCGTTGTGCAAAAGATATTCCTTAAGTTCAAAAACAAGCACATATGTGAGTGACATGCTATTAGTGGAAGACACTGCAACAGTTGTTCTTTTTCCCCAAAATTCCCAGAAGTTAAAAGAGACTATCCCTGGACTTGTGGATTTATATTCATCTGCCATGGAAGACAAGTTACCTAGACCTACGGAATAGGCACATAACTTTGTTACACATATAACGCAAAGATGAATAATTGAGAATACCAATTTCACGGTAACCAATCAACCTTATAATGATGAAGCCAAAGTTGGGGAGGATTGAATATCAATTGAAATGTCCACTCTTCTGTTCCCACACAAAGCTCCCAAACCCTTTCAGCCCAGTAAAGCCTAATCTTATAGAGCTATAGCCTCTTGGCCAATTGCATTCCCATCTGCCATTGATTGTTTTGCAAAGCACTAGATATCCTAAGCTAATTCTAAAGTACAAATCCTGCTATTGCAGAAAGATTATCTATGACAATTCTTTCAACAAATAGTTGCTTCATTACAACTGTTAAGAAAAACTGTTAACCCTCTATGATAACTCACATACCCACGAAAACCAGGCTTCTGAAGCAGAGTGAAAACAATTCATGAATCCCGGTAGTAAAAAGGGAAATAGCGTCTAAATAAAATTCAAATTCCGTCAGCCATCTATAAAATTTGTTACTCAAAGTGTAATTGACATATAGAATGTTTATAAATTCTGGTTCACGAAAAGCAATCAGCGGAACATGCATGAGCTTTCCAATACAAGGTATGCACGTCTATAGACCAAAGTACTTAAACTTGGAAAAAAGAAATTAAGAAAATAAATGAAAATAAGTCTTCATAATGAAGGTTTCGCGTAAAATCATTACCACAAAGCAATTCTGGAATTTTCAATCTCTAGTTAACTCCGAAAATTAACCATTCAATTGTGTATTTAATTTCCTCAATTATTTTGCCTCTTTATGCCAATATTGTTTTGATTTACACCCTCATTTATATATCAGTTCATGAGATTCACTACTGACCTTTCTAGTTTATTATCATGCTGAATCATCACTGCAAATATGAAATTTTATCATGTTTCATTGGCCTATTAATCTTTTTGTAACAATAATAGTTTTAGTCCTATTAAAAGGTCATAATCTATTCCTTTAGCACATTGAGTTTGCGACTTCTTATATTTTGACCAAAAGACTTTGAGCTCTGGCATCATGGTGGTGAGAGTCTAATCTCCTTGTTTACGGGTAAATGGGAGGAGACGTGAGCCAATAAGGTTTATCTCCGTGACTAGCCGTCAATTGACACGTAAAGAGGTAATCATGGCTTTAAAGCAGACAACGATAGAATCTTCCATCGATCCAGCTTCTATTTCTCAAGGGTTTATGCAGCTTAATTTCCTTCATGCATCATGAAATAATAAGCGTTTCCACTGATGATAGAATTTATTCAATTTATCCCCACTGATCTGATATGATTTCAAAACAAATCAAAATACTTGCACCAAACAACACATAACCTCAAACCAAAAATCATCAAGATTTTACACAAGCACTTCATCAGAATTCACAATGATTACAAAATCTAAAAAAGAAATGACAGCCACAGCAGCCCATTTTGATGCTACTATATACTGAACGGAACGAATTACCTCATCGTTACCATCAGGTTTCTTCCGGAACCAGTTAATATTCAACACCTGAAACCCACAAAAGAAAAAGTTCAAAAACTAACAAAAACTTGATCAAATAAGTCAGGGTTCCACAGAAACCATAGAAAACTCTTACTTGGACTTGAGCGGCGGGCGACGGCGAATTGAAGTTGTCGGAGAAAGAAGCTATCCCGCAGATCAACGCGAGAATCGTGACGGAAAATGCTAGCAAAGCGTTGGCTCTGTACCCAAAAGAGTGCATATTTGGTGTTCGTCTCTTTGCCTCACTGGAAAATTTTGCGGGCTGCTGTTCGGCTTCTAGGCCAGCCCAACCTTCCCTCTCATAGTCCTTTTGTTTGGTTTGGAATAGCATTAAATTTGGGATCTCATTTCCTTAATATCAAATTTGAGAATTTGATTTCCTATTATCATATTTTTGTAATTTATTAGATCTTTTAAATTTTAGGAAAGCAAAAATCATTTCACTTTACAGAGTATTCAAGTCAAAGTATAAGAATTTAAATCTGATTTTCTTACTTCCCGTTTTCGATAATTGAGATAAACATACGAGTAATGAACGTGTGACTGAATGCTGACCGAAGTGTTTAGAACATTTAATATTATAAAATGAGCTGTGTGTAGTTAACAATTAGGATAATAATACAAGTTATTATTTTCAAATCAACCAAAATAGCCGATATAAATGAACAATTAGTAACCCGCCTCAATCCCAAATGCATTAAACAAGTGATAATTGAGTAATTTTCTATAAATTTAAGGATAAAAATCTAATTTTTTGGCTATATCCCATTAGGTCAGCTGATTAAGGTAACTTGATCATAAGTCTCTCTGATTCATATTTGTCTTGAGAACAATAAGACAATTTATCTCGGACCGACCTTGTGACAATTTATCAATCACTAGTCCACCTTCAGTTTGGTCTTTAGAATATAGATTCTGGCTCGTTCGAGATACGGACTATCTAACCTCAAACAAGCTCACAATGTCGTGTTGGCTTTTTAGATCACACGCTGATATAAACTTCAAGCCTTGGTCCTGTGTTCACAAACACATATGGGATACATTGGGTATGCCCCAGTTATACTCCTACGATGCTTAAGGGATTAAAGGTCAGTTGGAGGTAAAACTCAAAGCAAGAATGTGATTGAAATCACTTAACTGACACCTGGGCTTGAGGGTATTTATAGGTCAGACCACTTGGCCCAGTCACATAAAAATGACATAATTCTAAGATATTTATGGGTTATGTGGAGATCGGACGATCAGATTTGTTGATGACATAGTTCGGTCAATTCAACCCGTTCTAATACTATCACGAAATTTGAAGTGTTATGTCCTTTATCAAGCCCTATCGGCAAAACTTCACAAGCTAGTAAATCTTACACCCACCGCAAAAGCATGTTGTCCCAAACACACCGTCCCAAACATTGCAATGTGAGTTTTTGTTGCCAATTACGATAACCTATCTGCCACTTTTGCGATGGATTTTTGTGGCAAAATTTGACCCATAAAAAATTGACTGCGGCAACCACCACCCTGAAATCCAATATTATTTACTATCAAAATAATGGAATTTGTAATAGATTTTGCACACGTCGCGATGTTTTGCAATGAGGACAACAATCTGTGGCAAATGTTTTGCAATTGGGACAACAATCCGTTGCAAATATTTAGCGACAAGATTTATTGTGATTTCCACTTGACCGTCGTACCTTCCATCGCAAAATTTAATTTGTGACGGATTTTTTTAAGAAAATTTATTTTTTTTTCATTGCAAAAACTACTTTTTGTTTTTTTTTTGGGTTAATTACACTGACCTCCCCTGCTACTATGAGAATATACAAATTCCCCCCTCTTACTATGACAATTACAGATTGCCCCATTTGACTAATATGTGTTAGTCAAATTTAACAGTATATACTTAAATGACCATTTTGCCCTACATTTATAAAACTAAAAATAATTCAATAAACTTGAGAATAGAAGTGGACCAAAATATCTTCAAGTATTTTTTCCCCAAAATATAAGCTTTATTTTCTATAAAATAATATAATTTCAATAAAATTTACAAGCTTTGATGATTGTTAGAAATAGAAATTAATATCACAAACTACACATATACAGTATGTGATTAAAAAAATATTATAAAATAATATACTAAAAGTTACAACTATACACCCTTTTTAAATTTAAAAATAACAAATTACTCCTAAGGGGTAATTAAGTCAAAAAAATTAAAGTTATTCAGGTTGAGGGTATTATAGGAAGTTTAGACCAAATTTTTTTATGACATCAGCAAAATCCATTAAGTTGACTAATGGAAGGGGCAATTTGTAAGATGGATATCTTTGAAAGGGAAGTTTATGTAATTTTGGTAGTAAAAGGGGGGGAATTTGTATATTCTCATAGTAGTAGGGGAGGTTAGTGTAATTAACCTTTTTTTTTTTTTTCTAATGAGCCTTAGCTAATACATTTATTTTATATAATTCTTTGATATACCAAACTAATACGATTGATTACTTTGTCGATCACTAAAAATCACGTTTCACTACATTAACCAAATGCTCGAGATATGGTCAATTTTATTTTACCTATTAATTGATGTGAAAAGTATCTTCATCGTTCAAAAAGATCGAATCTTCTGCATTAAGAAAGTGTAAGTGTTTTTAGTTCATTTCGCGAAAATTTTAAGATTTATTTATTGAAAACTATTGATTTTATTTCAATGAGATATTTTCTAAGATATTTGAATTTGATTTTTATTTTTTTTACATTTTACAGACTTGACTTGGAAAAATTGATTATGTTCTCATCAGTCAATTCAAAAATTTGAATCATTAATTTTGGATTAATATTAAGTAACAAAATTTAAATTGTATTGACTTATTACTAATTCATTCTTAAATACTGATGGAGTGAGATTCAGAAGAAACGTAGCCTAAGCACGTGTGCACCAAATGAATTCAAGAAGCGTAATAAAAGCAAGAAAATGTAGAAAGTTTCTATTTTTATTCATCGAAAAAGGTATCCCAAAACCATGAATTCACCCCCTATTTATAGTAAATTTTATGGGGTGAAATTACAACGTTGTCATTCGATCCTACGGCCTAAAATTAATCAGTTGAGGCATTTTCGTTATTTCACTAGCCCACTCTCTTTTCAACTTCCGTTTAACCTCTCTTAACTTCCCTCAAGGACCTTTATGCAAATAATCATAAGTTTGAGGGTCTTCTTGCAAATTTGGTTCTTTCTCCACATCAGTAGCCCCCCGACTTTCAAATATTTTCTTGGAATTTTGAAAGTTCCAGTTAGCAAGTTGATTTTGACTTGAATTATTCTTTGAATAGACTTCCTTTTTGCTAACCCCATTCAATTTGGAAGTCTTCTTTTTCTTAAACTCTTTTTCAAACGAATTTTATTCTTGCTGGGATCCTTTTCCGTTATTACTCCTTCTCTAATTTGGACTCCTCTTCTCTATATAAATTAGTGAAAATCATTCTCAATTCTTCATTGTGTTTCGATTTCTCTTTTTGCCTTCGCCGTCTCCAAAAAATAAAGAATGTCGAAGCGTCTTGGCTCGGGTATTTAGCTTTCCATCTAATTTTCCATTCTTCGTTTTTGTGTCTCCAAAAAAGAAAAAACACTCCTACGTTCAATCCGAATTTCCAAAGAAACACAAGACTTCGTTTTTCTTCCAAATAGAAACTTCCGCATCATGTCGAGCAACGCCGGAATCCCGTAGGGGAGAGTATCAATTCCGAGCCGGGGCCGGGGAACGCCACGGCGTGGTGCTAGCCGAGGCGCACCTCGACCGAGCCCCGGCCGAGGGGCTCCTCCTTCAGCTTCTCGTATGGGTCCGGATATCATGGACTTTGATCACGAAGTGATTGAAGCAATTCGGAACCTTCCTACTTGTCCGTCGCCTTCCCCAAATCCTTCCTTTGAGTCAAGCTCCCGAGAAACTCCCCCACTCTTATCTCCTCTACCAACTGACCTCGTTGATTCCGGTTTGGATGGTACTGAGTCCTCTTCAGCCCCCCCCCCCTCCAAGTCTCGCTGTCGTATCATGGACGTCGATAATTGTCATAGTCGTGTGAGTTTTGAAGAGTTCCGTTCTCTTGAAGCTAGTGCCAATGCTTCTTCCGAAATCACCCTCCTCATTGATGATAGGATCAAGTCCCCTCCTCCTGGGTTCTTTACTGTGTACTTATCGTTTTTTTCCTCTGGTTTCACACTTCCCCCTCATCCTCTGCTACTTCAAATTATCACCTGCACTACCCTGAGCATTAGCCAATGCAGGCCTAACTCCCTTGTAAGTTTTAGGGGGTTCCTTCAGCGTTTTGAAGAGCTTAACTTGACCCCTTCTCTTGAGGCCTTTTATACCTTGTTCACTGTTAGGAAGGTGCCCAATGACTCTTATTTTTATTTCTATCCTTGGGGGAGTTGCAAGATTCTTGAGGGTGGTGTTTCTTATAAGGGTCCTTGGAAAGAGAAGTTCCTATTCGTAAAGGACTTGTCTTGGGGACTAGCTGCCCCTTGGGGGAAATCATCCTTTGTGCCCGACCCCGTTCCTAATCTTCGACTCTCTTTCATCGGGGTTGGGTTGTTCGACCAACTCTTTGACGTCAAAACTTTAGGGTCTGCTGGTATTTAATTGCAACTTTTCTGATGTTTACTTGCTTTGTAAAAAAAATTTCGACGCTATCTCACTTTTTTTGTTGATTTGTTTGCAGGAGGAAAAAAGATCTCTCTCCACGATGTCCATCGTTTCCGTGACAAAGAGAATGCCTCAAGGTCCCCGGATCCTCCTCCACCCCCGCCGAGGAGGGGAGAGAACAGTCGCCGGCGCTCACCTCCTGCCCGGGCCCGGGATCCTCCCGGGCACTCAACTCACCCGGAAGGGCGCTCCTCCCCCCCTGAAAGCAGTGCCTCCAAACGCCCTCGGGAAGGCGAAGCAGGTTCTCCTCGCCACGGGGCAGGGAAAGATCTCTTCACTTATGGGACGAACAGGCAGGAGGATATCTCTTCTTTTTGGGATGCCGCTGACATGGACCTTGCCCATAAAAGATCAAGGGATCTAGTGAGCCCTTATGATGTGACGCTACTTGGCGCCTTCCCCACAGTCACCCTTACTCGTCTTATGCAAGGCGAAACTGCCAGGGTATGTTGTTTATAATTTTTGTTGAGGCTTCATTTTTTGTCCTCACGTGTCTAATTAGGGTATATCCTTTTAGGTTATCAACTTAGCCGAAGCTACTGAGCTGCGGTTGAGTAACCACGAGAAGGAGATCGAGCGGCTGAAGGATGCCTTTGAAGATGCCCGAAGAAACTTGGAGCGCTGTCAAGGGGAGCTCAAGACTGTCTCTGCTGAACAACTCAAGTGGAAGGAAAGCTTTAACCGGGAGGTTGCCTCGGGGAAGACTTTCCTGAAATCTGATGCTGGCAAGGCATACTTGGAGCGTGTGTGGGATGACTTCAAGAAGAAGTATGTGGACTCAGAGGAATTCCACCAGGTTGTCCTCAGCAAGGCAAGCGAGGTGTATGATCAAGTAATTAGGCAGTGTCGCTCCACGTTGAGGAACAATGGTCGCTTTGGTGATGAAGATTCCATGTTTCTCGATCCCAAGGTTCTTGATGAGGAAGGGGATGAGGATGGAGAAGGCGAGATTGCCGATGATGTGGTTGATGAGACTCCTGTTGATGGAATCCCGTCGTCTGCCATAGAGAAGAATTAGTTAGTCTTTAGGATTTGTTTATTTGAATTTCTTTCCCGTAGATTCAAGATATGTTTAGGGATTAGTTAACGTTGTAGGCTCTTGCCATCAACGTTTTGTATGCTTCAGTTCTGGCATTTGCGCTGCTCCTTAGCTCTTCCAGAAAATCCAGGTCGACCCTCCTTTCATTTTCGTTGCTAGACGGCTCGTAGCACTTCACACGGAGTGTCTCTTCTCCAATCTCCACTGGGATGACGGCTTCCGACCCATAGACTAGACTGAACGGAGTTTCCCCCGTGCTCTGGCGTGGGGTGGTTCGATATGCCCATAGAACTCCTAGAAGCTCCTCTACCTAATTGCCTTTAGCATCTTCTAGTCTTGTCTTCAAATTCTGGAGGATTATTCGATTGGTCACTTCTGTCTGGCCATTAGATTGTGGTGTTGCTACTGACGTGTAATATTGTTTTATCTTCAGCTCCTGACACCATTGGCGAAATTTAGATCCCTGGAACTGTGTGCCATTGTCCATCACGAAGGCTCTGGGGATGCCGAAGCGACATATAATATTCTTCCAGTTTAACTTTATGACTTCCTTTTCTGGTGCTTTACGTGGATGACATCTTGCTCATTGGGAATGATGCTAAGATGTTGGGTACCACTAAAGCTTGGTTGTCAACGCAATTCTCCATGAAGGATATGGGCGAGACATCCTACATCCTTGGCATCAAGATCTACAGGGATAGATCTAAAAGGATGTTAGGGATGGTCCAGTCTTCGTACATTGAGAAAGTCTTGAAGAGATTCAAGATGGAGAACTCAAAACGAGGATTCCTTCCTATGAGGCATGGAATTAAGTTATCCAAGAAGCAGTCTCCTAAGACTGATGAGGAGCTTAAAAGGATGTTGGACATCCCCGATGCTTCAGCCGTAGGTAGCATACAGTATGTTGTTCAGTGCACTAGACCTGATGTGGCTTTCGCTTTGAGCGTAACTAGCCGATATCAGTCGTGTGCCGGGGAGGCGCACTGGAGTGCAGTCAAGACTATCCTAAAGTACCTGAAAAGGACTAAGGACATGTTCTTGATCTATGGCGGTGGAGAGTTGATACTGGAAGGCTATAGCGACGCTAGCTTCCAGTCGGATGACGATGATGCCAAGTCTCAGTCTGGTTATGTATTCAGATTTAATGGTGGCGTGGTCGCTTGGAAGAGTTCCAAGCAGGCTACCACGGCGGACTCCACCACAGAGTCTGAGTACATAGCAGCTTCGGAAGCTGCTAAGGAGGCGGTTTGGATGAAGAGCTATATCCAAGAGTTGGGTGTAGTACCTAGCATTGCTGAGCCAGTGGTTATCTTCTGCGATAACAACGGGGCTATAGCACAAGCAAAGGAACTGAGATCTCATCACCGATCCAAGCATATTCTTAGACGCTACCATCTGCTCCGAGAGATGGTTAGCAGGGGTGACGTTCGGATGGACCGAGTCAGCTCCGCAGAAAACATAGCAGATCCACTTACTAAGCCCATGTCGCAAGTTGCCCATACTCAGCATCTGGATAAGATGGGTTTGAGGTCAATGGGTGATTGGCTTTAGGTCAAGTGGGAGATTGTTAGAATAGGTGACCAGAAAGCCAATAGGGTTGGCGATTTGTAACCTATTATACAACTCGATGTAAATGTAATATTATTACGTGATGAATAAAATGAGTATTTATCACTTCTGGTGCTTACTTTGTTGCGCTCATTTCACATTTGTTACAACGGTGTTTAACTTATATCGCAACAAAGCCCACAGACCATGGATAACAACTCGTGCAGTTGGGCCACGCATTGGATGGTGGTCATGAAACCAACTGATTAAGAGTTGGGTCTGAAACGTTCCAAGTCGAGGACCTCGAGACAGGGCATCGAGAGTCCTATTGAGACTTGCGTCAAGAGTCGTGTTCATTGGATGAGTGTCGTGTTTCATCGGCGACAGGCGTGGGACGCCTACACGATCTTGATGGGTTGGTCGACTAGGGTCGAGCCGACTGGACTGACTCGCGGGGATCATCATAGGAAGCCTTAGAGGCTTGGTCGGTATGATTGGTTTTCCCCGGTTCCGATAGTACGGGAGTAATCCTCAGACTTGAGGAATCATGGCAGTCGCGTGCACAGGACGGCTGTATCTTGGATCTGGTGAGAGGTAATCATTCTGTAAGATGATTATCATAAGCCTTGTCCAGTGCAGTCGGAATGTGTAACGAGGACGGTGGATTCCAAGAAGAGGATCCGTCCCCTGTCAGTATGTGACAGAGGTATCTCCTATGCACTCCGAGACACGTTCATGCTGTTTTAAGCTGTGGCCACAGTGGTTGGTCGAACAGGGAATGGTTTCCTGTGTCGACGCAATGAAGCATACGTGGTCTCGAGTATTAAGCATAGATGCCTAGTCAAGGATGGGAACCGACGCCCAATTCCATACCCTAGACTAAGGCCGAGAGACGGTAGACGGAAGGATCGTACCCGTACGGAATCGGAGCCTAAATGTTCACGCCAATTCACTTAGTCTCTAGTGCCATAGACCGTTGCTAGACGGCCACCCATGGTAACGGGCCCTTGTGGGACACGGGTCCAAGTCTAGCTGAGGGTGAACCTAAAGGGTCACACACAAATCACCGAGGAGGTTGAGAGATCGACTTGGAGTCAATCTCAAAGGATAAAATAAGTAATTAGATTACTTAAGGGAAAGTCCATTGGATGGACCGGCAGATATTGTATCGGGCTTCCGTTTAATCGGTAAATTGGATTTTCGATTAAATATGGAAAGTTGAGGCGTTGAGACGTTGGATCTTTTAATTGGATTAAAAGATCAACAGGAATAATTTAAATGGATATTAAATTGGATTTAATGTTGGGTTCGTCGTAATTGGATTACGATAAAACCCGGTCCGTTAAATTATACCCGAGAGGAGAAATAATTCCTATTTTGGAGTAGGAAGAAGTTGGACTTCTTCCCTTAATTAAACATGGCCGACATGCTCCCTTGGAGGAAGCAAAATCAGCCATGTTTCATGCTAGGTGGTATGTTGACTTATCTCTTTTGGAAAGAGACAAATCAACTCCAATCAAGCTCTTCCCTTTTGGTATGATTTGATCATACCATAAATTTTGGTAGGCTTGATTGAAAAATTAATGGTGATTGATTGGAATGAATCTAGACATCATTGGATGAACCTAGACACATTTCAATAATCACATTAATTATGTATATATATTAGAATATACCACACCAAGCATAAGTGATTCATTATTCATCTTTTTCTAGGAAAAAGAGAAGACAAAAATCCTCTCCTCTCTCTCAAACTCTCGGCCTCTCTCCCTCTCTTGCACTTGTATTCTTCACTTGATTTTTGAATCAAGAAGAAGAACAAAGTAAGTTTAAGAGAGCACTAACTCATAGTGTTCTTCACTTAAACCGATTCCTTCTTAAACCCGTTCTTTTCTAGCAAGAAGAACGTGTGTTTCTTCCGATGTGGTGTGGATCACCTTTGGAGAATCCATACGTTTGGATTTCGTGAGCATTCCGGAGAAGGAACAACGCAAGTAGCCGAGAGCATACGCTAAACAATCAAAGGTAACGGTTTATTACGCTTTGATTGATTACATATATTTATTTATGCCCTATGTGTTTAATATTCATTTTCAATATTTACACATCCTACATCGAACGCCCGGTAGAGCACCCAAGGGCACAAACCTTGGGATTCGTTTATTTAAATTAGATTTAAATTTACGCACAATTTCTCGCTTTCTCGCTTCCGCTCGCGCTCCTGGGCGGATCCGCTTGTCCTTCAAATGTGTCAAACTTCTTCGTCACATCTTGGATTTTTGTCAAGTATTTGGCCATCTACTCTCCCTTGGCCTCAAACTCCCCATTTACTTGCTTGACCACCAGTTGGGAATCACTGTATACTTTCACGTGCTTCGCCCCGGCAGCAAAGGCCAATTTCCCCCCTGCGATGAGGGCTTCATACTCTGCTTCATTATTTGAAGCGACAAAATCAAGCCGGATGGCATAACGCATCATGTCCTGATACGGGCTCTCAAGTAGTATTCCTGCTTCGCCACCTTGGGATGTGGAAGAGCCGTCAACAAACATCCTCCAACACCTCTTCTCTTGCATGCCTTTTCCCTCTGTCAATTTGGAGATAAAGTCTGCCAATGTCTGTACCTTGATCGCGGGTCTAGGTTGATATGCGATTCCATGCTCACTCAACTCCACTGACCATTTCACCATTCTCCCGGATGTATTGGGATATGCCAGTACCCTCTTCACGGGTTGATTTGTCAGTACCACTACGGGTTGTGATTGGAAATAGGGACGTAGCTTCCTCGCCGCAGTTATCAAGGCCAAAGCTACCTTCTCAATTTGGGCGTACCTCTCTTCTGGCCCTTGCAGAGCCTTGCTGGCGTAGTATATGGGTCGATGTTCGCGCCCTTCTTCTCTTACAAGAACCGAACTTACTGCACCTTCCGAGACAGACAGGTATACAAACAAAGTCTCCCCGGGCTCGGGCTTTGTCAGCAGGGGCGGTGAAGTAAGATACTTCTTTAACTCCTCGAAGGCAGCTTGACACTGTTCTGTCCACGTGAAACCATCCATCTTTCTTAACACCTTGAAAAATGGGAGTCCCCGTTCTGAGGATTTCGAAATGAAACGATTAAGCGCCGCCATCCGTCCCGTCAGTTTTTGAACTTCTTTTATCGTCCGGGGAGGTTACATTTTTATAATGGCCTCAATTTTTTCTGGATTTGCCTCTATCCCCCTTTGAGAAACCATGAATCCTAGGAACTTTCCTCCCTGAACCCCGAAAGTGCATTTTATGGGGTTCAGCTTCATCCCATATTTCTCCAATGTGCGAAAGCATTCCTCGAGATCTGTCACGTGATCTTCCCTCCTACGGCTTTTGACCAGCATGTCGTCTATATACACTTCTATGTTCCGTCCTATTTGCTCCCTGAACATGCCATTTACTAACCTCTAATATGTGGCTTCCGCGTTTTTCAGCCCGAAGGGCATCACCTTATAGCAGTATGTGCCTTGCTCCGTCACAAAACTTGTCTTTTCTTGGTCCTCGTGCTAGTCGAATCTGATTGTAATCTTGAAACGCATCCAAGAAACTCATCAACTCGCATCCTGAAGTTGAATCAATAAGCGCATCAATCCTGAGCAGGGGGTATGAGTCCTTGGGGCAGGCTCGATTCAAATCAGTGAAGTCTATGCACATCCTCCACTTTCCATTGCTCTTTGGGACAAGGACCACATTGACCAACTATTCTGGATAGTACACTGGTCGAATATAATCTACTTGAAGCAGTTTCTCAACCTCCTCGCCTATAATCTTGTTCCTCTCTACCCCAAATGCCCTTCTTTTCTACTTCACGGGCTTTGCCTTCGGATCCACGTTAAGTTTGTGGACCATAACTTCGGGGTCTATCCCTTTCAAATCTGACAGCTCCCATGCAAAAGCGTCAACTGATCTTTGTAAGAAATCAACAATGACATGCTCCATCTGCACACTCAGTAGTGACCCAACCTTCAACACCTTCTTAGAGTCACCCAGGAGCTCGACCATTTTGATCTCTTCAAAAGCCTCCATTCTTTCCTCTTCCACTTTTCTCTTTTTGGCTTCTTTCCAGGTCTCTTCCCTTTGCTCGTCCGGGGAGCTTCTTTTACCTGGCTCTCCCCCAAGGAATTCCTTCTCTGACATCAAGCTATTACTGCCCTCGCATTTCCTCTCACGGGCATCCACTGGCGTCTTTAGTGTGCTGGCATAACATTCTCTGGCTTGCTTTCTGTCCCCCACCATCTCTCCTACACCTTCAGGTGTTGGGAACTTCACTTTCATGTGGTAAGTCGATATCACAGCTTGGAAGAGGTTCAAACTTGGTCTCCCCAAGATCGCATTGTAAGCAGAAGGTGCGTCCACCACCAAAAATTTCACGAACTTGGTCACGCGCCTGGGATACGTCCCAACCGATATTGGCAACGTGGCCTCCCCCAGCGGCAGAACCACATCTCCGCTAAAGCTGGTTAAGGGGGTATTGACGGGCGTAAGTTGTATGTTGTCGATCCTCATTTGAGAAAAAGCCTTGTAAAACAGGATGTCTGCTGAACTCCCGCTGTCAATCAAAATATTTCTTACCCAGAAGTTTGATACTGAGGCTGCCACAACAATCGTCTCATTGCAGGAAGGAAGATTCTCCTCCAAGTCTTGATCATTAAATGTTATCTCCCCCGTGGGGGGTGCTCGAGGTACTTCCCTGAGCGCGCTACAAGCAACCTTGTTAGGAACGTTTCCTGTTGCCCTGGCGGCCGCTTTCCTGGCTCGCCCTGAGTCCCCTCCTGCTGGGCCTCCCGAAATGACCCCAATCACGCCAGCTGTCGGAAGGTTATCTTTCCTCTCACGATCTACTTCCTCCTTATCTTTTATCTCAAGGCGGGGCGTCGGTCGCTTACTCTCACGGGTGACCTCTTGAGGTCCTTGCTTCATTTTTGCAACGAATTCCTTCAGGTAGCCTCTCCTGATGAGTTTCTCAATTTCTATTTTCAGATGGTGACATTTTTCAGTGTTGTGGCCTCGATCTTTATGAAAGTGACAGTACTTGTCAGATTTCATCCTATGGGGATTATCTTTCATCGGATAGGGCCATTTCACAAGCCCTTGTTGTTCAGCTACTGCAAGAACTTGAACTCGCGGAGCGTTCAATGGGGTGTACCTCACTAACTCTCCCGGTAGCGGTGGCTTCCGTTCCCGACTGATTCCCTCTGACCTGGGAGGAAATCTCCTTTCTTCTTCATCAGCTTTCCGCTTAAGGGGACTTGCAGGTCGCGATCCCACTGTCTCTTCGATTCGAATATATTTCTCTGCTCGAAGCAACAACTCTTCCTGAGTCGAAGGGGGTTTCCCTGCTATCGACTCCTTAAATCGGCCTCTTCTCAAATTCTGTTGCGTAATGCTAGCCAAAAGCTCAGGATTCACATGCGGGACCTCTAACACCGCTTCTGAGAAGCGCTGCACATACTCCCTCAAACTCTCATTCTCCCGCTGGATTATTGTAAACAAGTATGAAGCGGTTTTAGGGTATCGCCTGTTAATCGAGAAGTGGTGTAGGAAGCGCTAGGAAAGTTGCTCAAATGACTCAATAGTCCCAGGCGGCAGCTGATTGAACCATGCCATGGCTTTCCCCGAAAGGGTAGTGAGAAATAGTTTGCAATATACCGCATTGCTGATGTCCAGCAGATCGGCTCTGGCAATAAAGCGGTTGAAGTGATCTTGAGGATCCCCTACTCCGCTATACTCGTTCAGACTTGGAATCTTAATTCCTGGATGGATAACTTCTGCCAATATGTGGGGGGGGGGGGGGAATGGGCTTCGACGGGGAGGTGCCACTGCCAAAGGTCGCACAGGATATCTTGGAGGCCCAAGCGAGTCAGGGGAGGTGCCCCTCTCTCATAGTATCCCCCTCCTTGTGCTGGCTGCCTCCCCCCTTGGGGGGGATATAATTATCTTCATGCCCCCCATGTGATGGATGAAGGAAATAATCCTCTTCACATCCCGCTCTACGAGGGGGTGAAGGATAAAAGTCGTCCTCGGGCTGCGTGGCCATTGACCTCCTCTTCATAACCCATGACTTCAAAGGCTTCCTCGGGCCTCTGCTCTCTTGCAGGTGCGTCCTGCCCCCCTCCCAAGATGGCGAGGGGGTCCGGGGGGTGTTGTTTGTCCAGCAATATACTGAGCTACGACCCTCGCGGCAGCTTGAGCAGATGCCTTTTCTATCAACTGGTAAAGGGCCTCTTGAGTAATCTGGATGACTGGTGGAGGTGGTGGGGCCTCAGCCTCCTCGTGCCCTTCTTCTTCTCAGCTTCGCGCTGGAAGATTCTCCAGGGCATGACCCTGCTCTTCCTCTTGGTTATCCAATCTCTGAGCTGGTACAGGTGGATTCGTCAGGACGTGGCCTTGCTCCTCCTCCTCTCTTCTCACAGGGTCCTCTTGCCCCACGTTCACGCTTCTTGCCCTCGATCTGGTGTTCATCGTCGATGCTTAGACTGGTTTCCCACAGACGGCGCCAAGCTGATGGAGTGAGATTCAGAAGAAACGTAGACTAAGCACATGTGCACCAAATGAATTCAAGAAGCGTAATAAAAGCAAGGAAATGTAGAAAGTTTCTATTTTTATTCATCAAAAAAGGTATCCCAAAACCATGAATTCACCCCCTATTTATAGTAAATTTTAGGGGGTTACAATGTTGCCTTTCGATCCTACGGCCTAAAATTAATCAAATGAGGGCATTTTCGTCATTTCACTAGCCCACTTTCTTTTCAACTTCCTTCTCTTCAACTCCCCTCAACTTCCTTTTAACCTCCCTTAACTTCCCTCAAGGACCTTTATGCAAATAATCATAAGTTTGAGGGTTTTCTTGCAAATTTTGTTCTTTCTCCACATCAAATACTTTCTTAAAACTCTTCTTCAAATATTTAAGACGATTTTCATTTATATAAATAAAATTTAATTTCATTTGACATATATGTCTTCGCATATGTCATTGCGACTATATTTTTTTATCGAAATTGATGAACTCGTAATATGACTGAAAAAATAATTTTACATTATGAATGTAATTTAAAATTTTTATAATATATAATGTTAGTTATAATTAATTCATATTTCTGTATAGCTCGAGTCACACACTAGCAATGCATTCTGTAATCCGAGGACAATCATACGACGTTGTTGGAGTATGATGTGTATAATGAAATGAGGGGTAAATGCTTTTTTGGTCCCGTAAGATTAGGATATTATTTGTTTTGGTATCACAACTTAGGTAGCTGATTGTTTTAGTCTCATAAAACACGTTTTTTAATTTTTTGGTCCCAAAATGTCACGTTTTTCAATTTTTTTGGTCCCAATTTCAACTTTTTTTCCCCCAAAATATCATGTTATTTTTTAGACCAGAAAAACTAAAAAATATATTTTGTGAGACTAAAACAATTACATACCTGAATTATGATATCAAAATAAATAATAACCTAATTTTAGGAAAGAAATAGGCAAATATGATCAATGGTCAAAAGTTGTAGACAGCGGCGTTAGGGTTTTGGAAAAATCAACAAACCGATGCCGCATTATCAGTGGCGGATGGAACGGAGGGTCTGGTGGCCCATACCCTCCTCTCTCATGCTTCAAAATATTTTCATTAATTTACATAATTGCCTCTCAATTCACACTAAATTCTCATTTAGTCCTTGCTACAATTTGACTTTGTTTTTTTTAATTTTATTAGGAGGATCAAAATTCATTCCCCTACTCTTGAAAACTCGAGTCTGTGGCCTATTTTTTACAGGAATAAAGCGTCGTTATTGAGAAAATGAACGTCTTTTGCTACAATCTACCTTTTTTGGTAAGGGTGAGGATGAGAGTTGATTCCCAATTTTTTATTAGAACTCGAATTTGTGACATATCTTTCACAAAAATAAGTTGTCACTTTAAGGTACTTGATCGCCCCTTTTGCCTGAATTTAACTTGCCAGCAATGGGATACAACATGGTTTTTAGTCCAGTGGTTAAAATTAATATCTTATGAACTAAGTACGAGGGTACAAGTTCGAATTCCACCAGATATAACGAATCACATACCAAAGATTTCAATATGTGATCGGATTATAAAGTAAGTCATTCAATTACTGGGCTCGAGTATATACAGTCCAGTATCGGAGTGCATACTGAAAAAATGAAAAAAATGAGTCCCCGACCAGTCGTGTAACTACTGGATTTAATTTTACTAGATCAAATTGGATTACTTATTTTGAAAAAAATACAATTTTGCACATAAATGTCAATTAATAAAGTCCAAACTACAACGTAGTTATAAATTATAATGAATCAAATTTAGAGGGCAAATAATTTATGTTACCTTAATCAATATGTTCTCGTATTATTACAAGACTGAGTCAGAAAATCATATATAAATATCATACAATAATCTAAAAATATCGAAAATCATATTCATAGTGAATAAAATTTCCCATATCTAATTTGATAATATTAAATATTCATACCAATATTTTCTCTCCAACTATTAAAATATTGGTATTGCAATTAATGTGTAGCAATAATATAGTTTTTGATCTTTATAATGTGCGCTCTTTATTTATTACATTTAGGTGATTAATAATTGATAAACCAATAAATAGTACAAATAATGCATTTTTTGCAATAAAATTTTGCAAAGTATATATGTCTGTAATTACAAACTTAATATATTTAAAAGGGACATTTTCAAGTCTTTTATATTTTCTTAATCCATTTAAAATAGGTTGAGATTCTGCAGAGTAATATTTTCCTCGAACAATTTGTTATTTTCAAAAAAAATAAATTTATAGAGAATTTATCAAGGGAAAATATTACTTTTTTTGGTATATTTTTCTCTCTCATTTAAATCTACAACAGAAAATTTTGCATTATAAACCACTAGACTATTTTCTAAGAAATTATATAGGGTAAATTATATTGACATCTCTTGAAATTAGATCTAATTACACAAATATTCTTTATATTTTGCATAATTACAGTTTACCTTCTGAGGGGTGTTAGTGTAATATTTTTTAGGAGTGTTAGTGTAATATTTTTTAGGGGTGTTAGTGTAATATTTTTTAAAGGGTATTAATGTAAATTTTGTAGCTATAATTTTATAATAAAAAAAAAATATTTGTGTATTTTGATTTAATTTCAAAAGGTGTGGTTGTGATTACCTACCTATATATTAGTAATGGGTTACGAGTGAGGGGCCCTAAAAAAGCAAGTCCAATGGTTGCAAACTAACCATGTGACACAATAATTTTACGAAAATTTTGTGCATATATATATATATATATATATATTACTACTAACTATAAATATTGAGATGGGTTTAATCAGTATTATTTTTGATCCAACATATATATATATATATATATATATTTTGTGTGTGCATAAAATAATGATGTTTTGAGTTTCGCTGGTTTGAAACGCAATTGTTTTGATTATTTTCGCCCCTTGTGGCAATGCTTCTCCGCTATGATGTCTTTTGTAATATATATATATATATAGGTTAAGTTATATTCATCTTCTATTAAATTTGATATAATTACAAATACTCCCTTGTTGTTTGAAAAATTACAAATACGTTCTTGAGTTTGTAATTTTTAATCAATGCCTAAAATTGATCATTTTGCCCTTGAATTTTTTAATAAAATTAAGAAAAATCGGCCAAGACAAATTGCATTATTGTTCATCTATGTAAAAAAACTTAAAAAACCTCTCCGTACACATTGTAGTCCAAAAAAATTTTAAAAATTAAATATAAAATAATTCAATGCATAAGAGCATTTTGGTTAGTTCACCCATAAAATGAATGGAAATGGGTTATTTGTTATACGGTTACAAACCTCAAGGGGGCGGCATTTATAAATTTTCAAACAACAAGGGGGTATTTGTAATGATTCCAAACTTCAGAAAATGTGGATGTAATTTACCCTATATATATATATAATATTATAAAAGAAAATCTTCTATCGTATCAATTTTTGAATACTCAAATTTACCCTTTAATTCGTTTCTCCCCTTAAAAAAATATATTGATCATAATAATAATTTTAATATTATTATCTCTGTATCCACTACTCCATATTTTTCACACATTACTTCACATTTCTTTCTTCTCACAAACTTCTTTCTTTGTCCCTTATAAATTTCTTTTTTCTCTTTATTTTATATAATAATTCTTTTTTATATGTTCATGCGAATCACAAACAATGACGATTAATATATATATATATATATATATATATATATGAAGTGGAGAAGGACCGATTGTTCTATGATCCTATCTACCTCATTAATTAATCATTAAATATAGGCCCAACTTAGGTACTACAACCAAAAATTAGTATGATATTCTATTTTAAATTGATACTTTATTTTTTAAAAAACATATTTTCATATGTACACAACTTTATTTGCATAATTAAATTGATTCTTGTATATAAATAAAAAATAAAATAAAATATTAATTTGAAATAGAAAATTCATACTACCAACAAATCCACATTTATTTATTTTATTATTTTTTCATGCGTACCCTTTTAAATATTAATTCCACATTATTTTCTTCATATAGTGCTTTTGTCCAGCATGGATACCATTATTCAAAAGACGCTTTTTAAATCATATTGGGAATTAATTAACTATTTATTTTATTTCTTGAGCAATTTAATATATATTTTAGTCCCTTAGATAAATTTTGGATTTTTCTTCTGTTTTTTTTTTATAGAATTTTCTTGCACTTTTATCAATTTTTAGAGTTTGGACATATTATGCACATAAACTAGAAGAAATTTAAAATCTAATCATGGTTAATTGACATGATTAAAAATAAATAGTAATTAATCCTTCACCACGAATGCAATGATTGTTAGTCGTAGTTTTAGTCATGACAAAAATATTTGTTATGGTTCGTAACCATGGCAAAAGTAGTTTTGATGGTAGATTGTCTAGGTTTTTGCAATGATTTTTATTTAATCATGATTAATAATAATTATTTACTGTATTTTTAGTCCATAAACAATAAAAGTGTAGCCAATAGTAACTATGTTCCTATTAATTATACAACATTATATCAAAATTAAAAAAAAAAAAAGAAATTAATATTCGTCCCACGAAATATATATGAATTTATTGTACAATTAAATAGAAATTTTACTAAATCAAGATGAGCAATTAAGCATAACTTCCAAAATAGACATAATTAATTTTTAGAGTTGAGAGGCAATAGTTGTACATCACCGCATAGCCCACTTGTACTTTTCAAACATAATTACAACCATTATCACTTCTTTTTTTTTTTTTTTTTCCTTTTATAATTTTTTTTAATTGAAAGCGATGAATTTTATTAATCGAAATAAAATGATTACTTACATTCAGTCATATCGGCTATCAGTACCGAATAAAGATAATTACAACAATCATATCAATAATATCCTAGCTATTACAATAACAAATCATACCTACTATATAGTATAGACAACATCAATCCACGCAGGAGTTCGAACTCATGACCTCTAGGATCATGAGGTCTAAGCGTCACCAACTAAGTTAGGTCTCGTCGACTTTTCCTTTTACAATTAATTAGATCCTCAATTTTAGTAATTTTTTTTTTAATTATTATGGATTTAGTGAATGAATTTTTATGAAGTTGGCTGAGGAAGCCTAATTTAGTTGATGAAGTTGAGGCCCCATGATTCTAGAGGTCATGGGTTCGAACTCCTGCGTGGATAGATGTTATTTCTACTGTATAGTATGTATGATTTACGGTTGTAATAGCTAGGTGTTAGTTTATGTGATATTATTGATTTGATCGTTTGTAATTGTCTCTGTTCGATATTAATACCCAACAAAACTGAATGTAATCACTTTACTTTCGATTAATAAAATTTATCGATTTCCATTCAAATACATTAATAAAAAGAGGTTGCATTGTGTTAATTAAGAAAACGCGCTTTTGACACATGCCGCATATTAATATGAAATTTATTTCGATTATTTTGGACCACCTTTTTTCAAAATGATATTTAAAATCAACATCAAAAATTAAAAAAATTAACTACTTAAATAAGTATACAAGTCAGCATTATGAATTATGTAATGCATAATGCTGCCACGTTCGACATTGAGCGTAGATGAGGAGTTTGAATGTTTTAACCTATAGTTCTTAATAATGCGTATTTTTAGAACAAAATAATGAGACTTGTATGAAATTAGAACAAATAATGACTCGTATAATATGAAATTAATTACATCGCTCGCCACATTAATATTTGAAATATAATAATATTAGAAATTAAAATATCGAATCTAATAATTCGTAATTTATAGTAAAGTAAAACTTCGTCATTCTTTCCAGAAAAAATAAATAAATAAATAAAACTCCTAATTTCTTAAAAACAACCAGCTCACTACCCTATTTGTTCTTGGACTTTGACCAAAAAAATGCAAAAGTCTCAAGCAATCCACTTCAAATTAAATAATAATAATAATAATAATAATAATAAGTAATTAAATAAATGACATATATATTTTATTGATCCACCAAAAGCTATGTTCCAATTGTCTCAAAATAAAAAGTCTTATATTTCTTTGGAACATTTTAAAATATAATTTTATTTTCTAAATATATATATATATATATATATATATATTGGTTCATTTAAAGTAGTGGTTTAATATTACTAACTTTCAACCATACTTTTTAGGGGCGAAAATGTAAACAATATACAAATAGTTGTCTGATCCATAAAACAATTACAATTATACTCATCATATAATTCATAAAATAAAATAATATTTAAACCACACAACAAATATAAAATTAAAATCACTTGTCACTATAATCAACTTGACAATATAACTACCCCATGTGTTTGCCTACAATTTTGTCCTACAAATCAAATAGTCCAAAACCAATCATCACACATAGATATTATATATTGTTTTTTTTCTTTTTCTCTTACATATTGTTTGAGTGGTTTTGACTCTCATCACCATCACAGATCAGGACATGCTCTCAATACCATAGATGACTTACACGATTACTAACAAATCACCCACCAACACAATTTTCAAATTAGGACATGCCTCGAAACTATAATCGTTTACAATGTTATTTAAACATCACCCACATTATAGGATTACTTATAAATTACCCACTAATACAATTCTCAGGTTAGGACATGCCCCAGAACTACAAGTCGCTTATAGGGTTATTTAAACACTACCGACGTTACAGGGTTGTAATATTACTTACAAATTACTCACCAATACAATCCTCAGGTTACAGCATTCCCCGTAAGGCCATAATTATAATTCCCTTACAAGATTCTTTAGACACCACTGACATTACATAGTTACTTATAAATTACCCACCAACACAATTATCAAATTACGACATATCTCGAAATTATAGATTGTTTCTAGGATTATTTAGATATTCACGGCAGAAATAATCAAATTTATAATTATGTAATTAAAAGTGATTCGTTCTTATGAATTGATTCGTTGTTGTTGATTGAGGAGTAGGAATTTTGTGGACCATAACAAAAAGAAAGAAGGGCCCAAGAAGTTGAAATTTGGCAAAAGGTGGTGTGTGGGTTAAAACTTAAAACTCAAAAGAAATATTTGAATGTTAAGTGCGCTCCAACGTTCAAATGGGAATTCAGAATCCTCGTGATCGTAAAACGGTCATAAAATTTACATGTGACCAACTTCAATTTCACCAAAGCAAAATAATTTACAGGATCAAATCAAGATTTTCACTGCCCCTACTATAAATTGGGGAGACAAGAGGGTTTGATTTCAGACCATATCATTTGCTTTTTGATATCATTATACCTTGTTCTCTAAGTGAGAAACCAACGAATTCATTCACCCCATGCCTCCTTTTCCAACCACCTTTCCTAGTACATACTCTTGATTCTGCTCTTTTTCTTGCCTTCTTGTCTGGATTAGAGGTTTTGAATTCTCTGAAAAATGCGGTTTCTGATGTGGGCTGTGTTGATCACGGCGTTCTTGAGCTGGGTTTCTTCGCAGTCGGCGGATGTCCTACCAGGTGTTTGTTCGAGGGCTGACAGAGCTGCTCTTCTTGGTTTTAAGGCCGGCATTGTGAAGGACACCACCGGATTCCTGTCGACGTGGACGGGGGCCGACTGCTGCGGTGGCGGATGGGAAGGAGTGGAGTGCGGTGGCGTAGGCGGGAGAGTTACCAGATTGATCCTGCAGAGGCCGGCGGCCGGTTCCGATGATGTCGTTTACATGAAGGGAGTTCTGTCTCCTTCTCTTGGGAATTTGCGGTTCTTGGAGATAATGGTGATTAGTGGAATGAAACGGATAGCTGGAAAGATCCCTGACAGCTTCTCCAATCTCACCCGGCTTACTCAACTTGTTCTTGATGATAATTCCCTGCAAGGGAATGTCCCTTCGAGTTTAGGACAGTTGAGGAACCTTCAGACAATCTCGTTGAGTGGGAATCATTTGACAGGGCAGGTTCCTGCGGCATTGGGAGGTTTAAGGAACCTCCTGCAGTTGAATCTTGGTAAGAATTTCTTGACAGGTCCAATCCCACCAGCCACTGCTAACCTGAGAGGCTTACAGTCTCTTGATCTCAGCTTCAACTCATTGTCTGGATCGGTACCGGATTTTCTTGGGGAGCTCAAGAATTTGACGTATCTTGTGCTCAGCAGCAACCGGTTTTCAGGGCAGATACCGAACTCTTTGTGCGGTCTGACCCAACTTTCGGAGCTGTCAATTGATCAAAATCAGCTGGTTGGGAGAATTCCAGCCCAAATTGGGAGTTTGAAGGCTGTTTCTGTACTGAGGTTGAGTTCTAATAAGCTGACAGGTGAAATTCCAGAAGCTATTTCACAGTTACAGAACTTGTGGAACCTTAACTTGTCAAGAAATCTGCTGAGCAACCCTTTGCCCGACGCAGCATTTGGGAGGGGCCTTCCTTCTTTGTTGTCAATCGACCTTTCCTACAACGGTCTTGATTTACGGACAGTGCCTAGTTGGATCAGAAATAGAGAACTTTCTGATGTCCACCTAGCGGGCTGTAAGCTCCGAGGAGCCCTGCCGAAGTTTGCAAAGCCCGACTCGTTGAGCACGTTAGACCTGTCCGACAACTATTTCACCAATGGGATTTCAGATTTCTTGGAAAACATGACAAGTTTGCAGAGAGCAAAGATTTCAAACAACCTACTTAGTTCTGATCTCTCCTCAATCAGATTGCCGGACCAGATTTCAGTTCTTGATTTACATTCGAACCAGCTCTTTGGTTCTCTGTCAGGGATATTAAGCAACAAGACATCTAAATTCTTGGAAGTCATCGATGTTTCCAACAATAAGATTTCTGGCAGCATTCCAGATTTCGGCACTGTATTGAACTTAAAAGTGCTGAACTTAGGAAGTAACAAGATTGCAGGCCATATCCCAAGTTCCATTTCAAACCCAGCAAAGCTGGAAAGATTAGACATTTCAAGAAACCAGATAGCAGGCACAATTCCACCCAGTCTCGGCTCATTGCTTAAGTTGCAATGGCTGGACTTATCAATCAACGGGCTTACAGGAAAAATCCCCGACAGCTTGCTGGGAATAGAAGCACTAAGACATGCAAGCTTCAGGGCAAACAGATTATGTGGAGAGATCCCACAAAGAAGACCATTTAACGTCTTTCCAGCAGCTGCATATGCTCACAACTTGTGCTTGTGTGGCAAACCATTGCCACCCTGCAAAGGAAAAGACAACAGAAAGATGGGCCAGTAATATGCTGACTCTATTGCATAAAGGCAACATGCTCATGCCATATGAGCATTGGAAGTTGGATTATCTTATCCTTGTAAGACTAGGCAACATGTTTTTTTACAATTTTTAACTTGTACAACACTTTGCTAACTTCATTAGCCACCATCATGTGGATTCAAATGAAGAAACCTCATTCTTACAGGCTTATCTAATTGCAGTGCTTCATGGCATTCTTGAATCACTGAAAATTGTACCCTCATTCATTAGCCACCATCATGTGGATTCTTGTAACACATGTTTCAAATTTGGCGATTGAACTTTCCCAAAAAGGTTACAAATAGCCAAAGATAACCATGCAATTTCACAAAGCAAAAAGGCAGAGGGTATGACTCTCCATTTCACATAATCCCTTGAGGCAAATCTAGTAAACTGATAAAGTGAAAATTTACAAGAAGCTTTAAAAACACATCCTAAGTGCCTAAAAGAGACTGGAAAATGGCCTATTCATCATCCACTTCTGTTTCCTCCTTGACTTCTTTCTCTGATGAATCATCTGCTTCTACTTCCTGCTTGACTTCTTTCTCAGATGAATCATCTGCATCCTAAAACATACACAACATAAATCAATTTATAATACCACCCCAGAAAAGAGGATACAAAGATACACACATTTTCATCAAAATATTAAGCCAAAACAGCAGTCTATACAAGGAGCATACTTGTTCATTTTCTACATCATTAGACCCCAAGGCCTTTTCATATTCTGCTTTAAGCTCTGCAGCTCTATCAATATAAACCTTCTTGTCCTGATTATCAAATTCACACAACAAAACTTGTGAATAGACAAAATTCCCATTAGTACACCATTATGCTCCAATAAATAACACAGATTTGTTACAGACCTCATCAGTCATGGATTTCCATTTCTCACCGCCCTCCTTGGCAACCTAAGAAACAACACAATAAACCAATTCCATAAAAACTCAATAAACACAAATCATGGAACCAAAATCATTCAGAAACAGTTCACTTGTCAGCATTACCACTGCAACACTCTTGCAATCAGGATTAGCCTCCTTAAAGGATTTCCTAAATTCCTCCCTGTAAACCATCCAAGAAAACTACTCAATCACAACAAAAATTGCCCATATCCATCAAATAGACAGTAACACATGGCTAGAGAAATACATGAACACAAAGAATGCAGTGGGAGGACGCTTTGGTGCATTTGGATTCTTGGCCTTCTTTTCCTTCTTTGCTCTTGGCTCCACCTGCTTAGTCTTCTTTCTGCTTTGATAAATGAATATTCCAACACAATTATGAGTGCACAGTTATAGATTAAAAAACCAACACAAAACCTATAACATTATTGAAAAGTATGAAGTATATATATAAATTACTTCTCTGGTGCTGGCTTCTTCTTGGCCTCACTAGGCATTTCCACAATCTGGGCCTCTGCCAAAAAAAGAAAATGCAAATAAACTCAAATCAATACTGCTCAAATATCATAAACCCTACATTTTACACACCCATATTATAGATAACAAACACAACAATAGGAATAAAGAGAAAAAAGAAGCCATACCTAGATTCATCTTAATTTTAGCATCAAGGCTACAATTGTGGAAGCCTATCAACGCCACTGGCACATCTTTGTTGCACTCTTCACTGCAAACAGTTCCATTCCGTATAAAAAACAATAAAAATAATAATCAAAACAACGCATTGGTATGAAAAAAACGTTTCTGTATATGACACCCGAAACTACACACACATGGTAAGAAAGGATAAAGAGAAAGAAGAATACCATTTGGCAAAAGCGCTGCCGTCTTTAGCGCGTTTGAGAGCAGAAGAAGAGGAGGATTCGGCCTCCACCCTCTTCCTCAATCTCGACGCTCCACCGCCCGCCATTTTCAGACTTGTTTTCCTTGAAATTGAACAAATATTCAAGGGTTTTGGGGTGATTTATGCAGCGTATTTATACTAGTTAAACATTGAGGAAGAGAAGAGGGACAGCCAAAATTTGCATGATTTTTAGAGGCAAAATCGAAAATGGCGAAGCTCTGTTTTGAAATGGCGCCAAGAATTGGATTTGGAGCCAAACTGGGAATTTTTGGGATTTGATAGTCCCGCGGATGGATGACCTGTTTGTTTATTAGCCGTGCGATCGAATTGGGGGTTCTTTTGTAGTGTACGGCTAAGATCTTTGGTGAGAATTTTTTGATCATCATGAGTGGACGAGAAAGCTTTTGCTTGTAAAATAATAAACTTTTGGAAAATTAAATCTTTAAATAAATAAATAATAATAATTTAAGATTAAAATTTTAAGTAATTAAATACAAAAGTATAATGAAAATCAAAATAAAATATACCTAGAAAAATGAGTCAATCTTTTAACTAAAAGTTAATTAATTGTACATGAGTAAATATTTTGGATAAAAATAATTAATGGTATACTTATCTAAATAAAATAGGAAATAGGAAATATTTTCTTAAATAAAGAAAAGAGTTTTAAGTACTATTTGTTATAAAAAAAAACAATTTAAATTATATTAACTTGATAAATCTTTTGGATAAATATAAACAACCATACACATATATAACTTAAATAAAAAAACAAAAAACATTTTACTACATAGCAAAATTAAATTTCAAAGAGACTATCAGATTATGTGCATGCTTACTTAGATAACCTCTATTTTCTATTTTATTATCTGTACTTATATATATAAACGTATTTTACTCATAAAGAGCGATTACTTACATTGCAATATCAATTTTTTGTCATGTCAATAAAAAGTGATATATTGACTTACATATATTTTTTATTTATAATATATTTTATAACATGAATTATTATTTATTATATGCATGCAAAGACGACTTGCCATATCAACTAGTATATAAATTTGACAAAAGATTTTTGTTTACTATTTTTCATAAAGTAATCTAAATTATAAATTCTTGACGTCATTTCCATAAATCCTTACATCATATCCAAATCTAAAATTAATGACAAATTTTTTGAATTTATTTGAATAATCTTAAATTTAAAGAATTTTCCATTCAAATTTGAGCTGTTGAATATCGAAGAATTTTAAATTCTTTTCATTTAAAATCCTTTGCTCGTATCTTTCCCACAAATCTAAATTCATCATTTCAAATAGACCCTTAAATCTCAAGTTATATAGCCCACAAGCATTTAGAAACAGTAAAGTTGAGTGTACATTGCAATGCATCCAAGGCCCTACTTGAGCAATTGAATTCTGTGAAAATCAAGTTTTCAGATTAAGAGGAAAAAAGAAACAAAAATCGACTTACCAACTCATAGTCAATTGTATGCATAAAATCATCAATAACCACTACAACCCTAAAACAATTTTCTGCACGAATACAGCTCAAACAAGGTATTCTATACTTGTACCTATTCTGGTCATTAGAATGCATTTTCCCAGGCAAGGGACATGCAATGAGGGGAGCCTGTTGAATTCACATTCTGAAGCTGCCTTCAGAACGGATTGAGGAGCGTAACGGGTGAAAAAATCATGTTGAACAGATGCTGTGCCGTTCCAGTTCAGTCACTAAGCTTCGTATTTCAGGCTTTGAAGGTGAGCTGAATGAAAGAATGCTGCCTGATTTATCGCATTACTGATTGTTTGACAAAAGAACGACCACCGGATCTGAAAATAGGCGAAAAATCACTTGTTGAGATGCGTGCAAGGGAATGAAATCATTATGTGGAAACGGAGAAGAGCATTTGACTTACGCATACTCCAGCTGGATGTTCATGAAACGAGGATTTTCTTTGCTTTGCGATAGTGTTACAGAACCTTCAATAAGCTGATCTTGCTCCACGTCTATGGGATCATAGAAGTAGATTATTGTCTGCAAATCCCCGGGAAGAATTGGTTAAGTGAGTACCATGCCAATTCAGTACAAGGTATTTGCCAACTTGAATATCAGCAACATGAAACAAGCCAACCGAATGCAGGAGTTCAACCCTGACCGACCCAACCGATCAGGTGAAGTTGATCGGCTGGGATTTGCCGAACATGGCGATAGGATCAGTTGGTGGCCTGTTGATGGGGCCAAGCTGCTGAGGGGATTGAAGAAGTGCAAAGGGGGCACAATTGGTTGGCTTTACTGTAAGTACAGATTGGGCTGCTAAATCCTACTTGTCGGGATTGTAATCACAGTACACGCTGGTGTTGGAATTGGCAGTGTCAGGTCCATAGGAGGATTGCCTACCGTGTATTGTGTTTATCAAAGCAAAACTCGCTAATAATGCAGGCTAGTGAATGGTAAGGGATAATTCAAGCTAGAGCTTTTCGAAATGTTAGATATGTACTAAATGTAGCTTGTCATATAAGTGGTCAGGAATTTCTACCCCAAGCAAAATATAAAGGAATTGCTAGAAAAAAAAGGGTAAAATTAGAGTGGGTGTATAGCAAACCTGTTGCCAATGTGTCGGAGGCTCCTCAGGTGCTGTAGAGAGCACAAGGGCTTCACTGGGATTAGCCCGCTTCTTCCTTTGACTGGTATCTGTAACATTATCTGGAGTCTGAACGTATGCAGGTTGTGCATTGTTGTAGAAACTGAATACTGAAGGCAGACCGAATTCCACATCAAACCAGAACGCAAACCCATGAAATGGTGCTGGAAATGAATAAAATGAGGGTTTGTGTTAACCTTAACATGTAAATAACAGGAACAAAACCGACTGAAGTAAAATAATGAGGAAACGCTTTCAGAGAGCAAGTATTAGTGCATCCACAAGTATCCTTGTTCGTGCTAGGAAATGAATAGATACAAATTGACTCAGATGGGCTCCCTAAAAAAGATAAGACTATGGAAAGAGGGGATTTTACCTCGCATCATTGATTTAAACTTAAATACTGTTGAAACAGACTCCAACTCTTGAATTGTAACGGTATAACAGTCAACATACTTTACCTGTCATCAGAGTTAAAATTAAGCTGCAGAAATTTATACAACAGAACATTGCATATATAGCTGCAATTTGAGGATCTTACAATATTGGAAAAAATATCGACAGCATAATTTATAAAGTAAACAGAAGTGGGAGCGTGCAAGACACCAGATGATAACTGAACCATGACTACGTGCTGAATGCAAATTATGCTATGGATGCCTGATGAACCATGAACAAGTTCTCTCCAAAGTAGGTAACTTTTCAGCAGGAGAATTTCGAAAAAAATATGCTCCAAGGAGATACACAACCAGTATTATATTCAACCAAGAGTTTCCCTACCCCATTTACATCCCCACAGAATAAAACTCATTCATTGACATTATGAGAATTATGACCATTCACCAGTAATTTGAAGCTCTTAGTCATCCATTTCAGTCAGTAGAAATAAACCTAGGATCTCCAATTTTCACCCTTTTCTTCAATATCCTCCAATATAATTGTGAGCATTCATGTTTCATTTGCAGAGTACAGACCTTTTCTCCTACTTTCGGCCCGAGCCTGAAAGATAAATATAATGGCTCTCAAACAGATAGGGGCTTACATGGTGAACCTTAGAAAACACAAACAAAATGGGAAAATAGATAAAGAACAGGAAGCAAATGACACTGCCAAAACTGGAATAAGTAATGAGCAGGCAAAACATATAGCACTTTCAATGCAAGGGCTGAAAGATAAAATATATGCAGTCTATTTGAGAGGTAATCAAGAAGCACCTTGATCACCACAACCATTTCAATGGTTAAAAGGTTCTATGACATTGAGCAACTTTCCAGGGATTGCCTAGAAGCTTCTAATAGAAGTAAATATAAAGTATCACACAGAACAAAGATCATAAAGTTTTGGACAAGAGGCCAGTGAGTTAAGATAGAAATGGCATGCATATAACAATTGCAACAGTAAAGACATCAATATCAGGAGGACTCACCACATGAGGCCACGTCAATACATTTTCACCATTGATTGTCTCAACTGAAGGCTCTTCAAATGCACACTGCTTTGCTAACGGCATCACAGCAGACACTACAGATAACAATGAAATCTCAGCTCTTTAATTGTAAAGTTAAAAGGTAGAGAAACACTATAAAAAGATGCAACAGTTAAGATGTCTTTTCACACACTTCATCTCCAAAGAGTAATGACGTAAGAGGCTATAGACTAAAAGATGCATATCTAGCAGTTCAATAGTCAAACTTAAAGGAGAAAATGCCGTGGCCAGTACAAGATTATAATAATTCACATCATCAAGAAAGGCATTTGAATATCTCCACTTGGGAAAGGATCCTTAGGTAGGCATCTTTGCTAATTCTGCCAAGTTGATGAAATCTGACCAAAGAGCTTAAGTGTAGCATATCACACCAGGCTAAACTTTCACACATTTTAATCTCCATATCTATCTGCATAGCAGAAAACAAACCATATTAATGTAACTAAGTGCAGCACTCTACAGGTCCATCTAATTACAATGATAGCATCTGCAAACAAAAATGGTCACATTCCCCAGTCACCGTATTGTTGCAACCCTCATGCTGCTCCACCTTTACTACATTGTGGATTTACTTAATTCAATATACAACTCCTGACTGAATCTTCTGTAATACAAATTATTGTAGTTGCTCCCAGATTAATAAAATCATCAAATCATGGATCACAGAGAACTCCGAAACTTGCCAGATCCAATTTTGCATCAACTGGTTAAATCTTGTTAAACATTCAATTCACAGTAAGTTCAGAGAATATTGTAATAAACTCAGTTTCTCCACACACATTTCGTTTGGTATAGAAAGAATTATAACTGGTTTTAACAGCTCCATGACAACAAAGAAGATCCATAATATCCTAAAATTTAGCAATGATGATATTGCAATTCTGTTCTTGCAGGACTCAACAACCAAAGTGCAGCTTTTTCTATGTCTTGATGACCAATACTTCTCCCATAACCTAGTTTCAAGACAAAGTCATGAAGTAATACTTGATTGACTAAATATGAGGTAAGATATCCACACTTATTATCTTCACATAAATTATCCAATAATCCTTCAAATTGACAACCAAATAAGTATAAATAGTAAAAAGAACTAATAGATGACCGTGAATCTATACAATTCTTTTAAATTAGAAAGGATTATCCAACCGGATGTAACCCGCTAACTTTAATTCATACAAGCTGTGTCAAATGTCCATCGAGAAAGAAACTTCAGTACAGATTTCCCTATGACAGGGCAATACCTTAAGCATTTGTCAAGAAAGCTCATCTTCACCAGAACATCATTTCCATCACAAGAAATATATAGCTTTTCATGCACTGGTAATGCAATGAAATAACTGAATGGCAAGATCACAAGAATCTTAATAAAAAGTACTCACTATCAATTCCATAGACATTGCGCCAGAAATCAATGCTATCTTTATAACGGTCTGGATGAGAGATAGGTGCCATGTACAACTGCAGATTGTACAAAAACATCATTATATCCACTGACCCGTGACAACCAAATTCTAAGGCTAATAACAAGATGATTAGGACCATATCCTAAGTGATTTTGCAGATTAAGCCAATAGTTCCTAGACACTAAGTTTGTAGCCATCAGGGACAAATTAGGATTGCGTGGAAAAAAAAATCCAACTAAATGAATAATAGTAAAACCAGTTATTGCCAAAATACAACAGCACTCCCATCATCTGGCGTGCATGTGTGTGTGTGTGTGTTGGGGGTGGGGTGGGGTTAACTGAGTTATACCGTGGCAAATGATGGAAGGATAAGACCTCCAGGTTTCAACCACCGGTCTCTAGCAGTAATAACACTCCCCAGCATGCTCTAAGAGGATAGTCAAACAAACTCTACATTAGAAAAAAGAAGAGGAAAGACTAGTGTCTCGAACTGATATTTTCAATCAATATGTCTTAGAAAATGCATTATGCGCGTTGCACAGGCATACAGCTGTAAGAAAAATCACCTCATAAAGAAGCATGTAACCCATCCATTCAGAAACTATAACATCAACTTTGTCATCAATTTCAACATCCTGCAATGACCAGAACATGGTTAGCGTTCCTTTAAAGAATATATTGGACCATAGAACTTGTGTTTGGAAAATTATATTGGATGGCATAGATCATTTGGACCATTTAAACTTCAAACACATGAAAGTCCTCATAAGGCATAATAAAAACCGTACCTTCAAATATACAAACCAATGAGTTTGGTAATTGTTGCTATATCTAGCAAATCATTACTTTTGCCTCTGGAAACCTTTCATGAAGCTACTATTTTCAATATAAAATCCTTAAACCAAATAATGATTACTTCTTCTAAAAGATTTAGCCATAAATTTGAAATTTCTCACATAAAAGTCCACACTATTTGAGTTATCAGTATACTTCTATAAACAATTCCATTACACATGCTGATGGCAGTCAGATTACTACATTATGGGTCCCTTTACAAAAGTGATTAGCAATAAATAACAAATTCAACTCATGAATATCCACTTTTGATAAAGTTTAACAGTACCCAACAGTTCGAGATAACATGAAATAGTATATGTATCCGGGAACCAATGTATATGCTGGATCTACAAGGACCAGAGGTCAGTCAGATTAAAAATATGATCTTATGTAGTGTAAAACCCATCACATTGCAAAGTATTGATTTCTTTTGACCAGTGTAAGTAATATGAAAATTTTTAACCTCTCTTTTCTCTTTCAATTGATTACTATAACAAGGAAAAGTGTAAATTTAATGCCATCTTAAGAAAGCCGACTTTCATGAGAAAACAGGAACATATAGTCATATTAGACCTACAGAAGCCATGCCACAAGACTACAACATTGACCCTGGTTAACAATCCCCCCTTGTGGTTTGGAGGGGAAGATGAAATAATATAATTGCCTGTTTCCTGGATTATCCGATTTGAGGGGGTTAAACTGTACTCTTTCTACTTATTTCATCTCATGAAATTCCCAACAGGACCAATATAAGGGAAACAAAACTGTAGAAGATTAAAATGAGACCAGCAGGTGAAGAATACCTGTATGAGATCTATGCTACCCAAACATGAAGACTATGGTCATCTTCTACTCAACTCCTAATTCAAGCTCTACTTAACATCTATTACCAAATCCTGAACTATGGTCTTTGCTTCGAGACTAGATAGTAGCACCGGAATGAGAAATTTACTAATAAATATTTGCTTTTCTTTTTCTTGTGTTGCAGTAATGTGCTTTGCAAAAGAATACAAGGAAATAAACTTTGTTCAAATGCTTGTGGACATGTTAACACATATGGCCTGCTCATGACTGCCTGTGAACTCAGTTTTAAGTAATGTTTTACAAATTCATCTAGCTTTATCCAATTGTGAAAATTATTCAACTCACAAATCAAATGTGCTGGGAAGTCAGGAGATACATATTTCCCCTTTTCAATAATGAAATCTTAAGAGAACTAAAAAGAATACAAATTAATCTTGCAGGAGAGAGTTTCTCTTAGTGAAGTGGCTACCTCAACCCGCCCATGCAATACGATGATTGTGTCAGATAAGTTGTTCGCCCTGACTACTTCATTTGCCTGGTATGACATTTCAAAAGGCCAGCGTCTATCAGAAGTCAGAACCATATGGAAACATTATTTCTAGAAACAACACAAAAGGAATAAGTAGCTAAAGACGCATGGCAAATCTCTTTTCTATAATATGGAGACTCAATTGCTTGTTGAACCCAAGCATGCTGCTGGAACTCGAAGAAGCCAGTGGGTTTTTCTGAACATATTTTACATTTTGTTCACTTAAAATGTGGAAATACAATTCATTATTGGCCACTATTCCATGCTTATTATTGTCCATCACACAAGTGAAAATTGTCTACTTGGTAGCATAAGCTACAGTATTATCAAGTTAGGCTAGAAGAGGTAAACAATTTCTGATAGTTAATTTTGAGTATTATCCATAATGCTTTCATTAATTGAATACTCCCCCAACCACGAAGATTCCGAGCAGTAAAAGTTATCACATTAAGGAAAAATTTAATCGACGTGGAAGACAAGATCCTGGCTACTCAACAAAATATATCATGCACCATATGTCAGTCGGTAACTATCAAGTTAATAACAGCACCTGAACTGCGATATCACTGGCATCAACTGCATACACCTAGAAGCAAACATGAAGAAGATCAATATAAGCTATCGCACTGTGACAGAACAAGAATCAGAGAAACAAAAGAATACAGTTCTTAGCAACAAGGAATAAGACTTGAAGATTCTCAAAAGAGCATTTAAGATAAGACCATCTCAAACTACAATACACTTAGGATCTACATGAAAAATAATTATCCTTCAGAAATAACATCAGAGGTTGAAAATTAATTTCTAACTTTCTTATGATCAAAATATTTCATTCCAGAGGCCAATCATTCATATTCCAATTAATCCACCTCTTTAGCTAGAATTTTTTGGATAGCTAAACAAAGTGATTTCAAACACAAAAATGCACTACTAAAAAGCAAAGAAATTTTATTACTAAATATGTAAGTTTGCTGGTACTAAATTGTGTGCAATCAAGAGAAGGTGGACCCATTGACGTGAATTATAATCAGATTGATTACTTGATAGTCTTGAACTGAATTACACCAACCCAATCACCTTGATTGCAAACATACCTCCTAGAATAGCAAGTGGATCATTGTTAACTGTATCAACTTCTTTGTAAAATGACAAAGCAAACAGAAAAGACTAATCTGAGACGGACCAGTTTGAATGTTAGTCTCCAAATATCAGGCATGCTGTTCAATGTTTTACATTATGAATCTTTTCCATCTCATGAACCAACACTGCTACGCATAGAAAAGAAGATTATGCTGATGTTGATCATCAGACATTAGTTGGATGCTCAAAACACATACATTTCATGGCCATACAGCAATACAACTTTGCAATCTTTTTGCATATAGATAAGCAACTAATGAAACACGACTAATATTGTGCACATTGTTTCTTGATAATTCAGCTGGAAAGTAGCAAAATCCTGGAAACAATTCTTTCTTTACACACAGAAGCGTCCACCTACGCACGCACCCAACACGATTGGAACTTAAATCCTTACGCATGAGATGTTGGGACTCCAATCATTGGGTGTCCATTATAATTGGCACAATGGAGATTTTGTTTGTATTTTGCCCGTATTGAGGTTTTAGAGATTTATATAAACATGAAAGCTCATAAGAATTTATTTATTCTGCACACTACGTGAAATAGAAGAACCAAAAAGCACAATATGCTACTGCTTGAAAGTCATAATTCTTTCTTGTGGAAAAATGATAATACATGAACAAAAGCACATAAGAGGGTAAGTGAACAGCAAGGGCATCTTACCCGCCTGGCTCCAGCCTGAGCACAAAATATGGAGAGGATGCCAGTGCCACAACCAACATCAACTACAACCTGAAGTACAAGATAGACATACAACATCCAGGAGATGCACAAATTAGCCAATCACGAAAAGTTACTCTAAAAGATCTGTCAAATCAACCATCAAAAACATTCAAAAGGAGCATCCTAGTGATTAGGTCAGAAGACATTATATTCTTTGAAAACTCTTCTTCACCAACAGTTACATGATATCCTCAATATGCATAACATGACTCAAACGCATGATTGGATTAAAAGCAGAGACAGCTATGAGGGGGTTATTATTACAATTAAACCACATCATATCCACTGTAATTGAAGATAAAAAATAGTTATGGACAACTATGAAATGCTCACTTTTCCGGCGATTCGATCTCTATTCTGGAAAATTGCATTTCTGTAAGTTTCTGTACGCACTTGATCCTGCAGAAGATCAAAATACATGCTCAGACACAGTTTCAGAACTTAAAGATCAGAACAGAGCATGAGTATTTGCTGTAATCAAACGGTTCGTAGAAAAACATAAAAAAGGTTTCAAACAGCCTAGAAAGAAAAAAACCTCAACGTACATAATGAAATCTACTGCAATGTACTTCAGGTAGCAATTCTCCCGTGCATCGCTGGGTTCCATTGGACCATAGAACTTGAAGTAATCTATGGTCCTTCAGCATCACAAAAAAAGCACACAAAAGTTTTACCATGAAAATGCCCGGAATTGATCACAATTGTCTATTTGATCACCAAAAGTAAGTTCTCTAAATCCTAACATTTGCAATGCCATCTCTCATCATCTCACCCTATCTGAGCCGAGGTTAAACTGCAACCAGTGACCGGTCGAGGCTTTCTTACTAATTACACATTGTCAAGATCAACAGAGCACCCTAGACTTGTATCATAAATTTGTGAAACATAAATTGTTGATTGTCTGATGAAGGTCAAGCTCTGGCCCAATAATCAAGAACATGCTTCTTTAACATATCAACGAAGAGTCTAACAAACACAAATATTTTCATTTCTGACCAACAAAAAAAATGTTCTCTATAAGGGTTAGGTCAAATTCCTTAGCCTTGGGCATAAGCAGTGCTAACTAACCCAAAATGTTTTAGCAAGAGTTGATATATTGGAATTATCTAGGACTTATCCCCCTGTCACACAATTCTCCCACAAATGTTGTAAGAAGGTATCTGGCACACAACAACTAACTCACAATGTCACATTAATTCAGCTATCCACATCCAATCCATAAGTTCTTGCTCACCTAGAGTAGATAGCACAAACGAAGTGGTTATAATAACATATTGACGGCTACCGTAAATCTCCTTTAGTCTTGCCAAGATTGTTGGACCTAATCAATTGGAATAAAATGATTAAGCATGTCCAAACACGTATGTGAGATATCGTGCTACAATTTCATTCCGTTTGAAGTAGAAAGATAAATTGAAAACCATTCTTCTACTATGAGAGCAGAAACTAAGCTATTGGATGTAGATAGATAAAAGAAACTAAAGTTGGATAATGCAGCTTTCTTTTGAGGACAACCGAAGCTGAGGCCCGATTCCAGAACTTCAAGCGGGATGACTTTAGGGGTAGAAGGTCAAGCACTGCTGATAGCATGACTACCTAGCCTAAGTCATGGTCCTTCACATAACCCCATGCATTAGTTCTTGCCACAAATGCGATTCAAGGAGGGAAAGAAGAGAAGAAATATAGAGCCCAAGAATTACCCTGTAGAAATATGACTCCCATCCTTGGAAATTGAAGGCTGTACAGTACATGCATATACCAACCTCGTGGATTGTACAATATAGCAAATCCACCTTTAGAGAAAAGATGCTTATAGATCCAAATCAAGATAGATAGATCCGAAAGCCTGATATGCTTTCCACCACAATGAAATGAAGGAGGGGCTAAAAGCACAAGTAGCTAAGTTGTAAGCCCTACCAATACAATGAACATATCAAGTTTTGAACATACAGAATCTATTATGATATCAAACCAAGTCTGGGAATTATGGACAAATACACACTCAACCTAGATATTCATCTGTGCACAGAGATACACCGTATGTCCTACCTGTAAGTAATTTTGATACTAATCTGATGCAAACACATGAAGACATGCACGGGAACAAACATAATCATCCTATGCAGTTTTATTTTGACAACAAACGAAGACTCAAAGTTAGAAATGCCAGAAAACCCAGGGCGACGAACATAATCATCATGCTACTAAAGTAGAAAACAACTGCTAACCACGAAACAGGTCATAATCCGCAAAAATCAAGAGACTTATTCAAGAACAGTGAAAACTGACAGTTCAATGCCTCTCAAGATTCTCAAAAGATAATCATCCAAAAGCTCAAGTGTTCAAGATTATTAAAAACAACACGAGTAAAAAACGGGCTAACACAACATAATTCTACGCCAGACAACAACTGCACCTTGATCATTTCTTCGTGAATGCCGAGGTGAGCGTAAGAGTTAAAATACGCGACGTCGAAGTCCGTACAAGGAGGCGGAGCCCTCTCTTTCTCCTGCTGTTGCTGCTGCTGCGAAACCCTAGTATTGGAGCCGCTGCCGCCGGCGCCGGGGTCACGTGACCTGCTCCGGCTTGCCCTCCGGAGTCGCTGCTTAGTCAAATGACTGCCCCCAGTAACACCTCCATGGAGGTTTCCATTGCCGTTTCCTCCTCCGCCGCCGCCGCTGCCATTACCGCCGCTGGTCGGTAGGAACATTTGCTTCCCTCACTCCACACACACCAGAGGGAAGAAGGGGCAAATACGTAATACTCAAAACTTCTGATGCGCTTTTGATTTGGGTTATGTATACTAAAGCGAATGCGACGTCAATACTAATTTCAATTTTAAAAACAGAAAACGTCATTCTTTTTACCCATAACTGTCGTCCCCCTAAAATTTGAAAATGATAATGTACTGTAAAATGTAAATACTATAATTGTTCTTTTAAGTTTTGTATTTAAAATTGGGTTAATTATACATGGGCCCCTTTGAAAAGGCGAAATTACACTTTTCTTCAAAAAAATTTCAAAATTACACTTACAATCCTTCCGAAAATTCACCGTGTACACCTGACCCCCTTTCGTTGGGATTTTGACGAAAAATGCTGCAATAGCAAACAAAATTACATAAAATTTTAATTTTATCCCTTATTTAACATCTTTATGTAATAATTTTGTACTTATAAGAAAAAAATAAATATAATAATGTTAACCTACTCCCTACATATACATTATATTTATCCTCTTATAAGTACAAAAAATAGTCATAAAAATGTCAAATGAGGGGCAAAATTAAAAATTTGACGTAAATATTTTTCGTCCAAATTCTAATGGAAGGGGGTCATGAGTAAACAGAGAATTTTTGGAAGGGGTGCAAGTGTAATTTTAAAACTTTTTTGGGAGAAAGTGTAATTTCATATTTTTATAGGGGGTCTATGTATAATTAACCCTTTAAAATTAGGTTAGTTCCTTAAGTTCTTTTTTCACTTTAATGTTTCTAATCTTTAACTTTTACCTCAGTTTGATTTCTCTAGCCTTTTTTTTTTTTTTTTTAGAAAATATGGCTGAATTTGATTTTTTAGAGAGTAAAATGATACATTTAAGTTTGCTTTTGTTCCTTTAGTCTCTTAAGTTTGAAAAATTGTCAAATTTAATTATTATATCATATTCAACGTGCAAAACTATAAAAAAACTACTTGTCCAGCGTAAATTTGACTAATTTGATAATTTTACAAACTTAATCAGATGAACACAAACTGAGATAAAAATTAAAATTTAGAGACGTTAAAGTCAAAAAATAAACTTAAAGAGTTCAAGTAATTTTAAATGCAAACTTAAGCATCGACTATATTATTTACCCTATAATAGGGGTGCGAGACTTCGTCTGTCTCTACGCGGGCTACACTCTTCGCGTTGATCCTCTTGCTTGGCCTCAATTTTTGCTATAAATTCTTTAAGGCATTCCTGCGTCACCAACCTCTTAATTTCATCTTTACGCTGGAAGCAATCCTCTATATCGTGACCTCTATCCTTATGAAACTTGCAAGAGAGTTTAGATTTCTTCTTGGATGATGTTGGTCATGTTTTTGATATAACAACTTACTCTCAATGTGCATTAAAGACTCAGACCTCGGAATATTTAATGGGGTATATTCATAAAATGTCCTGTATTTTGGTGTTGCCTTAATTATAACTTAATCATCAATTCAAATTGAGTATAAAACCATAAATTTGCAAGTTTAATTATCATTTTTTAAAAAATAACTTCACATTATTATTAACACCACATATGACTGTTAATTTTTAGATAACGATGAAAATATTTCATTTTATTGTAAATATATTGTAAATACATATTATTATGTATGAATGCACACATCCCTTGGTATTTTCCCTCATAATATCTCTAACTTTTTGCAATTCCCCATTATATTTATAATTATATTAATTTAATATTTTAGTTTGTAACAACATTTTGGTGGCCCATAAATACCACCATGTAATTTATTTGTAAATAAGCTTTTGAAATATAAGATTAAAAGTTTTGGAGAGAATTTTATTCTTGTCTTTCTCATATATAATTAGGAGCGAAAGGCCAATAAATCTATATATTTCTGCGCTGGCATTTGAATTGTCTCCCTTCCTCTTTCAATCGAAAGACTCGATGCAGATAGCCCCCGCTTCTGCCTCTATCAGGCGGCGACAGAACCCACCTCCCCAGCCACAGTATGGAGGAGCTGCTCCTTAATCCGCACTACAACCAAGTACGTAAGGTATACGCCTTCCAATTCTCATGTCTTAAGAGATTTGTGCAACTTTTGTGGAATGAGATATCTTTTCTTCGTCACAAGTGTGCTTGGAATCTAAGTTTTTTGAGCTCTAATGCCGTAAAGGGGATGGCTAATGTCCGGTACTGAGCCGATAGCTTGAGACCGACCCCAGCTCATAACTGCTAATCAGAAGAAAAGGACGCCCTCCTCACTCGGAGCTTAACGCTTAACTTCAATTCCTTACTGCATCCCGCACCACCCAACCCACTCTGCAAAGAGTGGAGAACCTCTTCACAGGGTACATGTGCTGTAAAGCAGCAAGGCCAAATGGATGATAGGTGCTCGTTCATTAAACACCGAATATAGACAGGTGAGAAACCCGTCTCCAGACCGTGAATATGAAAACGCTTAGCAAACTCAGCTGAGATGTTTTTAAGTTTATAACACGTTATCAGCACGATGTTATGCTTGATCAAGGTAAAATGTCAATTTTCCTATACATATAATTCTTATTCCTTATATGCTTACTTATGCAATATCATAGTTATTCTTATTCTTGTATATTCAATAATGAGATATGAATAATCATATTTTATATATTTTATTGTCCCCTGAAGTGGACGTATAAAATAATGGATTTATCATAATTGATATTGCCTCCAGAAGTCGGCATATAATTCTTAATTTCATCCCCTGAAGTGGATGTGTATTATAAAATCTCATTGTTTTCCGAAGCAAGTAATGAGTAAATTACCTCCAGCAGTAGGTGCAATATTCGATACCAATTATTTGCATTATCATCCCCGAAGATGATTAAAATATAACTATTGATTTTTCACGTGAAGTGATTTGAGATAATGGCTTGATTTAAGAAGCCCGAAGCTTCTTCATTTATTTATTTAAAAGTATTCGATTCTTTGATATCATAGTATATAAATTGTGATTCCATTCTTTTTGGTTAACTTGAGGTCATTTTTTATTAATTTACTTCACCAACATAGATATCATTCATATGCCTATATACATGATTAATTTAAATATTTTGTTAGCATTATTATATGAAATAAAATATAATTGTTGACAAAATAAATTTGACATGTATTCCATTTCATTGCTATTTGTAACATCATAATACTTAAATCAAACTTAATTTTTAATATAGTTAATACTATGTATACATGTCATAAATAATCCATTTTAATTACATGGTAACTTATTTTTCTTAATTGTTAATAACTTTTATATCACTTTTAGTTCATATGTATGTGTAATACATTTGATTCTACTTACATGTATATGTTGAATATTATGCTAAAAGTGCATATTAACTTGTTGTAACTAAATGGTGAATCTAAAAAAAAAATTGGATTTCTACGCTCTTGACGTTTTTGGAATAAATTATCTATCATGGGTCCTTGACGCTGAATTGCATTTGGCCAGTAATAACTTGGGAGAAACAATAAAAGATAATACTTATGCTTCCGAACAAGACTGTGCTAAAGCAATGATTTTGCTTCGTCATATCTCCACGAGAGCCTGAAGTCTCAATATCTGACAGTTAAAAGTCTTTTTGAACTCTGGAAGAGTTTAAAGGATCAATTTGACCATCAAAAGATTGTAATACTACCACATGCAAGATATGAGTGGATAGAATTGAGATTGCAAGATTTCAAGACAGTCGTTGAATACAATTCTGAGATATTTCGAATTGTATCAAAACTAAGATTATGTGGAGAAGACGTGACAAATGGACAAATCTTAAAAGGAAAAAAAAATGAAATTTTCTACCTTCCATGCATATAACCTTGTCCTCCAGCAGCAGTACAGGGAACCTAAGGATTTCAATATGGTTGTTGATTAGATTATTATCTCATTGGCATAATTTTCATTATTAAGTAATATTTACATTAGTATGTTTGGATATTTCTTTTCATCATTATAATGCTTTTACGTTTTATGAATGAAGTTTTTTCTTTACTTATTATATGTTTATTTGCTTTATATAGAATGGATCAAGCCATTACAAATATCAATGATAAGGAGCATTGTCTTGTTGATAGTGCCACTACGCATACGATTCTAAGAAACGAGAAATTTTTATCAAACTTGTTAATGACAAAAACCAGTGTGGGTACTATTTCAGGTGTTAATAATCTTATTGAAGGCTCCGAAAATCCACTATCTTGTTACCTTGAGAAACAAGTGTAAACAGATTTTCGTGTTCCTGAATTTATTGAAACAAGAAAATAGTACAAATGAATTTCTTGAATTGAATTGAATATTTGTAGGTGAGAAATCTCTACTTGAAAACCTCTAATTCTTCTCTTCAAGAATGTGATCTTTGACTTCGGCAACTTCGGAGGTGAAACTCGACGTTTGATCTCCTTTGATGTTGACTTTGACTTTGAATAACGGTAATTTGGGGTCGTTGACTTGTTCCCGGATCAAACGCTATAAACTTGATGATATTTGACTTGAATTTGGAATGTTCTTGGTGGATTTGAGACTTTGATCTTCTGCCAAGGTGGACTTCTGTGTTGATAACGTTAGTTCGCCGGTCTTCAGACTTCTTGTCGAATAAACGCTAACTTTGGACGATTTCCGCGACGAACGCCTTGAATCTTGCCTAGAACGCCGTGGATCTTCCTTGATTTGCTTGAGAGGATTTCAGAACTTCTTGAATGCTCTCTTCAATTGTATGTGTGTGTTCTGAATGAGTTCCAAGGACCCCTTTATATAGTTGTTAAAGAGGTAGAGTTGTGGTGAACTTGAACACTTATTTTGTATTATCTCTTTATTTTAATTTAAAGAGATAAATACATTAAATATTTGGGAAGACATGATTGGTCAATTTCAATATTATCTCTTTAATTTTTGTATTTTTTAAAGAGATAATATAAGAAATATTTGTCTTGATTTGATTGGTCGGAACACCTTAATTTGACACGTGTCGACCATTGATTTGATGATGAAATATAAATTAAAATATCAATTAACTTAACTATTTATATTTAGAATTAATTTAGTAAATTTCAAAATATAAATAGAAAATAGAATATAATTGATAAATAATATATATTTTTCACTTGTCGTCATTTGATTGGGTGCAAAATTTATTTGTCTACAAATGGCCCCGCGAGCATCGTTCACGAATATATGCTTGAAAATGTAATTTTCGAAGTGAATGAGTCGCGAAAATATGAATTGAAAATCGAATGGGCCGCCATCTTTGTGGATTTGCTTCAAACCAATTTAATTTGGGTCTCAAATAGTTTTTGAATGAAGTCCATGGCCTGTTTCTCAAAAAGGGGAAAAAAAAACACTTCTTTCATTAATCTCTTTTTGTGTTTCCTTTTACAAGTAGCAGCAACAACACTCAACTACTTTTCCTCTTCCTTTGCTACCTTGAGCCGACGCGCATTACTTCAAGGCAAGAGAATTCTGAATGTTCATGAATTCTATTTCGGGCCTAACTCTACCGAGAGCAAGATGAACGTGGTGTGCAATTCAAGCTTCCTTCAAATTATTGAGCCTTAATTAAACTGTAACTCAAATCCCTTTTTTTTTTTTTCTTGGACTAAAACACTTCGACTGGATATGTATATAAGGAACCTAATTTGACGTGGATTGAGCATTGCGAGAATCGATTATTAAAAGAATTTGTGGTATGTTTTGATAGCCAAATATTTTTTTCTTCTTCAATTTTCTGGTATACACACAAAGTGTTTTTCATAATGTCTCAATGGATTTCCAACTCTCTCTCTCTCTCTCTCTCTCTCTCTCTCTTTTCCGCAGAATTTTCAGCTCGCCACAAGTCGAATTAAGGCCCGCAATTATTTGGAATTGAACAACAACAACATCAAACTGCTAATAGACACGGTGGGTGGTGGAATAGATAGAGAATTGGAGGCACTGAGCCAAATTGACCAAGTTACTAAGCCCCAGTACATGAGCCAAGTTATAGTTCAATTCTTTGCAGAATCTTCAGCCTTTCAAGAAGCTTTCGGCTCGGTGATAAGATTTCAACTTCAATTCCTTGAATTTCAACCCGCTTGTCACGGTAATATTTCTAGCTCATAGTTTCTCAGTCCTTTGTAGTTTGTTTCATCCTTTGGGCTTTATTTGACAACGAGATCCTCAAACTTGTTATTTATGGCTTTGGACTTTCGTTAGCTAGGACGTATACTTTGTAGTATTGTTTGAGAAGTCTTAGTGCATGAGTTTCTTGAATTTTACTAGATGCATGAAGAAACTTGTGGTTACCTTTTTAAAGTTTGCAAACCATGTCCAAATAAGATTAATAAGGGAAGCTCATTTAGCCTCTTATGCCCTTGTGCTTTAAACCAAATTCAACTTGAATCCGTCTTGGCCTTATCTCAAATTACTTCCTTGGTAGAGGTAACCCACCAAGTCTGTTGAAGTTTCTTTCTTTTTTACTTTTCAAATATGCTATTTGTGATAACTAAACATAAGGTCAAACTTTAGGCTTCCTCTTGCATGGCAAGCTCGTACAACACTTTGATGACAATATTCTTTCATGAATTTCTGGAGATTCCATCAAAGGAATAAGTATGCATGATTTTGGACTACTTGTTCCCATATTGCTTTTGCAATTTATTTCAGTAATTTTTTTGTATTAACTCAATTAAATCCTATCTCCTTGTTTTGATAGCTTGCAACATGGTTTATTTTAAAGATGAGTCATTTTCCTCCGGTCAACAAAACTTAGTAATTCTTGACGATGAAAGTCAACTCACAGAGAAAAGAACGATTTTGACGACTCACACACTTCTCATTGGTCGATATGCGAAGAAATGACCAATGTTGACGACTCCACTTCACACGGAACAATGGTCTCGAGAAGTTTCATTGAGCAATGCTTCCAAGGTGTGGTCTTTACAAGCGACCCATCACCGTTGTTCCGACGAACCGAGCTTTCTGCCGACGTTAGGCCGCCGCATTATTGAAGGGAAAGCCAAGTGGGGCGACAACGTTAACTTTGCTGGCGAGTTCCGCTTCATCAAAGGATTTTGGGAGTGGACGGAAGACGTACTTAGTCAGTGCAAAGACAAGCTAGTCGTGACCCAAGTATATGATGCCGTATACGCCTCACAATTTACCTACGGCCGCAATTCCGACATCGTCAAGGCATTTTGCGAAGTGTGGTGCCCATCTACCAATACTCTTCTGACGTCCTTTGGAGAGTTGTCTATTTCATTGTGGGACGTGCATACCCTTGCCGGACTTCCTATGGAGGGACTCCTTTATGACGAAGTTGTTCCGAGTGCCAAGGAGCTTAACGGGGTTGACAACACAGGGCGGAGACTTGTGTCTCGTTCTTGCAAGTTTCTACTCCACGCCTACCATTTGCTTCGAAAGAGTAATAACGATGGCCAATCCTCTCAAGTTCCTATCAATAAATGGGTCAAGTTTTGGCTCAGAAGGGCGACGAAATACTGCGAGCCTTTTCCGCATAAAGAGAAGAAGGCCGTTCATCCTAAGTCAACCTATAATCTCTCCGGGACCTTTGGGGTACATGACAAGTGGTCCACGACGGATGAGACGTTGTTCTCGAGACTTGGTATCGAAGGGAGTTCAAAGAAAGAGACATTCTTGGCAGCGTATTTGGCGTGTTGGCTTTGTACCTTTGTTCTTCCCACTCAAGATGTTGGTTCAATGCACCCAAGTGTTTTCAAGGTGGCGAGTGCTATGGCAGCCAGTCGAAGGATTGGTCTTGCAGTTCCTGTCTTGACTAGCATTTACAGAGGTTTGAATAAGATCTCTAACTCCCCAAGGCCAACTCGCGTATATTCTCCATTTCCGATTCACTTTGTTTATAGTTGGATAGCTTATTATTTCAAGACTCATTATCAACTTGTGCAAAGCGTTCGTGGGCCCAAGATTACACTCTTTTCAGGTGAAGGAGGCGCAAAATACTACGATCCGCAAGAGGCGAGAAAGCGGCTACACAGAGGCGACTTTATCTCTTGGACTTGCAACATGATTGTGAGGGACAAAGATTTTTTCATTCACAGGCGATGGGCATGCTATAGAATTTGAAGAAATCTATTTCATGGCCGTCCGTTAGAACTACCTTCCTCTGCGGCAAGGCAATCATTTCGTTGTTGAGCCCTATAGCCCTCATCGATTTAGTTGTCAATTTGGTTTCTTCCAAGAAGTGCCGGGGATTCTTTTGCAAGACGTTTGCAAAGCCTCTTTAGAAGGTGGAATTCGTTATTGGCGCTTGTGCATTTTGTCCAAGATAATGGAGAAAGTGTTGTTCCCTCCCATGCCCCCAAATATGAAGAAGTTCTCATCTGAGGCGTACAAAAGGTGGTGGCTTGGAGTTCATGGTGGCTACTTTGAAGAAAACGTGACGAAGTAGCTTGCCTTAGGCCCAAGTCAAGCTTCTCCAAAAGGCAAGAAGTGTGGTGAAGGAGTCACCCAAGATCAACCTCGCGAGCCGGCTACTCCTCATCCCAAGCAAAGTTCTCAAGTGGAACCCCTTGAAGTAGATAAGAAGCAAAGTGCTCATCGTTCCTTGGAAGTAACTGGGAGTAGCAACCTGATCGTCATTGGAAGAGGCCGAAGAGGGATTCAAAACTAATATACATCAACGTTGATGATGAAGGCTCAAGTCATGGACCATCGATGTTGAACTTTGTCAAGGAGATTATTTTTCCTTTATTCCTCTTCTTCTTATTTTTTCTTTTTTTGGTGATAAGATTTTCTTTTGTTTCTAACTCTAGCTGATGCATCATCGTAGCTCAAAACTGAGGTCTTAGCCGCTGAAGATGATGAAACTTCCCAAGATAGCCAAGGGTCGACTTTGTTGGCTACGACCCATCCTCTTGGAATGGGGCTTAAGAGAAAACAACCCTCATGCCAAGCCACTGTGTCGGTATTTGAAGGCGAGAGGTTCTTTCTTAATCATCAAAAGGAGTTCCTTCAGAAGCTGTGGAGTAATCTTCTCGTGAAGATATCAAACACCCCAATTGATTTCATCTCATCAATCGAAGATGACGTTTACTTTGTTCTTGAGTCTATGAAGAGCTTTTAGAATTTTGACATCTCATACGTGGAAGAATCGTTGAACACGTTCTTCGCCGAGGCTGCTGCTTATGATGAGGCGAGGTCGTCGTCTTCTGAAAGGTTATCCAAAGATCTTTTCGACCGGAATTTAAAGAAAGCTAACGATCGTCTTCAAGAGGCCCGCGCTAAAGAAAGTGGAGGAGCTTCCAAGGTCCAATCTACTACGGACAAGTTGAAGCGTGTTGAGAAGGAGCTTGTGGATTTGAAATAGCGCAGGAAGAACTTGTGTGCTACTCTGAAGGAAGAAAATCAGCTTTTTCATAGTGCCCAAGTTGGAGTTCGTGAAATTGTGGAGGAAATTGCAGCGCCTGAGAATACCACCCCCTCAACGATGAAGTAGTTGCGAGTTTGGAGGCTTCAAGGACACACTTGGAAGCCCTCAAGGAAGGGTTGAAGGATTTGCATCCCTTTTCTTGAGATTTGTTTAGGAATTTTTATTTTGTCGCATTTTATTTTCCTTTTCTTTGTTATGTGTCATGAACTCCAATGTTTGCTTGAGATTACGTAATAGAAGCTTTTTCTTTTCTTTCTATCTTGCAATCTTTGAGCATGTTTGAGTACTTCTACTCTCGACGACTTCATAAGAGGAATAAAACTCATTTAAGTGTTATGACTGAACTTAAAATATCTAAGCTGCCTACGTACCTCGTCAAAAGGATCAAGTCAATTCGTAGTTCAGGGGAGGGCCATTCACAGTTTATACTCATGCGGGCCAGGAGTTTTTTTTTTCTTTCTTGTTTTCGGGTTTTTTTGTTTTTTTCTTTTTTTTTTCAAGCGTAATACCGCTTCAAAACTTTCCATTTATTGGGCATATCTTCAAGCCATCTTCGGTATCCTCTCTTTCAACTTCATCATTTTCAGCTAAGGTGATGTGATGAACTTGGGTAATGTCTTCTTCAACACTGCCGTTAACGTAATCGGATGATGCTACGCTTTCTTTGTCATCCTCGTCATTAAGTTGAACTTGTGTGAAGACCATTGTTCTTGTTTTAACCTTCAAGACTCTGCCACATGATATGTCTAGAGTTGTGTGGAGTCTCATTTTGGAAGGAATCGAACTTCTAAGTTTCTATGAGGATGTGATGTTTTCCTTAGATTGTGCAACCACCTTGGACATGGTTTTCTTTTGGTACATCATTCTTTTCCGTGGACCAAGCCTATCAAAGACAGATTAATTGTTGGTCTTTCTATGCACCATTCTTTTACGTGTGCCAAGTATGTTGAAGACGGACTCTCATGGATTTTCTTTCCCTTAAGAGAGACTTGGTCATCTTCTGTTGAAGAGAAACAACTTGGTCATCTTCTATTGAAGAGAGACTTTCGCTGACATGGTTGCTACTGGCCCTTTTTACGGCGATGCGGATAGGTTTAGGAGGGATAAAGCCAAGACTACACGTGAATCTGGGACTGCGTGCCCTTTTTCCTTTAACATTACTTAGGTGGCGTTGAGTCCATGGAGCTTCTTGTTGGTGGCTTCGGGAGGAAGCTTTCCAAGGGCTAATCTTTCTTGTGGATTACGCTCGACTTTAACTAGCAGTTTGAAGGCCTTAGGATCATACCTTTCTCCATCTATAGCCAACGCTTCACGTCTCTCTTCTTCCTTTTGGGTTGAGGACACAAATCCTTGGAGTGGTGGTTTCGATGGTTGCTTCGCGTTGATTTGAGTCAATGGTAAAGTCAGACTCTTTGAAAATCCGGCCTCGACAGCGGGCTGCTCATTTCTCCTCATGCTTCGATCGCCATGGGACTTTGGTTTCTCTGAGGGTGAAATCTCTTTTCCTCTTTTGGTAGTTTCAACGTAGTACTTGGCATCGGTGAAGTGCGACTTAGCTTCGGTGAAAGGCTTGGTATCACCGAGTACCCTTTTCACTACGCCATTGCGACTGTATTTGAAGCATTGACGCCATGTTGAAGGGACCACAGAATTTTCGTGCAACCAAGGGCGGCCAAGAAGCATGTTGTAAGAAGTCTTGGCGTCTATAACGTAGAATAGTGCAGTTGACGCCATATAGTCCATCAACAATTCCATCCTTATAATGCCGACAGCCCTTTGCCCTTCTTGATTGAAGTCTTGAATCATGAGGTAGCTGTTTGCGAGCTCGTCCATCGGTATCCCCAAGTCTCTCAAGGTTCGTAGGGGTAAGATATTGACTCCAGCGCCTCCATCGACTAATATTCTATTCACCTTTTGTTCACGTGCATATCCAGCGTCGAACAAGGGGCGGTTATGTGGTTTTTACCCAAGAAACAAATCTTCGTCGGTGAAAGTGATGGTGGACATACATTCATCAATATCAGAGGAATCTTCTTTTTCATACCGCGCGTCCTCATTGATCACAGTATCGTTCTCACGTGTGGTATTGCAGAAGGCTTCACTGTCAAAAGACCCACACTTGACCGAGGTCACATTTGCTGTCGCAGTATCTTCTTCAAGAGAGATTTTACCTTGGCAAGCCAACTGCATAACCTTATCTTTGAACACAAAGCAATCTTGTATTAAATGCCCAACTAAACGATGATATTTGCAGTATTTTGGGTCATCTATTCATTCGGCTTCTTCAGGTCATTTTGCTTCGGGTAATTCGATAAGGTTAGCCTCCAATAAGTCATCAAATATGCCGGGAACATCGGAATCAAGGATAGGATATTGCTTTGCTTGCATTTCCTTCAAGGTTAATTTTCTTTGCTCTCTCATAAGGAGCATTATTCCTTAGGATGCTACCGTTATTTGCCTTGCTTCGGAGCTTGAAGGGTGCCACATTTACTGCCATGGATTCCTTGTTTGGAGCTTCCAAATAAGGCTTGCCCCCTTTCTTGCCTTCTTGCCTTTCCTTGGTTCTGCGGGGTTCTTGAACAGGTGGCCATTCTACTCCACTCGCTGCCATACTCAACTCCATATCATGTGCTCGAGTGGCTAAATCTTCAAACGATCTAGGTAGAATTCCTTGAAGAATATACCGAAGACCCCAATGCATCCCTTGAATACACATCTTAATGGCGGAGGTTTCAGATAATCGATCTTTGCAGTTGAGGCTCAGATTCCTCCACCTATTGATATAATCGATAACTGGCCCGTCCTTCCACTGGTGAGAATTTGTAACCTCAATCATGCTGACGGTCCGCCTAGTGCTATAGAATCGATTGGGGAACTCTTGCTCTAGCCGTTCCCATCCATCAATTGAACCAGCCTCCAGATCGGTATACCAATCAAATGCGTTGCCTTTTAGTGATCGGACAAACTGCTTGACTAGGTGATCTCCATACGTTCCAACGTTGTTGCATGTTTCGACAAAGTGGGCTACGTTCTGCTTAGGATTACCTTTGCCGTCAAACTGTTGGAACTTCGGTGGTTGGTAGCCCATCGGCATCTTCAAGCTGTCAATTCTTGGAGTGTAGGGCTTGGTGTAGGTAAAGGATGACCTTGAGCTTCCCTCAATCTTGCTCCTGATGGTCCCTTCAATGAGTTCTTTCAGTTGGTCCACAAGAATCAATCCATCAGATGAGACTTGAAACTCTTTTGCAGATTTATCCTTCTCGGTGTAATTCTCTTTAGTGGATATTTCTACTTCATCATGAGCCTCGACTTGCTTTCTCCGAACATGGCTTATGTCAACGTTGTCTGGCTTGTTGATCAACCTAGCGATTTGGGCATCTTGCTTTTGGACATGCTTAGTGAGTCCTTCGATAGCTCTTGTCAGGCTTGCGATTTGCTCTTCTGAGGTTGTGGCATTCGTCACCATGATTGGGGCCACATTCGTTGTAAAGGAGTAGCTAGACTTGGAGCGAGGAGAGGACAAGGGAGATTTATCTTCGTCATCTTCGCTTGCATTGTTAGGCACGAATATGTCCTTCTAGAAGACTCAATTGGAGGAGTCATCTGGGAAGATTCCTTAAGTTTCTTCGACATGCTCCTCGTAGTAACACCAAGACTCTTGGTACTTGAACTTGAAGACTTCGTTGTGGCGAGTTTGGAATTCACCGTCTTCATGACTTTTCCTTGAGTGTCTATTGAAATACTTCAGACTTTGTTGAAAGGAAGAGATGAGAGGTAGAGCGGTCCCACTGGGCGTGCTAAAATTTGTAAATAGATTTTCGTGTTTCTGAATTTATTGAAACAAAAAATAGTACAAATGAATTTCTTGAATTGAATTGAATATTTGTGAGTGCGAAATCTCTACTTGAAAACCTCTGATTCTTCTCTTCAAGAACGTGATCTTTGACTTCGGCAACTTCGGAGGTGAAACTCGACGTTTGATCTCCTTTGACGTTGACTTTGACTTTGAATAATGTTAATTCGGGGGTCATTGAATTGTTCCCGGATCAAACGCTATAAACTTGCCGATATTTGACTTGAATTTGGGATGTTCTTGGTGGATTTGAGACTTTGATCTTCCGCCAAGGTGGACTTCTGTCTTGATAACGTTAATTCGCCGGTCTTCAGGCTTCTTGTCGAATTAAACGCTAACTTTGGACGATTTTCGCGACGAACGCCTTGAATCTTTCCTAAAATGCCGTGGATCTTCCTTGATTTGCTTAAGAGGATTTCAGGACTTCTTGAATGCTCTCTTAAATTGTATGTGTGTGTTTTGAATGAGTTCCAAGGACCCCTTTATATAGCTATCAAATAGGTAGAGTTGTGGTGAACTTGAACACTTATTTTGTATTATCTCTTTATTTTAATTTAAAGAGATAAATACATTAAATATTTGGGAAGACATGATTGGTCAATTTCAATATTATTTCTTTGATTTTTGTATTTTTTAAAGAGATAATATAAGAAATATTTGTCTTGATTTGATTGGTCGGAACACCTTAATTTGACACGTGTCGACCGTTGATTTGATGACGAAATATAAATTAAAATATCAATTAATTTAACTATTTATATTTAGAATTAATTTAGTAAATTCTAAAATATAAGTAGAAAAATAGAATATAATTGATAAATAATATATATTTTTCACTTGTCGTCATTTGATTGGGTGCAAAATTTATTTGTCTACAACAAGATTGCATATAAATGATGCCTTATATTCTAGTAAATCACAAAGGAACTTATTGAGTTTCAAGGATATTCGACAAAATGGTTTTCATATTGAAACCATGAATAAGGATGGCATCGAATATTTATGCCTTACATCATTTAAAACTGGCCAGAAGCAAGTCTTAGAAAGAATAAGAACATATACACCTGGTTCATATAGCACAGTGATAAGCTCCATTGAAACACACAGTATCACTAACCCGAAGTTAGTCGATCAAAGTATTTTTACTTTGTGGCATGATAGACTTGGTCATCCAGGTAAAACAATGATGCATAGGATAGTTGAAAATTAACATGGACACCCATTAAAGGACCTGAAGTTCCTTACTAAAAGTGATTTTACATGTGCGACTTGTTTTCTTGAAAAATTAATTACAAAGTCGTCTATGACAAAAGTGAATTTAGAATCCTCCATGTTTTTTGAACGAATTCAAGGAGACATATATGGACCAATAACACCATCATGTGGACAATTTAAGTACTTTATGGTGTTGATTGATGCGTCAACACGTTGGTCACATGTAAGCTTGTTGTCAACACGGAATGTTGCATTTGCAAGACTTGTGGCTCAAATTATTAAATTGAGAGCTCATTTTCCTGATTATCCTATTAAAAGAATCAGGTTAGATAATGCGGGAGAATTTACTTCTGAATCCTTGAATAATTATTGTCAATCCATTAGGATAACTGTGGAGCATCTAGTTGCTCATATACGTACTCAAAACCTCTTGGCAGAGTCGTTAATTAAGCGGTTACAGCTAATAACTAGACCATTGTTGATGCACTCGAATTGCTTTCATTGGCATGGGGTCATGCAATTTTGCATGTAGCGAGTTTAATTCGACTTAGACCCATCGCTTACCACAAAATTTTTCCATTACAATTGTCTTCGAAAGAGAATCAAATATTTCTCATTTAAAAGTATTTGGTTGCGCGGTGTATGTCCCGATACCTCCTCACCAACGAACTAAAATGGGGCCACAAAGGAGACTGGGAATTTATGTTCGGTTTGAGTCTCTATCAATTATTAAATACTTTGAACCAATAATCAGTGATCAATTTATTGCTAGGTACTTCGATTGTCATTTTGATGAGGCAATATTCTCGGCTTTAGGGGGAGAAGATAAGGGGATTATAAACAAAGATATTGCATGGGATGTAACATCTATGTCTTTATGAATCCGAGGACGAATGACACTGAACTTGAAGTTCAACGGATCATACATTTGCAAAGTGTTGCGAATAGGCTACCGGATGCGTTTACAAATACCAAAAGGGTCACAAAATCACTTATTCCAGCTGAAAATATTCCAGCTCGTTTAGAAGTCCCTGAAGCGACTCTTAATCAATCAAAGGCATCTGAGTCACAAATACGCCGGAAGCATAGTAGACACTTGGCTCTAAAAATGTAAATCCTCGAAAGAGGAAAGAACATGTTGTCTCAATTAATAATGATGTTGATGTGGCCATCAGTAATGTCTCTAAGGATAAAATCCCTTAGCTGATTTTATCTAAAGAATTTGAACGTAATGAGCAAGATATCGATGATAATTAAGAGATGTCTATTAATTATGCTCACAATAGTTTCAGTTGGTATAGAAATGAAGTTGAAATCGATGAGATTTTTGCTTATTCTGTAGCCGTCGAAATTATGGACGAAGATGATAACGATCCTCAAACTATGGAGGAATGTAGACAACGAAATGATTGAAAATGTTGGAAGGAGACAATACAAGTTGAGCTTGACTCGCTAAATAAGCGAGAAGTATTTGAGCCTATAACTCCAACACCAAAAGGTGTCAAGCCAGTTGGCTATAAGTGTGTGTTTGTACGAAAAAAAAAATGAACGAAATGAAGTTGTACGGTATAAAGCTAGATTTGTGGCCCAAGGTTTTACTCAAAAGCCAGGAATTGAGTATACTGAAACAATTTACTTGTAGTGGATGCAACCACACTTAGGTTTCAAATCAGTTTAGCAGTAATTGAACAACTGCAAATGCAGCTCGTGGATGTGGTCACTGCATATTTGTATGGGTCATTGGATACAGATATATACATGAGAATCCCAGAAGGATTGAAAATGCCTGAAGCATTGAAGTCAAAACCCCGTCATATGAACTCCATCAAATTGAAAAAGTCCTTGTATGTACTTAAACAATCAGGACATATGTGGTACAATCGTCTTAGTGAGTATTTAATAAATAAAGGATTTTGTAATAATCAAATAAGTCTTTGTTTATTCATAAAGAGGACAAAGTCGGGATTTATAATCATAGCTGTGTATGTTCATGATTTGAATATCATTGGATCTCCTGAAGAGATTCGACATGCAACTGATTATGTGAAAAGTGGTTTGAGATGAAAGATTTAGGTACTACAAAGTATTGTCTCGGCCTGCAGTTCGAACATATTAAGGGTGGAATTTTCGTTCATCAATCAAACAATACAGAAAAGGTCCTTAAGCGTTTTCATATGAACAACGCTCATCCATTGGGTCCAGAAGTACCATATCTCAGTGCAATTGGTGCATTGATGTATCTTGCAAATAATACCCGACCAGATATAGCTTTTTCAGTTAATCTACTAGCAATATATAGTTCAATACCAACAAAGAGACACTGGAATGGTGTTAAACACATTCTGCGCTACTTGCGTGGAACAAGTGATATGGGACTATATTTTGAACGACATAACGATGTCAAAGCAACCAATTCAGTTGGTTATTCAGATGCGGGATGTTTATCTGATCCACATAAAGCTATATCTCAATTTGGATATTTATTCATGTATGGTGGAACTGCTATTTCATGGCGTTCAACCAAACAAGCTTTGATAGCTACCTCGTCAAATCATGCAAAGTTAATTGCACTATATGAGGCTGGGCGTAAATGTGTATGGCTTAGGTCACTGATACATTACGTTTATGAATCATGTGGACTAGAATCAATTGAGAAAAGTCCCACAGTAATATATGAAGATAATGCAGCTTGTATCGCCCAAATCAAGGAATGATATATTAAAGGTGACAGAACCAAGCACATATCACTAAAAATTTTCTCCACTCATGAGCTTCAAGTAGAAGGCAAAGTTGATGTTAAACAGACTCCATCAAGTCAGAACTTAGCAGATTTATTTACGAAGTCATTACCAACAAAAATGTTCAAGGAGCTCGTACATAATATTGGCATGCGACGTCTGAAAGATATCTGATTGGATTGAGGGGGAGATTATACAACTGTACTCTTTTCCTTAGCCTTGGTTTTGTCCCATTGGGTTTTGCTAGGCAAGGTTTTAACGAGACATGATGTATATAATAAGATGTGTGCATTCAAGGAGGAGTATTGTAAATATATTGTAAATACATATTATTATGTATGAATGCACACACCCCTTGGTATTCTCCCCCATAATATCTCTGACCTTTTTGTAATCCCCCATTATGTTTGTAATTATATTTATTTAATATTTTAGTTTGTAATAACATTTTGGTGGCCTATAAATACCACCATGTAATTCATTTGTGAATAAGCTTTTGAAATATAAGATTAGAAGTTTTGGAGAGAATATTATTCTTGTCTTTCTCATATATAATTAGGAGTGAAAGGCCAATAAACTTAGAATCTTTTAAAATTTATAACACATTCGAAATATTCAGACAATTTTGGACTCCTAAACTATACATATAGTCTCATTAGGCCCTTAAAGTATGAAAGGTAACAAAAAGGCCCATGACAAAATAATTTGACATTAAAAGGATAAAAATGCCCCTTCTCACTTATCTCCTATACATTTCATTTTATTCCCTAAAGGTATGTTTTATTACTTCGCCAAAACTACTTTTAGAGATTTAAAATTTTACTCATATTTTATTTAAAAAATAGTATTTAAAATTTATAATTTTTTTATTAATTATGTAATACAAAAAATATTTACGATTGCACTATATGAATATATATTTTACAAAGTAAATTATTTATGTTAAAAAATACATGTAAATATGTGTAAATAAATTATAATGCATATAATTTTATAAAAAAGTATGTTATATAACCTATAATTTTTATTTAGGTATATGTACACATAATTAAATGATATCATATCATTACTTAAAAGATCATAATTTTTCTTAAGGGAATGATTGAAATAAACATATTTTAGGGGTGTGAACAATAAGGACATTTTCGTCATAAAAAAAATAATCCATATCATGAGGGGCCATTTTGTTACATTTTATAGTTTAGGGGGGTAAATGCACTTTATGTATAGTTCAGGGGTGCAAAGTGTATTTAACCCTATTGATTATCAACTCAGGAGAGTAAGAGGGTGTTTGGCTAAGTTTATAAGCTCTTCAAAACATCTTATAAGATATTTGAGAGCCTATAAGCTCCAAAAATTTATTTGGCAAAGTTTTTTTTTGAAGAGCTTATAAGATTTTAAAATAAGATGTTTTGGATCTTATAAACTCTTACTAAAAATTAACATTCCCAACTTTTTTTGAATCATCTTATAAGCTCTATAAAATTAATATGTTATAAAACAAAAATATCCACATTCATCACACAAACTCTCTCTCTCTCCACACACACATACACACGCACTGACTCTCTCTCTCTCTCTCACGCACACTCTCTCGAGAATTTTAAAGAATTTTATTGTTATTTAATTTTTTTTTCATTCAAAAAGAGAAAATATTTTATTATTAAATAATAAATTATTATTGTTAGAAAAAATAAGATTAGTATTGATATTTTATTTAATAAAAGAATATAAATTCAATACATTATAAATTATACGACTAGAAACAGTTATTGCATCAACGAAGATTACATGAATTATATATCTATATTAATATTCGACTAGCATGAATGTACATATATATTATTTTTATTCAAAATTTTAGGTATAATACGTTATTTTTTTATTTTTGAGAAAAAAATATCTAATAAATTTTTATTTGAAGTTAAACTGATGTGTACTATTTATGAAATTATTTTAAAAATATGTAAATACAAAATATGCCAAGAAATAACAACTTATTTGCTTCTAATAGTATCATGTCCATTTTGATCATTCATATCCATTTTGATCATTTTACCAATAAAACGACCTTATTATACCCAACACCCTAACATCTAATAAGATGTGAAAACATCTTATAAGTTTTAACATTTTATTTTATCCAAACACTTTAGAAGTTTATTTTAAAAATAAGATTCAACATTTTATAAGATGTAAGAGCTTTTTATAAGATGTTTTAAAAAAAAATAACCAAACACCCTCTAAGTATTATAATAAAAAAGTATAAAACGGTAAAATGTATTTATCTTGTTTAATATACTATTCTTTATTCATTCTGTAACATCCACAAATTTTTAATACATAATTGTGGGATTATAGGTAAGTATTTAAGAGATTTAGGTTAATTAGAGTACATGTTGAAATTTGAATATATTATATATCTAAGGGATTTCATTGGAACTTCATAAAATTTTAGGGGCGAATTATGTATATTTAAAAGTTATGGAGCTAAATTGTAATTTTATCAGAGTTAAAATAATAATAATAATAATAATTTAAAATTATAAAATAAGATGAGGATGTTTTCTTGATGACCACGTGTGTATGCCCTTATTCCTTGGAAACAAATATAATCCACTGACATGACCCCTAATTATAAAAATCTAAGTCAGTGCTTTCCTTTCATAAACACTATTTATATGTGGCATACTCAAATGTGTATGCACGATTAATTAAATTTTTAAAAAAATAATTATTTTTTAAAAATAAATAAATTAGATTAAAAAATATTAAAGATATAAAAAAATGGGAAAATAATGAAAGAAAATGAGAGAACAACCAAGAGTGGTAAAATTGAGGTCCCACAACCAAGAGGTTATGGGTTCGAGTACTACGAATGTAGTGAGTTGTTTAATTTGTGAGATGTTTGTATTATTCCTTTGATTAGTGTTGATAGATGTGGATTTGTTATTATACCGTGGACTAAATAAATGTTGTTATATTATGCACTGAATATTGTAATAGCAATTAATTGCTTTAAAAATATTGTTGTACGTTCAAATTAATAGTCCATCTCTCATTATAAAAATAAAAAAAATAGAAAGAAAAAAAGGGATGTGGAAGTTGATAAGAGAGAAAATGGAAAGTTGAGAAAAGAGAGAAAAATAAAAAGTTGAGAAAAAGAGAAAAAAATAAAAAAAAAATAGCAGATCAAATTTGGGAGAGACACCAAAGAGGTGCTCTTCCTTAATATAATAGTATAGATAGTATAGATGTTGTGCATAATCTTTTTCCCTCTCTCCCGAGCCTTGCATAAGTATGTAAGTACTTATATTAATCTTGGTAAATTTTAAATTAATTTATATATTATCTTATTTAATTAGTATATTTATTAAATGTAGTTTATACTATTCGATTTATTGTTTAATCGAAAAATTTTATAAATGTGAGTGTTTATAAGTTAGTGATCAGTTAAATGTATCAATCGAATTAGGGGTGTTATAGTTAATGACTCAAACTACTTAATTTAGTAGATTTAATCATTTTTATAATTGATTTGCTCAATTTAATCCGGTTGAAAGTTATATTTGAGAAATTAATAGAAAATTTGATAGGGATATTAGAAAATTATATTTGAGAAATATTAGAATGTTATATTTGAACATATTACATTTATTAAAAAAGAATGAGATAATATAATCCAAGAATTGTTATTAAGAATGGTAGTTGTAATAAGATGAGGGGTTTGATGAAATATATATATATAAATACTATTTAACATTTTATTTAGAAATTGACATTCTAGATATTAATTATACGCATTATACCTTATGATAGGACACGGGGATAAAGTAGAGGATCGAACGACTTCATATCTGCTAAATAAATCTGTATAAGATCGAGGTAAGTAAATAATTATTGTTGCCTATATATGTTCCTTTTTCCTATTAGTGTTGTGTAAGTAAATAATTAGTACTATCTATATACGTGTTCTTTCCTTGTGTACTACATTTATATAAGTCTATGATTCGTGCTAAAATTAATCTATTTTGGATTTCATGAGTTATTGGTCATTTAATTTGAACGATTAATATTGTGAAAGTGAAATGACGAAACGTATTGAAATGTTCAATTTGTTGAATGATGGGTTGTTGGTGCTTGCAATGATAATGTGTTGGTATAAGCTTTTACTTGAATAGTTTGCTTACAAGAACGGTGATATGTGGAATCGAGGGAGTGATGAAAACTGAATATAATTGTGATATAAATACCCCTTGATGATGTTGAATAGCCTATGTGACAAAATGAAATGAAAAGAGCTATTATGCGATATGAAAAGAGCTATGATGCGAAATGAAAGAGTTATGATGCGCAATGAGGCTGATGAGCCTGTGTGGCGTGTCAAGGGGATTCATTTAAAGATTATGTGATGAATAGTGAGGTTGGGTTGGAGGAAAAAAACACTATATCACCTTTCTGGTAAGCCAACTAGGAAAAAGATGAATTTGATCGATTGTCTTGTTATGAGATGATAAATATTCTTGTTGTGACGATGAGACTACGTGTATATATACTCAGCAGAGACTAGATTATGGGCGTAAATACATATATATACAGGGTTTACATTAAGTGTGATATTTAGAATAGATATAATCGTAGTGTTGTTAGATTGTGCTATACATTCTAATCGATTTAAATGGTGATATCACTTCATTAAAGTTTAAATATATTGTATTCTTGTTGACAAAAATAAGTTTATGCGAGTAGGAATTACGTGCCATTTTTACTAGTTCTTATATAACTAGAGCCCGCCCAATATTTTTCCGCACCATATAATTTAGAGATAATTATATTTACACCTCCTAATTTATGGTCTGTTTACACAAATTATCCCTGTCTTTTGAATAATTACACATACACCTACTAGAATGTAAGCATCATTTACACAAACCACCCCTATTTTTTTAGAAAATTACACTTACACCCCTCAAAAGTAGTGACATTATTACACAAACTACCTCTACTTTTTAACTATCAAGGGTGGTTTCTGTAATTAGACATGTATGATTTGTATAAATAGACTATAGGTATCCCTATAATTTAATTGAACTTATATTAAAGTTTCCAACTATTCATCGTTTGCGTAAATAATATAAGAACTTATATTAACATCCATGTGATGTGAGTATTAAAGATAGTGCACAACAATTTTAGAGGGCAAAATGGTCTAATTAAATAAAGAATTAAAGAAACAAAGATAAACTAAATAATTAATCAAATTTGATTGAATATAATAATACTAAATATGCTTTGAATACAAAATTATCGAGAGAGTTAATTGATTAAATAAATTGATATCTTGTGAATAAATAAATATGTCTTAGTGTATTTTTTGTCAATAAATATTTTTCTATCAAAGTTAATTACTTCGGGTCACATCTTTAATAAATAACTAGTAAGTGTGACATATCTTATGCATGTACACAAATTTTATTATTAATTTTAAAAATTAATTAAACTAAAATATTGATATAAATTATATTATTAATTTTTATAGAGGAAAAAATTGCATAAAATATATATTAAGATAATAAGTTAATACAAACAATAATTATGTCCAAACAATTAGGAACAAGTAAATGCATATCCGAATGCATCACCAAAAGAATCTCGACTTAATATTTTTTGGTTTTATTCCAATACTTGATAGTAAACATGGTCTTAATATACTAAAATATTATCCCTTTATCAATTCTAACCACTTCAAATGGCTATATCGTTGCATTCAAATTTGTAATTTACTATATTACACACAAAAACGAGTTCATGCATGTAGAAATTACATGGCATTACTGCTAGTTCTTATACTCATCCACATTCAAGAATTAATACTAATGTTCAATGATTCACTCCATACATAACGTGAGATTCGTTCTAGACCCTCACACTCTATACGATATAAATCACTATGATCGATCGTTTAAACCCTGTATTATATAGTGTAGATTGTCTGAAATCGATCGATTTCTAAAATTAATAAGTAAATTTTTTTCTAGTCTTGATGGTCTAACAATGCACTTCTTCATGAGCATGCTACACTTTTTAGGCACGGCTCAAATAAAATAAAGTCACTCCGACCCCTATCATTATACTCAATTCCGTCGCAATGTGTGTCATTATTTCTATAGTTGGCCGTAAAGTTTTTCGTCTCGTCTTTTTTGTTTTTTAAGTATCTATGTCTAAAATACATACCATAATTTTTAATTATAGCAAATATTTTGACATCTTTTGAAAAAAATAATGATTAATAGTCATTACACAATTATAGTTAATTAATATTCGGCACGAATTTTTACTTTTAACTATAGTAATTAAGTATAGTTAAAAATTATATTTTTTCTGATGTACGATTGTTTAATATATAAGTTTTTGGAGTTATAAAAAAAAAAGCATGATACAAACAATAGAGAAAAAAAATAACAAATAATTGCAATTTTTAATTTGAAATATTAATTATATATTCATATTTTACTGAAATCAATATTCAATAAATAGATTAAAATAAATAAACTCAACTGGCAAATTACAAAAGAATTGATCTTGGCTTGACTTGCGTTGTGGTTGCACTCTCGCCTCATCCGCCGCCGCCGAATGAGCAATCCGGGGAAGAAAACGACCGACGACGATGAGGTGGAGCAGCTACTCCGAGCAGCGCAGGATGACGTGCTTCTGAAGCTCAACGTTGATTCCCACATGGCACGAGGCTCCGCCTCCGCAGCAATCGACCCGGATCTTGATCGGCGTTTTCAAGCCCTAAAAAAGAAACCCCAGAGGCCAACAAAACTTGATGATTCTACGAAAAGGCCTCCGACGAAAGTGGATACGGGTGACAGTAAAGTCGACGGCGCGCCGGCTGAGGACGACGATCTGTTTGCGAGATTTGCGGCCCTGAAGAATTCGCTTCCGTCGTACAATAAAAATGAGAGCAAAAGCAATTTTCCTGCTGATGAGCAGGCGACGGAGGAAGAGAGTGAGGATGAAGTTGATAAGGTGATAAAGTGGGCAATTGATGCTGCCAGACTCGATCCTTCACCCTCATCTGATGATGATGATCGTAGTGAATCGGACGATGATGATGATGGAGTCGAGAATGGGAAAAAGGGCAAAAAGAAATGATCAAACATAGCACCTACGCGGTTTCATGTGGTGTTGTGGTTGATCACATTGGCACTCCGGCAAAGCCAAAATTTGTTCTCCAAAAATGTGAATTCGTCGGCTTGATCAAGTTTTTCCTCTTTGGTTCTGTTCCATAGTGTTTGCCGGTGATTGAGGTACTATTTTCACTACAATGTTGATCACTTGTTGTAGTATCCATTTTCATAGAGGATGTTTAGAGTTACAGAATGTTTTCTTTCTAATTGCATTCTTGCTTCATCCAGTGGAGTTTGAGCTCAAGTTTGTGGACATTAAATTGATCCTAAGGAGATTTTCTGTACCATTTCACAAGTCTCAGTTGATACAAAGTATATGTGTAGTGTGTTGTGTCACTCACCCAGACTTGCTTGTGATAGGAAGGAATTGTTCATAAGCATGATATTGAATGGTGGCATATGGAAGAAATAGAGTTATATTTTCTACTATACTGTGAAACCATATCATTATGAACTATGTCATATACAGCATTTCTGTGTCATTACATGTGATCTAGTGAAACTACATAAAAGCATCAAACAACACATCCTAAGCAAATGAATTGACTACAAAAAGTACATTGCAGAGCTTACAAAATTAGCAGCAATGAGTAATGGTTTTAAGAGTACATTGATTTGAATCCCTCTGTCAGACCGACCACTTTAGCCGACACCTTGGCCTGCAACTTTGATACAGCTTGCCGAATGTCCTAGAAATACCAAGAGTAAGTCAGCAGAGGAGAAAGAAACCATCGTAAAAGAACAAGTACTGCTCCTAATTGGATAATGTGTAGGAAGCTTTCATTTGCATACTATAGTGATTGGTGGAAGGCTTTTAACTTGCATATACACTCTTAATATTAAGTAAATTTCTTTCATATCTTTGGCATCCTCAACTAAGGCACATTCAGTGCCAGGGTCTTTCACCATGGCAAGGTTGAAAAGGGTCATACTTCTATAGCCAAATGACTGCACACAACATTTCTTTGACATCAAAGGTTCCTGAAAGAAGTTATTACAAAAGTTACAATGCAAAGGCCTACAAAAATGGCAGCACAGCAGAGTCATGGTCTGGAAGTGCAATGATTCAACTTCTGTTAGGCTAGCCGCTTTTAGCTAACTCCTTAGATTGAAATTTTGATACAGCTCCGGCAACACCAAGAGTTGATGAAAGGGTAATGCCCATCTGACATGTATAGCCTAAGAATCTTTTACATCTCTATCTTTGTTATCATTTTGCAGAAAAATATTTAACCAACATAAATTCACTTTAAGTTGATGTGAAAGTCTTTTATGTTCTCCTGGCAACTTGAAATAAGGGTATTCCCTGCTTGGGGCCTATGCCGTGGCTCATCTAAAAACGGCTGTATATGCACAGGGCACGGAGAGTGGAGACTGATTCCATAGGCAACTTATAAACGCCGTGACAGAATGGTGCAACCTAATATTTCTTCTCTTTTACTTTTCTATTCCAAGTTGGAAACTAAAGATGGAATGAGAAAAAGAGATGAAAAGACCACCATAGTAAAAGCAGAAACAGAAAAAGTAGGGAATTGTAAAATAATGCAGCACTCAACAATTCAGTGAACTAATTTGTCAGTATTTGCAACAATCTTCAAACGTTGGAGCATTTGAGGAGTGTCCCAAGTATTGACCATTAACACAAAGAAGCAATTTTCTCTTGGGTGATTACCTCAATATGGTAGCGAGATGAGAAATGAGTCAACACTACAGTTTTGTTCCGAATCCATTGTGCGTGTTCCATGATCTGCACTTCCGATAATACGAATTTGAGATCAAATATTAGCCAGAATTTAAAGACTGGAGTTTCTTATGTCAAAGGTCAAAAGAATATGCGCCTCGCTTTGCAGAGAAGAGGGCGCAGATCAGATGAATATATATAGCCTTTGTCGAAGCTCAAGAGACATCATTAACTGCTCCGGGCGAATGCTGAGAAAATTTTAATACCTCAGATAGATGGGTGTGACCATGTTCTCGTGCGTGCTCAACGCTGACATTTTCATCCAAAAATGTTGCCTGTCAAAAGGAAAGCTTTCACCTGTTAGTCTTAGTACCTGAAGCCCGATGTTCAATCTAGGTTGGGAAGTTTATTACTTCAGAAACTGTTTTCATAGAACAATATGACACTCTAACCTCACAAAAACTCTAGTGAGTTTTCCACCTTGCAATTGGCTCAAGTTCAACTAAAATTTCACTAAATATAAAGGTATATAACATGCTCAGAAGGAATTATAGGGCAATGTAAAAACAAAATGATGAAAAAACAGTTGAAATTTTAAGGGCAAATGAATTAGATGCATCATAAGTTTTCAGGCCCTTGTACACAGTATTTGTTATACACAGATGGAGATGCGAATCCTGAACATTTTATTCTGGTTTCTAACATGCTAAATGAAATACTGGTTGTCATCTCTGTGCTCTTAGAGGCAATAAAGGATGAGCTTTTCTGAGAACCCAAGGCAAAGTATTAACGACATTGTACATAAATGCTAAGAAAAAGATAATTACTTCAGTTATGAGAATTTTGGCCCGCAAGGCATCAGCACTGCGTGGATCAAGGAAAAAATCTGACATTGTATCTCCTGTGAAGGCTACTTCAGGGCATAAGATAGTATCTGTGATCTGACAAAGGAACAGCGGCAGAATTTTTTTGACTTCATACAGCAAAATGAGCTATAAATATGAGGTATATGGTTCTTAAGAACAACAAACCTCAACTCCGGACTTCTTAAGTTTCTCAATTTGTTTTCCTTTTAAATGCATGTATTGCTTTCTCAGTTTCTTTCTGACAGAGTAAATGACATAACCCTGCAAAGAAACAAACAAATCATCATGTATTGCAAGACAGTTCATAGTAGATGCACTTAAAAACCCAAAAAACATAATACTATTGCCAAATTTAACTTCTTATTGCAGTATTTATCAGTGGAAGATTTCTAAAAAGCAAGGTGCATGCTTTAAGGTAAAACCAGGAATAATTTTCTGATCACTATGCAGGCCGACCCTCCAAATAATCTATATAAGTATGATCAGGACTAAGATGATAGATAGTTGGCAACTAGAATACAAATTTCAGTCACGAGGATAGCAAGAACATGACTCTACCCTACTGAAAGTATATGCAGATGCTTCAAATTTAATCACAAGTTAAGAAAAGTATGCCTGGAGTTTCGAATGCTGAAATCAATTACTCTATCCAAGTTGGGAATCAAAAAAGCATAAATGTTGCTGCAATATGCTATTAGACAAAAATAAACACAATCTCGACACATGGTCCACAAAATGAGGCAGGTCAAGTGTAGATGTAGAAATATAACCACTGGTATACAACTCTCCACCATATAAATGACATAGCAATTCATCAGTTTCTTGCAAGCTCACCTGGCTGGTTATAACATGGTGTGTCTTGAATGGTCGTACAACAAGATCGTTCCGCATTTCATATGTTTCCCCTGAGTATAATTTCAAATTTCTGTTAAAGAGTGATAGATATAAACAGGTAAATGAAACACCAAAGGAGAATAACTGAATTACCTACATCCAGGGCTACCAAATCACAGTTCAATTCCACCTGACCCATTGCCCTATGAATATCAATTAGTTTCTCAACATCCTCCTTTATGCATGGAGGCACAAACACAGTAGGAGGTTTCAAACTGTAAAGACCACGAGTAGCGATATACATTGGCAATCCACCCTGAATCAACAGATAGAAACACTCACTGCGATACTCCCAGGTATCAACAAGCAACATTATGTGAAATTATATGCAGTGGAACAAGGCAGGCTAGAAACAGTTACGAGGTAACAGACTCTCCTTCGAATTGCATAATGCTTTAGTTTTATCAGATGCAACAAACATATGACATACACATGATTTTCTACAAGAAAATGAAAGTTTATTTTGACAATCTCCAGAGAACGACAATTACATCCAATGAGGCCACAACCTCTAGACTTGTCAGTAAAAAGATTATACTGAACGCAAAGTAAAAGAAAAATGGATTTTGATGTCAAAAACACTGAGTGTTCACTACCTTAACTGTTCAGCTGGAACTGCACAAGAACAATGTAATTATGCATCTGTAGATCAAATCTACTAATCTACATTCTCCTCCAAGAGTCACAACAGCAGTACAGCATTCAGTCAAAATTACTCATCGAAGTTACCAGAACTGAAAAAACAAACACCTCCCTAATTCATCATCACTTTAGCTTAGTTTATTCGTCATTATTTCTAATTCAAGTCGAAGCAAAATATCACCACATTGTCAGAGTAGAATCAGTGGTGTAAATTTCATGTTTGTTTTCACTGCCTCAGTACAAAATCCTTCCAGTAATCACCCAGAATACATCAATGCTCTCAAGTATTTCTCATCCTGGCACTTTTACCAAGAACAAATATCTGCAGTATCCCACCATGAGTCTCATAAACTAAGCTACAATATCTTGTTTCACATTCAAGATTTTGTATCTTGTTAAGCCTCCTCTTAATTAAAGCAACTTAAAAGATACAAAAACCCATACACAAAAAAAGAAAAACAGCACGATATTTTCCAAAAACAACTCAAAAATGCAACACCATGAAAATAAAAAGAAGGGACAGAAGCATACAATGTGATCAAGATGAGCATGGGTGATAAAGAGAAAATTCTGCTGAACAGCCTTGGAAGGACACCGCCCAATATCGAAAGCAGACTTCAATTGAGGCACAATAACACAAGTCTCATGGCCACCAATCGACAGCCCTTCAACGGAATAGCCTTCTAAATCGAACCCTTTTCTGTGGACCTCCGCCCTGGCCCTCCTGTACTCTTCGTCCTCTATTGCACGCCCAATTGCTGACAAAAAGCCTGACCCACCTCCGCCTCCGTTCACCGCCGCATTTACACCGCGAGTTTGGATATGAAGGCGGTGTTGGTGGGACGAAAGAGGCTGCAGAAATGGATGGAAATTCAGCAAGTTTGAAGAAGCTGTGGGATTCAGTGTCGCCAGTTGCATGTTTGCTCAGGGAGGGGATGAATGTGTTTGAAGGAGGTCTAGGAATTTGGGGTTTTATTTATATTTATCTATCAAGAAATATATAACTATTTTATGATAAAGAAAATGGAAAATCAATTTCTTTTTTCTTTCCTGGATAATAATATAATCATTAATAATTTAATATTAAATGTTCGTCGGGTTCAAGTGAAAGAAAATGAGAAGTGAGAGGGGGAGGTGAAGTGTAAAGGCAATGGGGACCAAAAGAATAATTGTTTTCCTTGAAGTTGTTTGGTACGAGAAAAATAGATTGAGAAGAAAAGGCTAATTTTTATAATTTTATCGATTAACTCCTTTTTTTCATTTTATATTACAAAATAAATAAGTTAATATTATACTAAAATAATTTTAGTATATAAAATAATTAAAAGTCTTACGAATAAAGACATTCCTTAAACAAAAACAAGAACAATAACTATTATTAATAAAAATATTTATCAAAATAATTATTGCCCATTTATTCTAAACTAATTAGTTTAAATAAAATCAAGATTAATGACAAGTTAACAATAAATTTTTTTGAAAAACACAAAAGCAAAGCATGCTTACCTAATTATTGACTTCGACGTAGTAGTTCTCCGACAATTTGGTCATTTATTTTTAAAGATTATGTACAGATATTATCAAAGAAAAGGAGAAAAAAAATTGAGAAAAATTATATACAAGGTAATATAGTAAATAAAAATAAAATATGTGTTTTTTTTGTGGGTGTTTTGCCTTATAGTCTCGCCCCATTTTGGACAGAAATAATATTGGATTCAGAAGGGTTTCATATACATCCAGTTTTACTTCCCCTCCATTTCTCCTTCTAAACAAAATACAAAATATTTTTTATACATCCTTTTTTACTTCCACTTGTCTTATACTCCCACCTTCCACGCCAACCAAACAAGCCCTAAAAATACATGAGAAATATTTATGAATTATGAATAGATGTACTTCAAATATACATGAAATTTCATTCAATTTTCAAATTTTGAAGCAGTAATTAAAGTGAAAATATATTTATATGTATTTATTCTCATTGAAAATATATTAATTTGACACCACAATTCAATATAAAATACATTTTTATTAATTAATTCAAACATTTTCTCGTTTTCACATGAAAACCTAAACAAGTTTGAATTCATGTATTTTCACTGAAATCTGAAATCGAAAATATAAACAAACATACTAGATGTTAAGAATCTCTTGAATAAGATGAAATTGAAATGTGCTCGTACTTTTTCAAAGCTTGTACATCTTATCAATTTGCAAATTAAGGATCAAGTGAGATAATCAACTAAAACTCACTATGTTTGTTTTTATTTTTGAAGTGTTTTGTTTTATTTTGTGGAAATAAAAGGGAAAAAAACAAAGACAAAAAAATATGTGTTAGAAAAAACTGTGTATGTTTTGATTTATTTTTCGACATAGCTTAAAATAGTGTAAAATAGGTGTGTAGACAAATAAAATTTTACACTCCAATCAAATTGAGACAAATAATTTTGATATTTATCTCTTTAGAAAATACAAATATTAAAGAGATAATATCAAAATTGATCAATCATATCTTGCCAAATATTTAATGTATGTATCTCTTTAAATTAAATTATAAAGAGATAATACAAAAGGTATTTAAGTTCACCACGACTCTACCTCTTTGACAGCTATATATAAGGGTACACGGAGCTCATTCAACACACACACACACAATTGAAGACAAGTGAATATACAAGCGAATTTATCGAAACAAGAAAAAATTACAAATAGATTCTTGAATTGGATTGAATATTTGTGGGTGCAAAATCTCTACTTGAAAAACCTCTGATTCTTCTCTTTAAAAATGTGACTTTTGACTTTGGCAACTTCGGAGGTGAAACTCGATGTTTGATCTCCTTTGATGTTGACTTTGACTTTGAATAACATTAATTCGAGGGCCGTTGACTTGTTCCCGGATTGAACGCTATAAACTTGGAGATATTTGACTTGAATTTGGGATATTTCTTGGTGGATTTCAGACTTTGGTCTTCCGCCAAGGTGGACTTCTGTCTTGATAACGTTGATTCGTCGGTCTTCGGACTTCTTGTTGAATTAAACGTCGATTTTGGATGATTTCCACGACAAACGCCTTGAATCTTTCCTAGAACATCGTGGATTTTCCTTGATTTGTGCTTGAGAGGATTTTGGACTTCTTAAATGCTCTCTTGCTTACGTCTTCAATTGTACGTGTGTTGATCAACCTAGCGATTTGGGCATCTTGCTCTTGGACATGCTTGGTGACTCCCTCGATAGATCTTGTCAGGCTTGCAATTTTCTCTTCTAAGGTTGTGGCATTCGTCACCATGACTGGGGTCACATTCGTTGTGAAGGAGTAGCTAGACTCGGAGCGAGGAGAGGGCGGAGGAGTTTATCTTGCATGGTTAGGCACGAATATGTACTTCTGAGCAGACTCAATTGGAGGAGTCGTCTGGGAAGATTCCTTAAGTTTCTTGGACATGCTTCTCGTTGTAACACCGAGGCTCTTGGTACTTGAATTTGAAGACTTCGATGTGGCGAGTTTAGAATTCACCGTCTTCACAGCTTTTCCTTGAGTGTCCATCGAAATACTTCAAATTCTGTTGAAGGGAAGAGATGAGAGGTAGAGGGCTACACTGGGCGTGCCAAAATTTTTTTCACCCTGATATGGCTTGTGTCAACGTCTTCTGGCTTGTAGACCAGTTAAAAGAAAATGCACAAAAATTTGTTTATAAATTTTGGCACGCCCAGTGGGACCTCTCTACCTCTCGTCTCTTCCCTTCAACAGAATTTGAAGTATTTAGATGGATATTCAAGAAAAAACTATGAAGACGGTGAATTCCAAACTTGCCACATTGAAGTCTTCAAGTTCTAGTACCAAGAGTATTGGTGCTCCTCCCATTGAGTCTGCTAGAAAAGACTTCATCGTACCTAGCCATGCAAGTGAAGATGGCGAAAATAAATCTCCATTGTCCTCTCCTCGCTCCGTATCTAGCTACTTCTTCCCAACGAATGTGGCTTCAGTCATGGTGACGAATGCTACAACTATAGAAGAGCAAATTGTAAGTCTGACAAGAGCCATCGAAGGACTCACAAAGCACGTCCAAGAGCAAGATGCCCAAATTGCTAGGTTGGTCAACAAGCTAGATGACGTTGACACAAGGCATATTAGGGTGAAACAAATTGAGGCTCACGATGAAGAAGAGGCATCCACAAAGCAGCATTATACCGACTTAAAGAATTCATTGAAGGGACCATCCGAAGCAAGACCAAGGGAACCTCAAGGTCATCCTTTACTTACACAAAGCCACAAACTCAAAGAATTGATCATCTGAAGATACCAATCGGCTATCAACCTCCCAAGTTCCAGCAATTTGATGGCAAAGGCAATATTAAGCAACACGTGGCTCACTTCGTGGAAACGTGCAACAACGCTGGAACATTGAAGGAACAAGCGGATCCGCTGGGGAGCGCAAGCGGAAGCAAGAAGGCAAAAGAATACATAAATATAAATCGATAAATAAACGTAATCCCAAGGGGTGTACCCTTGGATTCTCAACCGGGCGTTCGATGTAGGATGTATCAATATTAAAGCACATATTATACATAGGGCATAGATGAAGTAGAAATCTACGAAAGCGTAGTTAACCGTTACCTTTGTAGTTTTCACGTGTGCGCAGCTACTTGCTTTGTTCTCTCTTCGGAATGTCCACCAAGTTCAAACGTATGAACTCTCTAAAGGTGATCCACACCACATCGGAAGAAATTCATGTTCTCCTTGCTAGAAGAAAACGGGTTTAGAAGGAATCGGTTTAAGAAGACAAACACTATGGATTAATGTTCTTCTTAAACTTACTTTGTTCTTCCCTTTTGATCCAAGATCAAGTGAAGAACACTAATAAGAGGGAGAGAGGAGGCCGAAAGTTAGAGAGAGGAGAGTGGCCGATTTTTTTTTTTCTTTTCATAGAAAAGATGAATAATGAATCTCTTGCATAGGTGTTAGTGTATACTCATATATATACATAATTAATTTGATTATTGAAATGTGTTTAGGTTCATCCAAGGATGTCTAGATACATCCCAATCAATCACCATTAATTCTTCAATCAAACCTACCAACTTTTAAGGTATGATCAAATCATACCAAAAGGGAAGGACTTGATTGGAGTTGATTTGTCTCTTACCAAAAGAGACAAGTCAACTACCACCTAGCATCCAACATGGCCGAATTTTGCTCCCTCCAAGGTAGCATTTTCGGCCATGCTTATTTAGGGAAAAATTCCAACTTCTTCCTATTCCAAAATAGGAATTAATTCTCCTCTCGGGCCAAAATTTAACGGACCGAGTTTTACCGTAATCAAATTATGACAAACCCAAATTAAATCCAATTTAATCTAATGACCACTTAAATAATTCCCGTTGATATTTTAATCCAATCAAAAGATCCAACATCTCAACTTTCCATATTTAATCAATAAATCCCATTTACCGATTAAACGAGGGCCCGATACAATATCGGCCCGTCCATCCAATGGACAGTCCCTTAAGTAATCCAATTACTTATTCATCCTTTGAAATTGACTCCAAGTCAATCTCTCAACCTTCTCGGTGATTTGTCTGTGACTCTTTAGGTTCACCATCAGCTAGACTTGGGCCCGTGTCCCACAAGGGCCCGTTACCATGGGTAGCCGTCTAGCAACGGTCCATGGCACTAGAGACTAGGTGAATATTGGCGTGAACATTTAGGGGGCGATTCCGTACGGGTACAGTCCTTCCGTCTATCGTCTCTCGGCCTTAGTCTAGGGTATGGAATTGGGCATCGATTCCCATCCTTGACCAGGCATCTATGCTCAATACTCGAGACTACGCATGCCTTATTGCGTCGACACAGGAAACCATTCCCTGTTCGATCAACCACTATGGCCACAACTTTAAACATCATGAACGTGTCTCCAAGTGCATAGGAGATACCTCTGTCACATACTGACAGGGGATGGATCCTCTTCTTGGAACCCATCATCGTCGCTACACATTCTGACTATACTGGACAAGGCTTATAATGATCATCTTATAGAATGATCACCTCTTGCCAGATCCAAGATACAACCTTCCTGTGCACGTGACTGTCATGGTTCCTCAAGTTTGAGGACTACTCCCGTACTATCGGAACCAAGAAAATCCAATCATATGGACCAAGCCTCCAAGGCTTCCATATGATGATCCCTGCGAGTCAGTCCAGTCGGTTCGATCCCAATTGACCAACCCATCAAGATCGTGTAGGCGTCCCATGCCTGTCGCCGATGAAAACGGCACTCATCCAATGAACACAACTCTTGATGCAAGTCTCCATAGGACTTTTGATGCCCTGTCTCGAGGTCCTCGACTTGGAACGTTTTAGACCCAACTCTTAATCAGTTGATTTCATGACCACCATCTAATGCGTGGCCTAACTGCATGAGTTGTTAATCGTGGTCTGGTTGGCTTTATTGCAATATAAGTAAAACACCGTTTTAACATATGTAAAAATGAGCGCAACAAAGAAGGTAACATTGGTGACGAACACTCATTTTATTCATCACATAATATTACATTACATCAAGTTTTCAAATAGGTTACAAAACGCCAAACCTATTGGCTTTCTGGTCACCTATTCTAACACATATCTGGATCAACTCGCCAAACAGTTTGTTCGATCTTTGAAAGGAAATGCATTTGATTGGTACACCGACTTGGAAGCCAACTTAGTTGACATTTGGGGGCAATTAGAACAAGAGTTTCTCAATTGTTTTTACAGTACCAGAAGAATAGTTAGCATGATCAAGCTTGCGAACTCACACCAGTGGAAGGAAGAGCTCGTCATTGATTATATCAACCACTGAAAAATTTTGAGTCTTAATTGCACAGATCGACTGTTCGAGACTTCAACAACTGAAATCAAAGAATGCATTGAGAACTTTGCTATATTCTTCAAGCTATAAAACTAAAAACTTTTGAAGAGCTAGGGACTCGTGCACATGGAATTGAAATGAGCTTCAATTGAAAAGAAGAAGAATACTAAAATGATATCAACGATGATGTTGATGATGATTCAACACCATGAAAATTTTCAATGCTCTTGGATATGAGCATAAACTATCTAATGTCAAAAAAAAAAAAGAAAAAATCAATGCTCCTGGATATGAGCATAAACTATCTAATGTCCAAAAAAATAAAATCTCAGTGCTCCTAAATATGAGCATAAACTATCTAATGTTAAAAAAGAATCTCAGTGTTCCTGGATATGAGCATAAACTATCTAATGTCCAAAAAAAAATCTCAATGCTCCTGGATATGAGTATAAATTATCTAATGTCCAAAAAAAAAAAAAATCAACGCTCCTGGATGAGCATAAACTATCTAATGTTCAAAAAAAAAAAAAGAAAAATCTCAGTGCTCCTAGATATGAGCATGAACTATCTAATATTCAAAAAAAGAAAAATCTCAATGCTCCTGAATATGATTATAAACTATCTAATATCCAAAAATAAAATAAAATTCAATACTCCTTAATATGAATATAAACTATCTATAAGTTTAAGTTAAAGAGCTCCTTGATACGAGTATAAACTATCTACAAATTCAAGTTGCAGAACTCCTTAATACGAGTATAAACTATTTACAAATTTACTTGAAGAACTCCTTGATATGAGTATAAACTATCTACAAAGTCAAGAACTCCTTAATTTGAGTATAAACTATCTATAAATTCAAGTTGAAGACTCCTTGATATGAGAATAAACTATCAACAAATTCAAATAAGTTCAAGTCAAGAACTCCTTGATATGAGTATAAAATATCTACAAAGTCAAGTTTGAAGAATCCTTGATATGAGAATAATTCAAGTGAGCTACTTTATGACTTGATCATCCCACAAAGCTACATAGGCAGCTTAAACTATGTTTTCAAATTCAATCACATGTTAAAAAAAGAAGAACAACATATGGAGAAGAATCAGTTTCAAGACATGTTCACTCCTTCACTTCATTGCAGTAGATGCTCGTGAACAAGTCTCGATGGGGCATTTGTAGACAAATAAAATTTCACGCTCCAATCAAATTGAGACAAATAATTTGATATTTATCTCTTTAAAAAATATAAATATTAAAGAGATAATGTCAAAATTGACCAATCATATCTTGCCAAGTATTTAATGTATTTATCTTTTTAAATTAAATTATAAAGAGATAATACAAAAGGTGTTTAAGTTCACCACGACTCTACCTCTTTGACAACTATATATAAGGGTACTCGGAGCTCATTCAACACACACACAATTGAAAACAAATGAAGCTACAAGCAAGAGTCCCCAAATTCTCTCAAAAGGAAGATCCACGGCATTCAAGGAAAGAATCAAAGCGTTCGTCACGGAAGTCATCCAAAGTCAATGTTCAATTCGAGAAAAAGTCAAAAGACCCGCGAATTAACATTATCAAGAAGCAAGTTCACCTTAGCGGAAGATTAAAGCCTCAAATCCTTCAAGAAATATTCAAGTTCAACAAGAACATCTCCAAGTTTATAGCGTTTAGTCCGCGAACAAGTCAACGACCCCCGAATTAATATTATTCAAAGTCAAAGTCAACGTCGAAGGAGATCAAACGTCAAGTTTCACCTCCGAAATTGCCGAAATCAAAGATCGCGTTCTTGAAATGAAGAATCAGAGGTTTCAAGTAGAGATTTCGCACCCACAAATACTCAAATCAATTCAAGAAATTTATTTGTAATATTTTCTTGTTTCAATAAATTCAGGAACACGAAAATTTATTTACAAGGTGTTGTATGTTTGGTTTTGTTTATTAGGACAAAATTCTTCATTCATTATCAAATCATGTCTTTTTTTTTATGTATTTGTAATTGTATTTATGTAAATATATATTGTTTTGCTTGGAAAGCAGACCACAATGAGTTAAAAACACTCAATTAAGGTGTCTCGGATCAAGTGCAAATATTGGGCATGTTTATGCTCATCTTGAAAATGATCCAAAAAAAAGAGTTGATTTTGAATTTCAAACCTTATAATTATTGCTTACCGTTGATGAATTAATAATTATTTGTGTAATAAAATCCACATAACTGTTGAAAAATGTTCAACAGATTTTTCTTTTTCCATCTTTTATAGGAGTGATAATTATATCATCACAACAGTATCTCAAAAAGATAGTCACATTTGATGGGACTCGAATACATGATCTCATGCTTAATTATAAAACATCAATCTTAATCACCGGACTACGATATCGTTGATCAAATAAATGCATAATTTATTCACGATATCTATCTATACTAATATAAAAAAGAAAGATCCTCCACACTCATAAATGACGGTCAATGACACTGTTGCACCACTTTTTTGTGAAGTCCAAAAATGTACTTCAACAGATAAGATAGCTAACTTATTCAACTTCCACATTTTACAGATAAATTTTTTTTTCTTTCTTTCTTTACTTCTTTCTTTTTTCTACCGTAATGTATTGATTTATATGTTTCACTTTTATTTATAATAAATAGATATTAAAGCGCGAAAAATTATTTATTATATGCACACGGAAACGACATGCCACAACGGGTAGCACTATTATAAAGAAAAGAGGTGTTATAGACACAAAATGGCGGTTTTGACAATGCTACACTAATTTTTTGTGATTCAAAAATATATTCAACTCATAAGATAACTAACTTATTCATCTTCTCAAATTTTATATCAACTTATCCGCCCAATTTATATATTTTAAAGTGTCAAAAACTATTTATTATATGAACACGAGAGCACCATGCCATGAGGCTAGTCTAAAAAAAATTAAAAAAAAAACAATTATAACTAAAACCTATACTATTATAAAGAGAAATTGTCTTATAGATATAAAATGGTAATTTTTATACCACTACACCAAATTATTATAATGCCAAAAATACCATTCAACTTCCCAACTTATATAATTAAATGAGTTATTCAATTAAGTTCATTCAGATAATTAATTCCATGCAATTACATACACTCAAAAATTAAATTTACTCCAATTTTATTTAAGTATATTGTTAATTGAAATAGAAATAATATATTTATATTTGTGTTGCATATATATATAATCATCATTATCAATATAACAAATATTTTACGAAGTTTCAATTTTTAATTTATCTATCTATGCTAACATAAAAAAACCATCTTTTTACTCACAAACAACAATTACTTACACAGCAACACCAATTTTATATTATGTCAGTAATACCCTTAAATTGATTTCTTTTATTTCTTTATTTCTTTTTTTTTTTAAAATATAATGTGTTAATTATATATATTTTTTTTTTTATAATATATTTTAAAATATAAAATATTATTTATTATATGAACGCTGACCAACACTTGTTTCCAGGAAATGGGAAACTCCCACAAACAAAAGTTTAAAAAAAGGAACCATATTCTTTGCAAGAATTGTTTGCTTTAAATTCAATCAGCTCAAACAAACAAAATTTCAAGTTACAATCAGTGGTATAAATTAGGTCTTATCAAAACGAAGTGAAAGAGAGAGTGGACAAAGTATCTAACAGATTGCTATGCCTGCAAAACTCTCAAACTATTGAACCATAAAAGCCTATTAATCTGCAGCAGAGACAGGAGAAGTGAGCCTATGTGGTCATGCTTTTCAGATACCAAACACAAGTGGAAAGCAACAGCAGGTACTTGTGCACACACCAGATCACACTCTAGTCATGATCCACACCCCGTTCGCTTGCATCGACTATTTAATGCTATCGTACATGTACGAGGAACGAAGACGTCTTGTTACTATCTGACAAACCTGTATGAGCCGAGTGAGGTCATAAGAAGAAAATACGATGTTATGTTTTTGAGCGTAAATCAGAACCTTCCTCACCTGTGTACGGTGGATCTAGCGGAATTCATCGTGGTATCCATAATCGTCATCGTCATCCTCATTAAACACGGCGCTGTAGAAAACATATGGGTTCTCGATCATCTCTGTTAAGGTCAGCCGACCATCTTTATTTGTATCGGCCTGCAAAGACAGGAAATGGAAATTTAATGGTGTCCCAACTATTGCTTCTTGTAGGTATGCAGTCAATTTATTCAACACCATGATCAGATCTGTTATCCTATTCCCAGGAGTTTGGCATGGAACTTCTCTTCTTTCAACTGAACAAGGAAAAAGCTAGACCAACAATTACATTTCATCAATTAAGAATGCAAGATCAAGGGGGTTCTTGAAAATCCTTGAAATCCCAAATCAAATATGAATGAGCCATGTTCATCATCACCTCGAACAGTCCCCTGAATTTCTCATCTGTTTCTACAGCTTAGGTCTATAAGACCTGCTGAAATTCTATATTTGGATGTTCTAGCATCAACTCGAAGCAAAGAGGGAACCCGCGGGCTCCCTCTTTACAACTTAAGAGGTTCTTTGATAATAATGAAGCTCAAGAAAAAGTGTATATCAACAGCATTTGTAGAGGATAAACTAGATGTTGGAAACAACGTGCTTCCCATGAAAGCTTGCCACATCTTATTAGGTCGGCATGGATATATATGAAAAAGGTGGAACTCACAAATGCAAGATGTAGGTCTCATGAAGGATTTACTACCATTAAAGCCCCAAGCATAACAGAACTTTTTCCTTGTGCAGCATCCTAAAGAGGGAGATCAGATTCATGGCCCGATTTATGCACAAGGGAGATCAAATTCTATATTTGGATGGTTTAACAAAACTTTCTCCTTGTGCAGCATCCTCCACACCTTATGATGGAGGAAAACTCTTAATAAAATCAACTCGAAGCAATGAGGGAGCCCGCTCCCTCTTTACAACTTAAGAGGTTCATTGATAATAATGAAGCTCAAGAAAAAGTGTGTATCAACAGCATTCGTAGAGGATAAACTAGATGTTGGAAACAATGTGCTTCCCATGAAAGCTTGCCACATCTTATTAAGTCGGCATAGATATATATGAAAAAGGTGGAACTCACATTTCAAGATGTAGGTCTCATGAAGGATTTACTACCATTAAAGCCCAAGCATAACAGAACTTTTTCCTTGTGCAGCATCCTAAAGAGGGAGATCAGATTCATGGCCCGGTTTATGCACAAGGGAGATCAAATTCTATATTTGGACGGTTTAACAAAACTTTTTCCTTGTGCAGCATCCTCCACACCTTATGATGGAGGAACACTCTTAATAAAATCAGAACTATTGTAGGTAAAGAATATGAGTTGATAGGATTAAGTTAAGTCAAGTCAGTAAAGGCTCCTTGATTATGCCATATAAGAGTTATGGAACAAATTCAGATTTATTATCCAGCTGTGGACTGAAGCAGAGAACAGAATTTCATGCAAAGAGGGGAGTTTCGGTTGCTTCTCTTGTGGTGAGGGTACGGATTTTCTATGGTATTATGTGCTGAAAATGTAAATGGATGAATTGGAGGAAACAGCAAACACAGAAATTACATGCGAGAAGAAGAGAGGAGAAAAGAACCTTTGCAAAGGTTTACCATAATTACACCAACATAAATATCAATATTTCACAAAATCAGAAGTACATACAGATCTACAGGACTTCTCCATAAAGAAAAGAACAACGTTGTCAAATTTTAAAACTACCATTCGGTTTTAGATAAGCATACAGGTGATCAAAAAAACCTGACATGCTTGTTTTAGTAAAACCATACCTAAAATTATTTAATAAGACTCTACAGCAGACTCAATTAAGGACTATTTTGGGTTGTAAGAATTATGTTCAAAAACCATCTTTTAAGTGGAGAATTTCAAAATGCGCTTGAAATTTACTTTTTCCTTGAATCTATCATTATTAGCATTACAGCGACTATAATTTGGAAACAAACAAATAGAGCTGATTATCGGTGAAAAATGTTTTTCAAGTGCGAGTGGGATCGCGCTGGGAAAGCAGATGAGAAGGGAATAGCAAGAGGAACGAGAAGGGGCCATAAGAAAGCCATGGTTGGTGGGATCTACAGGAACTTGTCTTCCCTATCAGGAAAGTTATTGTGCTTCCTTTAAAGAGAGAATTGCATTAACACCCACTGACCTATGGTTTATTTATACAAACCACCCCTATCTTTTCAAAAATTACACATACACCCACCAAAAATGACACCATCATTTACACAAACCACCTCTGCTTTTTGGAAAATTACGTACATCCCTCAGAAACGTCAGTATCATTACACAAACTACCTCTGCTTTTTGGTTGCCAAGGGTGGTTTCTCAAGTACGCAAGACCATAGATTAGGAGGGTGTAAATGTAATTATCCCTACTTTAAATTTGGTAGCCACCGTTTCCTCCTTACTACAATTAACCCCAGGATAGTTTTCTGTTTCTCTAGTGCCCTATCCCAAAATCAATTCATCAAAGTGTTCAGCATAGTAAAACACAATCGTAACCATGTGAATATTCACCACAAAGTCATTCAATATTAGTTCAATAAATACCTGCTGCATAATATACTCGGACTGCTGTTTGGCATAATAACGCTCTGATGGGTGAATCTTTCCAATAATGGGTAGCAATTCCACGTCAGACAAGTATCTGCGACATAAACAATATTTGTATTAATGTCAAAAGCATTTGTCCTAATCAATCAATCAATTCAAACAAGGATATTTAGTTTGTTACCCATCACCGTCTTTGTCGAGCTGGGCGAACAACTTTTTAGCTGGGGCCTCAACTAAATCATCAGACTCGTGCAAAGAATGGTTACCCTCTTCATCATAATTTCTGACCATGTCAAAGATCCCATGGAAAAACTCTTTAAAGTTAACCTTACCATCTCTGTCACTATCTCTTTCCCTGAAGTGGGAAAACAACAGTTCAACAAGATGCGAGAAAAGAGTGCATAACAAAGTAAAATAACTTTTTTTCAGATCAGCACACACAGACAATAGCAGAATAATATGGTCAGGTCAATGATATCAGAACTCATAGTAATAGGTGATTGTCGCACACAACTGGAAGAAATCAATACATTAGTTAACTACAGAACAGCATAATATTGAAAATTTTAATCAGAGGAAGAAGTTTTTTGGGAATTGACTGCACATCCATGTGCAAAAGTAAAGAATAAAAAGCTCATAAAATGATGATACTGATATCCGGTCATATAATTGCCCTGGATATCTGTCTATCTGCGCAAAGACATATAAAATGGATGCATCATTATGTCAAATGTTTACGGATCAAAGCAACTCAACCCACATTCAATAGATCATAGTTCTGTTAATATATTATAGACTCCATCTATCTCTCTTGCATGTGCACACTCACGGTAAAACACCAACAAACACCCAAAAGAAACCACGTAGGTCTTAAAATTAAGAGTTGCTCAAGGGTTTTGGTCAATATTCCCAAATATCCTCCTACCAGTTCAATCAAGTTCATGCTCAACCACATGCAAGTTGATGCTAAAAGTTTTGACTTTTTTGCCACAGCTACTCAATTTTCCTTGATATCATCTCAACTTTGTAATAACAAAGAATTACATGAAACATTAGGTTGACATTAAACCTACACGTGAATCTATTTACTCCAGCTATAGCATCATGAATAATCCATATACTCAGTCACAAGTAATACTCGTTCCCCAGTTCAACCAAATTGAAGAATTGAAACTGCCAGAATGTTAGGAATGGTCTGGGGAAAAAAGAGGCGAACAGATTAAGATAGGTGAGCATAGTAACTTCTATGATTTAAAAGCAGACATCCTGAGTCTTCCCATGTTTAGCAATCTCAAAAACTGATGTCCTACACTCTTCCTCTTTATTGTCAATGTCCAAGCATTATTATAAGACTTCTTGTTTGCTTCTTCATCATATTGCCAGACTCTGTGATCTCAACTTTGGTAAACATTAACAGCCTGGTTGGTTATGTTTCCATTTCCAGTTTTCATTTTCCGGTGTCAAATATGTGTTTTCAATTTTGTATAGGTTTTCATGTAAAAAGGAGAATATGTTTGGATTAGTTAATAAGATTGTGTTTTGTATTGGACTGTGGTGTCGAATCAATATATTTCCAGTGAGAATATGTATAAACAAACGTGTTTTGACTCTAATTCTGTTTCAGAAACTGAAAACTGAAAGTGAAAACATAAACAAAAATGAGTTTCTGATAGTACAAGAATAACATGACATTACAAAGCTAAAATATTGGTTCAAACAGTAAAGTTCCTCAGAAATAGAGTACAAGATGACATTGCAAAGCTAAAATATCGACACTTAACTGATCTAATAAGAAGATTAAAATTCACTTCTGAAAAATCCCTTCAATCATTAACATGCTAAGATATAACAAAAACTACTTTGTTGAATGATGGCAGTGATCTGGGATAGAAACATCTACATGGGCCAACATAGGAGAAAATTGTTATCTGCAAGCCTTACCCTAAATCTTACCAGAAATGATTTACAATTAATCCTTCTGGATATTGTGGTCAAATGCAAAGATTGGTTTAGGAGTTGGAAACTTGGAAGGGATGGTGATAATACCCTCTCTATGGAGACTCTGTGAATGATTTTGTATTACATTACAGCCTTGTGTGAATCACTTGGTGATCATACATAAAGATGTAATAACTAGAAAACCCCTCCCTGTCAAACAAATCTCTCTCTGACCGCAAAACACAGGTTAATTTAGGACTTGCAAAACTGAAAGGCCTCAGTCAAACATTCGCGAATTGTACAAGCCTAAATTAGTGCGCTGCTACTCCCTGCTTCTGATTCCTATTACTATTTATTAGCTTTAATCCCTCAAGAGTATAAGTTGAGTATAGATAAACTATAGATCTAGTAAGACAAAACTAATTGACTATAGTATTTGTTAAGAACTAGAATTAACCTTAATAGGAAATTATTTTGATGGTGGAATAATGTAGTTACAGGAAATTTTATCAGCAACGTATATTGTACCCTCAGTATCATTAGACTGAAGAGGGTCAAAAAAGTCAGAATGGATTACTTCCAAAGCATGGCAGGCATGAGTATGACTGTGGGTGGGTATGGGGGATGGTCTGCAGGATACCTCATATACTTTTCATCACGAATACAACACTGGAAAGTTGGAACAAAAAATTAACACCAGAAAGTTTCATGCTTAGATATAGTACAATAGTCAAATTGTCCAACTCGTAGGAACCAAATGTTTTAATCGGCGTCTATGCGCAATAAGCATCAAAATATGGACTATCAAGCAAGCCAATTTAAAACTTAGGCCACAAGTGGTGGGAGAAAATCATGATGATGCTAATTATAAAGTATTTGCTACATTTGAGAATGAAGGAATAAAGCACTTATAGAGCTACCTGAAAAAATTAGAAATAACAAAGAAGAAACACATAAAGAGTTCTCAGGAAGCTAGGTAACTGCAATTGACTTTCAACAACTAAATTAAAGAATAATTACAGCACCTTATTTCCTCTTGGCACAACCACCGAAGCAACCTTGGATTGTTCGTATCAGCTGGATGGAGAAAACTATAATTGGAAAGGAAAAATAGATTGAGTAATTGATGAAGGACAATAAATACACATAAGCCCAGGTCAAGTTGAACTTCCTAGCTGATCAGAAACTTACTCATTAAACTCTGTGATATTCAGAAGCCCATCTCCGTCTGCATCGGATGCGTTAAAATGCTCCTCCTTCCACCAGCCCATATCATATCCAAATGAGGCATTATCTGGAAGAAAAACGTAAATCAAGAACGAATTACAACTCAGGCACTCTTATGTTTCCTAATTGAGTGGTCATTTCTCCTTGTAAAGGCCCAATTCTACTGAAAATCCAAATGCCACAAGAAAAGTTTAACTTGCACAGTTCTTACATGTTACTCGTTATCAAACTTACAACAATCAAATATCTTTTACACAGAATACTTTAATCACAAATTGGTGACTATAAGCACAATATAAACCGCTAAACACATTAGGCAAATGACCTGACTTGTAATGCACATTAAGAAGTTTAAAAACTTCCTCTTCTAACTGTGAAACTTCCACCTTCCATATCTACTTCAGTTTTTTGAAGGATGAACAGGATCCAAAATCACCAAGAATTAACATATGAATAAGCAAAGAAAAAGAGTTTAAGTTCTGCTCTCGGATTTGAAATCCTAAATTTCACTCTACACTAATATTCCACAAAAATAAAGTAATGGTTTCTAAATCTCCAAGAAACCCAAGATTTAAACAACTTTGTATTGCTTTGAAAACAATGAACTGACAACCAAAGACAAGGGATTTCAAATCCACAACAATATCCTTCAACTCAAAGCAAATCACTGAAAATTCACCTGAACTCTTGACCCAGCTGGGGGCCTCATACTCAGCAAACGACACAAACCCATCTTTATTCTTGTCATGAGCTTCCATCTCCCTCTCAGTCCTATGCAAAACCTCCTTCTGCCCCTGCTGCAAGTTCCACTCTGTCAACTCTCCCTCACTCACATACCCATCAACCGGGTCAACATCAATCTTCGGGAACAGAAGGATCAGCCTGTAAGTCACATTGAACTTCTCCTCATTGTTCAAATAATCCTCGGCGTCCATGAAATCCTCCCACTCGGGCTCCGACGCATCATGCCCCTGAGCCGCCTTCGACGGATTCGAATCGGAATGGAGCTCCGGGTGGTGGGTCTGGAAGTAGTGGTGCTCCCATTGCTTGTCCTCGCGCTTGCGCTCGATGTCGGCCACTAGTGGGTCGAAGGCGGCGCGGTTATGCTGATGGTGGGGGTCGGCAGGGGGGGCGAAGGTGAAGTTCGAGCGGAGCTTGAGGCGGCGGTGGCGGTGACGGCCGCCCTGGGACTTGTTGTTGGAGCGGGATATGAGGAGGAGAAGGACTACGGCCACTGCAATGTAGATGATCACTGAAACCTTGCCCATCTGCTCATCAAATCAAAGGAACCAGCTCAAGAACGCAATGTATCCCACTAATCGTAATCCTCTATGAATTTGATCCTCTCTCTACAAATATATATTCGTGTGTGTATCAAGAGAGAGAGAGATAGAGGAGGTGGGATTGTATGGAGGAGTGGTGTAGATCTGTTCGTAGTTGGAATATTAAAAAGAAAATTGCAGCAAAGAAGAGAATGTGAGAAGCGTTGTAAGAAAAGAATCAATCATACGTTTGTTTCTAAACAATGATGATATTTTACATAGTACTACTTTTTGAATGAGGTCTAGTTTGACTTGATTTCTTGGAGATTAATAAGTTGGGCAATTTTATGTCAAATTCTATTTTCAAAGAACTTGTTATCAATTTTTAAGTTTGTTGATGTTAATCTTCATTTTCCATACCTTTTACATATTTTCATAAATTATAACCTCTTGTAATCTCGTTCTTTTATCATGATGATATGATTCACATCTAGTAGATTGATTTTTAATTGTAATTTTGGAGTCTATAAATATAACTCTTCATTTTGTATTAGTACAGAAGAAATCATATTAAAATACTTTCTTCTTTCCTCTCAACGTTGTTTCTTATATAGTAATTATTTCATACTACGTTTGTTGTAATATATGGCCTAAGTCCCCAATTATCTAGCCCAAGCCTAACTCCCCTCTTAATCCCCCACTGGATGGTTGGCCCATCTGAAATCGGCCCACTCGTCCCACTCACTTAAGCCCATGGACCTTGTGGCCAGGCCCAGTCCTTTTGACTCCCTTATATTCTGATGTTTCTTTCTTCTGCTGAAACCCTAACCCTTTCCCCTTTCCCTTGGTGTCTCCTCATCTCTCCCTCATTCTCTCTTAGTCCCGTCGTCTCCTCTTCCCTATGTCGCCGGAAATGATGTTGTCTTCTCTAATTATCTCACCCTCCACCCTATATATATTCCTACTATGGTTTTCGGTGAAATAATCCGACAAGATCCCACATTCTCTTCTCTTTCTCACTCTCGATTTTACTAGTTCTCAGTGAACTAATTTCATGGTTTTGTGAGGTCCTTTGTGGATGATGAGCCGTCGTGCTTTTAAGCCAAGCAACCGTGGGGGTTGCTGGCTTTTGGGGTGTTTGGGCTCTCTCCACCAGATCTAGCGATTTGAGCCATTTTGCCTCCCTCTCTCTCGTTTATTATAATATATATTATTCTGTTTTACTAACCCATTTCTTCTGTGTGTTCATTTACTTTTATGTATTTATTTCCCCATTTTGAATCTGTAATTATAAGGGTTTTGTGAACCCGAATCCCCGCCTGTAATAGTAATATAGTTGTTTTTTGTTTTTCACTTGTGCTTGTCACTGGGCGACTTCCGTCCAACAATGTTATCATCACGAGAGCTCTACATGTTTAAGTTAGCTCCATCTAATCATCAAGGAGATCTTGTAGTAAGATTTGATTTTCCAACGTAATATCCCAAAAGTAATATAGCTAGTAAAATACTTCATTACTTAATATTTTATTCTCATCATTGTCGTTTATTATAATATCTTTTTCAAACATATGATATCTTGGTTTGAAGATAGTATTATTATGTGAGCTGTTAATTTTGATATCTTATATGCATGTGATAACTATCTACTCATTGATCAGTTTTTAATCTACTGGTCTTCGTGATATTGGATGTTGTATACTTGTCTTGTTACTTTTATGATAGTACTAATATTTTATGTCCAATCTTGTAAGACTTGACTTTGTGACTCTTGACATTACAAGGAATAATTATTTATCTTGGGTACTAAATGTTGAAATTCATTTGGATGCAAATGGTCTTGAAAACACTATCAAGGAAGGTAACGAACCATATAACCAAGATAAGGCCAATGCTATGATTGTCCTTTGTTGCCACTTCCACGAAGAATTAAAAACTGAGTATCTTACGGTAAAAGACCCGTTTGTTCTTTGAAATAATTTGCAAGAAAGATATGACCACAAAAAACTGTAATTATTCAAAAAGCTCATTATGACTAGATGCATCTGCAATTGCAGAATTATAAAAATGTAAGTGTGTACAATTATACAATTTTTAGAATCAGTTGTCAATTGACATTGTGTGGAGAACAAGTCTTTGATGATGATATGTTAGAGAAAATATCCTCCACCATGCATCCAATACGCTCCGGCAACAACAAAGCCGTGAAAAATATTTCAAAAAAATATTCTAAGTTAATTTCTTGTCTCCTCGTGGATGAACAAAATACTGAGCTTTTGATGAAAAATCATGAGTCCTAACCGAGTGATTCTGCTCCATTTTCGGAAGTGAATATAACAACACACAACCGCTATAATCATGAACCATATCATGGTCGTGGTCGTGATTGTGGGCATCGTGGTGGTAATTCTGAGAACACATTTGTCCACTGGAAATGGAAAAGTAGTGAAGAATAAAAATTGAGAAAGAAACCAGTGGGCCAAAGTAGCAAACAAGTGGAGAATTTATATTATCATTGTGGTGGCAAAGGTCATTGATCTCGTACTTGTCGTTCGCTAAAGCATCTTGTTGACCTTTCTAAAAAATTAAATTAAAAGAGATAATATCGAAGATGTTCAAGGACACCACAATTCTACCTCTTTGACACCTAGGTAAAGGGGTTTTCGGAGCTCATTCACGACACACAACTCAAGACAGAAGTGAAGAAACAAGCCAAGAGACAAGAACACAAGTCAAGACGCAAGCTAAGAGAAAAGAAGACATAATTCAAGACGCCACTCAATACACAATTGAAGATACAAGTGAACACACAATCAAGAGAGTATTCAAGAAGTCTCAAAATCCTTCTCAAGCGCAAATCAAAGAAGATCCACAATGTTCAAGGCAAAAAGCAAGGTGTTGGTTGCAGAAATCATCCAAATTCAACGTTTGATTTGAGAAGAAGTCGGAAGACCAGAGAATTAGCATTATCAAGACAAAAATCCACCTTGGTGGAAGATCAAAGTTTCAAATCCACCAAGGAACATTCAAGTTCAAGTCAAATATTCCAAGTTTATAGTATTTAATCCAGGAATAAGTCACCCCCGAATTAACGCTATTTGAATATCGAAGTCAACATCGAAGGAGACCAAAATGTCAAGTTCCACCTCGAAGTTTGCCAAAAAAATACCACGTTCTTGTAGTGAAGAATCATTGGATTAGATAGAGATTGTACCTAGTTTTACCTATCAAATATAAATTTTTATTTGTGATAATTTTCTTGTGTTTTGATTTTCAGACACGATAAAATTTACGTTCACAGAAGTGTCCATGAATAATTTTCTTATTTCTTGTTTAGTATTATAAATGTCGTATCTAGTATGTTGTTTTTTTTTTTTTTTTTTTGAGATAATGAAGAACTATTTATAAAATTGTTTCTCATTAGTAGCATATTCTGATATTAATTTTATATTTTTGTCATGTTTTAATCAAGAATGAGTATCTATTTGATTAGCATAGCGTCAATAGTTAAGATACGTGTCTCACTGATAGTGGCAAAACTCACACAATGGTTGAATATAAAAAGCACTTATCTTATTTAGTAATGCAAGAAGGCAATGTTAGTACTATATACGGTAGTGCAAAGTTAATTGAGAGTCTTGGAAGAGCTAATGTACTGTTACCCGTGGAACACAATTTTATATTGATGATGCACTTTATTGCACAAAGTCTTAAAAAAACCTTTTAAGCTTTAAGGATATCTACAAAAATGGATATCATATAGAGACAACAAATAAAGAGAATATTGAGTATCTCTATATCACACGTGTGATATCGTGGAAGAAATGCACATTGGAAAAATTACTGGCATTTTTTCTAGTTTGTAATACACATATATAAGTACAATTGAATCTCATGTTATCGTAAACTAGATGTTTACACATCATAATAAGTTTGTTGTTTGGTATGAACGGGCCATCTCAGATCAATTATGATGCAGAAAATATTTGAGAATTCATGTGACATTCATTGAAGAGCCAATAGATTCTTCAATCTAGTGATTTCTCATGTGTTGCTTGTTCTCAAAGAAATTTAATTATTCGAGAATCACCAGCATAAATAGAGAATGAATATCTCACATTTATGGAACATATTATCGATCAATCCACCGCCATGTGGACATTTATATAGTATATGATTTTAATTGATGCATCAACTAGATTGTTACATGTGTCTTTTTTATCATCTAGCAACCTAGCGTTTGCAAGATTGCTTGCTCAATTAATTCGATTACAAGCATATTTTCCTGATTATCCAATTAAGAAAGTATTCTTTGATAATATTGGTGAATTTACTTGTCAAATTTTTCAATAACTATTGTATGTTTATTGAAATTGATGTGAACACCCTATAGCACATATTCATACATAGAGTGGTCTTACAGAATCATTAGTTAAGCATTTGCAATTAATTGTTAGACCATTGCTCATGAGATCAAAACTTTCCATGTCTTGCTGGGGACATGCTATTTTACATGTAGCAACACTAATTCGCATTAGGCCAATGACTTATCACAATCATCTCCTTTACAATTGATTTTTTGTCAGGAATCCAATATTTTCCATCTAAGAACTTTTATGTGCGCGGTATATGTTCAAAATGCTTCACCATAGTGACTAAGATTTCGGAAGTAAGAAATTAATTTTTTTTTATCCAAATAAGATAGCTTTCAATCTGGAGAAGATCACATATGGTCACAAGTTTTTTGAAGAAAATATCCCAAAGTTTTGAAGAAATTCACAAACTTGTGCCCTAAAGAAGATCATGCATGATCATAAGTTTTTCGAAAAAGAAACTTGTGTGATATGAAGAAGGTCATACACAATCTCAAAGACACGACCCAGAGAAGATCATGTGTAGTCATAAAGTTTCTCGAACAAAAATCTCTAAAGAACGTTTTTTAAAGATATGACCTGAAGAAGGTAACATATGAACTCTAAATCGCTAAAAGATTAAAAAAAAAAAAAAACATATTCGTCCATAAATATTTCTGAAATAAAAATTCTTGTGAAATTTGTTTTACACGACCACAAATCTTCCAAATAAACCCTCGTGAACTCATGATATGAGCATGATCATATACAATCCAAAAATACTAGAAGTTCACCGAATCTTGAAGAAAAAGTTCACCTGGAGTATGCGATCGAAAATATTAGAAGATGCTCTCGAAGGTCTTAGAAAGAATCACATCATATTATATTATTTAAAATAAAAACCAACCAATGTTTATATCTCCCTCCTACATGTCATATGAAGTGGACAAATTAGTTAAATTTGCCACACCAACTTATTTCTATAAATATAAGTAGTTACTTACATTAGCTTTTCATTAAATTATTTTCATTCTAAATCATTTACAATACCTTTCAAATTATATCAATTATTTTCTTCATTATAATTTAAGTGATATTATATTAATATAATCTATTTTTTCAAAACAAATTAATAAATCTCCTAATACGTTAAATTCGTGTTCTATTGAATAAATATAAAATTATAGATTCACAATTAGAGTAGAAAAATATCTTTTTTCTTTACGTTCAACTAAACACTGGAAAAAATATTATTGATGAATATCTTCATTTTTGTCTGTAGAAATTTTGCATTAATTTATTTATTAATTATAATTTTCAATTTGTGTACATATAGCAGATAATTATCTTTTTCCATGCTACAAAACATACATGATAATTCCTTTTAGACTCAAATCGAATTGTTGACTAAACACTTAATTTTAGCTAATTTAATTAGTGATACTTAATACTAATTTTGACTCCTCTAATTATACTATTCTGTGATATTTTATAACTTGTTTTATGCCATATTGGTACTAATCACGTAATCAATTATAAGTTTTTTGAGTATATAGTGCTTTGGTTAATTATATCAATTAGTATTAATTAAACCAAATAACCAATTATGATTATGATTGTTAGATCCAATGCAAAATAGTGTTTTACTGTAAACATGATCTAACTATGGTAATGATTTAATTCTCTTCCTAAAAATTTCCTATTACTTGAAATAAAGTGCATAAAAACGGCTGACCCAAAGAGTTTCAAATGGTACAAAAAAAAAGAAAATTAGATCGCACGAGTTCAAAGGAAGGCAATGCTCAAAGTATCCCCCAACGGGGTCCAATTTGTGCCCCCAGGCCCAGCTAGGCCCCCTAAAGGAAGGTCCATAAATGGAGGCCCCGCCACCGCTGAGAAGTCTGGATAAGAGTCCTCCGGCCTTAACCTTATCCATGCAAGATTCATGCCAACTACCTCCTACTTTTTAGGAGGCCTTGGCCCGCAGGACTCTAGGAAGGTCAGTAACTGATCCCTCCGAGAGTCTAAGGCCACGAAGAGTTCTTCCCATTCAAGAAAACTCCTCTATAAATACCAGCCCTTTGGCTGGTATGGGGGGACAAATTTTCTACCTTCTCAAGCTTAAGAACATTTTCTTACTCTCTAAACTCTCGAATTCTTCTCTCAATTTACATTAACAACATTTTATGCTTACTTTCCACGAGTTCTCATTATTTTCTTACTTCATTCAAGCTTATTTTTTATAATTGCATACTGACTTGAGCGTCGAAGTGCTAATGCTCTTTTTGCAGGTCTCATTTTTTGATTTGCAGAAACTCAAGCCCACTCCGTTCAAGTACAAGAAGACAACTTTGATTGAACTCTTTTTACTCACATCATATAGTAATGAGTTTTTTTATTAACAAGTTCTTATATTTTCATCACAATTTCTTTGTTTTTTCTATCACTCCTCTTGTCCATATTTTTTGAATTTTAGCGAGTTCAAGTTCATGTAAGCTTCTCAAATAATTCTCTTTTATAATATTTTATTTCTACAAATATAATATTTTTTGTTGTTACAAAGGATATTTTTGTTGTTATGTTCATGTTTGCGCTGCATTCAAAATCTTATGCTTTGATTTTTATTCTGCATTTAAAGTATATTTTTTGCATATGATGATGTTACCTTCTTAATTTTATGCATTGTTTTTCAAGTATTTTTGAAATTTTTGTCTCACTTCAATAATTTTTGTTTATCATGTTTTTATTCTTTTTTTTGTTCGGTGTGTCTGTGGGTTGGGGGGGGAGGGGGAAGATTTACCTTTACTATAATATAATAGTTTTCACGAATCATGTTATGTGCAGTAGATAATATTAACTTACTTTATATCAATATGATTATCACTTATTTGAAAAAAATATAAAAATTAATTAAAAAGAAACAAATTATACGAGAATCTATTTGTATTGAAAGCTCTGTCAATATTTTGAATTTATTTTCTCAAAACTCTATATCTCATGTTGTTTCTTTCTTGACAAATATGGTATACCAAGCTAGCTAAGATACCTATATTTACAATTACGATATTCATGTATAATAGCAAACACAAAAAATAATTTGTTAGCAATTTCAATTGTCAAGAAAAAGTAATACGTTTAATATCTCAATGTCTTAATATTAATTAATTCAAATAAATTTAAATAGTTAATATTAAATATCAATAATTTTAATTCAAAATCTATACTCCCCTGCAACACACGGGTTATTATCTAGTTTAAAGTATAATTCGACCAAGATCATTCACAGTGAGATGAAAGGATAAACATATTTTTGGCCCAATCGAGGGTCACATACATAGGTCGTTCACGACCACGATCGAACATATTTGCAAAGTCTGCTTCAGCATTTTGATTAAGGTCGAATGTTAGAGCAAGCTCCGATAATACATGACCTAGCCAGCATGCATGATAAAGCAAAAACAGAGCAAAATAATGCATAGGAATGAAGCTAAAGAAGTGAAGACAACAAATACTTCATTTCATCATTACAACATAAAATTCTTGCCCGGATCGGTTTGGCCGAATCAAACCAATTTTAGGGCAAGTGTATCACACTTGTTAAGTGATTGGTCACTTTTCCTGAACTGTAAACCAATCACACGATACGTGTATGACACTTACAATGTGATTGATTCAGGTTTGGTCAAGTCAGGTCCAAACTAAAATTTTCCACCATAAAAATAAAAGGGAGCCAAGTAGCACTAAATACAATATGTATCTTACAGATACTATACAAAACCACGACCTCAATTATTTCCGAAGAAGATATTTGCAAAAAATGTATGATATGAAGAATATCATATACGACTCTAGGGCCAAGCCCATAAAGTTGGAAAGAGGCTTTTAATAGCAACCTTTAGTCTTCATAACTTTTTATAATTTTTTTTTATTTTATCTACAAATTATATATTTCTAAATACAATAATGATTTTTCTTAAATTTTAGAAATTAATTACGCATACATACTAGTTTATCTATCTAATACTAATACAAAAGGAAATACATATTTCTTTTACAAATAGCGGTTTGTGATACTACTATATTAATTTTTTTTTTAATGTGTCTAATAACCTTAAGTTTGTTTTCATTTCTTTTTTTTTTTTTCCCTTCTGAAATGTGACATGTTTATTTGTATATTGATTCTTACTAGAAACGTATCACGTGGTAGAAATATAAATTTAGAGGTGAATATCTATAAAAAAATATTAAGTTTATAATTTTATTTATATTTTTTATTATTGAAACATTAGTATATACAATTATATTTTAAAGAATGATAATAATTGTTTTAATTGATGAGAAAAGTTCAATTATTTATAATTCCCTTCTGAATTTAATTGATACTGTTAAATAAAAAAATTAATCCTTAAAAATGAAAAAATTTATTTTGTATTTATTGATTATTATGTTTAATAATTTGTATTGATATAAATTAATGTGAAATAAAAATATAATAAATAAAATCCAATATTGAACAAAATTAATAGTCAAAGCCCCTTATTTTTGAATTCTTTATAAGAATTTCAACTTAATAAAATTGATTATGTTATTGTTTTATGTCCTTATATTATGGGAAAAAAAGTGAAACCTAAAAGTAATTATCTCATATTAACATTAAAATAAAATCAATTAGTTGGAAGTTGCTCAATTTAAAATTTTCAACAACACTTTTAATTTAATAAGGATGAGAATTTTTTTATATTTATTCTATATTATATTTTTATTTTTCGAAGTTTGGAATTTTATTTACATGCTACTCATAGTTCTATTCTTTTAATTTTTATTGTGTTCCAAGTAACTCATTTTTTTTTTTTTAAATATTTAAGATCTTTCCTGGCAATTTAAGCAAGTTAAAATATTTTTCTGTCCATTTATCTTTTAGTTATATTACTCATGGCTTAATTGCATATTGCCCTGTATGTAAGGGGGGTAACAATATAAGGACACAAATTATAGGACCAGCAAATTTGCCCTACAATTAAGTATTTTTTTACAATTTCAGGACTATGGCCATCAAATTGAAACTTGCCGGAATTTGATAACATGGGCTAAATTAGGGCTTGTAAATTGGGGCTTTTGCTGACTGTTTATTTTTAAATAAATACTGCCACATAAGCAATGACATGGAAGAAAAAAGGGGGAAATACTTTTTAATTTGGGGGTTTTATACCGACTGGATATTTCTTTATCTCTTTTCTGCCACACATTATCACTTACATAAAAAAAAGGTCAAATTGCGTAAAAACAATCTTTGAATTTATATCTTATACTAGCTTTCACCACATGACGACTTCTCTACATGTATATAATAAATAATCTTACACGTTTTAAAAAGTATTATAAATTAAATATATATATATATATAACTCAATATATTAGTTTAAAATATCAACATAAATGTATTATAGACACAAAACAAATATTGACACATAAAATTATAAAAAATAAAACTATTATTTTATAAAATATAAATTTAAATTAAAAAATTAAACCCCCCACCCCACCCCACTCGGCCCCTCCTCCCCAACCCTCGCCATTGCCCCCAAGAAAGGGGCAACGACAATGCCTACCCACAGAGGGGGTGGCCGTCACCCCCGAGCACCTGAGCGACGTCGTCATCGCCCAACACGCAATTTGGGCGACGACGGTGGCGGTCACCCAGCGCACAGATCTAGGTGACTCCCTTCGCCCAATTGTGGTTGGGTGACGACAACGTAGCCAGGGGGTGCACGGCGCCTCTAGGCTTCGCCGTCGCCCCTTTCTTGGGGCCCAGCGACGAGGGGGTGGTTGGGGGAGGAGGGGTGGGGAAGTTTTTTTTTTTTTTAATATTTATAATTATATATATACTTATATACTATTTTTTTTACCAAGTCATTGCTTAGATGGGACTGTGTATTTAACAAAAACAACAGTCAACAAAACTCCAATTTACATGACCTAATTTAGTACATGTCATTAAATTTCGGCACGTTTTGAAAATTTGGTGGTCGGAGTCCTGGAATTACAAAAAATTACTTAATTATAGGGCAATTTTGCTACCCCTATAATTAATGTCCTTATTTTGCCAAACCCCCCTTATATACAGGACAGTAAATGCAATTAAGTCTTATTCATCTTCGAAGTAGTTTAGATGATTAGAAATACCAAATATTTTTCTTATTTGATAGAATAAAATATTATAGTTTATCCTTAAGTTTTCGTTTAGAATCACTTAAGTCAATCAAGTTCATTTTGTTGATGTTAGCATCCCTAAACTTTAGTTTTTATTTTAAATTGGTCCGTCTAACCATATTATGTTGAGGGTAAAATTGTTAGTTTAGGTTTGTTTTCCTCACTCTAGTTCCCTTAAATTTGTCAAATTGACAAATTAGTCCTGTTTTTTTTCAAATGAAAAAAGTCCTAGACTATTTAGGAAGGTGAGAAATTTAAAGAACGATGTACAGAAACTCCAAAAAGCACATAAGTGTATGAAGATATTCTATATGTTGGCTTGTGTAGCTATGTTTGTGGCTTGATTTAATGAAAGGACTAGAAATACACATGAGGTATTAAGTACTTTTGTATGTGAATTAACAGTTGAAGTAAATAATGTATGTTATGTAATCAAATGAACCTACTTCAACTAAAATATTTTTCTCCCTTAAAAACGTCTATATCCGTCCCTTAAATAGTTGAAATTTTTTGTAAAACTATGATTGAAGATGGATTTTGGTAAAAACATAACCCTCAGACGAAAACACGTCATTGGAGGTGGAACATAGCCTAGGCGTGTTTTGGTATGTTCGTGCAATATTGGAGAACATGACCGTGATACACAACACGATCTTGGCTTATAACTTTTTGATTTAAATGCAGAATACGCTCATTCAGAGAACACACCCGCGTCACAAAGCATGGTTAGACCGTGTTTAATTAATATTTTTTTTTTAAAAAAAATACATAATAACAAAATAACCCTGACAAACTAAGCCATGCGCCAGCCACATGATCATTTTCCATCCACATTTCCGTAAGAAAATGGTCAAATGGACTGATTTGAGACAAAAACTAAATTTTAGGGATGCTAATGTTAAGAAATGAACTTTAGGGAATAAAGTGATTCTAAGCAGAAACTTAATTGACCAACTATATTATTTACCCCTTTTATAACTAATTCTTATTAATTACTAAAAAGAGTACTTAAGTACTAATGTCTTTTCACACTAGGAATAAACACTTAAGAAATTTTCACTTTTATATATTTAATCATAATCATAAGTTGCACTTATTAATATTATTTCACCTCCAATATATATATGGCAAAAAACAGAAGTACGTGAAAGTAAAATTTTTAAAAGCACTTCTAATTTAAAAAGATTGATAACTTAAAAATTTCATGATACTTATTCTTTAATTTATCTTTTTTAGTTTTCCAAATATCAATTAGTATTTTATATATTATTCAGACGCTATTCCATTTTAAATTTTATTGTGCCCTAGCAAATTGAAGTTTTATTAGAGTATTTAAAAATCTCTTTTGACAAATTAATCACGTAAAAGTATTATTTGCCTATTTTTTTTATTTTTATAATTGCTATATTTATCATTGTCGAAATAGTTTAGAGGTATTGGGACTATTAAATAGTCTTTTCCATATTTGCCTATTTCTATTTTTAATGGAAAAAATGCAATTTAAACCCCTTTGTTAAGGGAAATGAGCAATTTACCAATTGTGAAGAAAAAACAACAATTTATCCCCCTGTGTTTTTAGAAATGGAGCAAACTACCCCCATATGGTCAACGGTGCACAACACATGCCCCCAGTTCGTCTGGATATATTTTTTAATTGTTAAAATATTATTTTTTATATATAATATGTATTTTTAATATATATTAATATCTCTATTATATATATATATATATTAATATATGTACATTAAATATATTAATATATATGTTATCTATAAAATAATATATATATTTTATTATTTTTTTTCTTTTCCTCGAACAACGTCCGTCGCCGCTCCCTTCGCTTCGCTGCAGCCCCATCTCCCTCCACCTCACGCTCCCCACCTCCACCCCATTCGAGAGCGTCGCCCCCACCTCCATCTCCCACTCCACTTCCTGCGGCCACCCTACTCCCCAGATCTCGCCGCTGCCCACCCCCTCCTTAGATCCCACTGCTGCCCACCCCTTACCCAGATTTCGACGACTGCCCACCCTTTCCCTAGATCTCGTTGTTGCCACACCTTCATCCCCAGATCTTGCCGATGCCCGCAAATCCTTTCAAAATTTCGCCCCTGTCGCACCTTCCTCCCCAAATCTCCTCGCCACCACACCTTTCCCGTCCTCCCCCACCAGTTGCCGCCCGTTCCTCTCCTCCTCTCCGGCACCCACCTCCACTTCTATCTCTCTCTCTCTCTCTCTCTCTATATATATATATTTATATATAATCTATAATCTATAATATATAATTATATCATAATTATTATCTATATCTATATAATTTAATTATGTATAATATATAATTTTTATGGTTATTTACACTTAGACGCCCTCTAAAAATGTGAAATTACACTTTTTCTAAAAAAATTTGAAATTGCATTTACATTCCCCTCAAAAAATTCACAGTTTACACCTGGCCTTTTTTCCTTAAGGTTTCGACAAAAATGTTAATCTCAACAAAAATAATTACATCAATTTTTAATTTTGTCCCTCATTTAATATTTTCATGTATATTGTTGTACTTATAAGGCAAAAAATGCAATAATGTTAATCTCATAAGTACAAAAATATACTTGAAAATGTTAAATGAGAGGCCAAATAAAATAATTATCTAATTATTTTTGCTAAAATTTAGCTTTTCCCTTTGGAACCTTAATGAAAGAAGGTCATGTGTAAATAATGAATTTTTTGAGGGGGTGTAAGTATAATTTTAAATTTTTTTGGGGGAAAGTGTAATTTCACACTTTTAAAGGGGGTCAAAGTGTAACTAACCCTATTTAAAGCTAAGCCGTTGATTCGAATTAGATAAATTCATACATTTGATTTATTAGTTAAATTTGGACCATAAATTGATAAGATCCAACTATTTTTAAATAGCGCATAAATATCATTTTAAGTTTTAAATTAAAAAATTAAAAAAAAATAAGAAAACACGCATGTGTCATTCACGAAACATGTCAGGGGATTTTTTGTTCCATTTTTAATAAGCAAATGGGGTAATTTGTTGTTTTATTTTTCATTGGGAGGTAAATCGCTCATTTCCTTTAACATAGGGGGTAAAGGCATTTAATCCCTTTTTAATTGGTTATATTTATCACTGTCTAAGTAGTTCTGAGGTATTTATGACTATCAACTAGTATTTTCTTTTTATAGAATTTTATTCTTTTATAACTAATTTTAATTTAATATTAAAAAAGATCACTTACTTATGTTTGTCTTTTCGCAACGAGGTACAAACACTAAAACAAAAACAATGACAACATCCTAAAATGAATAAACCATTATCTTTTGAACAAGAAAAACGCTCTCTAGAGTCCTTAGCCCCCATGTCTCTTCAAAACTCTAACTCTACCCAGCCGTCGGACCCCTCTGATCGCCGGCGCACGTTCCTCGCTGTGCTGACCGGTGACCCCTGCGGCGACGCTGAACCCCTCTCCCCCGTGCCGCCAAGAAGATCTTTTCGGAATCAGATGAATACTTCAGCCGCCCTTGCATGTATCGTGGGGGACGTGCTATTAATTTTTCCTCGGACGAGACGGAGTGTTTGGCAGCACCTTTGAAGTTTGCCTTGATCGGAAAATTCTCACACGGCTACCCTAGCATGCAGGCCATCCGCACTCAGTTCACAAATCTAGGGCTATGCGGGGCTTACACCATCGGCGTCATCAACGTCAAGCATGTATTTATCAAACTCCACAACGAAGAGGACCTCTCACGGCTTTGGCTCAAGCAGATTGTGTTCATCGATGGCTTCCCCATGCGAATCTTCAAGTGGTCGCCCGATTTCAACCCTCGGATAGAGTCCTCTATTGCCCCAGTATGGGTTCGGCTCCCAGAACTACCGGTGCACTTATTTCATAAAAAGGCCTTGTTTGGAATTGCTAGCCTCATCGGCACCCCACTGAAATTAGATGAAGCCACGACGGATGGTCTTCGGTCGAGCATGGCGCGGGTTTGCGTTGAGGTGGACCTGCTGAAGCCACGTCCAACCACGATATGGATTGGACATGATGGGCGCTATTTTGCCCAGTCGGTTATATATGAACGTTGTCCCAAATATTGCTCACATTGCTTCCATCTTGGCCATGCTGTGGATGAGTGTCGGGACGTGGTGAGCCACAAACTAGAGCCTGAAAAGGAGAAGTCAGATCTCCACAATATTATTGAAAAAAAGAAGCTCCAACATTCAGTGGAGACAGAGAAACAGGACCCGCCCGGGGTGCCCAGAGGAGATGCAGTGGCTGAGGGTGCTGCCGCCAAGGACTCCCTGGAAGTTAATAAACCTGTACGTGATCCAAGTGACGGGGAGGACAACGAGATGGGAGTATGCTGAGCTTAGAAACAGTGGATGCCCTAGGGCAGCTGGAAAAAGATGATCCAATACGCGTGTCGTTGCCACAGATAGACAGAGCGCAGGGAGTCGATTCTGACTTGGCGGATTGTAACCCCATCCACACAATCTGTGTGTTCGAGCCCATACTGGAGGAGCCGGAAAGGGCATATGTGGCTGCGGGCGGCGGTGGATGGGGACCGCCCTGGTATTGCGGATGAGGGTGACAATGAGGGTTCATCTTAGCTACTTCCGGAGGTGGAGGCCTCTCAAGACCTGGCAGCCGATGAAGACGGCTTCCATGAGGCAAAAGCAAAAGGGCAACACCAGCGGGCGCGATCCACAGGGCGCCCAGACCAAATTTTAACTCGGAGTCATGCACGAGCTCAGTCGACTTCCTCCCAAACTCTCCAATGAATGTGATCATCTGGACTTGCAGGGGCATAGGAAACAAACATAAAATGCTAAAAAGAATGTGTACGAAAAATAGGCTTCACTTTGTGGGACTGATAGACCCGAGGGTGTCTTGGGATGAATATACCTTTTGTCGGCGACTGGGTTTCAGCTCGGGTGATCAAGAATTACAATAATCGCATCTGGTTTCTTTTTTATGATACTATCTCAGCGGAGCTGCTTCGGGATGAGGAGCAGTTTCTCCACCTGAAATTAGAAGTTCCCTTCAGTCGAACGCCGATCCTATGTACTATCGTTTACGGAAAGTGCACTAGGGTGGCGCGGGAGTGTATTTGGGCCTTCATGCGGTCCATAGGATATCAGCCTCTACCTTGGTTTATTGGCGGCGACTTCAACACTGTCACCTCAGTTTCTGAGCGCTCTAGGACAGTGTTTCTGGCTCACCACCCCAGAGAGGAATTTAGCGACACAATTTTTTATTGTGGTCTGATTAACGTTGGGTTCGAGGGGAGTCAATATACTTGGATGGATCATCAGTTGTGGCAACGCCTTGATCGGGTATTATTTTCCAGTGAGTGGATCGACGCCTTCCCGCAGACAACAGTGCGCCACCTCCCACGCACTTCTTCGGATCACGCCCCTCTGCTGATCCGCGTTCAAATAGTGGCGGCACGAGGGCCATCGACCTTCAGATTTCAGCACATGTGGGCACGTCATCCGGAGTTCTTGGCTAATGTGGTGGCGAGTTGGGGACTCCCACGGGGTGTGTTGGTATGATCAACTTGCACACCAAATTGAAACGGCTCAAACATCGATTGAAGGTCTGGAATAAGGAGATTTTTGGGGATATCTTTACACACATTAAGGAGGCGAAAAAGGTAGCTCTACGGGCAGAGAGGCGGTTTGACGAGGACCCCTCCGAGGCTAACCTCATTGACATGAATCGGTGCGCGGCGCAACTGCAACACGCCTTAGCTATTGAGGAAGACTATTGGTGGCAAAAGGCCTCGTGCAAATGGGTGCTTGAGGGGGAACGAAATACAAGATTTTATCACTCGATGGTTCATAAAAAGCAATCCCATAATATGATCTCGGCTGTACAGCACGGTGACCAACTCATTGCTGACCCTCATCAGCTTCAAGATTCCGGTGTGGATTTCTTTCGCCGCTTATTGACGGCGGACGAGCCGCGCCTTGCCCCACCGCTGCTACGTTAAGTCCCACGGCTGGTTTTGTACGATCAGGGCCTGCGGCTTACTGCGTCCGCGACACCGGAGAAGGTCCGAGGGGTAGTTTTCAGCATAGCGGTGGACAGTGCCGCTGGTCTGGATGGTTTGGGGGCTTTTTTCTTCCAGACATGTTGGGGTATTCAACATGACGTTGTGGATGCGGTACAAGACTTCCTGACCGGGGTCGCTATTCCTATTGGAATCCAGCGACGTTCATCGCCTTAATCCCGAAGGTCAAGAACCCAATGCAGTGGTCCGAGTATCGCCCGATTAGCCTTTGTAACACCACTAATAAGATCTTTACAAAGTTGTTGTATGACAGACTGAAACCCCTGCTGCCAACTCTCATCGTGCGTAATCAAAGTGGGTTTGTTCGGACGAGACAAATCGCCGACAACATTTTGTTGGCTCAGGAAGTGATCCAATTGGTGGATGCCCACAAATCTGAATGGAATGTGGCGTTGAAATTAGACATAGCGAAGGCGTATGACCGTGTCGATTGGGCCTTCCTTGAAACAGTGCTGCTGCGGCTGGGTTTCCCTCCCCGATGGGTGGGTCTCGTTCACAATTGCATATCCAATTGTTGGTTCTCATTACTTATCAACGGTTCTTTATCCGGCTTTTTCCACTCGACGAGAGGCTTAGGTCAAGGAGGCCCACTCTCCCCTTCCCTATTCGTCTTTGCATCCGAATATCTTTCTCGGAACTTGAACTATATGATGGAAACCGACCCCTCCATCACGCATACGATGTGATTATTTTCACCAATTCTAGAGAGAGCAGCCTAGCGTCGATCATGAGCTTCTTGCGGGGATTTGAGCAAGTTTCTGGGCAGTCTATTAACATTGGCAAGAGTTCGTACAACGTTTCCTCCAAGGCGCCTCTGCTAGTGAAGCGGCGTATTAAGCACATAACAGGATTTGTTCTCAAGGCGTTCCCCTTTCGTTATTTAGGGGCGCCTATATATGTGGGGAGCAAGAGGAATGAATACTTTGATCATCTGATTGAAGGGATGGCGGCCAGAATTAGCGGTTGGGAGAAACAAATTCTTTCGTATGGAGGTCGGCTTCAGATGATTAAGTCAATCCTTCTAGCCATGCCCACACACTTAATTGCAGTTCTGCGGCCGCCTAAGGGAGTAATCGCTCGTATTGAAAGGCTCTTACATAAATTTTTTTGGGGATCTTCTGGTATCATCAAGAAGCTGCATTGGTCCTCCTGGCGTCGTTTGTGCCTCCCGGTTGAGGAAGGGGGGCTGGTGTTCGTTCTATTGCTGATACATGCTCGGCCTTCTCAACCAAAACTTTGGTGGCGCTTTCGGACCACAAATTCCTTGTGGGCATGCCTCTTGCGCAGCAAATACTGTAAATGCTCTTGCCCGACGTTGTCAAAGCTTTCGTCCGTCGCCTCCCCTCAATGGCGTCGTATCCGCCTTGCAGGGGCTGTTGTCGAGGAGGGGCTTTTCTGGTCTTTGGGCCGTGGAGATCTTTGTTTTTGGCACGATGCTTGGCTCGAGGAGGGGACGCTCACTCACATTGTCCAGCCTAATTTCTCACATCACGAACGTGTCTCGTATTATTGGAAGGGGGGGCAATGGATGTCGAGAAATTGGGGCGCGTCCTACCTCAGAATGTTGTTCGAAGGGTCGTGGCGATGCCTTTTGATGTGGAGGTTGAGGATCGGCCGTGGTGAAAGGCAAGTAATACCGGACCGTTCTCTCTCAAATCAGCCTGGGAGATGCTGCGACCACGAGCCGCTCGTCGTTCACTCATGAAGGATCTATGGCACCGCAAGGTTTCGCCTTCCATGTCTATTTTCATTTGGAGGCTACCGCATAACTTCATTTCTGTGGACGAACGGATGGGGGAAAAGGGTCTCTCTTTGGCCTCAAAATGTTTGTGCTGCAGCAGCGAGGAGACGCTGTCTCACTTATTCCTTGTTGGACCGATGGTGCGCGGTGTCTGGGATCATTTTGGGGCAGCGTTCGAGTTTCGGCCGCCTGAGACCTCTCATGTCACAAATATGCTGGAAGCTTGGAGGCTCTCTTCTTCGTTCGCGGGTAGAGGTCACATCCGCAATCAGGTCCCTGTTCTCATTTTGTGGTTTGTTTGGCGTATGCGCAACGAGGTCAAGTTCCAAGGCTCCCGCTTCTCAACTCAGCGTCTCATTCGTCAGGTCTGGGGGTACGTGGTGTGTTTACACCAAGCCAAGGGGCTCAAGGCGGGCGACTGGAAGGGGGATTTAAATGTGGCTGCACAGCGGGGACTTTATTACCCGAAGGAGGCGTCCCCCCCTTCCCGTGTTGGTGCAATGGCAGCGGCCCCAGGAGGGTTGGTCGAAGCTTAATTGCGACCGAGCGTCGAAGGGCAACCCGGGGTGTTCCGGAGCAGGGGGACTTATTAGAGACCATGAGGGCCGCATGGTTCTTGCCTTTGCTGATTACCTTGAAATACAAACAAACACGTTCGCGGAACTCTACGCCGTCGCTCGAGGACTGCAGCTAGCTCATGAGACTGGTTGCACCCGCTTGTGGGTCGAAGTTGATGCTCGGGTGATTATCCAAATTTTACAAAAGGATGGGGGCGACTGGCGGCTCGTGCAGTTGCTAACGAAGATGCGCATATTGCATCGGCACATGGAAGTATGTTCCTCTCATATCTTCAGGGAAGGGAACAAGCCCTCGGACTACCTTGCTGGTTATGCTTGCACCACTCGGTCTTCTAGGATTATCACGCAGCCGGCGGGGGAGCTTGCGGCCTTGATTCAGTTGGATATTCTGTTTTCGAACTTTCGTTTTTCTAGATAGGTGGTTTAAGCTTTTTGTTTTAATCCCTTGACACTCTACAGACTTATTCACCTCTAATACATGGGTAGGGGTCTCGCCTAACCCCCCGCCTCGCCGGCGGTTTTATTTAAAAAAAAAAAAGAGGTACAAACACTCGAGGAATCATACTTTTATATATAGTATATACAGATATATAGATATAGATATAGATAATATAGATTTATATTATATTTTAAACTAGTTAGTACCTTGTGCCAAGGCATGGGAGAATTGTATTTTCAATAAAATAAAGAAATAAGTTTATAAATAATTTAAAATTTGAAATATAAAAATAAATAAACAATAAAGAATTCCAAACTTAAAGTTAAAGTAATTAATAAGTATAAAAATACAAACGTGTATTGAATATAAAAATAAAGTTAAACTTTTTACTAACTAATTACCTCAAATGATAAGTGAGTTTTTTTGGATAAAGGTAAACAATGAATATGTGCTTTAAAATGAATAAGGAATATGTGCTTCAAAATAAAAATAAATAAGGTAAATAATTACCTTAATAAAAAATAATTTATTTCATTAAGTGGTAAAAAAATTCAAAAAATGCTACCATAGAGCATACATGTGCTTTAATAATAAATAAATATATAATACAAATAATTTAAATTTTAAAACAAAATTAATATTTAATAAATAATTTAAAATTAAAATGATTAAGAGAAGAGGACAAATAGGAGGAATTCGTGATTTTTGAAATGTCATAACAAATCCTTGATTAATAATTTTTTAATTAATACATTTCTTTAGTGCAATAGCTAACAAAACAAATTAATAATATTAGATATTCAGGAAAAAATAATTAAAATTAGAGAAATTGTGTCTTATTGAAACATAAAAATGCAGAATATATACTGAACTTGTCAATGATTGAATTATAAACCATTTGCATTACCGATGATCCTTTGACGAGTGGTGAGGTTGAGGTCCCACAACCAAGAGGTCGTGTGTTCGAATACTACGAAAGTAGGGAGTTGTTTAATTTGTAGGATTTTGTATAATTCCTTTGATTGGTGTTGATACATGTGTATTTGTTATTATTAGCTGTCGTGGCACGCCGTCCCTGCGTGCATATAAAATAATATTACACGCTTTAAAGTTATTGTATATAAGAAAATATACATATTAATCAACACATTGCATTTAAAAAGAAAGAAATAAAGTAAGAAAAAAAAAGAAATAAAAACTAACTAAGGGGTATTATCAGTATAACTAAAAAATTAGTGTTGCAGTGTAAGTAACCGCTATTTATTAGTGAAAACAGGGGTTGCTTATATAATAGTATAGATACCGTGGACTGAATAGATGTTGTTATACAGTACACTGAATATTGTAATAACAATTGGTCGCTTTAGAAACATTATTGTACTTTCAAATTAATAGTTCATCGCTCATTACAAAAAAACAAAAAAAAGAATTGTTGGCATTACCATTGATATGAATATGTACACACTTGTTTCACCGACGATTGCAAAAAATAATTCTGTCAAATTTTGAAATTTTCACTAAAAATATAAGTAAAGGAAAAAATATAAAGGTGGAAAGAGAAATTTACATACTAGTGTCGCGTAAGATTTCATAGCCTCGCGATTTACTTTTGTGCTGCTTCTGTAGACCCATTATTTATTATATTACAAACTTTTTATCTTGAGTAATTTTGAATTTCAAAAGACAATAGCAGATAAGTTTTATAAAATTGACTTATCTTTATCATTAATGAAAATTTTAGAACTATTTAAATTTTTTAATTGATAATCATGAAGTGATTCTCCCTATGGTGATTATAATTTTTTAGATAAATACGAATAATCATAAAAGAATAATTTATTATATTATTAATAAATGTAATACTTATATATATATACTATCTATAGTTTTTCATATTATTATTATCTATTCAAATAATATTCAGATATTGTAATTTATTATGTATCAAATATTCAGTAGTCATATCACCTATAGGATCTTATATAAAATATCATAAAATCAAATATTATGGCTATATTATAAGAAACTATAATTATATAACGAATAATCAATTCAGACAACATTTCATATTATTGGATATAATGAACAGTAATTGATATTTATATTAATGATATTTTGCATTAAATGAACTTTTATTTGTTGGATAAATATATATATATATATATATATATTTGAATAAAACATGTGTGTATATACTTTAGAAAATAGATAAACAAATAATATTAATTAGATTCTTTTGGATAAGTATAAATATATATTTTTTTTTCTTTTTATCTAAAAATTTGTAAATTTTTATTTAGCAGAATGGAGCTCATTGAGGTTGTCCACATCTGTGTATACATGGCGCTTAGGTGGATAGTTTCAATGATTCTGTTTTATTATATAATAGATATAGATAAATATAACTAATAATAAATAATTCCAATAAGTGTATAAGAATTTGTCTTTATCCAAAAGATTTATAACTTTTTTAAATAAATGAATAAGTAACATTCTTCAAATTTATTTTTATATCAATTAGTTTTTTTTTGTTTTTTATTATCATCATATTATATTTTTATTTTTATATCATTAGTCATTGTTACCTTATCAAAATTAAATTTATTTATATTTTTTATTTTATTAACTTTTTAAAACAGTTTTGTGTCTCTTCGAATTTTATTTTACATTGTAAGCAAATATATTTTATTTTTATTTAAATTAGATAAATGTTAGATTATTTGATTTTATAAAGATTTATAAATTTGTTCAGGTAAATTGGTTAGGGATACAATCTAAAATTCAAAAATTATTTTTACATCTTTCAATATTTTTTTTTATTGTGATTATTATCATATTAAATTTTAATTTTTTTATATATAAAAATTTACTTTATTTATAATTTTTTATTTTATTAGCTTTTATAAACCATAGTTCTCTGGTGTCTCTTTATTTTACCATATAAGAAAATATTTTATTTTTATTTAGTGTTGATAAATAATTTGAGGCCAGGTTTACTGACTAAGATTGGACTAACACCTACAATACTATATCCACTATTAAGTTATGTATTTCTTAAACCAAGACAAATTAGTAGGTTATTTACTATGGCATACTACTGTCAATAAAAGTTGGTGGACAATATAATAACTCATTTACTATGCCGGATTAGATACCATATTACTGCTGAAAAGACCAAATTACCCAACCCTCCACAATTCCCTGGCGAGCTGTCAAATCACTTAAAAAAAATGAACTTGCCTTCTTCCCTAACTCCACCCACGCTGAGCCCCGCTGCTTCACCACATATTTTCAATTAGGCATTTTCATTGTGCCATCTTCCCCCCGGCCTCTTCCCAACCCGTTCATCTTTCTGCTATTCTGGGTGTGGGCTGCAAAATATCCCCGCACCGGCGGCGAAAAAGGTAAGGATATGTATGGGGCAATTTCAAATTGTGTCTATATTTCCTTCGAAATAGCATAAATTAGGAGGAAAAACAGAAATTAAACGAACAGAAATCCTACAACTCCAAATCAGGAGGAAAAACAGAAATTAAACAAACAGAAATCATGTGTGTTCTGTCAATTTTTTACACAAATACATAATAAAAACATTGGTAGAGGGGAGAGTAGAAGAGGGTGTGAAGGTGCTTACCCTTTCAGGGAAGAAAGAGGCGGTAATGGAGGTTAGGTGAGGAAGAAGCTTGCATCTTTATTTCTACTCGGTAGTGCTTTATTTTCCACCAACCATCTGACAATACAATAATTTACCTAGTGGTGGAGTGTTGTATAATATTGATTAGATTCTTTTGGGTAAATACTAATATTTTTTTCTCTTTTATCTAAGAAGTTGTTAAATTTCATTTGGCAAAATAGAGCTCATTGAGACTATCCACATCTGCGCATACATGGCGCTTAGGTGGATAGTTTCTAATGGTTCTGTTTTATTATATATAGATTAGGGTTAAATACAATTACCACCCCTGAAGTATTCATCCCACATTAATTATCCCCCTAAAGTATTAAAACCTTCAAAACCCTCCTGACCTTCTAACTCCTTTCATTTTTAACTTCAAAAAGTCCATTTTACCCTTACTAAAAAATTCTTTTTGAAAAAAAATTAAAGAAAATTTTAAAATACCAAAACCACTCTTTTTTGAAACTTTGCCTAATTCTAGTTTCACTTGTTCATTGAACTCTTTTAATTTCCTTTATTCTGAAGTGCTTTGAGCTCATTTTATTTTAGTTACCTTGTTTGTCAAACCAAATTAAAAATCAATTTATATATGTATATATATATATATTTACTTAAACAAACATATAATTAATAAAACCGAAAGAGCTGATCATAGAGCTAATAAGAAAATATATAATTAATATATATTTATATATATATGGTAATTATATAAAACGTGGAAATTATATGAATGTATAAATTTATTTTTTAATTTGGTTTGATAAATAAGTGAAACTAAAATAAAATGAGCTCCAAATACTTTATAATTATAAAATAAAAGATAGTTTGATGAACAAGTGAAAATAAAATTAGATAAAACTTAAAAAAATAATTTTGGTGTTTTAAAAATTCTTTTAATTTTTTTTTCATAAATCAATTTTTAGTTAGGGTAAAATGGACTTTTTGAATTTCAAAATTAAAAGTGTTAGAAGGTCAAGGGGGTTTTTTGAATGTTTTAATACTTTAAGGAGGTAATTGATGTATGGTGGATATTTCAAGGGTGGTAATTGTATTTAACCCTATAGATTATATAAAAAATATTTATTAGAGGGGAAAAAAAAAAAAAGGGAACCCCATTAAAATAAAAACACTTCCCCAAGGGCAGTTGAGTCCAACCACTCTAACCAAAAATACCAATAAGTTAATTCCACAAAGCCAAAAACCCTTTGGGCGGAGCTTTCAATCTCCTCAAGACTCCCAACTCAACTGACAACTCTCCCTCGTTTTCATCGACCCTCCTCTCTTCAAATCTTCTCTACCCACTCCCTACCTCTCTATTTCTCCCTCTTCTCTCTCTCTCTCTCTCTCTCTCTCTCTTCTCGCTGAGAACAAGGCTAATCCCCGATCAAGATTACTTTTCAAGAGACATTTCCGAGGTATTTGTTGTGTTTGCAGATCTAATGCGCGGAATGCTGTGAGAAAGTGTTGTGCTGCTGATTTATAGCCGCATTGTTGTATTTTCTGGTTTCTATGATGGGTTTTGAGTAATGGGTTTGTCTTGTACTGCTGGTTTTTGTTCTTCAGGAGGATTTATTGATCTGAAGATGGACTCTGCCACCATGAGCTTTTGCAGCAAATCTGTCTGCTCGCCTCCCGTAAGTGTATTTACTTGTCTGTCTTCGCACTTTTCTTGTTTGTTCAGTGAAGTTTCGGGTTTCGGAACATTTACTTTTTGTTTCGACTGCAAATTATGCGTTTTCGGGGTCTATGATGTATGTGTTACGAAGGAGTGGATTCAATTTGGAGGGCCCTTTTGAAATCATTTAGAAATAAGCAGCTCTTCTCGGGTTTTCTGATAATTTATATGGTCGGATTCGAGTCCTTAAACCTCTCTTGATCTGTTTAATATGTAATTACACAGTAGGTCTATAGTATTGGAAAGTAGATAATTCAGCCGCCCAAATGTTTTAGGACCTTATGGTCCTTGGTGCTGCTTATGTAGTGTGTTTTCATAGTATTTGGAGAATCATCTCTTTCTGTGGGTTTTTGTTTCCACGTTTTGTGCACTCAGTGGGTAGATTCATTATGTGACAAGCAAAAGAATTTTGATTTAGCTTTACTGCTTAGTGCTTACTTCTCTCCTTACCTACTTGCTAATGTTCCCTATAGTAGGTTTGGCTAGAAGCGGGTTTGACTGAATAGAGTTCAGGTTGCAGAATTAACTCCAGTTTAGATCTGTGTCTATGTGATGCGAGACCAACCATGTCATTCTAGCTGTGTGCTTCTGTTTATGCACGTTTCTAGGATATCTGTCTTTCCCATTCTTTAGGTGCCCAAAGAGTTTACTGTCTTTTTGACACCTCAAATTTTTATACCATGTGCATTATTTATGTCTACGACCCTATTGTTTTCCTTTGTACATTTATGCACTGCAGCCTTATTATTTTCATTTGTAAGTTGCCTAAGTAGCTTTGGCCTATAAATTAAATATCTGTTGTATTATGTGTGCAAGGGTTTATTCATGGGGAGGACAACAGGAATTAGGAGCTCTCAATGCAGCTTTATGGCAGGAAGTAGAGTTAACTTCCCCCGACAGAGAATCCAGGCTTCTCGAGTTGGTCATAAATCTGGAAAACGTGGGGGAGCACTTGCTGCTACATGCCGCGATGATAAAATTCTGGTGGCTAACAGAGGAGAGATTGCTGTTCGTGTGATTCGGACTGCCCATGAGATGGGGATCCCTTGTGTTGCAGTTTACTCAACAATAGATAAAGATGCTCTTCATGTAAAGATGGCCGAGGAATCTGTTTGCATTGGGGAAGCACCAAGCAATCAATCGTAAGCCAACATGAATTTTCATTTATTCGTAAACTGTTATGGTTTCCTTGGATCAGCAAGAACTTTATTACATACTGGCTAGAAATATGCTCTAGCTTTTGCTATTATATAAATTGGAGAACTTGAAGCGTCACTTAAAAGACTGGGTAATCTGAGAGTCAAGTACATTTTAGGAACAATTCTTCTTTTACCCAATCCTTCCTTCTCAAAGCCTGCAGCCACTCTACGACATTGAGAGTTATGACTTTATGGAGCTTGATGGCTCCATATTTGGCTGGTCAGTAAGACTTTCAGTCTACTCTGGTGCCTACGGTGGCACTAAATGACTATCCAATATTTGAGATTGCTTTCTGATCGCACCTGTATGTCCGGTGTAACATGCACACATGACGCATCTTTGAACATCATTTTGATCCGTTTCCCATGTTAATGTTAGTAAAGTGCCTTTTTGTTTGTAAATGGGAACAAGGCTGCACGAAAAAGAAATGAATTGTGTGGAGGTTTTTTTTTTTTTTTTTTTTTTTCCAGGGGGGGTGGGTGGGAAGGCAAATGTGGTTTTTCAGCTGGTCATCTTTCCTCTAATAAAGCACTGTCTATTTTCGATCTTTCATTTTCTGTGCACTAGTGTTGCGCGTATCAATTTGTGATAGTGACATAGTTAGCGAAACAAGGGAAGTGGCTTGGTTAGTGATACCTAGAAAAAAATTAAAGAAAGTGATGCTATGCTTGCATATGATGACAATAGTACATACCTCTTTTTGAAGGTTTAACTTATTATCGCCCAGTTTCAGCTTACCTTCCCCTGTTGAAAAGAATGCACACAATTCGTTCACTTTTACCAAATAAGTGGAAAAGAATTTTAAACTGTTGGCTGACAGAGGCTAGGGTGGATAATTCCACTCTTCTATCTTTTGATTCTTTGAAACTGGAAAATTCGGTAATGGGATTTGGTAAATGTATTATTATCTACTCTTGGAGTGCCAACTTGTTGTCAACACTCAGGTCATTGTTCATTTAGTTTTTGACAAGTTTACTGAAAGGCTTGATATCTATGGAGAAGCTTATAATTACAGTAACAGTAAAATTGATCTTTCCTTGTGTATTTCATAGAAATAATTTGCAAAAACGTTTTTGTTGCTTTGGTAATTCATCAATTGTATACAATTATATCTAGCATGCTTTCTTCCCTGTCTCCTTTGTCACCCCAAAAAACTGAAAAAGGAAAAGGAAAAAAGAAAACGGCAGTGTGTATTATGTCCTCTTCAAATCTCTGAAGGCCATTCTATTCTATCATTAGTAATAGGGTAAACTATGTTACTTCAAGCAATAAAGACACATGCATGCACATGCAAATACTTGGACGCTGCTTCATTACGAGACCAAATAAATCCACAACATTAATCATTCTGCATCTTTTACTATATTTTCCCCTAGAAGAGGAGATTTAGCATCTTTATGTTCACATCTGATTGTGTGCATTCTCTCTCTATTTGGTTTTCTTACAGTTATTTGGTGATCCCGAATGTCTTATCTGCTGCCATCAGCCGTGGATGTACTATGCTGCATCCTGGATATGGTTTCCTTTCTGAGAATGCTGTTTTTGTTGAGATGTGCAGAGAGCACGGAATCAACTTTATTGGACCAAATGTAAGTTGTAACAGGCATGGTCTATGGATTGAGCTTTGTAATGACTGAATGAAGCTAGGGCATCTTCTTAAACATGTAAAAATGAATGAGTGAATCTTTGTTACTGTTGCCATGCTAGTTGTTAGATGAGATTGTACTATCTCCTGGGGAAGGTTTATGTTTCAGGGCTGGCCACTACCTATGCATGTTTGTGCACTGCTCATTGGAAAGGTCCTGTCCTGTGCATGAGTCACCATTTTGTGGTATCCTCTGATCTTTTCAGCTTCCTCTGTAAACTCTTCAGATGATGGGGTAACTTGCAACTCAACCATCTTGTTCTTGGGTCCTTAAATACCATCATTTGACATGTCTGGGGGCTTGCGTAAAATTAGATTCTTGGTGAAAAACCATGAGTTTTATGTTTTCTGTTTTTCAGCTGGGGAAGGGGGTGGGGGGTGACAGGGTGGAGGGCCTTTCAGATGGAAGCTTTCCGTGGCAATTGGAGATGTTGGTAAAATGCCTAGGATTGACCCTTGAGTCTGGTTGTGCTTTGATTGTGAATAGTGAACATTTCTAAGGATTTGAGTGGTGGGTGTTAGATGTTTGGATTATTGTACTAGCAGGTCTATGATTGCCTCCATTTATATTTAGTTACTATATGAAGCCGATCTCTGTGGGATGGTACAAGTATTTCTGATGGATGCATGCACTCTCCGCTCAGACCTAAAATTTTTTATGGGTCAATAGCATATTGATTGTTGCCCTTTCTCCGATGTTACTTTTCCTTCAAATACAAAGGCTCTTCATAATTAGGTTTCCCAACATCTTCTTAATAACTACTTTGACATTATGAAGATTATAACTTTGAAATTTCTAACCTTGCAGCCTGAGAGCATCAGGATCATGGGTGACAAGTCAACTGCTAGGGATACAATGAAGAATGCTGGAGTTCCGACTGTTCCTGGAAGTGATGGATTGTTAAAGGTATTGCCTTTTGTCTAGATTATTGCCTCATGCACAACTTTCCTGGTAATCCAATATTCTGTTTGCTGTGGACAGCAGCTTATTCTTTTTTTTATCAAATGATTATTTTCATTGCAGAGTACTGAAGAAGCAGTGAGACTTGCGGATGAGATTGGTTTTCCTGTCATGATCAAGGTAAATTTAGGACATATCCTGTGCATCAGTTATCAAATATTCCATGTGAAGATTAAATAAGATTGCTGCATATCTTGCTGGCAAAAGAAAAATAATAGTGCAGTAGTGGTGGAATAATATTAGACGCCTTAGGCATTTTTAATATAAGAAGGATTGCTTTCTGTGTCAGTTTAGGTTGGCATATTGTGGCATTTTCCGGTTGCGTATTTGTTTTACCTTGCAACAGTGGTTTATGGTTTCACATTACTTGTAAAATATCTTTGCATGTAGTCACTAGGATGTTGCATGATCCATTTCATAAGATATTGCTATCTATCTTAATGATGCTTTCAGCATGTGCCTCCACATTATGTGGTGCAGCAAGTTATTCATCATTGGAGGCATTACCATTTCAGTGTCTTGTTATATTTAGCATATGATTTGAGGTTCATATTCTTTTGTCATAGGTATATATCTACTCAAATATGCATCACATGCCAAGTATAACAAATACTTATATTCTTTCGAGCGGACATACTTGTGTAAGTATATAATACAAGTATGTCTGTTTGAAGTATTCTCTACTAAGCCTAGAAGCCCATTCAGTACCATCACTGAAGTGAGTGTGCTAATTTCTCCTATTGACGTTGATGTATTGCCCAGATAATGAATTCTTTTTACATAATTCCACTATTATCTCATTTCAACCTCAAGCTCTGTTAATCACAAGTACTTTTTTGTACTCCCAAATTTTATTTAGAAGTGCATTCGTTAAAGTTATTTGTGACATGGAATTGCAATAAACAAGTTGCCATACATAGATTAGTCTTTCTATTGGAAACTTTGTAGATCTAGTTGCTTTGGCTTACATCTACTTCATCCTCTTGAAGGCAACAGCTGGTGGAGGAGGACGTGGAATGCGCCTTGCTAAAGAACCTGACGAGTTTGTGAAGTTCTTGCAGGTATTTTCTTTGATCTACTTCTGTCTAGTGCCACATGGTCTCTGAAGGAATTAATTATCCAATACATTGCTTGGCTGCTGTACTATTTTTCAAATCATAAATTCAACATTTATATCATGCCTGAAAGTTGATATCCACCAGATGCATATACTCTACATAACCCGTCATTGAAGTTCTGATGTTGTTCATACTTGCTATAGTTTGAGTTAGATAATCCATACTGTTGTTTCTAAAATATATTCTGCTGCTAAGTCCATCTTCTGAAGTTCATTTTGATAAAATGATGGCTTCTGTTTTATTTCTTTATGGGGAACAGCAAGCTAAAACTGAGGCTGCAGCTGCATTTGGTAATGATGGAGTTTACCTAGAGAAGTTTATCCAGAATCCAAGGCATATTGAATTTCAGGTAGTAAATAAGCTTTTATTGTTTCCAAGATTCAGTTTCAAAATTGTGCTTCATATGATTTGGACAAAATTCAGTTTAAAATTTCTTCACTTGACTCTGATAATTCCCAATTTGGAAATACCTAACTTGTGTCTGTATGGACTCGTACATCAATATTGTTTCAAGATAATATTTTATCCTGGGAAAACCGTTGGTATTTCGGAGTTGTTTATATTCAGTAATATTGATTTTGTGTTTTGGCAGCGAATGTAACAAGTATAATTTGGCATTACACACCTGAAATTAGAAGACTCACAAAACCTTCTCCTATGTTCAAGAGTTTCTCTAACAATCTATGTTATGAAGAGATCTAAAATAGATCAATGTTATACAAAACTATCTCACTAAACTGGACTGGGGAACCTGAGGAATGACCTAATTATTAGAGATTATTTAACTTCTAAACAGACTAATCACCAGAGGTAAACTATGCTTTAGCGCATGTCATTCTCTGCCTTTTGCTGAAATTTAGGAGTGTCTGGTTGCTTGCATTTATGGTAGTGCTTGACTTTGGCATGTATTTTTCTGAATTTATGACTGACACCTGTACCTTATGTCACTTTACAGGTTTTGGCTGACAAATATGGTAATGTTGTGCACTTTGGGGAACGTGATTGTAGTATTCAGGTAGACATCACAAATGCAATAATTGAACTTGTTCAGCTAGTTTCCATTGTATGAAAGTATGCTTCTTGGTGTAAGCCTGAGTGGTGGGTGATGATTCATTCAAACTGCTTGTTTGCAGAGAAGAAACCAGAAGTTGCTAGAAGAAGCACCTTCTCCTGCATTAACACCCGAGTTGCGGAAAGCCATGGGTGATGCAGCAGTAGCAGCGGCAGCATCCATAGGTTACATAGGTGTTGGTACAATTGAATTCCTTTTGGATGAAAGAGGGTCGTTTTACTTTATGGAGATGAACACTAGGATCCAGGTGAAAAGAGAGCAGCTCAGACAATCTACTGGAGTAAATACTTACCTGAGCATTCATCCTTGATATATGTAATTACTATTTCCTTTTTCATGTGATAGGTGGAGCATCCAGTTACTGAAATGATATCATCGGTTGACCTAATTGAGGAACAGATTCGTGTGGCTAGGGGAGAGAAACTTCGTTACACACAGGTATATACATATTTTTTCTTAACAGTCACAGGTATGTTTATCATGGTCTTCTAATACTTTTGTTCTAAACTGCATTTCATGATTGGTATGAACATTTTCTTATCTATAGGAAGATATTGTACTCAGAGGACATTCGATTGAATGCCGTATCAATGCAGAAGATGCTTTCAAAAACTTCAGACCTGGACCAGGTATGCTTTTTTTTCTGCAAAGCTATTTGTGGTTTGCACTGCACGATTGAATCAATTCCTATTGAAGTTCTTCTTTAAATTCCCAAATTGGTATCTATTGCAACAAAAGGGGATGAGAAAATCATGTAAATGTTCAATTCAAACACCAATCAAATAAATGATCTTGTGTGCTAGGCTGCATCGCTCTAATGGTGGTTGTATCTTCCAGTCTAATTCGTTTTTGTGTTGACTTGAACAGGAAGAATAACTGCATACCTGCCAGCTGGAGGTCCATTTGTGCGAATGGATAGCCATGTTTATCCAGATTATGTGGTTCCACCTAGCTATGATTCCCTGCTTGGAAAGGTTTGCCAATTTTATTTGTTGTGAACTTACACTCTAGTATTGCTATAGAAATGCTGAGAAAACCTTTTTACTTCATTTGACAGTAATGGAAATAAGATGGCAATAATTACACAGTAATATTTAATTGACATTTCCTTTAAACAGATGTTATTCCCCGATTTTTCAATTATCTTTCTGTAAAGCACTGCAAGGAAATACACTTTTTCATGATACTGCTTTGACTTTCGTTTTTGTCCATCAGACGGTGCATTTAAGCTTTCCTTATGGAAGGAAAGCGCATTGAAATTCTCTAATGTGTGGAAAAATCTGTAAAATAATATACAAATGGATAGCATGGAATTTGACTTTTGATTAGGATTATCTAATTGAACCCGTTACCCCATCTAGGTACTCTCTATCCATCTTGAAGGATTATGTATAGGGATGGCAATGGGATGGGTTTAGAGTGGGTTTGGCCGAATCTGAGACCTGCCACCGCTTACTTTTAGTTCGTCTGAGACCCACCCCATCCACCCCAAAACTGCCCCGACTCCAGATGCAGCGAGTCTAACATGCAAAACCCAATTAAAATTTCTTTTTATTTTAATTAATAAATCTATTGATGTAAAAAAGTTAAGATTATTGTTTTTAAGTATCTAATAAATTATTATAGTTATTGACAATACAATTTATTTTACAGATATATATATGAAATAAAAGTTAATTTTTTTAAATAAATAGTATATTTATAAATACTATTCAGGGCAGGTTGTGGATCTGAGTCCTGCCCTCGAACTCAGTCGGGTCCAAAAAGTTAAAACCTGATAATTTAGACTGAATGGAGTGAGTTTGGTTTGGGACACCCAGTCAACCCACCCTAATTGCCATCCCTGCATATAGTGGTGCATCTATTGGTTGGATAGTATATTAGTAATTAGAAATATGAGTAGTACATGCGGCGGGGTCAAATTGAAGTTACTGTATCAGATCCAGTTAAAATTTGTATTGAACTCTGTTGCAATTATATATTGTTGCATGTTCTTTTTTTTTTTTTTTTTTTCATTTATGACAATGATTTTTGGTTTTGGATATATATGTATGTACGTATGTACATCTTCTTGGTCGTTGACAATCATTCACATTGTGCTTGTTTCACTCACAATAAGAATGTTACAATTGAATCTCTAATGAATTATTAGAATCAATTCCATGTTATCTGGATGAAGCAGATATATGTTAGTGAAATTAATGTATGTTTCAGATTTCTGTGCATTGTTAAATATGTAAATTTCTTGTTCAATATTTGCTACAGCCAACAAGAAACTTCATTGAACTGTTAATTGTTCATTTCCTACCATTTATTTTAATGCATTAGTGTATTGCAATGCTTGGTGTATTCTTATATATCCTTGTTTTATTTGTTAACTTGGAAAATTTAAAGCTTTCTGAAGTCCTAATATGTTGCAAAATTCCAATTTTAGCTTATTGTCTGGGGTCCAACCAGAGAAAGGGCAATCGAACGCATGAAGAGGGCTCTTGATGATACCATCATCACTGGTAATAATTTGTGGCTTTCATTATGTAATTGACCTTATGTTAGGTTTCATGGCATCATTAACATTCAAAAGTAAGGAACAAAATGAGCCGAGTTGTGTCACAGTCTTGAACAGTAGTTTTGCTCATTGTACTCTGCATCTTGGCGTCAATTTTGTGAAGATACACCCCGTTGATTGCTCAAATTATTTGTTACAATCTGTCTAAAGGATTTCTATCTATTTATTCTCTCTGTTCTTGTCTGTGTCTCATCTAAACTCAAGCTAGGGGATAATTTACTAAGTCCCGTCTCAGACCAGGACTCTTGAAGTCTTACTTTGTAAAGCATTGTATTGGTTTTGTGATTAAATCTGGGTCTCTATTAACTTTTACTACGCGAGTTTGTCTCCACAGTAACTGAAAGTCCTCAATCTTCATGCTCGTTTTCTGTTAATTCTGCGCATGGTATTATCCAATACCTGTCTCTTTAATGGCTCTATCCATTCTAAATTCAATTTTCTTTGTGGCCAGGGGTTCCTACAACAATTGATTACCATAAGCTTATTCTTGATATTGAGGTAGGTTGTTACAGTTTACGGAAATTGTTACGTCATTGTGAAAACTTGTATTCATCTTCAAGAACTTAAACTTGTGTCTTGCTTATGCGTAGGACTTCAAAAATGGAAAGGTGGATACAGCTTTTATTCCAAAACATGAAGAAGAGCTCGCTGCGGTAAGAAACTCTTCTTTGATTATGATATGAGATGACTCTTCTCAAACTTGCTATTCTTTTCGCACCTACAGAAGCACCATTCACCATCATCCAGGCAACCTTATATGCATATGATAATATGACATAAACCTTAGATGTTTGTTACAAACAGTCTGGATCGTGGTGTTGACGACAAAATTAGTTTGTGACCATGTTGATCATTTCTCTCTTCTATGTTGCTTACGGAATATGTTGCATCTTTGGCAAGAAAAGTCTAAAGGATTCTAAAAAGACCCCTCTAAACATGCACCGAAACGAGAGAATGAACAAGATTCTGCACTCTTAAACCCAAAACTTACCTTCTTGGATCTACTCCACACGCTAGTCTTTTTCTTTGTTATAACTTCTCTACACCCAGTATTGCATTTATACACTGCACTCTCCGATGTCTTCTGGTACGTTGCCACCATCCTTATATGAACTCTAAATTTTGTGGGCGATCGTTGATTTTGTTACAACTTTATGATTGCAGCCTCCACCATCTCAACCCGCAAGCACAACAGCACAGAAACAGCTGGTTGGCACTTCTGCTTGAGATAGTTCCATATGTCGTCCATGGAAGCAAAGCTCTCTCCTTGAGTTCTCCATTAGGGTATCGTCTTCACAACGAGATACTGTCTTTGTCAGGTCAACTACTAACATTTTTTGTCACATGTATGAATGGACGCCATAGTTTATTTTTCCCTCAATTTTACATATGAAACGAGCTTCTAATGTAAGTTATGGATTCAACCAACTGTTTGTCTAGTCTTTCTTGGTATAAAAGTTTATCATCAGCAGTTCTTGGCAACATTTCTATCTTCCTGGATGGGAAAATTAGGAAGAAAATAATCTTAATGATCGATCGATTGATCCCTGCACTGGTTTGCACAATTATTAGCTGGGGATCATTATGTGACACCTGAAATTCAGGTGCATCAATGAAAAATTCTTCAACTATTAATAGTATGGTGAATTTTCTTTAGTTTGATTTTATATCTTTTTTGTAGATGTTTTACATTTAAATGGGGCTGTCTATCTTTTTTTTTTTTTTTTTGAATAAATGTGGCCGTCTATCTTATATCTATATTACATGTAAATTACGAAGGTTTCAAAACTCATGTTGCAAAAAACGCCAGAAAACATTCCAATTCAGTCAGTTATGTTATAATATAATCAAATTTTAAAGATTATTTATATATTTCCCAATCAACAGCAAAAGTCCTATTTCAACATTTTTCGAATAGAAGTGATAATTATATAATTACAGCATCACCTTAATATATTAGTAATATTTCAGTTTAATTGAATACATCAATATAACAAAGAATCATAAAATCAATTATAACGAATTCACATAAAGTGATATAAATATCCACAGTTTCGATAAAATATGAATTCATAATCTTGAATTTGTTCATAAAATTTTCATTTTAACCACTAAATTAAAATATCATCGGTCATTTTCAACAATTGCAGGAGGACCCATCTTATGATATTTGCAAGAAAATATGATTAGTTAGTTGAAAGCATATTTGAAAATTCCTAAGATTTTTACTTTGGGAGCAATAATTGCCTGTTGAAACCACCACACACCACTTTATTCTAATCCCACACCTATGGAATAATTTGTGAAGTCATCTAACAAAATTACATCAATTATAAGTATATATTAATACAATATAATAGTATTTTAAACAAGCATGATTATTGGAGAATAACCAAAATATCATATTCTAGTTTTTGGTAAGTTTGACAAGAAAATTGAAGAGATAAATAATTCAATATAATAATAATATATGCAGTTGCAATTATTGAACCATCTCATCACTGCCCCTATTCAATTTAATAAAAAATATCAGTCTGTCCAAATCCAGTCTTGTGGATAGGATGACAACATTCACTATCATATTTATTTATTTATTTATTTTATTATCCCCACCACTTTCACAATTGGGACAAGAAGCTTCAATTTGGGAGCTTCTATAAATGGTAAAACAAAGCTTTTTAATGAATTATAAATCTAATGTTGTAGTGCTTTTCTCTTTCCTTCATTTGTTTTTATGTAAATTTGTATTTTAGTTGAAATTATTAATGTATTTAATTAGTTATTGATACTTGAACGGTTGAAAGTATGGGCTGGTGATGTGCTAGACTACTGTATTTGTTTAAAGATATATATATATATATATATATATATTTTGAACTCTGGACTTGTGCGTCGCGCTGCAAATTAGGTCTACGTGAGTTTAGCTGAAATTTTGATTTCAACCTAAATTTCAATGAGTTTATGCAATTTAATTTCGATATAGTCAGGTTGAACTACATTATATGAAAAAAAGAATAAAAATTGACAAGAGAAGTTCTGTACTTCTATTTGCTAGATGAAAAAGTTTTGGATTTGAATTCCACGCATTGTCAGTGCTGGTCGACTTATCAAGTAGTTTGTCTATAAAATTATTGAGATATTTGATAACAACATAATAAGAATATTTTAATGTATTTTAAGATGTAACGAATTCGCCTAAAAGCAAAAATAAATAAAAATGCACAAAAGTAAACATAAGCTCACTATAATTAAATAATAGAGCCAAACAATTTAACTCTTATTATTCAAATTTCAAGCCTTGAAAAAGAAGTGGCAAAGGAAGAAAAAGAAAAGAAAAATGGCCAAGAGTGTCATTATTACTCATTTAGGAAAAAAGAATGCATTCATGTGATTGTATTGTGACTGTCAGATATTAATGCAAGAGAACTGTTAGATTGAAGCATTTTGATTAGCCACTTGTTTGATGATGAGAATGGGGGGTGGGTGGTTGGGGGTAGGGGGGTAGGGTGGGTAGGGGGTCCCCTTTTGGTTTTCTCAATCAAAAATCAGCATGACCTTATATTGTGTCACACTCACTTTTGCCCAACATGTACTGCCCAAGCCGACCCACAAACCACCTCTTTCACAACTATCTTGTCCCTTCGTAACATTGTAATGGTTTCAGACTCAATATTTTATTATGAAAATATTATGTTTAAAATTTATTGAAAGTGTATGTGAGTGGGAGTACATGCGTGGGAAAAAAAAAACTATATACTATTTTTTTAGTGTAATAATACTAAATATATTAAAGTTATAATATGATTCGATGTGTACCGACGCATTGCTGTTTGAGTTTTTTTATGCCGTATTGTCTATTTTAAAAGTGCAGTACGATTTTGTTGTGAAAAGACGTATAGTAAAAAAAAGAGAATTAGAATTCATAAGTTGCGCTAGTCCATCGTCTGCTATTGACGTAGATGGGAGCAAACATTGTTTGGCATCATTGGCTTTCAGACTGAAGATTTGTGTAGGGGCACATAGCCAAGTTCCCGATACGTAGCTAAATGATTTGACGCTCACTTACGCATTGTGATCATAACCCTTATATCAGGTATCGTCCGTTCTAATCGGAGCAACACAATTTTATTCTGAAAAAAGTGTTTTATGAGAGAGAATTAAAACTTAGGGTTAAAAGTAGACACCCCCAACATTTGAGTCGTTTTGCACTTCGCCCCCCAATCATTTTTTTTACTACATTTGACCGTCCAACCTTTGGGTTTTGTAGCACTTTGTCCCCCAACCAACTTTTTTTTAGACTTCAGGAGAACCTAATTGGAATATTATTCCATTGTGTTGGATGTACGCGCCTTTGGACGAGTTATGAGATGGGTAAATTTGTAATTTCATCAATCAACTTAAAAAAACAAAGAATTAAAATAAAATAAGCTCAAATTTTGAGTCTTTCCTTTCCTTCATCATCCACCTTCACCCAAATTTCCAAATTTAGGGTCTTCACATTTTCAACCACCGTCCACCTTTTCATCGCCGTCGTCCACCTCCAGCAGCTGCACCACCACCTTCACAACCGCCGCCCTCCTTCACAACTGACACCCACCTCCTTCGCCATCTCCTACAATCTTTCCCCCGTCTCTAAATTTTGGGTCGTTCCCCTTCTTCAAATTGAGTTCCTCTACCACAAACACCAACTAACTTTCTTTCACCAAATGCATTGTAAAATCAGCTCTATCAGTCTCAGTTCAAGAAAAATCAAGCAAGAAAAAAGAAATAAATGAGGTAACAATAAAGCAAGAAAAGAGAAATCAAGGGTTGAAAAATAATGAAGGATTTTCCAAATGGGTTTGTACCTGAACTTCATAAATACACTGAAGAGGGTGTTGCTGGTCCAGCGGAGGGAGCGTCGACGCAAAAATGGTTGGGTGGCCAGCAATGGGAAGATTAAGAAGAAGTCCTTCTTCATTTTGGGGTGGAAGATGAAGAAGAAGACCTTTTTCATTTTCGATTTTGCTTTTTTTTTATCCACCACTAAAAAAAAAAAAATTGGGATGTGCAATTACAATTTTATCCACCACTAAATTAGCTTTGGCGCGCGTGTATTCACATAGCCGGAATATTCCGATTTTATACCCCTAAAAATTAAAAAAAAAAAAAGCAAAATGCTACAAAATCAAAGATTGGGCAGTCGAGTGTAAAAAAAAAAAACTGTTGGGAGCAAAGTGCAAAACGATCCAAACGTTGGGGGTGTCTGCTGCAAGTTTCTTGTATGCTTCAATCTATGAGAGCATATACTATCCCTTATAATTTCCTTTTCACAAGTGATAGTGTGTGTTTTTTGATTGTTGCTTTTAACGGGTTACAAAATTCTCACGCGAGTTATTGTTCGTCCAATCAATTTAAAATCAAACGATTTAATTTTAAAAAAACGTTTGGTAAAAAGAGAAGAGTCTTACAAACTGCACAAGTCCCTCGTATGCTAACAATAACAAATACTATCAATTTCATATTAATATAAAATAAAATTTCAAAATATTATTATATGAATTATGATATAAAACATTTGTGGGGGGTGGGGGGGGGGGGGGTATGTAGTAGAATTATTTCCTTTCACAAGTGACAGTGTGTTGTGTGTGTGTGTTTTTTGGTTGTTGTTACTTTTAGTGGGCGGCTGATTTTTCGGATAAGCCATCAACATCATTCAACGAATTTGTTGCCCTCCTTTGTTTTTATTTTCTTTTTTAATTTTTTTATTTTTTTTGGGTGTCCTAGAAACTTCCTCCATTGCAAATTGCCTCTTATGGTAATGAATGGGAAATGCCAATAATGTCAACAAATATATATACATATATATATATATATTTTATTACTAATATATATATATATATAATAAATAATTTTCTCATACACTTTTGGATTAAAAAAGTATTGAAATTCACAAAAGTAATTTTCCATTTCGAAATAGATGTTAATGGATGGAGCGTTAAATTTTTCGAGTGAATCAATTATGATATCTTTATTATATAAAGAATATTCAATATTCAATTAGAATATAATAATTATTAACAATTTACAATTAATAATTTAATTATTATTAAAATATATAATTATACACATATAGATGGAATAGTATAAAATTTGTCTGTTTTTGTTCATTTTGGAAGAGTATTCTATTCGTGATGTCGGTCTGACCTATAATTGAGTATGCCAAACTTGCGTTTAGACAGTAAAAGATACAAATTTTTATACTGTTTAACACATTTTTTAATAATTATTTTTGGGATTAAATTTGATCTAAATTACGTTTTTATTAAAGCTACAATTTGACGCTATATTTGAAATTTGGCTACAATATGCATTTATATAATTAATCGTCAAATTGTAAGTGCAAACACCATAATTATTTTTGTTAGAAATTTAATTATATCAAAATTAATTATCTAATAATCAATTATTTTATTATCAATTATGCAAACGCTGAGTCAAACAGAATCACAGTAATAAAGAAAAGGTGTAGTTTGCAAATATCAATTCCCTAATTACTTAATTCAAATTTAATTTTTGATACATATAGTATTTGTTATAATCTCATTGATTATTTAATTTTTAAAGTTTAAATTATTTATTAATTCCTTATTTTTATATTAATTTTTCTAAAAAAAAGTATTATCCTACAAAATTCCTTGTCTGAGTATTCAGGCTGTGATGATTGAAGTTCTTAGTAAATAAATTAAAAATAAATCCTATTAATAAATTACTACCACTAATTTAAACTGGGATTTTTCTCTTCTTACTCAACAAAGTCCAGAGAGAGAGAGAGAGAGAGAGAGAGAGAGAGAGAGAGAGGTGAAGAAAAAATTCTTGGCAGGCTGCCACAGGTTTGCTTCCTGGTGACTGGTATGCATAAATAACAGTCTCTGATTGATTCATAAATGTGGCTGTCTGATTGATTGATTCATACATGTGTGTTTCTGTGAGTAAAACTGTCAAACACTATGGTTACAAAGTGAAGAGGAGTCGGTGGAAAGGTGTGTAATTCTTCCAAGTATGTATGGTACGTATTGCGCTTTTGTACGCTTGTTGATGTCACTTTCTTGGAGTTAAAAAGGGGTTGTTGGTAGAATTTGGAATCCATATTTGGGGATTTCTCCATCAAAAGAGCTGGTTAATGCAAGAATTAGGAGATGGGTTTTTGTCAAAATTTATCGCTTGCTTCTCTGATTAATTGTTTCTTGAATGGTTAAGGAAGACTTGTGGTTGTGTATGTGAAGAGGGGTTTTAGCTTTATACCTTTTTACATCTTCTGCTTTAGGTGTGGAAAGTATGGGCCTTTTACATTTACAACACCACTCCCTTTTTGTGTTAGCTAGGGAAGAGAAGTGTTTGATTTTGGTATGATGTATTGGGAATTTTGACTGTGTGGTGAATGGACAGAAGAGAACAAAAGAATGAGAAGGTCAGTGGACTGTAAATGTTAGGTGTAGTTCATCTTTCTTGTGGGCCTGTGCTGTCAAAACTGGAAAATAACGGCTTTCGGCTATTGGGAAATTTGTAGGGATGAGTGGAATTTGGCAATTTGAATACGGTTTATCGTCCATTTAAGTCTTCTGGGGCTTTCTTCTTTGTTTGATTCCATTGATGTCTCTTTCACCTTTCACATTATCACACTGCCCTTATTACTGTCATACTTACTTCACCGTCATCAATTATAGCAGTCTATTTTTTATTTGTTTCCCCTTAGATTCCTGTTCATCAGTGCCATTTGGTGAAAATTTTGTTTTTTCGGAAGTTGGGTTTTATGATTTTGAAGATATTTCTCATGGTCTAACCAATTTCGTGTTTTTCCTTCATCAATAGGGTCAACATTCACAAGAGTCCAACTCTTAATGTGAGGCAAATCACAGTTAATTTATCAGCATCTCCTTGCTCCTCCGGTTCTTGGTGATATTTATTGCGGCTGGTGTCTTGGTGGACTTTTCACTTGGTTACTGTTGGGGCCTCCATCTCTACTCTCACCTTATCTTTCTAAGAAAATAATTGAGATCCCAAAATTTCAGATTCAGAACAATGCCTCTCAATTACTAAGTGGGATTTGTTTTTTGGATTTTCTTGAGGTCTCTTTACACCTGATATCGAATTTTAACAAGTCTAGATGCCGGCCGATGAATCAAGTAGCTCTATGTGGAGTAGGGAGCAAGATAAGTTATTTGAGAAAGCAATAGCAACTTATCCTGAGGATTCTTCGGATAGATGGGAGAAAATTGCAGCAGATGTTCCAGGAAAATCTGTGGAAGAGGTTAAACACCATTATGAACTTTTAGTTGACGATGTTAACCGGATAGAGTCTGGTTTTGTACAGGTTCCGTGTTACAATTCTTCTTCAGATGGTTCGACTAGTCATGCTGGGGATGAAGCGACTGGTAGGAAAGGCGGCAATTTTGGACACTTGAACAGTGAGTCCAATCACGGAGGCAAGTCTTCCAGGTCAGATCAGGAGCGCCGCAAGGGAATTGCTTGGACAGAAGATGAACACAGGTGAATCTATTTTTCTACCTGAATGCTATATTTTTCTAATCTCTTATTATGCCCTCGTCTAAACGTGTGCCAAACACACTAATCTGATTATTTTAGGGCACCTGTATCTTAGCAAATATAATATACCACTTTGAGTGAATTTTCTAATTGAACTTTTTACACATGTGTTCACTTTTCTAAGGTATCGTCTATAAGAATCAATCTAGGACCGCGGATCTCAAATTATACTCGGAGTTTGTTTATTTGGACATTAACATTTCTTTTTGAGTTTTTGAATTACCTTTCAGATTTCTTTTATATCTTGGAGTTGCTTATTTATTACTTTTCTAGAATATTTAGTTCTAGATGATGAATAGATGTTTCCTATTTAGCATGGAACTCTTACAATAGTATCTATAGATATAAGCTTGATTGAAGTAGAGGTTGACTGAACTATACCTCCGTGAGAAATCTCGTATACCTACATTCTATTTCTAACTCATTGTCCATGGGCAGATCTGATTATATCTAGAGGTTGTCTTATTCTGCTTAAGCCTTGGAGTTAGTATGTTTTGCTGGAAGCTCTACTAAGATTTGGTATTAATCCGCATCTGCATAAAGTATTCTAATAGCAGCTCCAAGTTGGATTCTGAACTGGGAATCTAAACTTTTTATATGTGCAGATAATCTTTCACACTCTGCACATCATTTGGGTGTTCTTCCATTGTTGATAATAATTTCTCTTACAAATATTCCTTGTTTTTAATCAGGTAGGAGTTATTAGTGTTGACATTTAATCGTCATAGCAGTTTAGAGAGACTTCAGTGACTTTTGGTGGCATTGTCTTTGTTTTTGTTCTCTAAAGAATCAGTATGGCTATTAATTCAGAAAATTGTTGATTGTACATGAACACATCTTTGTGTGTGTTTCTGGGTGTAGATGAAATTTGCATTGCATTTGTTTATCTTTCTTTCCTGGTTAGATGTTTCACCTTCTATCACCCATTACGGAACTGTTGATCACATGTCTGGGGCTGATTTTCGTGTCTTAGACATGTTGGTATAGAATGTACCATTCTTATCAGTTTCTAATCTATGAGGAGCGAAAATGAGAGCAGTCAACATTTATGGACCTTGCTGTCCTGTTCATACCATAGTCAATATTTGGTTTGTCCAGTACTGGTAAAGGAACATTTATGTTAATGTTTGAAGTGAAGGAGGGCTACCCAAATGCAATAATTGCATCCTGGACTTCTTTTAATAGCCCAGTAGCTATATTTTCATAAACCAAATAACTAATCAGCAGTGAAGTACCTTTAATTTTCTAATTTTGTTGTTCGGATTCAGTTTTGGTGAATAAAAGCCATCAAATTTGGCGACGTTCATGGGAAGAAAATAAATGAACTATGTACCTGAGTTCGTGGTATATTGTATAGCTGTGGTGATTAAACTTGAGCTGCAATTATCGCCATGGAAAGCATAATAAAATAAAAAATGAGTGGTATCACCTCAATGCTCCTTTACTGGGAAGTATTTAAAGCTTGCTGGGCTAAATGGGGTAGGACAATATGGTTTAAGCCACCAGGAACAGTAGAAGGTGGCTTTGAAGTCATCAAACGTGAATATATCTGAAAATTGAGCAAGAATGGAAGAATATGATGGGAATTGCTCCCCATATTGCCTTAGGCATTGTGTATAGATTGGTCGAGACTAATTGACTGTCTAAAGCTCTAGAGACCACAAGATTTTTGATATATTTGCTGTATCTGAAGCAACTGTTATTATTTACATAGAGTTTTCCTAGTAAATATGTCAAGTGAAGTTGCAGCTGTAAAGAAACTCTTGCTGTAAAAATACTGGGGTGCACAGGATTACCTAAATAATCTTGAACTGTGCAAATCCATAAGTCCGACATCTGCAAAACAGAGAACTGCTGCAATTCAGATTGCTTAGAATGCTCAGATGTGGATGTATTATACCAAAGACAGTAAGAAGCCGTAGCCAAATATACATGGACCTTGGAAGCACTTCAGTGTGCCTCCTAAATCTTCTGGGTTAACATGCAAATTTTCGTCTTCGTTTTTATCTCCTACTTATATAGAAGGAAGTTCTTGTATAAGAAAACGGAAAGGCAAACTTGGATTGCTTTTCCACAGCTTGATTTGATAGATCAAAGGAGAGCTTTATTTGGTAATTTACCAATTAAAGCACTGATATCTGTTACTGTGTCTCTAACATGTGATTTTGTTCCTTTCGTGTTCTTTGCTTTATATGGGATTTGACGTTGTTCTCCATTCATGTGATTTTGTTCACTTTCTATTCTTTGCTTTATATGGGCTTGATGTTTCCTGTTCTTGCTCCTGAGACCCACGTCTGCCAAAAAATAGTGAGTATGCCACTTTTACAATGATAGGCATGACCAAATCGATCTTGGTTATTTCCTAAGTTCTAGGATCAAGATACTTCTATGTGCAGATCAACTTTCTATTTAGAAGGGATGTGAGAGAAATCGATGTGTCCCTTTGTAACAAAGTATTTCATCAATCACATTCTTTTCTCAATTCCCTTTTGTTATATAATATGCTTTTTAGTATTTTACTTGGCCTACTATGAAACCTTGAGAGGTGGTAGAAACGATCATGCGGTTCAAGAAACATTTGAAATGTTTCAGAATCTGGTACAGTTAAGCAGAATCATTCTGCTTTTAACACGAATGAAACTGTTTGTAATAAACCGAGCTTTAACAACAAATGAGTACGCTCCAAGTTATGGAGGGACTATTTTAGCAGGCAACTACTAAGACAGCTTGTTTGTAGGGTAAATCTATCAGTTTCAGGGGTTGGATGAAGAAGATAAGGAGAAAAATGGATGGATAAACCTAGTCCATGGAAATTGAAGAACTTTGAGCCAGTAGGTTTGCTTTGGGTTGTCCAGTGCAACTTAAACCATGTGTTTTATGCTCCTAGGACTTGTTTTCGAACATTTCTTCTTTATTTCTTCGTCTAAGTTGTTCATTGGTTCCTATGAAAAGCCTCAAATTTTTTAAGCTCAGCTCTTCTGATTATTGTACATCCATTATCTGCCATAATACCTTGAGAGCCGTTAATCCCCCTGAACTGTCTTGCATCAAATATAGAATTACGTGAGACATCTGTGAGATTCCCCTGCTCTGGCAAATGATGCCACCAGAACAGCAGATATGTCAAATACATCTGCAATAGTATATATTTGATAATTTATCTAAGTAGTTATCTTTATCATGAAGATCTTTCATTTTCTCTATTGTATCAGGTTTGTGCTTAAAATCTTAGTTATGAAATACCAAGAACCAATAATCTTTTCTTATACTCTAAAGACGCTATGCTAGGTAAGGATTGATGGAATAAGACAGGCGAGCTCATTTCTAAAGTGGACTTCAGATTGTTGGAGAGGAGTTTGAATCCTTGTAGGGAAGAAGATTTCTTTTATTTGGCCCACTTCCATCGCCAAGTCACTCATTTTCCCTTTCAGCTTTCTACTTTGAGATTTAAGCATAGCTTTATAATTCGGTAATCAAGATGTTCGCGTAGGACAATATGCATTTTCGAGTCAACATATGCAATTCTTTTCCATGAAAATATCGTTGCAGATGAGTGATTGAATTTGCGTGCTTGCACCATCACAATTCACTCATATTTGAATCTTTGGACGATTAGGCTATGCGTTCTACAAGAGTTAACTCAACTCTTGGTGTGATTTTAAACTATTTGTTGAACGTGGATGTGATAGGGGTTTGCGGAATGTGGATGTGTAGCTTATTAGTATCACTCTCTTGTTCTCTGCTGGAATATTGTTTAACGCTCAACTGATTATGACATTTCACTGGTGTTCACGAAAACAGGTTGTTCCTTCTTGGCTTGGACAAATACGGTAAAGGTGACTGGAGAAGCATTTCCCGGAATTTTGTCGTGACGAGGACCCCTACCCAAGTTGCCAGCCATGCCCAGAAGTACTTCATTCGTTTGAACTCAATGAACAAAGACAGGAGACGATCGAGCATCCACGACATCACTAGCGTCAACAGCGGAGACGTTTCAGTGCCCCAAGGTCCAATCACCGGTCAGACAAACGGTTCTGCTGTAGCAGGTCCTTCTGGAAAATCAAACAAATCGGTTCCTCACACCCCAGTTGCTGCTCCAGGGGTCGCCATGTATGGGCCACCAACCATCGGACAACCAATAGGTGGGCCCCTTGTATCAGCAGTCGGCACGCCAGTAAATCTCCCTCCACCGCCCCACTTGGCTTACGGCGTTGGAGCTCCGCTTCCCGGATCCGTGGTTCCCGGGGCCCCATTGAACATGGGTCCGATGACCTACCCGGTGCCACACACATCTGCACACAGGTGATTTCAGGATAAGTTAACCACATATATACCGGTTGCACTCATTTCGCCTCCCTTTACAGGATACCTCTCTACTCGAGCAAGAAGCAGTATTCTTATCGAATGTTCTTGAAAACCGTGTTGGATGAACGAACAAACGAACGTCGTTTGCATTTTTACTATTAAATTTTGAATAAGTCGTAAGATAAACTGCATTCCATGTGTATAGGCAATTCTAGTGCTGTAGCAGCTTCTTTTAGGACTAGGTGAGGCCATGGGGAGCCTCAAGGAGAGTTGTTATGGTGGAAATTGTAAAGTACCCTTATCCTCTCCTATTAACTCTGAAGTAGCGCAGTTTTAGCTTATGAAATTCTCAGCTATTTTTATTTATTTGAAATAAAAGATTTGTAGTAGTAATTCAAGGGAATTATTGAACCATCACATCTTGATTTTATTGTGAAAAAGTCCATTGATTTTATTAGATCTGAGTCATTATAAATGACTTAAAATTAAAGTTGAGTTGTGGGCTCGTGATTGATTTTGACATGCACGAAAATTTGTTTTAGATCTCGTGGTATCATTTACAAGTGCATGGTACTAATCAAATTAATATTTTTTCAAGTAGAATGAAAATATCCAAATTCAGATTCAAGGGTATAATACTCTATAATTAGATTTAAAATGTTAGACATAATTTTCTTAATACTAATAATTTAACTGAAGTAATTTAGAATGCACTTCTTAAGGGCAAATTTAATTGGTCTCATATGTTAGGTCTTGTTCAATTTTTGATCTGAATACTTATAAAAACATCACTCTAAGGACATTAATCTCACAATTATTTCATTTTTTGTCCCATCGTTCTTGATGGAATTCATTAAGTGGCTGTTGAAGAGGTATGTGGCACTCACATGCTGCGTTTTTGTGAAAAAATTGAAATGACCTTCGGTCTCTTCCTTAATTTCCTTTTCAAAATCTCTCTTGCAAAACCCTATTTGAGGTTTTTTTTCCCCTCAAACCTCCCCCCTTCAATCACAAATAACCTGAGTGAGAGAAGAAAAATAGGAATGTTACAATAAGAATGAGGCTTCGTGATCCCAAGTTCAACGATTTCTCCTACCTGGTTATTGTAAGTATTCTTTTATTCTTTTGAAAAGGAAGTTTATGTCTTTGAAAATGGGACTTCTGTTGAAAATCTATGATGTGAATGCGTGTTGTTTTTCTTGTTTAATACAGTGAGTGTTGTCTATGTTGGGTATATGCAACCAAGGAAAGAGTCTAAGATAATTACTAAAGCATTGTAAAACAATCAAAAGGCCAAGACTGACAGTAAGCCTCCATGTTACTTTTCATGCTTACTAGTAAAGAATATCGCGCGTTGTACGTGAATCATATGATTTAATTAAAATAATAGTATAATTTTAAAATTTAATAATTAGATGTAAAATATATTAACTAATTCACGATATATAAGGAAATGTAATTATCCTAATATTGATCAACTTAAAAAATTCTTTTGATACATAGAAAATTAAAACAAATTGAAAATATTAAATGTAAGTAACTATATTATAACTTAATTGTTATTTAAATCGATTTCTATTAGTTTTTATCTGTTTATTTGTTTATTATCTTGATTGATGGTAACATTTTCCTTTTGCTTGGTTTTAATGATTATTGAATAACTTGTTATGAAGATAAATAATAATACTTTTGTATGAAATATTTTTCTTAGAGCTTACTTCAAATTTGACTCTCAGATAAGTTGTTTAACAATTAAATCACACTGTTATTCGACGTAAACAATCAATTAATAATTTTCTACCATTGCTCATATTATTTGAGTCCTAAATTTCAAAAAGACCCCGATGTCCAAAATAGAATATTTTTATAGTGCTCTTTTCTTTCTCGAAAAATATCTAATATATTATCTTGTTAAGCCAAGATGATAAAAAAATAATAATTGTGGCGTTGACATCAAAATTTTGGAATAAATTACCAATTGAAATCCAAAATAAATTGACTAATAGTTAGATTTCAAATTAACTTTCATACTAAGTTTTTGGCTTTTTACATATTTTCGATATAATAAATTCACAATAAATTTATACTAAACTTGGGCGTTAAGCTTCTTGATAAATTAATTCAAGATAAAATACAAAATAATTCTTTTATTTTGGATTGATTAAGTGGGTCAAAACATGTTCAAGTACAACTATTAGGAGACTGCTCTATATCAGAGCCCATAATTTCTAAGTTTCAGCTGCATAAGTCTTGCTCATTCTATAAAAAGGAACCTACACAATCATCTCAAAACACACACACGCACACATACAAACACAAACACACAACCCAAATCCTAACAACTTAAGTCCTAAACAAGTTCAAAACTCTTGACATCTTCCAAAGTTATGCAGTCGCAAAGGTTCTATGTTTTCTTTGATATTAAAGGCTTGATAACATATTTCAAGCTAGCTTGTGGTTTTCTCCCACAACAGGACACATAATCCAAGGGTTTTTTGTATCTTTTTTTTTTTCATTGAATTTCTTTTAACTTTTCTACTTTTACAAGGTGTAAATTGCATTTAGCCAAAATCTTAAGTAACAATATTGTGTTGTATTTGTTGAAAAATTTCAAATACTTTTTTATTTCATCAGCCTTTGAAAAAAGTGTACTAGAATTTCACTTAATTAACAAAAAGTCATTCTTCTCTACTACTATTATAAGTGGACGACTTAATTTTTCAAATGTTGTTTTGATTTACGATAACATTTACTGATAGTGAATTTCTTTTTCTTATGATTTTTTTTCTATAATGTATATTTAAATTCATCTACCTTTTTCTTATAGATTTTTCCTTACAATTTAAAAAATTTATAACTTAATTTATAAAAAAATTCAATTCAACTCAAGTAAAAAAGAACTTAAACTGATTTGTATTAATCAAGATGCCCAAAAGAATGAAAATTATTAAAATGCTAATTTAGATTATCTGCCTCTCTTTTTTATCTTTTATTAAATCTTTCATTTATTTATCTTAGTACTTGACAATATTTATTTTTGTTAATTATTTTTCTCACTTTTTAATTAATCAATATTGTCCTTCCTGTTCTACATTCTGTTAATTTTTTTCGTGGGATTTTCTTTTCCGCTATGTTATGGACACTACAAAAAAAAGCGGGAATTGAAACGGTAACATGAACGATTTTTTATTATTTGGAAACGGTAAATACTTCACTTGAACCTTTTGGACTGCAATTAGGAATGGTTGAGGAACGGGAGACTATCTGTGACAATAAGAGGCGATCCTAATTATTAGGAACGGTAACGAGTTTACCGTTCCTATTTGGGAACAGTTTTTGGCACCTTTTGGTTCTACCGTTCCTAATTACCTTTGTACTTATAAATTTATATTTTTGCATTTGGAACACTTTATAAACATTAGGAACGGTAGCATCGAAACTAAATCGGCAATTAGGACTGGTGGTTAGAACATTTTTTGGAAATAGTCCCCTTATGTTGTAGATAAAATTTAGCATGATGTCTGGAATACATGTAGGAACGAACATTTTTTGGAATAGTCCCCTTATGTTGTAGATAAAATTTAGCATGGTGTCTAGAATACATGTAGGAACGGTTAGTTGTAAAGATTAGGACCGGCAACTGAAATATATTTTGTCGCGACACTTAGGAACGGTTTTAGCACTCTAACTTTGGAATACCATTTTGGACCGGTTTTTGGTAATGTCTTTAGAACGAAAGCCTAACCACGAAAGAATTGATTTTGGAATACAAGTAGGCATGGTAGATTCCGTCTTTAGGAACGGTTGACGTGTATAGTTGGAATGGTTGTTTTATCGACATTGGGAACGGTAAGTTTTTGAAAAAGTCAAATATAGGAACGGGCGTTGCGCTGATTAACCGTCTAAAGTACCGTTCCTAAATAATGAATTATTTATTTATTTTATATTAATAGTTTTTATCATTTAAATATAAATTAAATTATTAATAATATTTTGATTATATAATTAATATTTAAATATGAAAAAAATGCATAATTTAGAAATAAAAATTATATTAAATACGAATATTATCCGATTTGATTACAAAATAATAAAATACATAATTTACTCCTCGTCCCCATCAGCCTCGTCTATCTCGTCAATGTCTGGAAGGGTGGGGTCTCTACGAGGCCGTGACGGGCCGGCGCCGGAGCGACTGGTCTGCATGTCCTTCATCATGCCCATCAGGTCTGCCATCATCTCCTCAAGGCGGCCCAACCGACCCTCCACGTTTGAGGAAGGCACTGGCTCTGGCGCGGGCGGTGGCGGTGGCGAGGTAACGGTCTGGCTGAGACCAGGGCCTCAGAACCAAGACCAAATACCCGGCCCTTGTTCTTGCCCCCGACGCAAGTGAGCCACATCTGCTGCTCGGTCTGCGCCACCGAGCCCTCTGATTCGGAAGCAGGATTCTCAGGGTTGCACGGGGCCTGAGACTAATGATCCTCCATCATCTTTTGGAACATCTCATGCAAAAATAATTACAATAAATTAGAAAATTTTCAAATATTTTAAAAATAAATTAGAATGTATTAATTACAACTTACCGCCACCTTCAATGCCCTCGACCCGCTCCAGCCGCCGTCGGCCTTCTTCTTGTAGCATCTGGAGAATAACTCCATCTGCTTCACTGGCCGACCGAGCTGCTCATCCTGTAAAAAGAAATGGGAAACAGTTATTACAATTTTAATTTAATAGTAATAAATAATTGAAATAACACTAGATATCTTACCATTTTCCGCTTGTGCATACCGACGGAGACAGATCCCCCGCGGTACACAGTAGCGGATGCGGCTGGGTTGGCGTTCCGGTTCGCCTTGTTCTTCTTGCGCTCCTGCTTGAACTCCGGGGAATCCCAGTATAGGAGGAGCTGCGGCCAGACCTCGTTCGCCAGCCATAGAGGCTTCTACAGAGACTGTCTGGCGAGGATGAACTTCTTCCTCAGGAACTTCCCCACCCAAATATGAAAGATCTTTAATATCGACTCGTCGTCGGCCTACGTCATCTGTATTAAAAAAAATATATAAATATATATTAACTTAGATTGTTAAAATATTTAAAAACAAAAATTAATTGCCGTTACCTTCAAACTCTCAAACCAGAAATGCTGGTGCTCTGGCGGCACCTTGCGCAAACTGCCCCAAGGATGGGGATAGTATCCTCGCACGACCGCGTACATGCGCTCGTGGATCTTCCAATCACGACTGAAAGTATAAAATAATTAGTATGACATAAAGGAATTAGTTTAAATTACAAAAAAAAAAAACTAAAAATATAAATTGTACCTCGCATCGACGAGTGTGATGTACTGGCGCGCGGATGGTGGTGGGGCCGGTGGGGGTGGTGGTGGGGCAGCCCATGGACGGGCCGGATCGACCGCCGGTGCAGTAGTGGATGGTCCGAGTTGCTGATCCAGTGCATGTGGTGCGGGTGCCTGCTCAGCGGTGGTGGTGGTCGAAACACTGCTTCCCCATCCTGGGAAGCAACACCAACCGGCGGTATAGCCGGTTCGCCGCGACCGCGACCGCGACCACGACCACGACCACCTCCTCGAGGTGGAAAATTCCGACCAGACATTATCTAAAAAAATACATGTAAGTATCAATTTATTTCAATAATGAAATTTTTTCTAATTTATTCTAATATATATGCAAACTAAATTCTAAAACTGTACATATTTATACTAAATACCATATTTTTATCCTAAAATTGCACTAAGTCCTTCAAATTATCATATTTTTAATTATCAAATTTTTTAAAAAATTCAAATTTCCAGATTTTAAAAAAAATTCGAAATTCCAGATTTTTAAAAAATTCAAAATTTCAGATTTTTAAAAAATTCAAATTTCCAGATTTTTAAATAATTCAAATTTCCAAATTTTTAAAAAATTCAAACTTCTAGTTTTGAAAAAAATTCAAATTTCCAGATTTTTAAAAACTTCAAAATTCCAAATTTTTAAAAGATTCAAATTTTCAGATTTTAAAAAAAATTCAAATTTCCAGATTTTCATATATCATAGAAATTACATAAATGTCATATATATTACATAAATTAACAAATTTCAGAAATTTCATATATCATAGAAAATTACCCAATTTTTTTTTTTAAAATTTACAGAAAATTACATACAATTTACAAAAATTTAGAAAATTTTCAGAATTTGAAAAAATTTAAAACTTCCAGATTATAAAAACAGAAAATTAAAATTTTCAGAATTTTTAAAACAATTTTGTATAGAATTTTACATAACATTATTTTCCGATTTTTTAAAGATTTTTTCATAACATTATTTTCTAATAATTATATTAAATTTCTAATTATTTTCTGAATTTTCTAATAATTACAGAAAATTCACAATAATTACTGAAATTGCATACATTAACAGAAAATGCAAAAAACTTACAACACCCCTAACATTACATAATTACTGAAATTGCAATGTCATATATATATATATATATATATATTACATAATTTGCATACAATTTAAATAATTACAGAAATTACATCAACAACAGAAAATGATTACATCAACAACAGAAATTACATTACATAAAAATTATAGAAAATAGACAAAGAAATATTTTTGAAAATAATGTAAAATACAAACAAAAGAGGGGTTTTGGTAGAAAACCTACTTGCGGCGACGATGGAGGCGGATGATGGTGGCGACGATGGTGGACGATGGAGGCGGATGATGGCAGCGACGATGGCGGATGATGGCGGCAACGGACGGTGCCTGCTGGCAATGGCGGACTGGCTCTAAGGCGGTGATGGAGGCGGATGTTCGGCGGTGGAGTAATGAAGGGGCGGAGTGAGAGAGACGACAAATATATATAGCAATTGAAATAATTGATTACAAATTAATGAGCATATCGCATTAATTACAACAAATCGATGATACTTACACGAGCCTTGAACCAATCCTTGAATTGTGTCACCTAGTTGATCAATTATTAGGTCCTCCGAATCGTGTTGCTCGAACAGTTCATTCAGGAATGACATGTTATAGTAAAACTGATAGTTATAAATATACATGTAATTGAAATTGAAATGATTCATACGAGATAATTACGTTCAGTATAAGACACTTACTCGTAGTATGGTGCAACTACTTCACAATTACACAAGACGTATGTCTCGATAGCATGAAGTTCCTCCCCGCTCAGCCATCTCTTCTTCGAGGCTCCACTTGCTCGGCCTGGGTAATTGAAAATGGACCGAACTATTCGATCGTCGTTGCACGTGAGATCATCGTTCCGACCGGGTCTGTTTCTCTTGCAGAGAATGTGCGGTTCGAAGTAGTGCGAGGAGAAAAGTCCAATTTCTTCGACAATATAAGCCTCTATAATTGACGCCTCGACGTGTGCTTTGTGTTTCACCTTTTTCTTCAAATCGCGCAGGAATTTATTCATATGACAATTTATTAAAATGCAAATAATAAATATATATGTAATAGTATTAATTATTTAATTATCTTTCAAATGGGTACATCCACCTGTATTGCACGGGGCCCCCAACGCGTGCCTCATATGGAAGGTGAACAATTAGATGCTCCATTGAGTCCAAAAAGGAAGGAGGAAAAATTTTCTCGAGGTTGCACATGATGACGGCTACACTATCTTCCAATTCTTTTACCTTGGCCACATCTAGTGTTGTTGAGCATAGGATCTGGAATAGAAGGCTGACTTCCGTCAAGGCCCCCACACGTGCTCTGGAAGCATTTCACGAAAAGCAACCGGAATCAACTTCTGCATGAATACATGACAATCATGGCTCTTCATGCCGTGCATCCTCAACTCCTTCAGGTCGACGCAATGAGCCAAGTTAGAGGCATACCCATCAGGAAACCTAAGACAACGAATCCACTCAAATATTTTCTTCTTTTGCTCCTTCTTCAGTGTATATACTGCCTTGGGCATCACGTTCGGTCTCCTTTCGTCCACCTCAAGCTCCGGCCGATTATATATGATCTTCAGATCCTTCCGTGCATTCAGATTGTCCTTCGTTTTTCCCTTGATGTTATCACAGTATTGAATATATTATCGAACACATTCTTCTCAATATGCATGACATCAAGATTGTGTCGTATCAGATGCGCCCCCCAGTATTCAAGCTCCCAGAATATGCTTTTCTTCGTCCACTTATGGTCGACACTGTAGCCTTCTGGTTCACTCAACGGTTGTTCGACAGCAACACTAAATGCATCGACACGGGTTCGGATCTGTTCTCCAGTCAGCCTCAGACGTGCAACCTTCTTCTCCATTCGGTTTTTAGTGAAGGCTTTCTTGTTCTGCGATGAGGATGACTCGGTGGTAGGAATTACCTGTGGCAGTCAAAATAGCATGCCTTCCGACCGTGCTGTAAATAGAATGCCGTGTGTCCTCCATACAAACTGGACACCCTATAACACCGGTGGTACTCCATCCAGACGCCATACCATAAGCAGGAAGGTCGTTCACTGTCCACATCAATGCGGCATGCATCATGAATGCCTAGTTTGTCGCAGTATCGTGCGTACGTACACCCACATGCCATAAATTCTGCAACTCCTCGATCAACGGCTCCAAGTAGACATCGATAAGATGTTTGGGATTCGATGGGCCAGGGATCACCATCGTTAGGAACATATACTCAGACTTCATGCACATTCCCGGTGGGAGATTGTACGGTGTAAGTATCACGGGCCAACATGAGTAAGTTTTACCATACTGACCGTGCGGTGCAAACCCATCCGTGCACAACCCAAGTCTAACATTCCTCGGTTCAACTGCAAAATCAGGATACGTCCGGTCAAAATGCTTCCAAGCTTCTGCATCCGACGGATGACACATGGATCCTTCCTCCGTCTGATGGCTCGCATGCCAAGTCATATGCTCTCCTGTGACCTCCGACGCATAAAACCTCTGCAACCGAGGGGTAATCGGTAGATACCTAAGAATGGCATACGGGGACTTCTTGCGTTTAGGATTTCTGTCCTTGGTGGGCTTGTACCTAGTGTCTCCACAGAACTTGCAATATTCCAAATCAATATCGTCCTTCCAGTACAACATGCAACTGTTTTTGCAAGCATCAATCTTCTGAACTGGTAAACCCAATTCTCTTATCAATTTCTTCGTATTGTAATAATCGGCGGGGAAAGTGTGATCGCGGGACATTACAGTATCAGCCCACTGGCATAACCGATCATATGTATACTCGGAAAAACCCCCTTCGGCCTTGATATTCACCAAAGAGGCAATTGACGCCAACTGAGAGGTGGTGCAGCCATTCCACAAAGGTTGGTCCGCAGCATGAACTACATCAAAAAAACGGTCTGACAAGCCAGACACATAATCATAGGGCCCTGAATCGTAATATGAACTAGGACCCACATCAGATGGACAATACCGAGTACCAGCATCAGTTTGGTCCATCCTGGTTGTACGAAGACCAGAATGACGGCCCGACGACATCGAATACCATCCTCTGCGCCCAATTCATCTAAGCCGCATCACCCCAATGCGAACTACCTTCCTCCTGAACGGGTGGCGTTTGCTGATGCTGCACAGGGGGTGCTGTCAATGCTTGAAAGTATTCCTGCACCCTCTCCTCACCATGCGAAGTCCAATTGTAATACTCTGGCATAAACCCTTTCATACACAAATCAAAATTTACCTCGTCTGGTGTTTTTGAACCGTTCGTTTTTGCACTTCCGGCAGGGACACTTAATCTTGTTCCCGTCCATATATGCACGCTGAGACTGGGCCCATTCTAAAAATGTTGTAACACCATCCTTAAACTCCGGCGTCACACCCAGGATGTCTCGATCATACATCCATTTTTTCAACTATCTTAACATGATTGGTCCTATGTGTAATTCATAACAACAATTAAATGACGAGAGTAAATTAATTAATATATGCAAAAATAACAGAATTTTGCATACTTACCTGAGCAAAACACCTATCAATATCAATGCAAAATTCGCGCTCGGTAATTGATATGTTCGATTTTCCGTATAAAGAATCAAAGGGGTGGGGGGGGGGGGGAGTTACAAATACAAAATGAGTTGGAGAGTAAGTATAAGAACAATGACAAAGAAGGGGGACATATATATAGAAAACATTGGAACGGGCATTGGAATATTATTTGGAACACAAAACTAGCCATTGAAATATAGCCGTTGTTCCAGCTTTAGGAACGGTCTCAGGAGAGGCAACAGGAACGGTAAAGTTACCGTTGTAATATAGCCGTTAGCGCATATTAGGAACGGTATGAGGCACAACAAAAACGGACCGTTCCTAATTGGAGTACAGTTTGGACCGGTACTTGTAACACAATTGCACTTACTATATACCCGTAATTTGGAACGGTAATTGCATCACATTTTTCCCCATGGCGTAAAAGGGCGCCCTGTAGGACTACATGTTGGAATGGTCAGCCAACTGGTCCAAATTGACACGGTCTTTGGAACACATACAGTAACGGTTAGTGTTCCCAGTCGGCCTGCCGTTCCAAATCTCACATATGTGTTCCAAATTGAAGTCCAAAATATATCAGGTCCCCTTTTAGGAACGGTTATAGGTGTACAAATTGGCTCACCATTTTTGGCACTCGTCCGTTCCTATTAATTTCTATTACAATTAGCACGACTGTGACGTCATCATCAACGGTTTACCGTTCCACAACAGTTCTTACAACCGTTCCTACGTGGAACGGTGACTGGAACAGTCATCCCTAACCGTTCCTATTCCCGCATTTTTTTGTAGTGGGATTGTGATCTTAATAACTAATTTTTATTTGTTATTAAAAATAGTCCTTATGAAAAAGTATAAATATATTTTCACAATGGAAACAAACATTGCCGGGATTCACACTTTAATTATAGTATAATATAATACGATATATATAATAAAATAGTACTTAATATTTATTGAACTTTTAGCTTAATATTTACATATACAGTTTATTTAGAGTTTTACCTTCAAATGTTATCATATATAACCTAACAAAATATTTTTTAAAAAAATATTTAAATTATATTCTGAAAAATTAATTGAATTGAGATAATATTTAATTTTTTATTTTGTTTGCAATTCTTGTTGCTAGTTAAGTGTTGGTTAAATGCATCATGACCGATTTATCCTTTTCTTTTACAACACATTAATAAGTAATTCACACACACAGACACACACAATATGCATAATATTGTACTATATATATATATATTATTATGACTATTAGTATTATTATTCTCACCTATTTATCAGTCATATTTCTCTATATTTAAAATAATACTCGAGTAAATGTACCCTTATACATGCATCTTTAGGAATATTTCATAATATTCTTTGTTCAATTATAAATAACAATCATAAAAGTATAATAAAAAATATAAACATTCCTATCACTCCAAGTTCGAGCAACTCAAGAAGCTACCCCAAAAAAAGATACAATTTGTGGATAACAAAAATATATTTTCTATAGTTATAAACTTATGTCAATAATTTCTATCGCAATTGTTAGAATTTGAAATTATTATGATTGTCTATATTTTTTTAGTATACTTTTACGATGACCATTACTAAAATTTAATAGGGGGTATTTTAATCATCACAAATATTAAAATGTATGAAAATGAATCATAATTATTTCTAAAGTACTGCACCACTGTGCATGTATACGGTATTAACTTACGTCTGTCACATATTTAATCTTTTCTAGTTAAGTGTAGATAAACAATACAAAATAAAATAGGGTGAATTGCAATGACCTCCCTTTAGGTTTGGCATAATTACGAATATCCCCTCGTTGTTTAAAAAATTACAAATACCCTAAGGTTTGTAATGTTTAACCAATAGCCTGAAATAGTCTATTTTGCCCCTGATTTTTTTTTTAAATTATAGAAAAATCAGTCGAGGCAAACTACATTATTACTCCTCTGTGTAAAAAATGTAAGAAAACTCTCCCGATGCTTTTTTGTCCAAACAATTTAGAAAATTTTAAAAAATAATTCAATTTGCATAAGGGCATTTTGGTCAGTTCACCCATAAAATGGATGGAAATTGATTATTTGTTAGACGGTTACAGACCTCAAGAAGGTATTTGTAATTTTTGAAACAACGAGGGGGTATCTGTAATTATGCCAGACCTTAGGGGAGATCATTGTAATTCATCCAATAAAAATTTAATAAGTATGATTGGCCAATTGTTCATTTAAATTTTGATATGTGTCATGTTAATAATTCTTATATCTATGTCAGTAACTTATTGAATGACCTACTTAATAATCGTTTTTAAGATATCTATTACAATCTTATTAGTACTTTATCAATAGAATTATAACATATAATATAAAAAATTAGAAGATATTTTGAATCATTCACAATTTTTTTTTTTTTAAATAACAGTATAGACAATGTTTATCAATGATTACCTGCCCATTTTCTCTTTTTTGTTTTTTTGGAAAAAGGATATGTGTGGTGATGGTTTAGGAGTAGGATTTATAATACATTTCAATATTTTTTGTTACAATGAACGATTTCTGTCGTACATTGTAGAGAAGATCAAATCTTGTATATTTTATTTTATTTTATTAGAGATGATTAAAAAATCATATAAGTTATCTAGTAATTATACCTCAAATGCTCAAATCATATTTTAGTCTATCTTACTACAAAAGCATTCACTATACATGTGATTAGTGATTTAGTTGATTCTTAATTTTCTTTTAACCTATGTTACTTTTTAAAATGTTTGCTTTACATTGACAATTCAGTTAATTGCTTTTCATTTGTCATCTAACGTATCTTAATATGTCAAGTGATCTAACTAATTTTCATTTATATCTATGCTAGAAAATCTCTCAACACTAAATCCTTTTAATTTTTATTAATTTTTCTAGTCATTCTTTATTATATCATAGAGGTGTTTTTTTTTTATCTAATAAGTATATTATATTATGAATATAATATACTAAAAAATAATGTGTAAACATGTACAATGTGAAAAAATATGGATAATGTGCAAAGTAATTAATAGGAATAAATATGGATAATGTGAAAAGTAATTAACAAGAATAAATATGTGTAATATGAAAAGTAATTAATAGAAATTCATAAGCATTTTATTTTACTTTTTTGTCCTTAAAAAATTAATATTACAAGGTTCATTTAGTCCAATAAAAAAAAAAAAAAAACCTTTTTGAGAATTCATACTTTTACATAGACTAGTAAGGTGCACGCGCTTTGCGCTTTTGGCAATCAACATTTATTTTACTTTTTATGAATTTCTTAAAAATATCAGTACAAAAATTATGAACATGTTATACTTTTTGAGTTGTTTTGAAAAATATAATTAATAACAATTAATTATTTTGTACTGATTATTATATATCTTATAATAATTACAACTATTAAGATTTTTTATGAAATGATTTTAATGAATATATAATTTCATTGGATTTTTTGTGAGTTTTGTTGATTTTATTTCTCAATTTTTTCTCTTGAATTTTGTTTATTTCTGTCTCATGAAATTAACCATTTTCGTGCAATTATTGAGAAATGTAATTCTAATTTTGATTTTTCTATGAAATTTTTTTCATCGAAAACAAAGTAGGTTGTAGTAAATTATTGGGTATTTGTTTATCTCTTAGTAGCTAAATTCATGTTATAGTTTACATATTTGAAGGCAATTTAATAACTTTATAAACCAAGCACTGTTATTCTCTTAATTTCAACAATTTCAAGTAATTGTCAATTAAATATATAAGAAAATTTATCTCTTCTATCGACTTTTCTTCTTTTTGACTCAATCAAAGTTATTTTTTCAGGTTCTTTTAGGATCAAATTAAACTGTTTTTAGCACTTGAACAATCAGTTCACAATTCTCCTATTATATATTTTCATTATTTTAAAATGCAAACTCTTGTAAGAAAATCATGAAACTTACATATGCAAACTTTTGTAGTATTCTTCCTTTAAGAAAATATCTGATCAATTTTGCTATTAATAAAAGATATAATTAATCATGAATGTGACCCCAAGTAGCAATTATATATATATATATATATATATATATTCAAAATGGCAACTATTCTTTTCTTTCAGTTCAACATTATATGGAAGTACGCTAGAATTTTGTATAACAAAATTCACCCTTTACTATCATAATTTTAAGTGCTTGATTTGATTTTGTTTTAAACACAATTTTAATTTTACAACAATAATATCATTTCGTGTTGTAGTTCTTAGTATGAGTTTTCTTGTAACTACATCTTATTCAACTTGTTAACAATTAAAACAACTATAGTTTTTTTTTTCCAAAAAACACACAAATCCAAAGGAAAAAAAATAAGCAAAACTTTGAAAAATGATATAATATTTTAAATGCTAATATTAATGACCTCTTTTTTTTTATTCCTTCTTAAAACTTTTGATTATCTCTCTGGGGATCTCAACTTTTATTATTGCCAATTATTTTCTTCATCTTCAATTAATCCAATACTTTTTTCTCATTCTCCATTTCTTTTCTTTCTTTTTTTTGTAAAATTTTCTTGTCAACCCTTCATGGATTGTGCTATGTAAAAGTTTAACTTAACTTGGCTATTAAATGTTTATTATTCTCAAGTTCAAATGCTCGAGAATGGATCTCATTTTATCATTGTTCTTTGTTCATCAATAATTATATCCTGCCAAAAGGTCTATTAATTTAACTACACAAATTTTCATACTTTTGCATAACTAAATCATTGTGTTTTGACCATGTTTAAAGGGGTTTTTTTTTTTGACATGATTGTATGATAAGTCATAAGTTGATAACATAATAAAATTAATTTATTTAGTTTGTTCCCCTAAATATTAAAGCGCACAATCAAAAGTATGAAATCATGGACAATGTTTGAAAAATAAAAGAGGTGAACAACCACAATTTGTATTCGTTCGAATGTATACATAGTTATTTGACCCCTCTCCTAAGAAAATTTATATTGACTATTTTTACTCCTAAAATAAATAAATTTAATTTATGCATGTTTGAAGGTAATAATATTAGACTTTCAATATATTCAAATATTATAATTATGTTTTATACAAAAATAAATATTTTTTTCCATTGTTCAAGAGAAAAGAAAGATAATTAATCATATGATGTCATTAATCCTTAATTTTAGTTGATACCATTATATATGAATCTTTGTCATGGCTAATTACTATGGTCAAAGTAAAAACTTATAATGAATAATCATTAGCCACAACTATACAACGACTATTAGTCGTTGTTTTAGCAGATGATGCCACAATATATATTAAATATAGCTACCATGGCAAGTTTTTTTTTTTTTTTTTGGTCATAGCTAAGAATTATAACAAATACTTGGTCATGACTAAGACCATTGCAAGTATTATTTCATAATTATTTTTTTATTTTTTTAACAAAGGTACAAGTCCCCATAGTAAGTATATGTAGAAAACAAACAGATGTTTAATATTTTGATTTAGATGCTTGATACATATTATCTTTTTCAATCCAAAAAGAAAAAAATACATTATAAAGAAAGTCCATGCTTAACTTACATAAATCTATTATATATCTTTCACTTGTGTATGCTTAATTAATATTAATATATTATCTACAAATAATTTTTGAAAGAATTAGTATTAAGTTCAAAATTATTATATTTCATTGATAATCTATTGGATTTGGATTATGTCTTTTGAACTTTTATTAAATTTTATTTTAAATTTTTAGTTAATATATATATGTGGAATGCTATTGAATAGTAATTTAAAATTTATTTCCTCATATATTATTTATTTAAATATATAAAAGAAATCAAAACTTTTAGAAGCTTATTTTATTTGTAATTACATAAACTCCAAAACTTGTATTATTCCTATTGTAGTTTGATATATTTTTTAAGTAATTAATTGTCAAATTTTTTTCTTAATTAACCTTTTACACTATATACCAAATAACATATATTTTTGAAAAAATAATTCTAAGTTAATTTATCATATTTAATTAAAATAAGCACACAGTACTCAAGTAATCTTTTTAGAACTATATAATGAGAATTAGAAAATAAAAATTACTTGAATTATGCAAAATATACCAAGTCATATCTTATGTGTTATCTTATGTGTACTCATCATGAAAATATTATACTTAGTGAGTCCAATTAAGAAATTAAAAGATGTGTTTATGATAGTTAATATACTTTACTTTTTTTTTTTTTTTTAATAAAACACTAATTTTGTTATTAGTAATCTTTTCGGGCAACTCAATACGTCCTTTTGCAGAGGCTTTAGGTTCATAATTATTAATTAGTTAATTTTTTATGAGAAAATTAGTTTATTTGACTCTCAAAAGACCTTGAACAAATTCATGATACTACTACATATATAAATATTGCAAACCAAAATAAAATAAAAAAAGAAAATAAGTATTATTGGTAAATTGTGGTTCACTTAATTTTTAATGGTGTCAAATAGATTATTATTCTTATATTTCTATTAAGTTATTTTTATAATACTTTTTACAATCTTATTAGTAACTGTAGTAAGAAAAATTTAATGTATAATACAAAAAAAAAAAGGGAAAATGACACTTTTTGTCCTATAACTTAGAGCCTTCTCACTTTTGATTCCATTGATTACGGGATTCTCATTTTTGGTCCCATAACTTCTAAAAAAGTAGCACTTTTGGTCCCATTTTAGCACGTGGCCATTAGGGCCTTTACACTTTGGTCCCATATGTTATGGAATTCTCATTTTTGGTCTCATATGTTATGAAATTTTTACTTTTGATCCCATAACTTTCAGAAAATAACATTTTTGGTCCCATGCACTTAACGACCACGTGGCACTTTCCGTTAAATATCTAACGAAAAGTGTCATGGGATTGAAAGTGCTACTTTTTGAAAGTTACGTGACCAAAAGTAAGAATCCCATATCCAATGGGACCAAAAATGAAATGGCCCTAAGTTGTGGGATGAAAAATACTATTTCCCCCCAAAAAAATAAATTCTAAAAGACTTATTGAACCATTCATAGTGCTATAGACAATGTTTATATATGGTTATGTGTCCATTTTTCTTTATTTTTTTAGGAAACAGGTATATGTGGCGGTGGTTTAGGAGTAAGCTTTTACACATTTAGATAACTTTTTACAAGGAGCAATTTCTATAGTAATATTATTGTTGAAAAGATTAAATTTTATATACTAACATTTTGTTTATATTATATCATAGATGAATAAAAAATCACATATCATGCAATAATCACACCTCAAGTAATTACCTTTAAGCACTTTCTACAAAAAAATCTTTACTTTACCGTATAAGTGATTTAATTTATTCTCATTTATTTTTTAACTTGTTTAACTCTTCAAAATATTTATTTCACATGACAATTCATTTAGTTGACTTTCATATATCTTTAAGTGATGTTAACATAAAAAGTGATCTAACTAATTATCATTTTTATTTGTGCTATGAACCTAAGCTAGGAAGTTTCTAGATTCATTAATTCTTTCAATTTTTATGAATTTTCCTAGTCTTTTGTATGATACCATAAGGGTATATATACTTTTTTTTTATCTAATAAGTAATTATATATTTTATGAATATAATATAAAAAATTAATAAATAAGTATAATTGAAAAAGTAATTACTAAGAATAAATTAATATAATATGAAAGTATTTAATAAGTAAATAAATGTAATGTGAAAGAAATTAATAGAAATTAATAAGTATATGATTTTATATTTTTATTCTTAGTAAAATAATATTAAAGGATTAATTTAATCGGATCAAAAAATAAAAGAAACTTTTCACCACATTCATACTTTTATATAGATATAGATATAGATATAGACAGATATAGATTTGAATTTTGGATATGAAATTTGATTTCATTTCACATTCATTTCTTAGTTGATGAGATCCACGAGATTGAATTCAATTGTTCCTGGTGAAGAAAATGCAACAACTTCAAGGATTACATTCACAAAGGCTGCAATTTTCAAGCCACCAAGGCCAACAACAATCCAATCAACTCCAGCCCCAATATCAGCATCTCCACCACCAGTTCCAAGATGTGTTTTGAGGTAACGTGTGCCTTTTGCTCCTGGACATTCAAATGTGGCAATCTCCATAACAACTCAACAGAATAAAACACTTCCACCACCTTTCAAAACATTCCAAAAAGATGAAAAAAAAAATGTGACAATGAACAACTGTCAATTACTGCACTTTATGTGAGAAGAGGTGAAAACATAAGCAAAGGACTAGGTAGCCAGAAGGTTTAGGACAAATTGTCAGATTTTGGTTCTGTATGTGCCTTTATGGCAAAAACAACTTATTTTGTATGTGCCTTTATGGTCAAACAACTTATGTTTGATACTATTGGGCTTGGTTAATGAATGATAGAATGTTTAACAGTTTAGTGGATGCAGGCTGTTAGTGTCACTGTTACTTTTGACATGAGTATTTTACATCTCATCCTGAAATTCATTGCTTTGTAATTCTAGCTCCAAGAGAAAAAACAACAACAATGCACACTTACTTCAACCAACATTACATTACAAAAAACAAAATAACACTATTACATGCTACCACATGAATACATTTTCCCTACATTGACTGATTACAAACACACACACCAAAAAATAAAATAAAATAAAATAACTCAATAACCTACCTAAAGACTCAACTTGACTACAACATCTCCTTCAAATGTCGCATTTAATTTTACCATAATCAACTCAAAAAAAGTAAAATTAATGTCCTAACCAAACACTTAAACAATAAATTCACCTTCTTTCTCATTTCAGCCACCTCTTCTTCTATTTTCTGTAGGGGTGTCAAATGGGCGGGTCGGGTCGGATTTGAGTTGGGTCCAAGTGGACCGAGTTCAAAATGGATTGGGTTAAATATGGGTATGAATCAATCGGTTCTAAGCAGGTTGGATCGCAAACGGATAGGGTCGGGTCAATGTTAACCATTTTTTTGTATTTAAAATTAAAAAAAATAGAATTTTAGATAATAATAAGATGATGATATTTTTAATACAACTTGAAGATAGTAAGACTAGATTTGTATTATTTATTGTTTCTGAAAAGTAATTATGTACATTAAAGATTCATTTGTTAAATTATAAAACGAAAAACTCGAAAGGTATAAAAAATTCAATCAATATCTCCATAATCGTCTGTAAAATTGAATTGTGGATTTCAATCGTAATAATAATATAGTTATTTATCTATATTAATAGTACATGTTCATTCATTATAAATTATTTTTAGATATTAATATTTGATATATTCATTAAAATTCATAATATAATTGTATATACTGCCGATTAAGTTAAAAAAATAAGAAGAAAAATAATTTGAATAAATTACATTTACCTCCCCTGAAGTTTGACATAATTATAAATACCCCCTCATTATTTGAGAAATTACAAATACACCCCTGAGGTTTGTAATCATCTAACAAATAACTCATTTTCATCCATTTCTATGGGTAAACTGACCAAAATGCCCTTATGCACTAAATTATTTTTTATTTAATTCTTAAAATTTTTTGGACTACAATGCGTAGGGAGAGATTTGCTAGGTTTTTTACACAGAGGAGGAATAGTGCAATCTGACTCGGGTGATTTTTCTACAATTATAATAAAAAATTCAAGGGTAAAATGGTCAATTTTAGGCCTTTGGTTAAAAATTACAAACCTCAGGGGGGTATTTGTAATATTTCAAACAACAAGGGGGTATTTGTAATTATGTCAAATCTCAGGAGAGGTAGATGTAATTTACATATGAATTGCAAGTTTTGACTATTTTATAAAATACTTCACTTTTCTTTTGTTTCTCATTGATTTGAAAAAAAATATTCACTAAATATATTTTGGAAAATTTGTTTCTCATAAGAAATGCGAAAAGTTAGAAATGTAGAAGTAATTAGTGATACAAAGTACAACTAAATCAACAATGAATTTAAGCAATTAAATCATGTGTCGAACCCATTTAAGACCCATCACAAATCCATATAAGACACATGGTCCAATAAAATTTATCTAAGTTAAATGAAAACATACTTAAGATGGTTTGATCAATTTGTTTCTTATAAAGGGAAAAATGCAATTTTGGTCCACTTTCTTAAGCGCGGTGTCATTTTAGTCCAGGCCACTTTTAAAATAGCGGTTCAGGACATTAATTTCTAAAAAGTGGCAATTCCAATCCAAAAAGCCCTAATTTGACAAGAATAGCTCACGTGAGATGGACGTGATAGTCTAAAATTGGGGATTTTTAATTTGACCAGCGAGTTTTGCCGGCGTGGATTAAAATACTCTTATTTATCTTACGTGGCATGAAGATAAGTCATTGCCATCTCACCAGTCTTGCCAAATCATCATTTTGTATAATTTCATTTCATTCCTACCCCACCCAACCCGCCACCGGTCCCCGCCGCCTACGTCCTACCCCCAATCCGCCCCCGTCCCCTGCCGCCTACCGCCTACCCCCAATCCTCCACCGTCTAGTTACATCAACAGGAGGCGACGACAACAATCTAGGCGATGCAATGTCGCCCAGTTACAGAAACAGGGGGGCTGTCGCCCCCAATAGAAAACAGGGGGTGATGGCGACACCGTCGCCCCCAATTTTGGCGACACGACATCGCTCAGTTACAGAAAGAGGGGGGCTGTCGGCCCCAATCTGAAACAGGGGCGACGCGAAGACACATCACCCCTATCCAGAAACAGGGGGCAAGGGCGACGTCGACGTCGATGGTGACGTCGTCGCCCATTTTGCGGGTGGCGCCGTCGCGTCGCCGTCGCACCAATTTAAAATTTTAATTAAATTAATTTAAATAATTAAAAGAGACTAAAGAAACATTAAATTTTTAAAAAGTTTTCAGTTGGTTTAATGTTTTTAAATAAAATAATAATTATTTTTAATTTAAATATATTTAGTAGTAAATAATTTAATTTATTAAATATATCAAAATAAATTATGGTTTAAATATAGTTAATAAAATATAATTATTATTATTGATTAAAAGTTATATTGATATAGATATTTAAATTTTAAAATTGAATGTTAGATATTAATCTTTGGTATTAATTTTCATTTGATTTTTCAAGTTGATATAAAACTTTAAAATTTATATTTTATTTTAATATTTAAATAATATATATATTTAAGAATAATATTTTTATTTCATTGGATTTTTTAAAATAAAACATGTCACCATGCCACCTCACCATACTTGCTAAATCACCTGCCATGTAAGTGAGTTTTTTTTTTTTTTTTTTTTAATCCACATGTGAAATGGTAGCCGAATAGGTGGAGATTCCGGTCAAATTAGGGCTTTTTGGTCTAAAATTGTCACTTTTAGAAATTACTATCTTAAATCGATATTTTAAAAGTGGCTTGAGCCAAAATGCCACCGCGTTAAGTAGACCAAAATTGCATTTTTCTCTCTTACAAAAAATGTAAGGGAATATATGAATTAGTTAGTGTTGTGTAGTCAACTTGATCAACAATAAATTTATTTAATTAAAGCATGGGTTGAACGCATTTTACGACCCATCTCTAGCCCACCTAAAACCCATCTTTCATAAATTCTATTATAGTACTAAAACGACTTTTGATGGACTAATAGAAAATTAAACATGAAGAACCCATTTAGGACACATTAGAACTCATATAGAACCCATAATCTATTTAAATATATTTAAAGAATATATTGGACCCATATTAAGAAATGTCAAACCCAACCAACCCAAAACTAGGTGGGTTGGGTTGGAACCATGAGTTTCTACCTGTATTGCCACCCTTAAATTTGTGCAGGAAATTCACCTTCTTCCTCATGTCGGACAACTCTTGTTCCCCCATGTATGATATTCTTCACCCTTATACAAATTGGTGGGTCTTCCCAACAAAAGACCCGTACCCACTTGCAATTTTACACAACCATAGAACCTTCTTCCTGAATTCGAGTTCGTCCACAAGGTTCTCAAATATGCTTTTTTACCATAATAACACATGAGAGTTGATTTAGTAGAAGTCGAATCACTTGTTGACGTTATATTTTCAGACTTGGAAGTTCACTTCTCGTGTTTTTGGAAGAGGCAAAATGGTGGGAGGAGCCCTGATTTCAGATTTTCCCACTCTTTTGTGTGAATGCAGTTATTTATTTTTTCCAATGACACAACATTTGAGAGGCACATGCCTCTTTAACGGCTACTTAATGGGTTTAGTCAATAATTTAACGGCAGGACTAAAATGAGATAAATTGTAAAATAATTTAAAGTGAGATTTTTGTGACGATTGGGATCAAAATTGGAGAGGGCCTAACATATGGGACCGAAAATGAGATTTTTCCCACTTATTAATATAATTTTAAAAATTATATTATATATAAGGTAGTAATATTAACTTTTGAATAAAGTTACAAGTTTAACAATCTCCAATGGATATATTTGTATAAACTTTTCAATTTGATGTTGATGGCATAAGAAATGTTAGGATTATATGTAATGGGGGTAGATTACGACACCATTAGGTTTGTCATAATTATAAATACTATTTTGTAATTTGAAAAATTACAAATTTCCTCCTAATATTAATGACTAGCTAACAACGAGCCGATTTTGTTAGCCTCTGTCAAGTTTTCATTCAATTTTTGTGGTGAACTGGCCAAAATGTCATTTTGGATTATAAATTATCAGTTTATATATTTCTTAAATCTGTCTAAAATATTTTAATGGACTAATATATGCCCTATGGGTTATTTACTCTAATCACCCTTAGATTTGTTTTTATATTTTTTCAAATGTTTTTTTTTTTAAAATTCAACAAGGGTGAAGCATTAATTTCCACCTCATCGTCTAAAGACTACATAAGTATTTTTCATTTGAGAGGGTATTTATAATTTTTGAAACAATGACAAAGTATCATAATTATGCCACACCTTAGGAAAAGTAGCTGTAATTTACCTTATGTAATATGTAATAAGTGTTAGAAAAAGTAGATGTTATTTTACAGACTTTAGGTGGTCAATTCACACCATAACAATAAATAATATAAGAAATAAAATATCAAGTGGTAATTTTAAAACTATCACTAAAAATATATATTAAGTAAAAACAATTTTTGTTTGGTCTTAGTATAATTGTTAGTGACAAAAATTGCGAATAAAGTTGTCATTATAGATAACTCGTGATACATCTAGAGGTTTAAATGTATTTTTCGTTTGGTATCTTTTGCATTTTGGTGTTTTAATTCTTTATCTTTCTAGGGTAGAAAATAAGTGTTTTAACTTTTAATTTCTTGCGATTTTTGTCCTTCAGTCGCTGGAGTTTGCAGATGTTGTTAGAAAAAAGCTTGTCTCTATGTGCTTTTTTAAACTTGGGGCTTTTATTTTCATTAGTCAATTTCTGCCTGTATGGAAGCAAATTTTCGTTATGTATCTTTTGAATTTTAGCGTTTTCGTCCTTTTATCTCTCTAGGCCAGCAAATAAGTCCGATAACCTTTAGAATTTTCACAATTTTGGTCCGTTAAATTGATCAATGAGAGCGAAAACCCCAAATTAAGAAAGCACCTGCAGGGCATATGCTTCTTTTGGGAAACATTTACAAACTCCAACAACTGAAAGATCACTATCGCGAAAAATTAAAAAAATATAGGATCTATTTGCTACACTAGAAAGATAAAGGACTAAAACACTACAAAAAAAACAAGGGATTTGCAACGATTTTTTTGGAATGGCCACTTGGCCATTCCAATACACACGGCTTTTGCCACCACTTTGTAACGAATTTTTTTTCATGACGTCATTTTGAAACCCCCAAAAAATTCAACTTTTTGTAACGGCCATACCGATACAAAAGCAATTACAAATAACATGTATAACAAAAGCTGATACAAAAATTCAGGTCGGCATAATTTGTAACTGCTTTTGCAATTCCACTTGAATTTTGGAAAGATTTAATTTTTTCGTCAAGTGAAAGAAAAGCTGTTCCAAACATATAAATAAAAAAAAAACGTTACAATGGACGTTCCAAAAAATATCGGTCGTTACTAATTTCATATGATTTTTGGCACGGCTTTGTTATTTCATTCATGCCGTCTCAATTTGTAGCAGCTTTTGTAATTCCATGTGAATTTTGGAACGGTTCAATTTTTTTCATCAAGTGAATCGGTCCAAAGGATGTACGAAAAGCGGTTCCAAATATATAGATGAAAAAACATTACAAAAGGTAATCCTAAAAACATCGGTCATTACTAATTTCATATGGTTTTTGGCACGACCTTGTTATTTTGTAATGGTTTGTAAAAATAAGACAAGCCGTTACAAGGGTCGCATAAAATACCGGTACAAAATTTTGGCGGAAAATTTAAAATTTTTAAGGGGATTCCTTCTAATTAATTGGCCGTCCCAAAATCTGTACCAAAATCCGTCCAAGAAATTAATATTTAAAAATCATGGAAAAAGCCGGTACAAAAATTGTTCACTTTAAAAACTTATATTTTCAAGTACGATATCTCAAAATTCAGACACCCGATTCATACCAAATTTAAGTAAATATAAGAATATGTCAATCCGATCAAATCCGATGGTATGATTTAAAATCAGATGGCCTGGTTGAACGATACACCATCTTCTACGATTATGCTTATGTTCGGGGTACAATATCTCGACATCCGTGTACCCAATAAGTGTAAAACTTTACCAAATATAATTTTCTGTTCATTACATCATATCTAACGGTTTGATCTAAATTTTGACGGCCCGATTAACCCATGCAGTTCAACAACGTAAGATGATAGTTACATCAATGCAATACTAACATTTATGAATATACAAATTTATCGCATTTTGTGAACATATATCATTGTCATCCATAAAATATTCTTACGTTTTCAATTGCATTATTACGTATAATGGATACTTTTCTACAATATTTAATTGTTAAGTACAATTTTTTTATTTAATGGATATTTTAGTGAAAAAATAATTAAATATTTGAAATACTTTCAGGGACGGCTGTTACTAATTTCATATGGTTTTTGGCACGACCTTGTTATTTTTTAACGATTTGTAAAAATAAGACAAGCCGTTACAAGGGCTGCATAAAATACCGGTACAAAATTTTGGCGGAAAAATTAAAATTTTGAGGGGATTCCTTCTAATTAATTGGCCGTGCCAAAATCTATACCAAAATCCATCCAAGAAATTAATATTTAAAAGCTGTGAAAAAAACCGTTACAAAAATTATTCACTTTCAAAAACTTATATTTTCAACTACGATATCTTAAAATCGTGGCACCCGATTCGTACCAAAATTAATTATATATAAGAATATGTCAATTAGATCAAATCTGATGGTATGATTTAAAATCAGATGGCCTGATTGAGAAATACACCATCTTCAATGATTATGCTTATGTTCGGGGTACGATATCTCGACATCCGCAAATAAGTCTAAAGATTTACCAAACATAATTTTATGTCCGTTAAAACATATCTAACGGTTTGATCTGAACTTTGATGGCTCGATTAACCCATGGAGTTCAACAATGTAAGATGATAGTTACATCAATGTAATACTAATATTTATGAATATACAAATTTATCGCATGTTGTGAACATATATCATTGTCATCTATAAAACTTTTTACGTATTTCAATTGCATTATTCCACATAATGGATATTTTTCTACAAAATTTAATTGTTAAGTACAATTCTTTTTTATTTAATGAATAATTTAATGAAAAATAATTAAATATTTGGAATACTTTTAGGGACGACTTTATCAAATATAATAGTTTGCCACTACATTTGTAACACCTTTAGGATTAAATTTTGTAATACCTTTAGGTATGACTTTTCACTCTTTGTAACACTTTGCAGTGATTTTAGGGACGGCCCCGGCCGTTCCAAAAATTGTTGTATATAAGTTACACATAGTTATTCTATCTCCCATTTCCCCCTATCCCCTCTCCTACATTTGCCTTAGCTCCCCCCCCGTTTTGCCCTAGCCCACTGCCACTCCCTTAAGGTGTCAACTGCCGCTGCCCGCCCGCCTCCGTTCGCTCACTCGCGCCACCGCAGTTCCGCCGCCCACCTCCCTCCGCTCGCTCGTACCGCCACAGTTCTGCCGGCCGCCTCCCTTCGCTCGCTCGCGTCTCCCTCCCTCTGCTCGCTCGTGCCGCTGCAGTTCTGCTGCTCGCCTCCCTCCGCTCGCTCGTGCCTCCCTCCGTCCGCTCGCTCGTGCCTCTTCCCTCCGTCCGGCCGCTTCCCTCCGCTCGCGCCGCCCGCCCACCACTTTCTCTTCCCTCTCTTCCATGTATGTAATAATCTAAATTATTTTAAATTTTTAGGAAAGTATTATGTATATTTTTTTTTTATTGGATATATTTGTTAGATATTTTCTATTTTTATTAGGTATGTTTGTTGGGTATATTTATTGGAATATTGAAGTGTTGGGTATATTTGTTGGAGTGTTGAAGTGTTGGGTATGTTTGTTGGAGTGTTGAAGTGTTGGGTATATTTGTTGGGTATATTTGTTGGAGTGTTGGGTATATTTGTTGGAGTGTTGAAGTGTTGGAAAATAATTTTCTTTAATTATAAAAAAAAAATTTGAAATTTTTTCCTATTTTTTTGAATTTTCCAGTAATTTTATGTGTAATTTTTGTATTTTTTTTTTTAAAAAAAGTAAGTTTTTCATAATTTTGGAAATTAATTTTCTGTAATTACAAAAAAAAATCTGATTTTTTTTCTTAATTTTTTTTGAATTTTTTGTAACTTTATGTGTAATATTTTTAATTTTTTCAAAACAATAATTAAGTTTTTCGTAATTTTGGAAATTAACTTTTTTGTAATTATAAAAAAAGTCTGAATTTTTTTCCTTTTTTTTTTGAATTTTTCTGTAATTTTATGTGTAATTTCTGTAAATTTTTTAAAAAATAAGTAAATTTTTCGTAATTTTGGAAATTAATTTTCTGTAATTACAAAAAAGAATTTTTAGGAATTGGGACTTTAGTGGAAAATTTAGGAAAGTAATGGAGATTAAGATAATTAAGGAATTTAATGAAACTTTTAGGAAATTTGGGACCTTAATACATTTTTTTTGGAAAATAAGGACTTTAATGCAATTTTTCGGAAAATAAGGACTTTAGTACTACTTTTAAAAAATTATAGATCCATGACTATCGATGCTCTAGCTCCTCCAGGATGAGGTCGCGGTCCTAGCTGTGGTCGCGGCCGCAATGGTGACCCTCACGGTCCTCCTCCCGCCATTGGTGCGGATGCACCCCCACCACCGCCACCACCACCACCACTAGCAGAGCCTGCATCCATGTCGTCGAGCACGACTGCAGATCTCGCGATAGCAGGGTCATCTGCGGCGGGGCCAGTAGTTCACAGGACCCCCAGGCCGTGGGATGCACCACCGCCACTGCCACCCCTCCTACTACAGTCTTCCTGCCACTACATTAGCCTAAAGAAACCAGTGGGCCCGATCGCTGTGGCTGGCCGAGGAGATCTGGCGCCTGCTATTTGAGTACTGGGCCATCCCAGATTTTAAGTCATAGTTGACCAAAAATAAGGCTAATCGGGCAGCGAACCCGGCTGCAATAGCTACTGTCTACGGCGGGGGGTCGTCATCCATTAGGGCCCACAAGCATAGATGGTATGTATATTAACTTGTAGTATTAATATAATTTTTGTATTTACTAATCATTTCTTTAAATGTTTTTGAACAGGAGGCACAACTCGGATGCCCCGTCAAACAAATGGGGTTGTTCGAGAAGTGCTATAAAAAGAAGGAGAACAGTGAATGGAGCGGCCCGAGGGCAGCGGAAGTCGCGGTAAGTATGTCATAATTATAATTTTTAATTTTAAATTATTTTTGGAATATTAATAATCAATTAATCTATTCGCAGGAGCTGTTTATGAGGATGCTGCAGGAACGCCAGCCAAGCAGTAATCAAGATCCTCCAATATCCTCTCAAGGCTCTCTCGGCCGAGCAACAGCTGTGTATGTCAGCACTGGGAGGTCGGAAGAAGGGCCAAGTATTCGGTCTCCGCTCCGAGTCCCATCGTATGATTGCTGGACCATCACAACCCTGCTCATCCATTGCTCCTCGCCCTCGCCACCACAACAGCCACGCCCCGACCTTGATGATCGGGTCACGGCTCTCGAGGAGTTTATGTGGCGGATGGACCCCACCTTTATGCCTCCTCCACCGCCACCAGTTGATCCCCCGACAACCGACGACGAGGACGAAGAAGACACTGTTGATGGGGAGACTCATTTAGTTTAGGATTTTTTTTTTTGTAAAAATACAATGTTTAAACAATATTTTTTTTTGTTTTGTGGTCTATATTATTTATGTTTTTTTATATAATATTTCACATTTAAGAAATTAAACTACATATATAATAAATAATTCAATAATTTATTTATACAAAAAATTAATATTAAATAAAAAATTAAACTAAATGAAATAAAATAAAAAATATAAAATTTAATCTTGGAATAATTTTACACATCATAGAATTACAAAGCCGTTCCAAAGACCGTGCATAAGATTCTTATCCATTTTTTAAAAAGCCGGCCCAAAAACCGGTACAAAAATAAAATAAAAACAGTAACAAATGTAGTTACAAACCGTCACATAAATCGCTGCAAAGGCCGTTCCAAACGTTATGGAAAAATAATTACAAATACCGAAATAAAGCCGTTACAAAATAATGACAAGTTGTTACAAAAAGAATGCAAACAACTGTTCCAAATCGGAAGCCAACCCAGTACTGTGTATTACAATGACCGTTTCAAAAATAAATATAATAAAGTTACATTGACCGTTCCAAAAATAGGCCCAAATTCATTTTTTTTCCTCCGGTCAAGCATTGTAACGGCCGACGCAGACCGGTGCAAAAGCCGTTCCAAATTGTGACGGCCTTCAATTTAATTGTTACAAATTTTTTTTAACTCATAAAATAGCCGCAGATTACTTGGTAGTTACAAAAGCCGCTACAAAGTCCAAAAGCTGTTCCAAATTAATTATTTGGCCGTTACAAGCTGTTACTATAAATTTTTTTTTTTTTTTTTTTGTAGTGAAATACTAAAATGCAAAAGATATAGGATGAAAATTGAATCTAATCCTGCATCTATATATAGTGACAACAAAATAATATTGTCATTAAATTGTCATTGTACATGTATCACTAATTGTTTTTAATAACAACGTTCTACATAATTTTTTGTCGGTATCTTAGTTCAATAATTTTCACTAGATAATTATGACTACTAAAACTCTAAAATTTATTATTGTGATAAAATAAAATTTTCTGTCCTTATATATATATAATTTACACTTGTATTTTTCTGTGTTGCTAATCTTCTAATTTTCTTAGTGTAACTTTATTTAGAAAAGAACTTCAGAGGAGGTTTATATAATTTTCAATTGATTAAGTTAATCAACATGATGATAAAATTTAGATTTTCGTTCATTTTAGATGTTGATTTAATTAATTCCCCCAATGAAATTAATGGGTGGCTGTATTTTGTTGTACTATAAGTAATTTCTTAAATTTGATGGGGTTTGCATATAATTAGATCAAACATTTGGAGAGAATGCTGTAATTGTCCCTTATAATATTAATATGGATGTTGAACCATTTATATATTAAAAGTTCATAGATTTCTGAAGTTTGACTACTAGAGATTAAACTCAAACAAGATACATACTGTTTGTTTATAATATTTAAAAGAATTAATTACACTTAGATCCCCTCTAAAAATATAAAATTAGACTTTCTCCCATAAAAGTTTAAAAAATTCACTTACTCTCTCTAAAAAAATTCTCGGTTTACACCTGACCCCCATTCGTTAGGGTCTGGACGAAAAATACTGACAAAAAAAAAATCAATTATATATATATATATATATCCCCATTCAATATTAATATATTTATACTTACCAGGGGGTAAATGCAACATATATGAAAAGTCAAAAGAGTGTAATTGTTATAAAATTATTCTCAAATTATAGCTATTGGATAAAAAAAAACAGCTGTTTATGAATGAATAAAACTAGTCATCTTTTGTACTTATTTTACTTCCTATGTATAGAGTGAGGTGAACAAGATTATTGTATTTATTTCTTGAAGCACTAGAAGAAATACTTGAACAAGACATTTTCAAGAAATAGATATTCAATAATGATGTTAACCCCACTTCATAGATATGAAGTAAAAAAAGCACCAAAAGATGACTAATTTTTTTATCCATCTATGACTACTTTTTTCGAATGACTATCACTTAGTTGCAATATTGATGTCGCTAAAAAGCGAGACCAACTAAATTTGTATTAAGTGGGTGTGGTTCAACACGTATTCACTAGAATTGTTACAAGTCAGGATCCCTTCAAATGAGAGAATAAGGGGGTATTTAAACAAGTAGGGATTTACGCTATTTAGCGTAGGTAGAAATAAATTACTTCTTTATCCCTCACCTATCCCCATTACATGATTGTGATTTATTGACTAGTGTTATTTTAGTAATGTTGCGCTACGCTAACTTGGTAAGTTTGACCTTGGACCTTCCTTATTGGGGGTATTCTGCTTGCCTTATTTTGAGTGATTTATTTCTTCCATCAAATATGTTATTACAATTACAATTACAAAATTGACACTTTAGACTAAAAAGACAAAATTGCAGGGAATATTTTTTTTGCTATTATTAAAATATCACAAGGGATGTAAATACTATATTTATGTTATCATAGTGATATGTTTGTATAATTGAGTTATCAGAATATGTCTTCTAGAATATTTAGTTAAATTACATAATATAATGTGTATATATATATAGATTTATAGTGTATAAATATGTTCAAAATAAAAAAATAATGTATATATATATTAAGAGCTAAATATATTTTGATCGATTTGATTTATTTATTAATTAATAATTAATGTAATATAATAATACTTTAAATATATTCAATACATTACACTATTTACTCTTATGATTTAATTTAATTATAAGAACAAACTCACAGCTATAAGTGTGTGAAATGTATAAGGGCAGTTTGATTAAAAAAAAACTATATTTATTTGACTTACACTAAGTCAACTAAGGGCAAAAGTGAATTTTCATTCAATTTTTCTCTTGATGTCAGCAAATTTGTCAATTTTATTAATTGAAGGTTCTATTTGTTGGATGAAAACAAAAGTAAAGATACTAAATGTGATTTCCCAAACCATAGGGAATCTACGTATAATTACACTAATCCTCTAGGGAAGAGAGTGTAGTTATCCCTAAAAAATAAGCAAAAGTCGCACAAAAAGCGATGTATCACACAATCACCGGAAGGTGGTATATTTTGTGCCTTTTTATTAAAATGTCAAGGTGGTCTTTTGGTATTAACTTTTAGGCTTAAATGGATTTTTCGTCCTATATTTTTTGCTTTTTGGTGTATTAGTCCTTTATTTTTCTAGGTTAGGAAATATGTACTGTAATTTTTTAATTTTTCGCGATTTTGGTCCTCCAATCACCGAAGTTTGCAAATGCTATTGGAATTTTTTTTTTTTTAATTTGGGGCTTTTGTTCCCATGGGTCAAATTACTTCCAGCATGGAACCAAATTTGTCCTATATCTTTTATATTTTGGTGTTTTAGTCCTTTATCTTTATTCTTGTAGCAAATAGGTCCTGTAACTTATAATTTTTCGCGATTTTGGTCCATGAAATTGACCAATGGGAACAAAAGCCCCAAATTAAAAAAAATTCCGGCAATATTTAAACTCCGACGACTGAAAGATCGAAATCGCAAAAAAATTAAAAATTACAGGACCTATTTGATACCCTAAAGAGATAAAGGACTAAAATACCAAAATACAAAAAATACAGGACGAAAATTATATTTAATCCTAACTTTTAACAAGGGATTAATCTTTTTTGAACATTTCATAATAAGGTTATATTACATTTAATTCACATAATAAATAATAATTTTCATATCATGACCACTTAACTTCTTTTTATGAACATTCTTTTTTACAATAATGAAAAATAACACGAAAATTGGTATCATGATCTTTGTGATTAGGCACATTAAATGTCATAGTGAACCTATATATAGACTTTCACAAGAGCAAATTTTGATATTCCAGAGTCATTATTAGGGATATCTGATTTTCAAATGTGATTTATTCTCAGATTCTAAGCCCTCATTATAACTTTCTGATACTAATTAAATCTTGTTACCTAAGTCTTTAGATTATATAAATAGGTCCCTCCTTACATGATTTGGCTATATATATATATATATATATATATATATTCTCCAAACAAATCAAATCCAAACATAAATCTCACAATGAAAGCAATTTTTGGTTTTATGTTAGCAATTTTCTTTGGATCATGTCAAAGCAAACAAGACAAGCCTTTTTGCACATCACTCAAAACCCTATGTGACATGACCCCATACCCAAGAACTTGTTATGATACTTTTTCTCCCCTAATTGACTCAAAAAATGATCATGACCCTCAAGTCCTATACACCAAATCTCTCCAAGTGTCGATCGAGGAGGTCTTGAGAGTCTCTAAGAATTTCTCCGAAAAAGGGTTACTGGTTCAAACGGTGGAAGATACACACGAAAAAATCTTGCTATCAGCATTGGAAGGTTGTCAAGAATTTCTTTCCCTAGCATTGTACAACCTCAATTTGTCGCTACCTACGAGCTCTGGCGCCCTAACAACATACGAAAATCGGACCAACTTCAGAACGTGGCTGAGCGCTGCAGGGGCCGACCTGCAGACGTGCATGGACGGCTTTGAGTACGCGCCTGATGGAGTAAGAAAGATTGTGACTACAAATTTGGACAACTCCACTAAACTTGTTGTCACTAGCCTTGCCATTATAAGCATGATTGATGGATATATGAGCCCGCATGAAAAACCCTCAACCGTCGCTAAAATCGACACTTCAAGTAAACCTAGTAGTGATTGGGAGCCTACTTGGTTGTCTCTCGAGGACAGGATGATCCTACACGACCTGAGGGAAACTGTGAAGCCTGACGTTGTTGTCGCTGCAGACGGCTCAGGCGACTACAAGACGATAAACGAAGCCATCGAAGTTGTGCCTGAAAACAACGATGAGAGATTTGTAATCTATGTCAAGGAAGGAGTGTACCATGAAAATGTGAGGATTGGGAAGGAGAAATGGAATGTGATGATGTATGGTGATGGAATGCAGAGAACCATTGTTTCCAGCAACCTCAGCAATGGTACAGGAACATCAACCTCATTGTCTGCTACCTTTGGTAAGTTTCGTACAAATTTCTTGTGTTATGCAACAGTAGAATGTCTAAATCTTTTCATCTTTTAATGATTGTGTGACATTTATATTTCTTGATTTGGTATAATTACAAGTAATTCCTCGTTAAATTTTAAGTTATATTCACATCTTTTGAAATTAATTTGTAAAAACAACATAGATGCAACTGGAGAATATTAGTGAAAAGACATAAATGCCTCTTCTGGGCTTTGGCAAAAAAGGAAATAAAATAATATTAAATTTAAATGATGAAGATACTATTGTTTTTGAAATATTATTGACGATCAATATTTTGATTAATAAAAAATCAACTATTCATATCTTATTTAATTTAGAGGATTAAATGCAGACACCTACCCATTTATAAACAATAGTGTACATTGTTCTTCAAGTTATCAATTTGTTTAGATGACACCCCATTCTTTTTAAATTATTTACTAGGCTACCTGATTCTATTTTCAATGGAATATTCTGTTGAAAATCCTGAAATAGCTTAGGTTATGTGCACTTTGCCCCTTAAACTTAAAAATAGGACAATGGGCATTTTGGACTCTGGAATCATAGTAGTTTTGCACTATACAATCTTAAATTGTAAAAATAGCACTTTCATCTTTCAATTGTACATTCATTGGCTGGATGCACTTTTTGTCTATTTTTGATGAATTTTATCCCTGAAAAAAATTGGCAGCCTGAATATGAAGGATCTTTTTTATTATTTTTAATAGATTTTGCACCAAATCTGGAAGTCCTAATTACTGTCCTCATTTTTACCTTCTTGCCTTCATATAATAAGGCCTCTATTTTCTCTTCCTTCATTCTTTCCCATTTCATTTAATAATTTTACTCATCAAGTTCCCACTACTCCTAAGAAGCCAACTGTTGATAATCATTTGGTAAGTGAATAGCTGAAAATAAAGGAAATTAAGTGAGAAAATGTGATAAAGAAATTAAAGGGAAAAAAGAGGACTATCATTTCTTAGGATGATAATTGAATGTTGTCCAAAAAATTATAATTTCTCTATGAAAATACAAAGTGGCTTGTGATTTTCTTAGCACATATTTGAAGGGAATGACTATGAAATTGACAAAAGAACCCCTCATATTCAGATTGACACAATTTTCCGGTAAGAAAATTTCCCGAAAAAGAGCAGAGGGTGCATGCTGCCAATAATTGTACCATTGAAGGGTACAAATTGCCATTTTTATAATTTAATTTGCATTGTTAAAAACCACTATAATTTTAAGGTGCAAAACGCCAATTACCCTAAACCACATGTATTTAGCCACGTGAACTACTTAAAATCTTGCATTTTATCATTGAAGCTCTATTTTGGTAGAACTGGTTGAATATTTGAGAACAATATTGTCATGTGCTATTTTGTTAATTTCTTAATATGGAAATATATATTTTCTGGATAGTCATAAACTATTTTATAGTTATTTTATTTTAGTTTTGTATCTGTTAGATAACAGAAATGAAACTTTACTCCTGTAACTTAGGATTGGCGTTTTTGATCCTACATGAATTGATTTTCGCAGTTTAGTCTTATAACTTAAAATTTTTGACAATTTTAGTCTTGTCCGGCCAAATAGGTCGAAAAATTCTACGTGACTTGCACATGACTCAATTAAAATTGGGAATTATAGCGAAAAAGGACTAAAATTGCCAAAGTATAGTTACAAGACTAAATGCAAAATTAATTCGTGCGGGACAAAAAATACCACCCCTTTAGTTACAGGATTAAAATGTAACTTATGAAATGATATTTTGGTCCTGCACAAATATATTTTCACAATTTATTCTTGTAATTTTAAAATTTTGTCATTCCATGCAGCGGCCATAGGCAAGGGATTCCTTGCTAGGGACATGGGGTTCCAAAACACGGCAGGCGCAATCAATCACCAGGCCGTGGCCTTACTCTCAGCTTCCGACAAATCAGTTTTCCATCGCTGTATGATGGATGGGTACCAAGACACCCTCTTCGCACAATCCAATCGACAGTTCTACCGAGGATGCAGAATCTACGGAACAATAGACTTCATCTTTGGAGACTCATCCGTTGTGATCCAGAATTGCAACATATTCGTGAAGCGACCACTGCCCTTTCAAAAAAATACCATAACAGCGCAAGGAAAATCAAACCCTTTCTCCAACACGGGCATATCGATACAAAAATGTCGTGTCATGGCTGCTGAGGATCTATGTGGCATTAAAACATTTCTAGGGCGGCCGTGGAAGAACTACTCCACGACCGTTATCATGGAGAGTCGGTTGGAAAGGTTGATTGATCCCAAGGGGTGGCTGCCCTGGTCTAACAGCACTACCGCTCCCGACACTATATACTATGTCGAATACAACAATGTTGGTCCTGGTGCTGCCACAATGAATAGGGTTGAATGGAAAGGGTTGAAAGTTAATGATACACAAGATGATGCAAGAAGGTTCACTGTTAGATCATTTATTAATGGAGATGAATGGATTCCATCTACGGGTGTTCCGTTCCAGGCGGACTTGTGAGTTTGAGACGAAGGGCTTGTAGGATATATGTTGGGAATATGGAGGAGATTTTGAGAAGGAAAAAATTATTGAAATATTGGAGAGATTTAGTACTACAAATATTTTTCATTCATTTCTCCGTACCACAACTACAAGATTACAAGCCTTTATATAGGAGAGCAAACATTGAATTAGAACACATTCCTATGGATAAATATTTGACTAAACACTTCCCTATGGTTAAAAATATCAATTTCCTATGGATAAAAAGTTTGAACTTGATAATCTGGAGGAGTCATATACATGCATAGTACTTTGGGAATTGCAAATTACACTTTTCAACACCCCATCTTAATTTGTAATTCTAACCTGATTTCGAAACTGCTCAATCTTTTCCGAACTTACGACTTTAGTGAAACCATTATCAGATAACTGCTCATTTGTGTTGATGAACTCCAAGTAAATTTCCTGATTACTTACACAGTTTCTTATGAAATGGTGACGAAGTTCAATGTGCTTCAACCTTGCATGGAAAATAGGATTCTCCGTCATCGCAATAGTAGACATATTGTCACATAAGATTTTTGTGGGAGCTTCCTGTTTTTGCTCCACATCACATAAAATCCTTCTTAACCAAATTGCTTCACAAGCTGCGTCGGTCGCGGCAATGTATTATGCTTCTGTTAATGAGAGTGCTATTGATTTTTATTTTTTTGATGCCCACGAAATTATTTTCGTTCCTAAGAAAAATACGTAGCCCGACCTACTTTTCCGATCATCTATGGATCCAGCCCAATCACTATCTGTATATCCAATAAGCTTATCTTCTTTCTCGAACCTTGTAGGTAGTGCAAAATTCTCTTAGCGGCTGCAAAATGCAATTTCCTTGGTTCGTTCATGAATCTTGATATGAGGCTAACTGGATATACAATATCGGGCCTTGTGTTAGCCAGGTAGATCAGTGAACCTACAAGACTTCGATAAATCTTCGGATCAACTTTAGATGCGCCGTCATTTAACTGCAACTTCTCATTGACTGCAAGTGGAGTCGAGATTGGCTTGCAGTAATGCATTTGAAACTTTTTTAACACACCTTCAAGATATTTATCTTGAGAAATAAAAATTTCTCCTTTTGACTGAAGGACTTGAATTCCAAGAAAATATTTCATTAATCCTAAATCAGTCATCTCGAATTCCTCCATCATTGCCCTTTTGAAATCTTGCACCGTGATTGGATTTGTCCCAACATAAATCAAGTCATCGACGTAAAGACAAGCAATAAGAAAATCTTTCATACCTTTCTTTACGTACAACGACGGCTCATTTTTACTTCTTTCAAATCCATTAGACTGAAAGTATCCATCAATCTTGGTATTCCAAGCTCGAGGTGCTTGTTTGAGCCCGTATAACGCTTTTCTGAGGCGATAGACTTTTTCTTCTTTTCCATGAACAATATAGCCTATTGGCTCTAATTCGCCATTGAGAAAAGCTGATTTCACATCCAACTGATAAACTGGTAATCCCAGTTGGCCAGATATAGCAACAATAATACGGATCGTCTCCATTCTTGCCACTGGTGCAAATGTCTCTGTGAAGTCAACTCCGGGTTGTTGAGAATATCCTTTCGCAACTAAGCGAGCTTTGTGCTTGTCAATTGAACCATCTTCTTTGTACTTTGTCTTGTAGATCCACTTTACGCCAATCGCATTTTTTTTTCCATCTGGAAGGTCTACAAGATCCCAAGTATGATTTTTCTCAATGCTAGCAATCTCTTCATTCATTGCTTTTTGCCAAACCTCTTCTTTTGCAGCTTCATCAAAATTTTATGGCTCACTGGAAAATGCGATATCACATGAATCATATATTTCTCTTAAGCTCCAAACTTTTATTACCGGACTCTCTGATTTCGGTTCAATATCTCCACCACTTGATGTCGTTGCATCATCGTATGTACTTGGTTGATCAATCCATTTTGATAAAAATATTGGTGATATCGGTTGAGTCGGAATAGTCTGATCAACATCCCAATTCCATGATTGCATTTCATAATAAATAACATCTCAGGAAATTGTGAGTTTTTGGTTTCTCGGGTCAAACAATCGATATCCCTTGAACTCATCACTATATCCAACAAAGATTAGTTTCTCACCCTTTTCATCAAATTTTTCCCTTTGTTGAGATGAAATATGTGAATAATCAATGCAACAAAAAACTTTTAAATGATTTACCTGAGGCTTTCTTTGATGCCATGCCTCATACGACGTCTTATTTAGTACCGCATTTATTGGTGGCCGATTCAAAATATATGCTGATGTATTCACTGCTTCTGCCCAAAAAGATTTTGGGAGCCCCTTGCCTGCCATCATGCTTCGAGCCATTTCCAAAATTGTGCGATTTTTTCTGTCTGCGACACTACTTTGTTGTGGGCTGTATCGAACTGTCAATTGCCTCTGGATTCCTTTCTATTTGCAATAATCCGTGAATGCTCTTCCAATAACTTCACCTCTACGATCAGTATAGAGAATGTTTATCTTTCTTCCTGACTGATTTTCAACAAGCATCTTGACCTCCAAAAATTTAGAAAACGCTTCTGACTTTTGATTCAAAAACTACACCCACATCATCCTGGTATAATCATCAACAAATAGGAGAAAATACCTGCAACCATTGAAAGATGGAATTTGCATTGGTCCGCAAATATCAGCATGCACCATCTCAAGAAGGACTTTGGCTCTATAGGATATCTTCGGAAATGGTAGGCGATGCATTTTCCCGAAAATGCATCCTTCACATGGCCTATCTTGATCTGGAATATTTGGAAGCCCAAATACCATGTTATTTCTTTTCAAAAAATTTAATCCTTTGTAGCTCAAATGTTCATATCTCAAATGCCAAAGATTATGATTACCATCCATAGTATTTTGCAGAGCAACTTTCTGAGATCCTTGTAGATTGAAAGGGAAAATTTTGTTCTGACTCATCTTTATTTTAGCAACTGTATGATTCCTTTGTTTACCAATATTGATGCAAAGGTCATTATCGAACTCTACCTTGTATTTTTTTCTTCAACAGTTGTCCCACACTCAACAAATTCTGATTCAATTCTGGTACATAAAATACATCAGTGATGATATTGACATTACCTCCTTTTGTCTAGACTGAACTAGCTCCTTTTTCACTGATCTTGAGAGATTTGCTATTTTCAAGTTTTACTTTTGATGAATAAGAGTCATCGATATCTACGGACATATTTTTATTTCCGGACATGTGATTGCTGCATCTGCTGTCCACACACCAGATATTATCAAATTGTTGAGAATTTACATGAATAGAATACCTGGTCTCCTTTTTCCTTTTCGGTGAAGTTGGCATCTTTCTTCTCACGGTCTTCTCAATACCAACAATCTCGTTGAGAGTGGTGTGCATTTCTACACTTTTTGCATTTACGCCAACATTTTTTCATGTCATGGCCATTTCTCCAACAAATACGACAAAAAAATTTTGAGTCTTGAGTAGATACTCTCGAGTTAGAAGTACCTCTTCATCCTTGACCTCGACCACGACCACGGTAATTTTGGTGTCTCCCACGACCTCTTCCTTGTGACTGTGCTGACATATTTTTTTCATCCTGCAAGTCATGGTCCTGTTTTTTTCTGCTTTTGTGAAATATTTACTTTTTCTTGAAAAGCTTGCTCCAAGTCTTGTGCAAATCTGCTCATCCTTTTTTCATGGGCTTCAAGAGAACCCATGAGTTCATCAAAAGTTAATACTGATAAATCTTTAGATTTTTCGGCTGCTGCAACGATATGCTTGAATTTCACCGGTAAGCGCCGTAGAACTTTCTCAATGATTTTCTTCTCTTCTAAAGTGTCCCCGTAGCCTCTTATTTTATTTACGACGGAGGAAACTCTAGAAAGGAATTCTTGCACATTCTCCAAGTCTTTCATAGGTAGATTGTCAAAATTTCGCCATGAGTTTTGCAGCTTGACTGTGATCACCTTCTCATGTCCTCCAAACAGATTTTTTAAAATTTGCCATGCCTCTTTTGCGGTCTTGGCACTAGCAATACGCGGAAGAATTGATTGACTCACTCCTTGGTGCATAAAGGACAAGGCTTTTGCATCATTTGTCTTGCTCTTTTTCTGCTCTTTTTTCTGTGCATTTGTAAATACGGCTACTTCCTCCAGAGTATGAGAAGTAAATCCCTCTTCAACTATGTTCCAAAGTTCATGTGACACGAAATGGGCCTTCATAAGACACTCCATAATTCATAATCTTGCCAACAAAGATGGGAATTCCTTGTTGGGAATATGTGAATGCAAGCTATTGGTTGCTTGAAGATGCCATAGTGATAAAATGGAATAATCAGAACCAAGGGTTGCTCTGATACCACAAATATGTTAGGAATATGGAGGAGATTTTGAGAAGAAAATAATTATTTAAATATTGGAGAGATTTAGTACTATAAATATTTTTCATTCATTTTTCCATACCACAACTACAAGATTACAAGTCTTTATATAGGAGAGCAAACATTCAATTAGAATACGTTCCCATAGATAAATATTTGACTAAACACTTCTCTACGGATAAAAATATTAATTTCCTATGGATAAAACATTTGAACTTGATAATCTTGAGGAGTCATATACATGCATAGTACTTTGGGAATTACAAATTACACTTTTCAACAATATATACCTGGATCTGAAGAGTGAAGGAAAGGCCTGAAAATAAATACATTTGTAAAATATTTGAGGATGGATGCTATAGACCAAATTTTGATGTACCCTTAAGATACTCTGGCCTTGCGCCGTAGCAATGACTCGTGCCAATTGATGGCCTATGTTTTTACAATATTTTTTCTCAACTTTTATAAAAAGTTAAGATGAATGTATGACTAAATTAGTAGAATGAATTTAAGTATTTATGGATGTAAGGTCATATAATAAACATTAGGGACTGAAGTTATACAAGTCTCAAACTTTTAAGGACTGCAAAAGCCGGGCTTTTCCCTATGTTTTACGTATTTCAACTGTATAATTTTCAATGATATAGGGTACTTGCGTAGATAGAATTTTGTGTCAACATACCATCTCAACTTTGATAAATTTGAATTTTACCATGTATGATTATTTTCTAATCGATTTTCTTCTAGCAGAATAACATCACATATAGTGCACATGTTGGAAAAACATCACTACATTGCCCTTAAATATCACATGTGCACTGCATGTGATGTTTTTCCGACAAACAAAAGATCATAAAACGGTCATCTAAGGCAAACTGCAAATTTTGCATAATTGAGATGGTAAGTTAACATGTAAAAAGTTTAAAAGGCAAAGTGTAAAAAATGGGTATAGATCAGATGAGGGAGAATTACTCTTTTGGTCCTTCCATAATACCACTAAAACAATTTTGGTCCTCTTTCATTTGTGAGTTACACTTTTGGTCCCAATTAGACATATTTTTGAACACTTTTGGTCCTACCGTCAACTCTCCGTTAAGAGTTAATGGAAAACACACGTGTTGCGCATGTGAGGCTGATTTTGGGGGAAATTTATAGTATTTTGGCGCCTAAATTGGTTGGCCTTGACTATAAGCCATTTTGGCACCTAATCCTCTCTAAAAAAAATTACAACCCCATCCCTATTCTCGCTTTCATAATTTGACCGAATTTTTGTTGTTTAATAACTTTAAAATTAGATTTCTAGCCATGAGTAGAAGTTATTTAAATACTGATTTTTTACTAATTTCTAGCCATGAGTAGAAGTTAATTTATTTAAAAAAAAACAAAAAAACTGAAAAACCAACAAACAATATTAGAAATCAGAACTTCACAACCATCCCACAACATCAAATTACTAGTACAGAAAATCAACAACATTACATATCATTCACAATAGTTTATAGAAAACAACACTCACAAAAATCAACATTACACTATATTATCAAATCGGCCAAATTAGTATTTGAATAACTTCTACTCATGGCTAGAAATTTGATTTTGAAGTTATTGAACAACGAAATTTTGGTCAAATTATGAAAGTGAGAATAGGGATGGAGTTGTAATTTTTTTAGAGAAGATTTGGTGCCAAAATGGCTTTATAGTCAAGGACGACAAATTTAGGCGTCAAAATGTAATACATTCCCCCCCCCCCCCCCTCAAATCAGCCTCACATGAGCAACATGTGAGTTTTCCGTTAACTCTTTACGGAGAGTTGACGGTAGGACCAAACGTGTTAAAAAAATATGTTTAATTGGGACCAAAAGTGTTACTCGTGAATGAAGGGGCACCAAAAACTATTTTAGTGGTACTATGGAGGAACCAAAAATGTAATTCTCCCGAAATCAAATGACAAAATGTAATGTACCCTTTATATAATCATAAATTTTAAAAAAAATCATTACCAAAATTTTTTATCCAAGCTTATTTATTTATCCTAAGAGATTTAAATAAACAATTATCAAATAAAATAGTAAACAACTAATTTAAAAATTCTAATTATTCTATCAATTAACACATTCTTTTGAGCGATCTCTCTACAAGAATTGAACAAATGATTTGAAAAGGTTAAATTTATTTTATCTAATAAATAAAAATAAATTCAAAAATTATCAAAAGAATCAAGTTGATTGAAAATCAAAATACATAAATTGAAAATAATAACATAAAACATAAAAGCAAGAGGAATTTTGGAAAGAATTATAACCTGGTGTTGAGAAAAGCACAAGATGGAGCACACTTTCTTCTTACTTCAACCATGTAGTTCTAACTAGTGGAGAGAGACTAAAAGTGGGAATTTTGAAGAAATTATTTTTCGAATAAGTTAATGTGAATTCTATTTATTGTTTTTTTTTAACGGGCAAGACAAGTTTTGACCTAAGGCTTGATAAACTAAAATCCCTAGGCCAAGGCCAAACCCTTTCCGCTGTTAGAGCTCGATAGGGCCTACCTTCATCCCTGGTTCTTGGTCGTTATTTTTGCGAGTGTGGAAAAACCTTTGTCATGGTTAAAATATTTGTCATGACTAAAAGCCATGGCAAAAATAGTTTCTATGGTGGATAACTTAAATTTTGTATTGATTTTTGTTTAATCATGGTTAATAATAATTGTTTACCACGATTGTAATCTATAGCTAATAAAATTATAGCCAGTAGTAAATTTTCTTCTAATCTATGTATATTATAAAAACGTGAATGAATTGCCATGTTTTATATTTCTTTCTTTTTTTGTGATGCCAATTATGTCCTTTCTATATAAATAGTAGATTATAAATTTATGTGTACAAATAAATAATTTTAATTTTTTTTTATAATAATACTCGTTAATTACTTACATAGTTGAGTTGATATAGAGTTCTAATAAATTATGTCCTATCTATTTGAATAGTAGATTATAAATTACGTGTACAAATAAGTAATTTTGTAATTAATTTTTATAATAATACTTGTTAATTACTTACATAGTTGAGTTGATATAGAGTTCAAATGAAAATAACTAATTAAATAAAATCGGTTAAAAATAATACTAACTAGGAAAGTATATGGGCTATCTAATTAGGAGAAGATACGATTTAGAAACTTGAAGAAGCATCTTTTCAAAGGAAAAGAAGCAATCCATGGGATAATTTATCATTAATTTAATATAAGTTAAATTTTAAAATAAGATAATTAAAAAAACATGAGTAATACTTTAGATGTTTTTTTTTGGTAATGTTAAAAGTATTAAAATTGCAGAAAATATAATTTTATATGTCAATCAATAATATTTGGGAGTACCTAAATAAATAGTATAATACTGCAAGTTCAACGAAAATAAAGTTCAATTAGAAGCAAGGAATTTGAATTAGTTTATGTTAAAAATTAATCAATTATTTATGAAAAACAAACTTAGAATAAGATCACTTACTTCATAAATGGTTTAATAATTAATTGTACTCATAATATCAATTATGAAATCATAATAATAATATTATTCAAAACTTATTCTATGAATTAAATAAGTCTATAATTTGTGGGATGTTTAATGCACTTATAATTACTTGGTCTATAAGAATTCTATTGCATCATTTTCAATAATAAGTAATTTAATTTCTATACATTTTTATTTTTAATTCGACTCTAAGTTAATAAGATTAGTCAATGATTTTTATTTTTATTCATTTCATGAAATATTACTCGAAAATTTAAACTATTTTCCACCAACATGAGGAATAAAATGGAATATAAAGAGATTATTACAAGAAAGTTATATAAGAAACAACTTTAACGATAGGCAGTATAAGAGTTAAAAAAGAAAAATAAAATTAATTAATTAATTAATTTTTTCCCTAATTTGCACAACTAGGAAAAAAAATTAAAATTTTATTTCATTAGTGAAGCAAATTTAGAAGATGGATTAATTTAAATGATATTTTTTTATTATAAATATAGGAATGTAAAAGTAAAGTAATTAATTAATATAGTCTTTTTGTTGTATATATTATATAAGTAATTTAGACCACCCTTTAATTAGATTTATAATCATATAAAAATTAAATGATAATAGGATTCTAATATTTATTATATGTAATATTTATATATAATAAATCATATTTTCATATTATGTTGTATATATATATGATAGTTAAAACTATGAGTATTAATTTGGGATGTTTTTAATTTCTTAACCTTTTATAATGGCAAAAATAACCTCATAAAACTACAGTGACATAATTTGATATTGTAGTAGATAATATTATTGATGTCTAATTACTAGAATGGGATAATTAATTGAGCTACCGAATATATATTGTACTGAAGTATTTGGTCTATTTATTTAAATTCTACCAAATATATGTTTTTCTAGAAATTTGTAATTTAAGTTCTATATCGTTAAATTTTTAATTGATATCTAAATTAAATAAAATTATATAAAAACAATAATTTGTAGCACTTCGATTCATTCCAAAAGCATTATTAGTCAATTTAAAGCATGTTTCCCCAATTTTTTTTTAACAACATTGGCAAATCAAATAAAAACTTAATTAGAAGAGAATTATATCATAAATAACTCTAAACATAGTTGGCATAAGAATTAAAAAATAAAATAAAAATATTAAGTTCATACTTGATAAGTCAAACAAATTAATATTACAAAGAGAATTAATGATAAAATCTAAAATCTCAATAGAAGTGAAAAGAACAAAAAGATTATGTATAAATATTCTCACATGAAATAATGGTGAATTTCTCATGACAAATGAAAGACAAGTATCATGAAGAGATTAATTAATTATAAAATCTTAAAGTTTATAAGGGTAAAATCCAAAAAGTAAAAACCTATCTTCTTTTAAACAATTGAAGATCATAAGTCTAATCAAACATAGAAGAAATTTGAGGGAGTTATTGATTAAGTGAAATTTTTTAACTAAAATTAATCATTTGATTTGAATAATCATCAGTTGGTTTTTGTGAATATTTTAATTTAAAAGTCATTGTAATCATTTGATCACAAACAAACTTTTATTTTTAATCATAACTATAAATTTGTACATAACAAGGTATTTTTATCTAAGAGTATATTTGTATCGATACCAAAAGACTTATCAAATATTGAAAAGAGTTTCTTGAAATAATTTTTCGTAATAACTAATAATATAATAATTATTAAGTTCGAAATAATAGACAAGGAGGAATAGATGGGCTTTCTTTTAATAAGAACATAGTTTAAATATAAGGAAAATTTTAATTTTCGTCCATTAATATAGAGGCGGTGGCATTGTAAACCAGACTTTTAACAAAATAGCAATTCAGAATATTAATTTTTAAAAAATGCAATTTCAGTCCAATTTGCCCTAATTTCACGAAAAATGCTCACATGTTCAGCACGTGACAAGTAAAAATTGGGGGTTTTTTCCACTCCGGCCACAACTGCTTACGTGGCAATTCAAAATCCTGTCAAGATGACATGGCAGGAGTGATGTGTCAAAAGCCGATCAAGAAATAGCAATTAAGGACACTAATTTTTTAAAAATGGCAATTTTTGTCCAATTCCACTTCAGCCAATAATTTTCAAAAAATTCCAAAAATTCTTGGGCAAAATGGACAAACCCCCCTGTGTTTTCTCGAAGTTGCAAAAAAACCCCTGAGATAAGAAAAAAGGTTAAAATGCCCTTGTGGTATATATAACACAGCAAAAAATCTCCATTCTGTTAATTTTAACGGAGAGTGTGATTCACTCTCCCACCTACGAGCGTTAAAGCTTTTCTTGATTTTCATCCACTTTTGGTTGACAAAAATGTCCAAATTTACTTTGTTTTTAATATATATAACACAAATGCCATTTAACTTCAGCAATTGCAATTTGTCTTTAAATTAATAAAAATAAAGTATAATATTTAAACTTTTTATATTTTTCTAAAAAATAAAATAGTTTTATTACTATTTATTTAGAATAATTATATGTTATTAATTTATAGTATTATTTAGTTTCCAAATATTGTAATACACCATTATTTTAGTAAATTAGTAATCTAATTTATATATATAAAGTTACAAAAATTTATATAAGTATATGAATAAAATATTAATTTTTAAATTGTAAATACTTGATTTTAAATAAAACTTTTAAAATAAATTTTAATGGTTTGAATTGTATATATAGGCGACGATAGTCGCCGCCGTTGCATTTGGACAAGGGCGAATATAATATGCAACATTTTAGAAAATACAAGGGAGTGTTTAGCCTATTTTCTTATCATAGGGGTATTTTTTGCAACTTCGTGCAAACACAGGGTTTTTTCTTCCTTTTTTTTTTTTATTTGTTTTACCCAAAATTCTTGGCTGGAATGAAATTGGACTGAAATTGCCATTTTTTTAAAAATTAGTGTCCTTAATTGCTATTTCTTGGCCAATTTACACATCACTCCTGCCATGTCATGTTGGTCGGATTTTGAATTGCCACGTAAGCAATTGTGGCCGGAGTGAACAAAACCCCCAATTTTCATTTGTCACGTGATGGACATGTGAGCATTTTCGGCGAAATTAGGGCAAATTGGACTGAAATTACCATTTTTTAAAAATTAGTGTCCTTAATTGCTATTTTATTAAAAGCCTGATTTACAACGCCACAATCCCTATATTAGTGGACGAAAATTGTAATTTTCCCTTAAATATAATACCAAGTGTCGTTTATGTGTTCTTGATTCTTCTATTAATATTGTCAATGTGTTTTTCTTCTGCCGTAACATTTTGATTTCGTTAGATTTTCAAATAAAACCAATTCATATGAAACTAGAGTTCAAGGACTTTTGAACCATAGGTGACAGAAAAAACAAAGTATTTTCTATGAAATAATTATAATTGTAGCAAATTATTTTTTTATAATATATAAAGTGATAGTTTTATAATTTTTTACGTGACTTAATTAGTGTACATCAATTATAATTCTAAAGTATAAATTAAGATTAATTTATAGAAAAAATAAAGAAAAAGTATAAAACCTTAACTCTAGATAACTTTGTGACAAAATCAAAAGGAATTAATGATTAATAAATAATTATTAAATTGTAATATTATTTGTATATACACTTTTTCAATTCCCTTTAACCAATCAATTGCTCATGATATATTTATTTACTTGACTAATTCTATAATTATTGTAATATAACCATAAATTTGTAGTAGTACATATTTATATTAACTAGGCCGATAGAGTAAATAATTTTGGAACTATTTTTTCTTTAAATTTTAGTTTTTAAATATTCAAATTTAGAACAAAAAAGTAAGAAAGGTATTTATTTTATACTATTATATTTTCTTTTCATATTTTATTTTGATCAGGCTAATCAAATAATATAAGGTCTAAAAAATATATAAAATATAAACGATAGGAAAAAAAAGCCAAAACATTAATAATTTGTTGTTGATTATTTCTAATAAGGGTAAGTAATAATCTTTTCTTCTGATATATTTGTAATTTTGTTTTATCATGTTTCTTTTATTAGAGAAAAAATACACAGATAATTTTTTTCTAAATTAATATTCTCATGTTGGTTAATTAAAGGAATTTAATATAGTTTAATTTATAACTATATTTTGAATTATATCTCACAAAATAGAAAACACTAACGTAAGAATTAAAGATGAAATTTAAAGAATACATATGCCATTGGAATAGATTATAAAAAAACCTGATCTAATATACAAAATTAAGGTTCCAAATTTATATTTAAAGTCATTGTATTTAACTATACATTGTAAGTTTTCTTGTTAAGTGAAGGGTTATGATTAATGGAATAATATTTTATTTATATATTTTTTCAGTAATATTATTTTTGTTATACTATTTTAATATTGTGGTACCCTTGATAAAGAAAATTATTCAGTTTATATAAATATAGTTTTATTAGATCTTGATAGTTTATTTTTTATTTTCTTGGTTTTGATTGACTATGAATATTAGTTGATTAAGAAATTTAATACCATTATTACACTACAAAAAATGCGGCGATTGGGACAGTTTAGCATGACCGTTCCAAATCCCGGTCCAAATAGGAACGATAACTAGAACTGTTATGGAACGGTAACCCATGGCTGACGTCACTGCTTATTATTCTGAGTCAGAACGTGTAGGAACGGCTCTATCGTTCTAGTTGTGGGCCAAAATTTAATCCCATTACCATTCCGAAAAGGGAGAGGATATATTTTGGCATTCCATTTGGAACACATATGTGGAAATTGGACGGTTATTTGACCAGAAAAAGTAACTGCTCCTACCCGTTTTCCACAACCCGGGACGATTTGGAATGCATGATTGACCGCTCCAACATGTAGTGCCAAATGAGACCCTTCTACGCCTTGATTGAACAATGTAATGCAATGACCATTCCAAATTGTGGGTCTTGTGAACATTAAGTTTAGTTCCATTCACCGTTCCAACATATGTTACTATTAGGAACGGTCCGTATACATAATAGATTATGTGTTCCGACGACCATTCCAAATATGCTCCAACAGCTATATTATTACGGTCACTTTAACGTTCGTATGTCCGTTCCAGAGACCGTTCCTAATGATGGAACAACGACTGTATGTGAACGGCTAACTTAGTGTTCCAAATAATATTCCAATGCCCGTTCAAATATTTTTCTATATATATGTCCCCCTTCATTTTAATTGTTCTTATTACTCTATCCCTCCAACTCATTTGTTCTAACTCTCTCTCTTGATTCTTTATACCTAAAATTGAAAATATCAACAATTTGCGCTAAATTTGCATTGATCTTGAAAGGTGTTTTGCTCAGGTAAAAAGTTGAAATTCTTTAATGGTTAATTATATATATATATATGTAATTCATTCTGGTAATTTAATTACTATTGTGAATTGCTTGTGTAAGTAGGACTAATCACATTAAGACAGATGGATGTATGATCGAGACGTGCAGGGTGTGACGCCGGAGTTTGAGGATGGTGTTACAACATTTCTAGAATGGGCCCAGTTTCAGCATGCATATATGGATGGGGAGAAGATTAAGTGTCCCTGTCGAAAGTGCAAACATGAACGGTTCAAAACACCGGACGAGGTAAATTTCGACTTGTGTATGAAAAGGGTTTATGCCGGAGTATTATAATTAGACTTCCATGGTGAGGAGAGGGTGCAGAATACTTTGATGCATTAACCGTGCTCCCTGTGCAGCAGCAGCAAATGCCACCCGTTCAGGAGGATGGTAGTTCGAATTGGGGTCACGTGGCTCAGATGGATTGGGCGCAGAGGATGGTATTCAATGCCGCTGGGCCGTCTTTTTGGTCTTCGTATAACCAGGAGGGACCGACTGATGATAGTACTCGTTATTGTCCTTCTGATGTGGGTCCTAGTTCATATTACAGTTCGGGGCCCTATGATTATGTGTCTGGGTTGTCACTTGTCAGACCATTTTTTTGATGTAGCTCATGCTGCCGACCAACCGTTGTGGAACGACTGCACTACCTCTCAGTTGGCGTCAATTGCTACTTTGGTGAATATCAAGGCCGAAAGGGGTTTTTTACACTTTCCCCACCGATTATTACAGTCCGAAGAAATTGATAAGAGAATTGGGTTTACTAGTTCAGAAGATTGATGCATGCAAAAATGGTTACATGTTGTACTGGAAGGACGATATTGATATGGAATATTGTAAGTTTTGTGGAGACGCTAGGTACAAGCCAACCAGGGACAGAAATCCTATACGCAAGAAGTCCCCATATGCCATTCACTGCAGAGGTTGTATGCGTCGGAGGCCACTGCAGAGCATATAACTTGGCATGCGAGCCATCAGACGGAGGAGGGATCCATGTGTTATCCGTCCGATACAGAGGCTTGGAAGCATTTTGACCTGACGTATCCTGATTTTGCAACTGAGCCCCGTAATGTTAGACTAGGGCTTTACACGAATGGGTTTGCACCGCACGGCCAGTATGGTAAAACTTACTCATGTTGGCCCGTGATACTCACACCATACAATCTCCCACTGGGAATGTGCATGAAGTCTGAGTATATGTTCCTAACGATGGTGATCCCTAGCCCATCAAGTCCCAAACGTCTTATCAATGTCTACTTGGAGCTGTTGATCGAGGAGTTACAAAATTTATGGGATGTGGCTGTACGTATGCACGACACTGCGACGAACCAGGCATTCATGATGCGCGCCGCATTAATGTGGACGGTGAACGACCTTCCCACCTATGGGATGGCCTCTAGATGGAGTACCGCCGCTGTTATGGGGTGTCCAGTTTGTATGGAGGACACACGGGCATTCTATTTACAGTACGGTTGGAAGGCATGCTATTTTGACTGCCACAAGCAGTTCCTCCCACCGGACCATCCTTATCGTAGGAATAAGAAAGCCTTCACTAAAAATCGAATGGAAAGGAAGGTTGCACGTCTGAGGCTGACTGGAGAACAGATCCGAACCCTTGTCTATGCATTTGGTGTTGCAGTCGAACAACCGTTGAGTGAACTTGAAGGCTACAATGTCGACCATAAGTGGGTGAAGAAAAGCATCTTTTGGAAGCTTGAATACTTGGGGGTGCATATGATATGACACAATCTTGATGTCATGCACATTGAGAAAAATGTGTTCGACAATATATTCAATACTGTGATGGACGTAAAAGGAAAAACGAAGGACAAACTACATGCACAGAAGGATGTAAAGATCATATGTAATCTGCCGGAGCTTGAGGTGGATGAAAGGAGACCAAATGTGATGCCCAAAGCAGTATATACACTGGCGAAGGATCAAAAGAAGAAGATATATGAGTGGATTCGTTGTCTTAGGTTTATTGATAGGTATGCATCTAACTTGTCCCGCTGCGTCGACATGAATGAGCAAAGGATGCATGGCATGAAATGCCATGATTGTCATGTATTCATGCAGAAGTGATTCTGGTTGCCTTCCTTGAAATGTTTTCTGAGCACGTGTGGAGGGCTTTGATGGAGGTGACCCTTTTATTCCAGATCCTATGCTCAACCACACTAGATGTGAACAAGGTAAAACAATTGGAAGACAGTGTAGCCGTCATCCTGTGCAACCTTGAGAAAATATTTCCTCCTTCTTTTTTCGACTCAATGGAGCACCTAATTGTTCACCTTCCATATGAGGCGCGCGTAGGGGGCCCATGCAATATAGGTGGATGTACCCATTCGAGAGGTAATTAACTACACTAAAAAATTTACTGTTAAATATATATATATATATATATATATTTTTCTGTGGCAATTAATTGACATTTTCATAAATACTCATACGAATAGATTCCTATGCGATTTGAAGAAAAATGTGAAAAACAAAGCACATGTCGAGGCGTCAATTGTAGAGGCTTATATTGTCGAAGAAATCGGGCTCTTCTCTTCTCTCTACTTCGAACCGCACATTCTCTGTAAGTGAAGCAGACCTGGTCAAAACGATGATCTCACGAGCAACGATGATCGAATATTACGGTCCATTTTCAATCACCCGGGCCGAGCAAGTGGAGCCTCAAAGAAGAGATGGCTGAGTGGTGAGGAACTTCATATTATCGAAACGTACGTGTTGTGTAATTGTAAAGTAGTTGCGCTGTACTACGAGTAAGTTTTTGATACAAACTTAACTCTCTCTTCGATCATTTCATTTTGAACATACTTCATATTTATAACTATCACTGTTCCTGATACAGGTCATTCTTGAATGAACTTACGAGCAATACCACTCGGAGGACCCAATAATTGATCAACTAGTGGCAACGCAATCCAAAGATTGGTTCAAGGGTCATGAATGTGTCACGTTCTTATTAATTACGATTATTTGCTCAATTTCATATAAATTAGGTGCAATTTCTATATGATGAATTGCAGGTGCAACCCGAATTGAATCACACGGACGACGAATTGTTGAAGTTGCATTATTGGGCCCTAGAGCAAAAGTGATGACGTACCCGTTTTACTTCGTGGATGGCTTCAATTTCCACACTGAACATCACAATGTCGGGAACTCAACAATGAATTGTGGTATTTGTGTCAAAAGCTCATCATATACAGACATGGATTCTGACTTCTATGGAATACTAGAAGAGATAATTTAGTTAGATTACCCACTTATTCCAGACATGCACATTGTATTGTTCAATTGTCGTTGGGTCGATCCTGTTAGAGGCATGAAGATACACCCTCGTTATCACATTGTTGATGTCAATTTCAGAAAGCTTTACCAAAATAATGAACCATACATACTAGAGCAACAAGCAGTACAAGTCTACTACTCGGATTACCCGAGCATGAAGAGAGAGAAAGTCGACTAGAAAGTTGTTTGCAAAATCAAGGCTTGAAGAGTAATCGATGACTCGCGATGGACCGAGGTCGCCTATCAAATGGATGAAATCGTACCTAATCCATATGTTGGTACAAACAACCAAACATATGAACTTCATGACCCACCGGGAATACAGTTGGTCATTGATCTGTCCACGTCACAACATGGACCAGGTACATTGCGCTCACCAAATGATGGATCCGATGATCAAGATGATGAAGATAGCTTTGACGAGGCTGAGACTGAGGAAGAGACTATTGGTAATTCAGTGCTAGCTACCTTTAAACATTATTGTATTTTTTATATACCTTAATTCAAGCATTGTATTATAATTTTTTTTATTTATTAACAAAATAATTTAAATTTTAAAAATTGGAAAAGTTCATAATATACCACAACTGTTCCTAATAGAGGTACAATTTTTCTCAAGTAGGCGCCAAATGGAAAAAAGAAATTGAGGGAAATTTGAATTAGGAACGATCAATATATTCCCATGACAGTTCCTATTACAGGTACAATTTTTCATATTGGCGCCCAATGAAAAAAAGGCTCCAAAATTGAATTAGGAACGGTCTGAGTAATTGATAGACAGTTCCAGATGTAATTCCAATTTTTTGTTTTGGCGTCCAATGGAAAAATCGAATTCTGGAGCGGTTGTTTTATATCTAACCGTTCCTAATTGTAAAGTGGTTGCGGCCGTTGCTATATATAACCCCTACCCGTTCCTATGTTATTACAATGAAGCGTTCCTAGGTCAATTGTAACCATTCCAAATTGTGTTACTAATTGTGTATGTTACCTAATTCTGACGATTTCAACATCCGTGAGCCAGATCGATACCATTTTTAAACACATACACGATTATGAATAAGATTTCGTATCTACCAATTTGATTTTCAATCAGATAGCTAGATTGAAGGATACAATGGTTCTTATGATGATGAATACTGACCGGGAACGATATCTCGATACCCGCAAAATGAAAATTTTCAAATTACATATAATGTATACTTGTGTGTGCTAAATCATATCTAACGATCTGATTGCAATTTTGATGGTCTGATTAGGCGATGCAGTACAACAATACAAGATGCGAGTTCAATCTGTGAAATACTAACAAACTTAAATATACAAATATACTTCATATTGTGAACGTGTGTCTATTTTTTGAAAATTACTTTACATTTTCAAATTCTTTAAATGGCCAATTGTATATCTCTCTTCGATCATACACGTGTTCGGAATATATTTTTCTTAATTTATATTTATTATCTAAGAAGATCAAATAATATTTGCAATACATACAGGAACGGTCTTGAATGGAAATAGGCACGGTCAACACTTACAGGACATCAAACGACGCCGTTTTTCGCAATTAGGAATGGTATTAATAACACTGTAACTATTAAATGACCGCTCCTATTAAGTTCATTATCAGTACAAGGTCATAAAACGACGTCATATCAACATCAAAATGCCGCCGTATTTGGTTATGGGCACAGGCTTAGGAACGATCATAACAAGATATGACTGTTCTGAAGTTCTTATATAAATTGGACCCTTAGCCGATTCATTCTCATTTTCTACCTCTCTCTCTCTCTCTCTCTCTCTCTCTCTCTCTCTCTTTCTCTCTATCTCTCTCTCCCCCTTTCACTCTCCCTCTCTCTCTCTCTAAAATTCAGCCTCAGCCGCTTTTGTACGCCGCCGCCGCAGCAGGAAGCCTACGCCATCGTAAGACTCCGCCTCTGCCTCCTTCGCCGTACACCTCCGCCGAAGAGCCCAACGCGACCTTCCTCGTCTGCCTTGGCCATCCATTGCCTCCGCCCCCTCTACCTCCACCACTGTCAGTTGCGATCGTTTTTGCCTCCACCACGTCAGTATTTATCTAGTTTTTGTGCTTTTGTATTTTGTATTTTTGTGTTTTTTTTCTTCTGTAAATTTCTGAAAGATGCGTAATTAGTGTGTAGGGAGTTTTTGCAATTTAAATTTCTGTAATTATGTTGCAATTTTTGTAATTAGTATTGTAATTTTCTGTAATTTTGTTTAATTTTTATTAATTTCTGTAAATGTAAATGTGTTGTAAATGTTAATGTTAATTTTTTTGTTTATTTCTGTAAATGTAAATGCGTTGTACATGTTGATGTCAATTTCTGTAAATGTTAATATATTTTTAAGTTTTGTAATTTTCTGCTATTTTTCACATTTTTACTGTAATATTTGGAATTTCTATAATTAGTGTTGTAATTAGTGATGGAATTTTCTATAAATGTTAATTTTTTGTTAATTTCTGATGTTTTTCATATTTGAACTGTATTTTTTAAAGATTTTCTGTAATTTTTTGGTTTCTTTTAAATTTTCTGTAATTTTCAGGAAAAAAAACCTGTAAACTGTGTAAATTTTTTGAAAAAAATGAAAAAAGAACCCTGTAAATTAAGTAATTTTTCCGAAATAAAAACCGTAAATTTTGTAATGTTTAAAAATTTTCTGTAATTTTATTGTTTTTTTGGAAAATTTTTCTGAAAACAAAAACCCTGTAATTTCTGTAAATTTTTTTTAAAAAGAAAGAATGTAAATTCTTTAATTTTTAAAAAATTTATGTAATTTTTCAGTATTTTTTGAAAATTTTCTATATTTTTCTGGAAAAACTGTAAATACTGTCTTTGTTCTGAAATAAAAATCTGTACATTTTGTATTTTTTAAAAATTTCTTGTAACTTTCTTTGAAATTCATGTGAAATTACATATAATATTTTGTAAGGATACAAGAAAATATATGTTCTAATTTATAATATAAATCATATTTTTGCGAAGAATTTTGGGATTTAGTATAAGGATATAGGAAAATAGAAGGATTTAGTGTAATTAAGAAATAATTTTGGTTTTTAGTAAATTTTTTAGGATTTAGTTTACATAATTATTTTAAAAAATTAGAAAATTATCATTATTCAAAAAACATTGTAAATCATGTCTGGTCGGGATTTTTCTCCTCGAGTAGGTGGCTGTACTCACGGCCGTGGTCGTGGCCACGGTCGTGGCTCGTTGGTTCCACCACCGGTGGGTGCTTCTTTCCAGGTTGGGGAAGCAGCATTTCGACCACCCCCCACGACCACCATAGGCAGAGCAGTCAGCTGCCGCACCAAGTGCAGGATCAGGAACCCTATCCGTCTACTCCCTTGCACGTTTCCCAGAGGCTGCCAGACCATCTACTCCCGCACTGGGGATAGATCCATCCCGTCCATGGGCTGCACCACCCCCACCTGCCCCACCACTCCCTCCACCATCCACGTGCCGGTATATCACCCTCGCCGACTGCAGGTATATTTTTTTAAAAATATTTTTATAATTTAAATTATTATTTTTATGTCACAATAACTATTATATAATTTCAAGGCTGAGCGCAAGATACACGAGTGCATGTATGCAATGGACAAGGACACTATCCCCACCCTTGGGCTATTTGCACTAGGTGCCGCCAAAGCACCAACATTTATGGTTCGAGAGCCTGAAGGTAACGTACTTTAATTTCTATTTAATGGTATAAATTGATTTTTTTATTAAATATTTTAACAATTTCTTTTTTTTTTTTTCAGATGACGTACTGGTGGAACTGTGACGATGAGTCCATGTTCAAAGTCTTCCACATGTTTGCAGGGAAGTACCTCCACAAGAAGTTCATTCTTGCCAGACAGTCTCTGGTGAAGCCTCTCTGGCTGGCGAATGAAGCCTGGCAGCTACTCCTGCTGTACTGGGACAGCCAGGAGTTCAAGGATGAGTGCGCCAAGAACAAGGCCAACCCAGCAGCATCCTCTACTATCTACCGTGGGGGTTCTGCTTCTGTCGGGATGCACAAGAGAAAAAGGTAAGAATTTTTTTTTAAGTATTCATCATTATTAAATTAAAACTGTAATAACTGTTCCCCTTTGTTTTTTCCAGGAGATGCAGTTTGGTCGGCAAGTCAAGCAGATGGAGTTATTCTCCATATACTACAAGAAGAAGGACGATGGCGGCAGGAGCGGCCCGAGGGCAGCGGAGGTGTCGGTAAGCTCTGTATTACATTTTTAAATTTATTTTCTTTTAATTTTTGAAAATAATAATAATAATTTACTGTTTTTGCGGGAGACGTTTCAGAAGTTGCTGGAGGATCACCAGCCTTAGGCCACGGTCGGTCTTGGGGATCGTCTGGCCGAATCGGAGGGCTCAGTGGCGCAAACCGAGCAAGAGTTGTGGCTGGCTGCAGTCGGGGGCAAGAACAAGGACCGGGTATTCGGTCTTGGTTCTGAGGCCCACGGCCTTAGCCAGACCTTTACCTCACATGGTCCGACTGGAAGAAATGATGGTCGACATGATGGGCATGATGAAGACTCTGCAAACCCCCCCTCTAGACGATGACGATATGGACCAGGATGAGGGGGATGAGGTGTAGATTTAGGGTTTTTTTTAAAAAAATTTTTGTAATTAAATTGAATAACATTTTTTAATATTTTTTTTGTCAAAATTATGCATTTTTTGGTATTTAAATAATAATTATTTAACCAAATTAAAAAAATTATTAATATTTTAAATTTTATTTAATAATAATAATAATTATTATTTATTTTAGAATAATATAAAAATTGAATGATTCATTTATTTTGGAACGGTCTTTTCTACGGTTGCGGATCTCATAAAAATCGACGTAATCGTTCCAACGGAAGATCGGTTTACTTAGACGACCGTTCCTAAAATCGTGTAAAAGATTATTCCAAATTAGGGGCCGACCGTTCCTAAAGTTAGTCCTAATTCAATGTCTTCGTGGCGTAGTTAGTGGTCCAAACCGAATACATAAAACCGGTCCAGAAACGTATTCCAAATAAAGATTAAAAAATCGTTCCTACGTTTCTTAGCAAAGCAGGTCAAGGTGTGTTCCACCAACCGTTCCAAAATCTATCCCCAAACAAATAGTATACCATTCCAAGTGTATTCCAGAGTCAGTTGAAAAATGCATCTCCCATATATTTAGCACGATGCAAACAAAGTTCCAGCGACCGTTCCAAATTATGTGAAACACATAAAATTTGACCGTTCCAAATATTAACCATGTGTTCCAAATGCAGAAATGATATATTCATACACACAAAGCTATTTAGGAACGGTTTTTATCTTGTACACCAAAAACAATTCCAAAATAGTAACGGTCTTCGAAGAACCGTTCCTAATATTAGGAATGCCTCCAGTTTCAACGGATTGTTAACCATTCCATAACTGTTCTTAAGCGAGATCCAACTTCATCCAATGGTCTTTTAACCGTTCCAAAAGGAAAAAAGACCGTTCCCAAGTCCGTGCAATTCCCGCATTTTTTTTGTAGTGTTAATAGTTGAAAAGAATTGCATATACCAAATTTTAGCATATGAAATTACTTGACTTGGTCTTACGTTATACGTTTAAAATGCTATGTACACGAGATACAAATATCGATCAAAAGAAAGTTTGAACTTAATTTAATAGTGTTTTTTTTTAACAATTTTTACTTCTTTATAATTTGATCTTTAAATAAAGATCCTTGATCTGATTATCATTTATGTATTTTATAATTCATATGATACAAACTTAAAACATTGGATAATGATATTATCAAAATAAAAATTTAAAATAAATTTTTCATGTTTTACGTTTATTACATTTTCTGTAATACCTATTATAACATTAACACCGAATATAAACAATTAAGTTATTTCCACTAATATGTTTAATTAGTATTCTATCATGTTAAAGACATATAAAGTTAAATGATATGCTAGAACACTAATGGAGATTGAGACAAATTAAGTTAGACTAGATTATATATTATGTGTTATATACATTTCATTGAATGAAATTTTAATTTTGAAAATAACGTATCATAAATTATATGAGTAAACTTAATGTTTTTAGTTTTTAATTTTTTTCTGATGACTAAACTAATCTTATTTAAATTACAAAATAGATACAATTTTACAAGGTCATGAATTGACAATGTCAAGGAGTCCTAATAGATAGTCTAATTAGACCAATAATTGGACTCTTAAATATTTAATAAATGAGTTATATAGATTGAGTCAAATTGAAGTAAAAATTTAGTTAAAAAAAAGGAACAAAAGTTATTCTTATTTATTTTAATGTCAATTACTTAAATAGATTGAAATTAAATGAATATTAGTGTTTTGAACTTTAATTTAATAAATTATTAAATTGACTTCAAATATGTAAACTGTAATATGAACTTAGCCACTAAAAGAGAAATAATTGGCCCAAAAAAAGATGATAACTTTTATAGCAAAATGCATAATTTTACTACAACCTACACAATAGAACAATATATTTTTCATAAAACTATTCATAAAAAAATAAAAATTAGAACTATATGTCAATAATGTTGCGAAAATAATCAGCTTAGTAACACGAATGCAAACAAAAGTCAAGAGATATACAGAAAGATAATAGAGTCAACAAAACTCACAAATTTTTCCATGATACTATATATATATATATACATTCATTAATGACATATGATAGAAAAACTTATTAAGTGGCTATTATTCATATACCATATAATAATTATTATATTGTATAAATAGTTATTATTAATTATATTTTTCAAAATAATTCAAAGTTTGTAAAATATTTATTATATTTATGACTATTTTTAAAAAGAATAAAATAAATGTTAATTGTTCACGCGCAACATGTGTGCACCTTCACTACAAGAAAAAATGCTTTTAGCTACCATGCAGTATTCGTAGCTAAAGGACGAAATTCATAGCAAAAACGTTTTTGCTACGAATTTGCTACGAATTTTGTCCGTAGTCTATACGGGCGTAGCAAATGCTTCGCTACGGTCAATATTCGTAGCAAATACTCTTTTGCTATGAAAAAAGTGCTTTTGTTACGATATCATTCTCGTAGCAAATATAGTAGCAAAACTAACGACCTTTTGTTACGGTTGTCGACTCATAGTCATTATTTGGCATTTGCTACGACTAAAGTAGCTTTTGTTACAACGGGTAATTTGTAACAAAAAGGTCAACCAAAATCATCATCTTTTGCTACGAAGCTCTAGTTCTAACAATAAAATGTTGCAGTAACTTTTACTACGACCATTTTTGTTGTTGCAAAAAACTAAAATTTGATAATGTATTTTTATAAAAGGTACCCTGATGTTGTTTACAATATTGATTATTTTAATTTTTTGATAATCTTATTTATTTTCATATAATTGAAAGTATTATTAAATTATCAATATATCTAAAAATTGAATTACATTAGAATAAATTCTATAATTAACTAAAGCAGTATCATAAAATAACTTGCAGATGATATAGAACTAATATTTGTACCAATATTGAATAACATAATTGGTCAACTACCTGCATAGCACATATTACATATCTAATAAGTTGACAAAAGGTACAATCTACTAATTCAAACATGTACAAATTACACAGTCATTAACCAAAAAAGTTAAAGTTGCATATATATATATATATATATAGTAGAACCCATTGTCGGCCAATACATGCATTTGACAAAAAAGTAACCCCTCGGGTTGTTCCAATCTCCATGACCTGAAATATTTTAACCATAAAATCGAAATAAATAAAAGTACAAAGAATAGTGCATAAAGTTGAAGGGGGAAAATGAAAGACACACATAAGGGACTTCTTACATTGACAAACTCCCAATAGACACATTGATTAACAGCATCTCCGATGGTGGTAACATCTTTACTAGGTCGTTGCAACTTCTCATCGGGAATGTAGGCCTTCCCAATATATACCCTCACAAATCCAGGCGGAACCCCCTCTTTGCCAATTGTACCAACCACAACACCTTCAACAACAATTTTTTTGGGTATCTGATGACAAAATAAATGAACCTTTGCCCCAATTTGCATTTAAGAAGATTCGATAATAATTTTAGGCTCACACATTCATTCTTTAAAAATACTTTCAAAGTAATATACATACATTCAAACCCTTAGTAAAATCAACAATGAGCTTCCCTTTTTTCGATCTTTCACCAACCACCTGCATTAAATCAAGTATAAAAATTAAACCAATAAAGAGAGTTAAAAAAGAAAACTAGCAAATAAATAGAATACTTCGGTTGTTGCATCTCTCAATCTACTCGAAGTTGGTTGTTGCAAGCGTGATGCATCCGGAACCTATGAATTAATTTTGATAGAATCATCAAGATTATATATACATATATATATATATACATATAAAATAACATTTAGTTACTTACTTGAGTTAATATGGAAGACACTGTGGGGAGTTGACCTATGAGCATTTTCAACTTCTGGCTTAATGAAGTTAACTTCTCCTTTTCCATTCTTAACTGCTCTTTCTCCTGATTGAATTCATCTTGCATTTGTTTTATTTTTTCTCTTTCCTCATTCAGTCCATCCTTAAGCATTTTCAATTCTTCTTTTTCTTGTACAAAGGTCATGGATGAAATCACATTTTCAATTGTTCGCTTCCGTGTTCTTCCTGTCAGTTTTTTGTATTTCTCCTCTCCCATTGCATTCTTGAAAATTTGTTCCTTAAATTCCTTGTCTCTTTCTAACTCAGGCTTCTTAGATAGCTCCCGAGTGAAATGTGTCTGAAAACAAGTATAACATCATTGAAACAGTACTCCTTGTCTCCTTGTTTTTGCTGCTGCAGGAAACAGAACATAATAGACACTGTTTTTCTGCAGCAGAAAAACAGTGCCTGTTTTTGTTTTTCTGCTGCAGGTGCCTATTTTTCTGCTGTAGAAAAACATTCTCTGTTTTTCGCTGCAGAAAAACAGACCACAAACGCCATCAACAACAGTCCTTCAAATCCAACGACACTCATTCGAACCCAACAACACTCCTTCCAATCAACCAACACAAAACACCATCCAACAACACTCTCTGAAATCAACCAACACAAAAACACCATCCAACAACACTTCTTGAAATCAACCAGCACAAAAATACCATCCAACAATTCTATTTGAATCCAACAACAATCCTTCAAATCAAACAATACAAAAACACCATCCAACAACACTCATTAAATTTCAACATTCATTTCAATCAAACACAATAACAATAACACTCTAATTCACAAAGGTAAAGAGATAATCTTACATGTAAGTGCAATGTGTTATCATCCTCAATACCTTTCCCACGGGAGCGAGACTCCAACCAAACATCAAGGATGCTTGGGTCCGCACCTTTCATCATCGTCTAACAAACCATGGTAAAAAGATGAAGGGTATAAATTTTTATAAATATAAACTTAAAACACTCGTAAAATAATAAGGAGTCAACTACAAGGAAACTATACCTCTTGTTCCATAACTGCAAAGGAAGTCCTCCCAGTTCTATGAAGACATTGTTTCTTGGAAACATTTACTGCATTCTTCCTAGCAATTTTCTATCAAATAGTTTGGAAATAGTCATGACTTATAATATCTCTTTACATTGTTAGGTAAAATGGTACATGTGACGTAAATTTACCTGCACATCCTCATATGTCCAATATATCACCAATTCCTTCCATTGATCTTGTTCTACACGCTCATTTAGGGACTGTGACAGAAACTCGGGGTCATCAATGTGTGGCAGGAAGTACTTTACTTTAATCTCATGCTTCCACCTTCTCCATATATCTTTGAAATCCCCCAAGACTACACTCTTCGCTTTGGGAGGTAAAGTGGTATTATGCTAAAATAGAAGGTTGATGACAATTAGCGTAATAGATTCATCAAGCATAACAATACATAAAAACATGAAAAGTGAACATGAACGAGAATAAGAGTCCAATCTCCACCTCTTCCCAAGCCATGTCTCTCAAATATTCTGGTATATGGTTGAACTCCACATAGTTCAATGGCAATTTGACACCTATACGAGCCATACATCCAATTGCTGTTTTGTAGTGACCTACTCGGAGAAGAGTACAACTGCTGCTGAGAACGTGCCTCGGGCAAACTTGGAGAGGAGTGCAACTGTTGTTGAGAACGTGTTTGTGGCCTACTCGGAGAAGAGTACAACTGCTGCTGAGAACGTGTTGTTGGCCTACTCGGAGAGTGAGGCACCTGATGCTCAGGAGTGCTCGAAAAGTGTTGTTTATGTACGAAGTCATCTTTTTACTTTTTCATTGCAATGATTTCTCCCATTGTGCGTGTTTGTGGTCTACTCGAAGAGGCAGTGTGAGAAGAATCTATGAACTCCTCTAATTCCACCCTTTTCTTGGAGTTCTGTTTTGTTTTCTTCATCTCCATAATCTCTAATATTGTTTTACCATGCGTGCTCTTCTTTTCCTTACCCATACCTGTAAAGGAATAGGTGAAAAAGTTAAATTTAGCTTAAGTATATCTTAAAAGCATTGCAACTAAGATTTTATAACTATGTATTAAAAGAGAGTAAATGTTCATGCAAGTAATCAACAAAATAATATATACATTAAACACGATAATTGTCATTACAAACTAATTACATCATATCAAACATCATCTTCTAATTCAATATCATTTTCCAATTCACAATTTTCAACCACTGTCATTGTCTCGTCAATAAACAACCTTCTACCCCTTCCCTGACCCAACATACATCCTCATTCCGAGTAGGATTGTTATCATCCAATTGCAGCCTACTATGTGGCTCGGCTTCAATCGTTGAGTAGACATCATAATTATCTCTCCTTGCCATTGTTACAACCACATTCCAGTTTGCCTCTGACAGGTCATGAATGTACCAAACTTGTTGAGCTTGACTTGCTAACACAAAAGGCTCATTAGTAGGTAAATTCTTAGTATACATCAAATGATTAAAGTTCACAAGCGTAAACTTGAACTCATCTTGTTTAAGCCCCTTTTCGTTGTCAACCCAGTCACATTCAAACATAAAAAACCGAGTATCTTTTGAGTATTGAATCTCAAGAATATCTTTCAAAACTCCATAATAAGACACAGTTCCAGTGTGAGGATTCAAATCCTTCGCACTAGCAAAGCTCATGGTATCGGCATTAACGACCACCCCACTACATTGAGTTTTCTTATCGATGTCTTTACTTTTCACACGATATCGACATCCTCCGACAATGCATGGATTGTATCTCTTTGCATGTGGAATGGGGCCATCAGCTAGAGCCATTAATTCCACCAAAACATCTGACTCAGTTGCTCTTCCCAAATTCTGAACCTATATTTATCATGAAGTAGAACATCATAATTTATATGAATTAATTCAATTTTTTACTATACATGAACAATGAATATACTTACATAAGATCTAAACCACACATCAAAACTTTGATTGTGGATATTTTGGATTTCTCTCAGTGTTGCTCGTGGCTTTTTCCTTCTAATTGTTGCATAATGTATTCTGCATGTTTGTGAAATTACTATTGTAATTTTATTACAAAATGAAAATAATCACCAACATATGATTGTTATACTTCACTTACTCGTGATATGGTGCAACTACATCGATATTTGATAGCACATAGCGATGAATCTTAAGCAATGTATCTTTATCAACGATACACCTTGTTCCTCCATATAACCCCCGACCCATGTTATTATCTCCATCATAGTTGCGAGGTGGTCGGTTTTCCTTGGTTTAAAAGAATGTGAAGCTTCAGTTTTCAACATCAAACAACTTTCTGCTTCTACTTAACTGGAACTCAAGTTACAAGAAATACATCGGCCAAATTGATTTTTAGTTATTTTAATTCTGACTTTACACAAGCAGGGGGAGTAAATTTATTCCTTCATTCTCTATAATTTCATGTTAGTATTCACTTTGTATCCCCGTCTCTCTTGTTCAGTCCAAATGTAGGCGAAAATAACTAAGATTTGCTTAGAGGAATAATAGAAGATTTTCTCCATATTCTTCAAGGACGTCCTCTCCCTCTGTTCCTCCCACGAAAGCCACCTCTCACCTCCCATGAGCGACAATCTTCCTTCTGTAGCAAATAATAGACCACCTTAGTAATTTTACTCTTTGTAACTATCTCAGAGGAGAATGGACTAACCAGTGTCTCCAAAAAGGCTCTGTTTTTCAATATCTTGATCCAATCATGCTTATAGTTTCCAATTGTTAGGTAGTGAGCTATGACGACTATAAAAAGCGGTAGCAGTTATGGAGATGGTTGTTTCTCTACCCCTCTCATGATAAGCTATTAACTTGGCAGTTAGCACTTAAAGACCATATTTAATAAGGGTTTCATGTTAAATAACGAGAAGTGTTTGAATTCTTTACTGTGGTCTCTCTTGCTAAATCTACTGATTGTTGTTGATATAAGTTTGTATATTGAAATTTTACATCCAAGAATTTGGGTTACCTGACAACTTATCTATGTATACCTTGTTTCATTATTCCATTAGTTTAGGTACTAAAGTTGAAAAAGTCAGAATATAAATTGTTAATTTGATCTTTCTACAACTTATCTTCTTTTTATCCAGCTCGTTAGATAATTGTCCAAGCAAATTCAGGAAACAGTCCCTGCATAAAAACTCTTTCCATTAATTCAGAAAGTAATACTTTTACAGATATAATAGCAGTACTGATTCTTTAAAAGTAAATAAATGGGTCAAAAACAGAGGGCATAAACTTTCAGAACCAACAAAACATCTACAAAGACATTCAAAGCATTAGAAAGACAAAATAAGAATACATACCATTAAAGAAATCTAGGGAAATGATACTAACTAAGGAGAGTTCATCACTTTGAGGTGCCCCACACTTATAAAGTATGACTGCAGAAAAGTAGGCATGAATGTGAATTACTTCAAACTATGTCCAAATTTTAGATAGATAAAGGAAAGTAAGTATGCAAAAACGGTATAATATGTATTATCTAATTTTAAAATTCGAAAAAAAATATAAGAAGAAAGAAACACAACACTGGGGAAACACGCATTCTAACATAACCAAATTCTTAGATGGAATCCGATTCTACGTTTAAAAGATCATCATCCAAAAATAGTCCTCAGTAAAATATCACAGTAAAGAGAGAGCTGACGAAAATGGAGATGAAAGTGGGTTACCTGACGATGGAGAAACCGGTGGACAACGAGCCGGTGACGGATTTCATGGCGGCGGAGAAGGATTTCACGGCGGCGCGAAGGATCTCACGGCAGGCAAGAGATTCTCCCTTGTCTGAGAAAGAGAGGAACTTCTTGAGAAATGGGTTTGGCTGAAATGTCGAAGGGGGAGGGTGGGGGTTTTGTCTGAAACTAAGAATTTTAATTTTATATTCTATGTATTTTAATTGTTAGTATGTATTTTTCTTTTTGATATATTTTTTTATAAAAAGAAAGTTGGAGGGAACAAATTTTAGCTTGGAGCCAAATTTTTTTGCTACCTTGAGCAAATATTTGTTGCAAAAAAGTCACAAAACGACATCATTTTATGGGGTTTTTTTTTTTTTTTTATAAAATGCGACTGCTTTAATAACAACATAGAATTGTACCAAAAGCACAAAACGACGTCGTTTTGAATTGAACAATTGCTACGGGCTAAATTTTATAGTAAAAAATAGCATTTGTTACGGGGCTTTTATTGTAGCAAAAAGAGCCGTAGCAAAAAACATTTTTTCTTGTGAGTGCTTGCTAGTACCAATGAAAAGGATAACAGATGCATAAATAATTGATGTGGGATTGGGCATGTCATCATTGAATATTGAATCATCGTGATAAATTATTATATTTTTGAATAGCATTATTTATTTTCAAAATTTTGATTCGATAATTTGGAGAATTAGTAATTGATGTGGTAGTGGTTTTTAGTGGAGGATTAATCGGGAAAAATTGCCTCGACACAATTGCACCTCAAGTCTTTAGTGAGCGAAATATTGTATGGGAGGTCAAATCAATGAATAGTAGCTTAGCATTAAAAAATAATAAATCTTGTATTTATAGTGATTTGGTTATTTTATGGTGTGACAAGGTACATATTTTTTACCATGTGGTAGACCCCGAAAGTTACTCTTATGCCCTTGTGAGTAAATTGTAATTACTATTATATACATCATACAGCCCCCACTCTCGGACAGAATACGTTGGACGAAATTGTAATCTGGGCGAGAGTAGTTGCTGCAGCAGAAGAAGTGTGGAGCATTGAAGACTTGCTGATGGGTGGGTGGGAGTTCATTAATTAGTCTCCCCCCCCCCCCCCCTTACTACCTTCATTCTTTCCCCCCTCTTCAAGAGCAAAAAACCTCAAGTAGCACTCATGGCATCCAAAGGTAACTTCTTTCTCCTTTACTAAATTCTTACATGCAATCCTCTTCCATATTTTGTGTTTTGTAGAAGTATATTGCATTGCCATGTCTAGTGACGAGGGTTTGGGAGGGGGTAGTGAGGCGACACACTATGAGTGGGTGGTGGTGGGTCGTCGGACGCGTGGTTTGAGGGTCCGAGGAGCGGGTCCGAGACGGGAGAGGGGGCGTGGCCCTCCTCCAGCTCGAGGCGTCGCGGCCTCGGGTTGGGGGGAGGCCGCCTCTCCCCCGGCTCGAGGCAGCGCTGCCTCGAGCTGGGGGGAGGCCGCCTCCCTTCCGGCTCGAGGCAGCGCCTCGAGCTGGGGGGACGCCCCCCCTCCAGCTCGAGGCCATGCTTCGTGCTGGGAAGGGGTGTCATCCTCCCCTCCGGTGCCTTTTCTGTCGAGGAGTGATTTTGGTTCCTCAGAAAATATTTGGGATGATTTTCACTGTGCGATGACGAGGGACTTTCCCCCGTGTCCTGCCGGCTCTTTAGATGACTTGGAGAATTTGATTGATTTTGATTCACCTAACTCAGGTGGGTTTGAACATTGGTCGCAACGGATGGGAGGCCGATGATTATGAGCGCGATGATAACGACCAGAATGAGGGTGAGAGCGATGAAGTTAGTAGTGAGAGGGGGGAACATGAGAGTGAGGGGGAGGACGAGGAGTCCGAGGTTCTCGAGGTACCTGGGCGTCCGAGTGTCATTATGGCCCTGGGAGCTAAAGGCGTGACACGTCCGCTGGCGCGGGGTGGTCGACGACCCCGAGTGGTGGACGTGGGGACATGCGATAGCATCCTCACACGTGAACGTTTAGCCTTTATATGGAGGGAGTATAGGCTGCCTTCCACACATAAGTTTGTTCTTCCTTCTCCCGGGCAGAGGATTAGGCACCCCCCCGATGGGTATTTCACCGTGTATTCGTCGTACTTTGATTGCGGATTCTCGATTCCTCCCCATCCCCTCTTGGTAGCGTTGATCAAGAGTTATGGGGTTTGTGTTAGCCAGCTCGCGCCCAACTCTTTCACGTATTTTGAGGCGTGGCGGCGGCGTTTCATCGAGATAGGACTTCCCCTGTCGGTAGATAGCTTTCATGCTCTGTTTAGCCTCCGTCGCGTGCCCGAGCCATCTTCCTCTACGGATGATGGTCGGTATTTTTACCTGAGTTTCCGCATGGGGTGTACATTTTTGGACGGGCTCGTTTCTTCTAAAGGCCCTTGGAAAGTAAAGTTTTTTTACGTCCGGGACGACGGTTGGGGTTTTGCTACGGAGTGGTGTAGTTCGCCGATTTTTGCATGGGCATTGTGCGGAGTTTGGTGAACTCCGTGAGAGGTTTATGGCGGCAGGGTTGTTTAGTCGCGTTATACACTTATCACATTATTTCCCCTCCGGTATTAACGTCTCTTTGTGTTTTCCTTTATCATATGTTTGTTTTTCCTTTCTATGTATTGATTCTCTCCTTGTTTTGTCTTCTCCGGAAGGTAAAAAGATGGACGCTGATACCGTTGCGTTGCGGAGGGCTGCCGCAAAGGAGAAGAAGCGTAGCGAGCAAGGCCCGGCTCGCCCACCACCTGGTGCATCCGTGAGTTCGGGTGGAGGTGGGCTCCCCTCTTCCTCTTTCGGCGCCTCCGACTCTCGGGCCACGGGAGTTCACTCCGGGGTTTCTCCCCCGCCAAAGAGAGCGAGGGATGTTCCTTCGGCGTCGTCTCCCGCGGGTGTGCCACGGGGTGGCATTTTCACCGCCGGCGTGAACCAGGCGGAGGGCATACAATCATATTGGGACACTGCCGATCTTTTCTTGGCTTGGAACCGCACGAGGGATGTATTGAGCAACGATGATCTAACATGATTTTGCACCCTAAGCGACGAGCAGGTGGATGAATTGTTGGCCGGGGATGCCGCCTGTGTGAGTGGCTTATCCTTTTACTTCACCATGCCTTCTGCTCTACGTGTAATTGTCATGCACTGTTTTTAACTTGTTCGCTTATTTTGTTTGTGTAGTCCCTCACCCTGAATACCTTAGCCCGAAATCGGCGGTCGGCGAGGAGGGGAGAAACTGATCGATTGGGTGCACTTGTGAAGCGGCGCGAGGAGGAGTGCTCGACGTTAAGGGAGGAGAGAGATAAGGCTCTCGAAGATTTCACCGGGATGGAGCGCCGCTACGAGCGGGAGGTGAGTACTGGGCGGAAGTTTCTGGCGTCCTCATCTGGACTTGCCTTTGTCGGCAAGACCAAGGAGGAGGCTATATCCGAGTTTCAGGCGTCCGATGGCTTCGAGGGCATCGTAACGGAGAGGGTCATCCCCGTCTATGAGTCTGCCATATATAAGTGCCGCCGTTTTCTTCGCGGTGTTCTTCGCGACAAAGGCCAAATTACTGAAGAGGACATAGTCGGCATCGACCCCGACTTAAGTGAAGAAGAAGAGGAGGATGCCGGTCCGGCTTGTGGCGGAGCCCCCCAGGACGGGGAGTGAGATGTGGGGGGTTGTCTTTCCCGCGCTGGATGTCTGCTATGTTTATTGTCGACTGTTAACCTTCTATCTGTATTTTAAGACTGATATTTTAAGGTTTGATTGTAATCGATGTATTAGGAATTTCATACGATTCTCTTCCGACTTCCGACTACTATAGTCGGACATTTTGGTATGTAATCGGCGATATGTAGTATTTGTATGTTTTTCTTCCGACTATTATTGCCGGATATTTATGATATATGTTCGGCAGTTGCATATGATATGAAACTTGTGTTTTTTAAGTCATGTTTACCGGAGGTTGCCTCAAGGGGTGTTTTTGCTCGAGTCCCGGAGTTGATTTTTATCAACTTCAAGGGGGGCAAATTTTCTGGGGCAACGTTATTAGGGAGGGTCTCAGTGAGGTTTCGTTTGCGTGGTCCGGGGCACTTGTTGGTGCCTCAAGGGACCTCTCGAAACTTCAGGGATCTCCGTGTGGATAAGTTTTATACTACGGCGGAAAAATAACTTCATTCATCAAGCAGTGTTACAAAAGATAAGGGAACTAGTCGAAAAGAGAAGGGGGGGGGGGTGAAAGTTTGGCCACCCATACTAGCTCTATTACATATTAAGTCAAAAGGGGAATTTCACTTCCCTGTTGTTCGTCAAGGATAATACTTCTTCAAGTTTGCGACATTCCAAGTGCGTGGGATGTTTTTTCCATCGAGATGCTGCAATTTGTATGCACTTGCGTTCACGATTTCCACGATCTTGTAGGGGCCTTCCCACTTGGGGTCCAACTTTCCCACGGGACCCGAGGCTTCAGCTTTTCTCAGCACCAAATCCCCCACCTGAAAACTTCGTGGCTTTACTTTCGCATTGTGTGCTTTTGCCATCCTGACCTTGTACATCGCGATGCGCACCGCGGCTCTTTCCCTTGCTTCATCGACTAAGTCCAGGTTTGTTCTCAAACCTTGTTCGTTGGAATCTGGATCATAATGTTTGACTCGCCAACTAAGTTCTCCTACTTCCACCGGTGCTACGGCTTCTGTTCCGTAAGATAGAGTAAAGGGCGATTCTCCGGTAGCGGTCCTCGGCGTCGTTCGGTACGCCCATAAAACACTAGGAAGTTCATCCGCCCATGCCCCTTTGGCGGTTCCCAACCTAGTTTTCAAATGTTGTAGGATAGTCTGATTGGTAACTTCAGTTTGACCATTTGTTTGCGGCGAACTCACGGAGGTGAAGAACTGTTTGATCGCCAACCCCTTACACCAGTCCTTGAGCTTACTCCCCGAAAATTGAGTACCATTATCGGATATAAGGGCGCGAGGGATGCCAAAATGACATACGATGTTCTTCCAGAGAAACTTGATTACGTCCTTCTCAGATATCTTGGCCAAGGGTTCGGCTTCTACCCACTTCGTGAAGTAATCAACGACAACAATTAGGAACTTCCTCTGTCCAGTTGCTTGCGGAAACGGTCCGACCAAGTCTAATCCCCATTGATCAAATGGGCAAGGGCTTTCGATGGGCTGCATCAGTGTGGCCGGCTGATGGTTGATGTTGGCATGCTCTTGGCACGCGCGGTATCGTTTCACCAGCTCATGGGAGTCTAGAAGCATAGTGGGCCAAAAGAAACCCTGTTTTAAAACTTTTCCCGCTAGTGCCTTTCTTTCGAGGTGATTTTCATAAATTCCTTCATGTGTTTCCCTCAGGACATAGTTTCCTTCTTCTGGGGTCAAGCATTTCAGGAAGGGTTGCGAGAAACCACGCTTGTATAGTTCACCGTCAATCATCACGAAGCGGGATGCTTTCACTCTCAATGCTCGAGCTTCTTTCTAGTTTTCGGGTGCTGTCCCTTTGGTTATAAACTTAATGATCTCATCTTTCCAACTTGCAGGTGTCGGATTTGTGCACAAGACGTCCACCTCCTCCTCCGTGGCGGCCCGATCTAAAGAGAGAAAAGTAATCCTTCTACTTCGAATTGCCGCCATCGAACTTGCTAGTTTGGCTAGTTGATCGGCCAAGATGTTATCCTTTCTCGCCACTTGTATGATGGATGATTCCTCAAATCTCTCGAGCAATCTTTTGGCTTTCAGGCGGTACTTAGCCATTTTTTCACCCCGCGCTTCGTATGACCCTTCAACCTGGTTCACCACTAGTTGTGAATCACTGTAGATAGCAGTCTTTCTTGCTCCAGCGGCCAAGGCTAACTCTCCCCCTGCTAATAACGCTTCCTATTCGGCCTCGTTGTTTGATGTGGGGAATTCCAATTTAATAGTGTACTCCAGCTTATCTCCTTGTGGACTTTCTAGGACTATTCCCGCACCACTTCCCTCGGATGTAGATGATCCGTCTACATACAAGCTCTAGGGGGGGGCGGAATTGCTTGCCTTGTCATTCACCAACTCCACAATGAAGTCAGCCAATACCTGCGCTTTTATGGTTGGCCTTGGCCGAAATTCTAGTCCGAATTCGCTTAGCTCCACCGCCCACTTGACCATTCTTCCGGAGAGGTCCGGGCTAGATAGGACTTGTTTCAGGGGGTGATTTGTCAAGACAATCACCTGGTGCGACTGAAAATACGGCCTTAGTTTTCTTGCTGCCACCACTAAGGAGAGGGCTAGCTTTTCGAATTGTGAGTACTTGCACTCCGCCCCCTGTAACACCTTACTCACGTAATACACTGGGTGGTGCTCTTTGCCTTCTTGCCGCACTAAGACTGAACTGACTGCGCTCTCTAAGACCCCTAGGTAGAGATTTAGGACTTCTCCTGTTTTGGGCTTCGTTAACAGCGGCGGCGACACTAAGTATCTTTTCAGTTCATCGAACGCCCCTTGGCTGGCGCTTGACCACTCGAACTTTGCGGCTCTGCGGAGGACCTTAAAGAAAGAAAGGCCTTTATCCGCAGACCGCGAGATAAATCGATTAAGGGCAACTAATCTGCCCGCTAGCCTCTGCATTTCCTTAATCGATTTGGGTGGGGGCATATTCATGATGGCACTGATCTTTTCCGGGTTAGCCTCTATTCCTCTTTCCGAGATCATGTACCCTAAAAATTTTCCCCCACGTACCCCAAAAGCGCACTTTGCTGGATTTAGTTTCATACCATATGATTTCAATATTGAAAAACATTCCTGCAAGTCATTGACGTGGTCTTCCTCCTTCACGCTTTTTACCAACATGTCGTCTATATACACCTCCATGTTCCGACCGATTAGATTTCGAAACATATGATTGACTAGTCGCTGATACGTTGCCCCCGCATTTTTTAGTCCGAATGGCATAACGTTGTAGCAGAAGACCCCTTGGTCCGTTACAAAGCTTGCCTTCTCCTGGTCTTCTGGTGCCAACGGAATTTGGTTGTATCCTTGGTAAGCATCCAAGAAGCTCAACATTTTGCACCCAGAGGTGGAATCGACTAGCAGGTCGATCCGTGGGAGGGGGAAAGGATCTTTCCGGCACGCTTTGTTCAAGTCCGTGAAGTCGATGCACAGGCGCCACTTCCCATTTGGCTTCGGGACCAATACGACATTAACTAGCCACTCCGGGTATTGCACGGGGCGTATGTACTTGGCATTCAACAACTTATCTACTTTTTCTTTTATGGCTTGGCTTCTTTCCGCACCGAACATCCTCTTTTTTTGCTTCACGGGTTTTGCGTCGAGGTTCACACTGAGGTGGTGCGTAATAACATCGGGTGGAATCCCCTGGAGGTCTCCCATACTCCATGCGAACACTTCTTGATTTTCTCTAAGGAAGCGACTCAGGCGTTCCTCTGCAAGGGGGCTCATTGTGGTGCCTATTTTCATATTTTTTTTCCTCGCCTTCCCATGCGAGATTAATTACCCTCAATTCTTCGACGGCTTCCACTCTCCTTTCTCTAAACTTTCCTTCCATGGGATCCTCAGGTGTTTCCCATGCTTTGGAAATCGCATTTGTCATAATCCTTTTTCCTTTCTCATCCTTGGCCCTCCAACTTTTCCCTTGATCTCTTCAGGGTGTTCGCGTAACATTCTCTCGCCATTCGTTCATCTCCTACGGCCTCTCCCACTCCCTCCAGGGTTGGGAACTTAAGTTTCATGTGGAAAGTGGATGCTATGGCTCGAAAGAGGTTTAGACTCGGCCTTCCCAGAATGACATTGTAAGCGGACGGCGCCTTGACCACGAGGAATTTCACCATCTTAGTTGATCTCTTGGGGTAGGAGCCCAATGAAAGTAGTAGTGTCACCTCCCCCAATGGTTCAATCATCTCACCTCTGAACCCAGTGAGTGGGGTGTTAATTTTCCGCAATTGGGCATTGTCGATCCCCAGTTGGACATATGCATCGTAGAATATAATGTCCGCTGAGCTTCCGCTGTCCACCAACACTTTCTTGACCCAGAAGTTGGATAGCGTCGCTGAAATTACCAAGGCATCGTTGTTCCGATCTCTCCTGGGATCCACATCTCGCGAGGTAAAGGAGATTTCCTCTTGTTTCTCTATGCCAACGGTGTGGACTTGGATTGGGGTCTGCCAATGGGCTCCTCTTGCTTCCCGAACTAGGGCTTTCCTTGCATTTCCGGAGTCCCCGCCTGTCGGGCCTCCCGAAATCACTGCTATGACTCCTGCTGTGGGGAGGTTGTCCCCGTTTGGGTCCTGGGTGGGAGTCGAGGTAGAGGGGGTGCGACTCGGCCCTTGGTTGAAAGCTTGTCCTCTTGGACGTTGATTCACGTATTCCCTCAAGTATCCTCGTTGAATCTTCTTTTCTATCTCATTTTTGAGGTGGTGGCAGTCCTCTGTCGTGTGCCCCCTGTCCCGATGAAAACGGCAATATTTGTCCGATTTAAGTCTCTTGGGGTTGTCTTTCATTTTCCTTGGCCATTGGTTGATCAATCCTTGTTGTTCGGCCACCACCAAAATTTCTCCTCTAGAGGCGTTAAGAGGAGTGTAGTGTGTGAATCCAGTTGGCGGATTGTGCTTACGCTCCTCTTTCTTTCTCGGCTCAATTTCTTCTTCCCTGCCCTTCCTCTTGAAACCGGGGGAAGGATATGTGGCCTTAGACTCCTCTATTCTGATATATTTTTGTGATCGCATAAGTAAATCTTCCAAAGTAGCCGGGGGCTTTCCGGCTATCGACTCATTGAATCTTCCTGGGAGTAGGTTTTGTTGGACAATGCTGGCTAACAGCTCATGGTTAATGTGCGGCACCTTGTGCACTGCTTCCACAAATCTTTGAATATAGTCTCTCAGCGACTCTCTTTCCTTCTGCCGAATAGTGAATAGGTACGCGGCCGTTTTTGGGACCTTCTTGTTCATAGAAAAATGATGTAGGAAGCATTGTGTCAACTGCTCAAGGCTGGAGATTATTCCAGCGGGCAGTTGGTTGAACCAAGCTAGAGCGCGTTTTGAGAGTGTGGTGCGGAAGACTTTGCAGTACGCCGCATCGCTCAAATCGTACCAATCGATCTTAGCGTAGAATTTGTCTAAATGTTCTTGTGGGTCTCCCGTACCGTCATATTCTGAGAGGTTCGAGACCTTTACTCCGGCCGGGAGGGCCTCGGCTAGGATTGCTGAGCTGAAAGGACTACGCCTTGGGGGGGCTACTGCCAAGGGGAGGTAGGGATCTTCCATCACTCTTGAAGGTAAAGGTGTTGTGGGCTGCCTTAATTGTGGGGGGCGTTGGTCCGAGTCCTGGGCAACCTCTGGTATAGAAACTCTGCTGTTCACCTCTTCCTGCCTCTGCTCATTCCCCTCGGGAGCCGAGGATTCTTCCCGACTTCGGCGAGGGGAAGGAGGGGGTGGGTTCATGGGGTGGTTGTTCGCAAATTTCGCCACTGCTTGTGCGGCTGCACGAGTGGTGGCATCTTGGATCAGCACCAACAATGCTTCTTGTGTCAGCTGGATCGTTGCTCCTTGGGGTGGGGCGCCTCCTAGAGGAGGGGCTTCGTTCTGAGGTTGTTCACAGGGTGGTTCCTGGCCAAGAGGTGGTACAGCCCCTCCGTTCGGGGGATCTTGTCCATGGGGTGAGTGTTCATGGGGTGGATGCAGTTCTGCCCCATTTTCATGAGTCTCTGGGGCAATGTCCATCCCTTGAACGTCGTGTGCTCGTGACCTGGTTTGCATTCTCAACGTCGGGGCAATGGTTTCCCACAGATGGCGCCAATGATGTGGTAGTCGTTTTTAGTGAAGGATTAATCGGGAAAAATTGCCTCGACACAATTGCACCCCAAGTCTTTAGTGAGAGAAATATTGTATGAGAGGTCAAATCAATGAATAGTAGCTTAGCATTAAAAAATAATATATCTTGTATTTATAGTGATTTGGTTATTTTATGGTGTGACAGGGTACATATTTTTTACCATGTGGTAGACCCCGAAAGTTACTCTTATGCCCTTGTGAGTAAATTATAATTACTATTATATACATCAATAATCTTTTAATATCATCATGAGCACATATAAATTTATCTAGTAAAAAAATAAAAATTAGAGGATATTGGTTACTGTTTAAACATAAAAAGTTCTTATTAATTAATTTAATTATATTCTATTTTGTCATTAACCAATTTAGTTTCATTTTATTAATTTAGCCAAAATCAATAAATAAAAGTATAAGAGACTACTCATAATTCAAAAGACTATTTTGGACTTGCTTTATGTTCCGTTGTAGAATAAATGGAGTATATGTTTTTCCTACAAACAAGTGGAAACTGTGTTGAAATTAAAGGTCTCATAAAAAGTATAAATATTTTTTTCCACAACGGCCTTTCAGTTCACATAAATTTTGCTAAGGTTTATTTGATTCATACTTTTTTCTTGTATTCATTTTATTTAAGTGAAACTGTATCAGAACATAAATCAATAATTAATTAGCAATTAAAACACTACAAAATAAATTGTTTGATTCCATGGAGATTTGCAGTGTACCCTGTTAAAAATCCACAGCAAATTTCGTTTGCAACGGATGCCACACTCAAGTGTTTGTGGCAATAGGAATCGATGCTGTAGATGCGACGGATTTTCAAAATTTCCCACAGATTTATGTTCATGGCAAAATATGGTCACAAATTTCATGATAAGAACTTTGACTTTTGCTATGGACTTTGGAACGAACATTTTGTAGGAAAATTTGCAACAAAAATTGCAACAACCTTTGCCACAAAAGTATTTTGCGACAATATTTGTGAGATATGTCCTTAGCAAACTTCGCGCCGATAATTTCTTTGCAAATACTTATGTAACTTGTAGCGACATTTCTTGTGAAAATTCCTACAAAGTTTCCAATAGCTAATATATATTAAAGTGCAATGGTCTTTGCATAAACTTTGTAGTACGTATCAATTTTTGCAACGAGAATTGCAACAATTAGTCCTTTGCAATGAGAATTGCGATGACAATCTGTTGCAAATTACATTAACTTTTGCGGAAAAATTTTATTTTTGGTTCCATAACTTAGTATTGTTCACTTTTTTTCTCAATGATTATGGGAATATCACTTTAAGGATAATATCTTATATCTTAATTTCTCACATTTAATCCCGCCGTTAAATAATTGATGGAAATGGCTACATGACACTCATGTGGCCGTTATTTGCAGATTTTGGAGAGAAAAGAGGGATGCACCTCTCATAAAAAATTGTCATATTTGGTTCCATAACTTATCCCTTGTTCACTTTTGGTTCCAATGACTACGGGATTATCTTTTTACAAAAAATAATTTAAATTTTTTCTCACTTTTTGTCTTGCCGTTAAATATTTAATGAAAACAACCACGTTATACTCATGCGGCCTTTAAGTTGGGGCATGTTGAGGGAATTCTAGTATGTGAGAAGCACATGCTTCGTTTTTGGAGGGATTATAACTGCAATTTTCGGCAAGAGAGGGAAAATAACAAATTTAGTGTTGACACCAATTGGGTCATCACTACAAAAAAAAAAAAAAATAGGCTCATAGTAATGGATTTTGGTAAAAAAATTCATTGCAAAATAGATTAACCATGATATTTTGAAACGGAATATTTTCTGTTGTTATATGTACCACTGCTATATAGCGATGGTTTTCTTGTTCATTGCAAAATGTTGCCATGAATTATTATCTGTGGCAAAATTCCGTTTCAAAATGCATGAAAAAATATTTGACTTTTTATATTTTTCAATGACTTTCGCGATGGTATATTCGTGGTAAAGTTGATGACAATTCGTTGCAAATTCATTTTTTGTTTGCAACTACATTTACAATGAAAGTCAACCCATTATCTGCAATGTCTTTCTGTTGCAATTTTTACAACGACATATTTTATACAATCCATTGCAAAACTATTTTTCTTTACAACAACATTTGCAACAAAAGTCATTGCAATATTGTAATAATTTTTGCGACATAATTTACTACAATGCGTTGCAAAATTAATTTTATTTACAACGATAATTGCAACATAATCCGTTGCAAATTTTGAAACAAAATATTTAGCTACAATCCATTACAAAATCTTCTTCTTCTTCTTCTCCTTTTTTTTTTACGACATTTTCAATGAAAATCATTGCAAAAAAGTATGACTTCAACAAGTGATTAAACTGCTGAAATATCAAATACCATGTGTTATTGTGGTAAGTAAACGTGTATGAAAAAAGTAAAAATTCTGGCAAATGGGATTCTCACTTTAAAGTGGTAAATCTTATATAAAGAGCAAAAATGAGATTTTTATCACCCCAGTCTTCATGATTCTATTACTCTTCCTTAGTGTCGTGAGCTAAATTACGGAAATCTCATTATTGGTACTCACGTGGCCGTTAAGTGGGTGTTGTTGGAGGAAAATTCCAGTCTTATTTTTCATTATGGACAACTCTTTTTCCATTTTGTCCATCCAGCGAAGGAGCCCATGTATCAGTTTCTTCGTCCTTATGCAAATTGGGGGTTTTCCAACGCAAAAATCTCGCACCCCCTTGCAATATTGTCATGGTCATAGAACCTTTTCTCTGGATTCGAGCTTGTCCATGAGGTTCTCATGCTCTTTTTTTACTGTAGTAGCACATGCTACTTGATTTTGGTTTGACATTGTTAATTGTTAGTGCATGGATGAGCCTCGCATGTAAACTGGCCTGCCGATGTTTGATGTTGCATTTCTTCTTGTGTGGCACATGCTTCAGGGTATTGTTCCTCGTCACTAGGAACTTGCAAGGGTGGGAGAATGGTTGGTTGTTCCCTAATAACCTGTGTAAAAAAAAAAAAAAAAAATCTCAAGTAATGCACCTTTGAAGTATAATGCAATTGAAACAACATACAACAAAAGTAAACTTACATCTGTAGCAACCTGTTCCATTTCAGACATATATGCAAATGCAATTTCCCCAACCTCTCTTGTTCCAGCCTAATTAACAATAGAGAACAATAAAGTTGCATGTCAAAATTCAAATATTTCATGGACTGAAATATAACAGACGACATTACCCTTTTGCTCACCGTCTGCTGTCCAATGTCATTTCCACCTTCATTCCTTGCTTCACCTCCCGTTGCAGCCCAAAAAATTAGGATAATGCTTAAATAAACATGATAAGCTAACAAAATGTATATATTTTATACCTGTTGTGGTGGCACTCTTTCAGGATACTTGGATAAATTGTGTCCTGACTCTCTACATATCCTGCAACGAATGGTTGTTTGTGCCTTCTTATCTTGAGAATTTGTTTTCTCTTTGACTTCTTCTTGTTCTTGAGGGTAGGCTTATCACTTTTCCTTCTTCTAGTCTTTGTAGGTTTGCCTGCACCCTTTCCAAAGTTGGGAAGTAGAGGAGGTATGATGCATGTTTCACTCCAAATGCCTTCATGACTCATTGGTTGGATTGCTGGTGCATACACTTTTTTGTAAGTGTCGACACTGTACCACTCAGACACGTAGTCAATAGGATCATGCTTCTGGCAATAAATTGCACAAAAGGCATGCTTGCAGGGTACTCCCGACAGCTGCCACTTCGTACAACTGTAACTTTTCAGCCCCAAATCCACACAGTGTTTACTCCCATCAAAGCTGGAAACTTGATAATGCTGATCATCAACTTTAATGTGAATGCAATCAGAAATCTTGCTCACTTGTTTTTGAAGAATTTGCTGAATTTTAGGACACAACTTGCCCTTCCATTTACTTGCACACCTATCTTTGTTCTGTTGCATCCTTATCATAAGTTACTCTCTAGTCCATTCTAACATGGTTAGAATGGGTTTTTCTCTATCATCCAAAATACAGGCATCGAAGGTCTCAGAAACATTGTTTAGCAACATATATAACATGAACTAGTCTCATTGAAATAAGCCCTAGACCATTGGACTTTTGGTTTATCACTAAACCAGCCATGTGCTGCTTGTGACAGATTTTTCATCTCAACCATTCTCATATTCCACTCACCAACCGTGCAAGCTTTAGCTGCATTCCCTTATGTAATTTTAAATCCCTAGCCCCTGAAACTAGCCTGTTTGAAGTTATTGTGCAAGTGTCTCACACAAAATCTGTGATCATTACTGGGGAAGACCTCTTGAAAATCTTGAATCAATTCCTTTTGTTTGTCATACATGAAAGTGATTTCATATTCCCTTACAATATTTCAATCATGCATTAACACAACAAGAAACCACTCCCACGTCTCTCTACTTTCCTTATTCACAACTGCATAAGCAATTGGGAATAAGTTGTTGGGATCTACTCCAATTGCTGTAAGTAAAATACCCCCATGAGACCCCTTAAAATGACACCCGTCAACCCCAATTATCGGTCTACAACCAGTTTTGAAACCCCTCTTCAATGCCCAAAACAGACATAAAATCTGTTAAATCTTTCCTCCCTCATATGCTGATCAGTCCCAATAACAACATTAGAACCCGAGTTTATTCTTCTAATCTCATTTGTGTAGTCCCATAATCTGCTATATTGCCATTTCGGACTACCCTCAAGCTCCTTCAATGCAACATTTTTTGGCTCTATATGCTTGGTGTCTTGACACATTAACTCACAGTTAATTTATAATGTCCACTCTGAACCCCTTGACACTTCTTTGGGTCAGATTTGAACTTCTGCAGGTATTTATCTTTTAGCCAGTTCGTCTTCATGTTTTTAACTTCAAAAATTACATGAATGATGAAAGTTCAGCAGGTTGATTTGGCATCTTCTATCCACATTCACTATCACCACACTCAGCATATACCTGCCCTTTGTCATTTTTAATGAATTTGATAGTTCTTTTTGTGTTAATTGCATAGGACTGCAAAGCCTTTTTTTAAACTCTGCTTTGTTGCTAAACAACATCCCTATTTCAAAAGTTGGATCATAAATTTCATCGGGATTAAAAAGAGGGTTTGAAGGTCCACCGCCCTCACCACTCTCTGAATCTATACCTTCATCCAATTCACCTTCGTGGTCAACAACATCAACCTCTTCATCATCACTGCTCTCTCTAGAATCACTAGTATCCTTAACAATCTTCTCCTCAACCCTTCCTTCCTTTTCAACCCTTCCCTCATCTTCAACTCTTCCCACATCTTCAGCCCCTCATTCATAGTCACTATCCACAAGATCGTTCGCCTCACCATCACCCATATCACACCCTCACCTACTGTATCACCCTCAACAACTGGATGACCCTCTCCAGCCGCAGTATCCACCTCATTCTCAGCCCTACCCACTGCAGCAGCCACCTCATTCTCACCCTCAACCATTTGAGCATCAACATATACCTTTAACTCTCTGGTTTTTAGACTCTCCGTAAATTCTATCCTCAAATCTTTGTTATGTTTCACCAATTTAAACTCTCTATTCATAATGGTATAAAATGACCTACCACTGGCTATCCCAATATCTTCACAAATAACAATCAAATTCTCCAAAATAAACTCTTTAGGCGACACATAGTCAAATTTACATACATTTCCGCCACATACACGGCTTCAGGCACATGCCTAGACCTACCACCATAACATACACACAACATGATAGATTCAGTTTTAGGGTCTGAAAAAAAAAAAAAAAAACAGTCAACAAAACACCAAAGCAAGTAATACAAACAAACCCATTTAATATGGGACCAGATATATTATAAAAAGTATAAAGGAACCACATTCACATAGAAAAAACAAACCCATTAACAATACTCAACATAAACAATGATTTTTTTACAACAAAACTCAAGCAAAAAATGATTTAATAAGAGAAGACAACGTACGGTATTGCGGGGGGAGGGGGGGGGGGGGAAATGGAGGTGTCTCTCTAACTTTTTCATAAGCATGATTCCACAACTCGAAATGCATTCAAGATGCCCTTGATTCGACAAAAAAGTATAGATTTAGGATTTTCTATTTGGGGGATATTTTTAGGGATTGAAGAAAATGGAAAGGGATTGGAGTTTTTTCTTCTGTTTTTTAATCCTCTGTAAAATTCAAGGCAGAGAGGATAACTTGTTTTCCTTCTCATTCCATGTAGGCATTTGATGTGACAACTAATTGTCATATATTACTGTTCCAACCAATTAAAACGCTAGCCCCAAACTAATACAGCACATGCGGTTTTCGGCGAGCTTTTAGAAATTCCGGCGAAAAGTTCCTTAAATGGAGCAATTTTAAAAGTTACTAGACTATAATGGAACCCTAAAAAATTATTGGACTAAAATGAAAAATGGCCAAAGTTAGTGGACAAAAATTACCTTTAATCATTTGCTCCTACGTTCAAATTTGACCAGAGAGGAAGTGAGCTCATCAATTTTAAAAATATGGAGGATTTTTTTGCTAATTTTATTTCTCAGGAAAATTCTTCAAACATTTCATAAATCAGATAGGCTAAATAAACTTTAACCCAATAGTTGGAAGAAAGTAGTCATTTGTTTCCTTTGCTCAAAATATTATCTCATGCATTAGTTGCATGTTGGAATATTGGCTTAATTGCATTTATTGTTCTGTATATAAAGGGGGTAGCAAAATAAGGACACTAATTATAGGGATAGCATAATTGCCTTGTAATTAAGTAATTTTTTGCAATTTTAGGACTCCGGCCACCGAATTTTCCAAAACTTGCCAGAATTTGATTACATGGACTATATAAATTAGGACTTGTAAATTGGGGGCTGACTGTTCTTATCCCAATAAACAATACCACATAAGTAATGACATGAAAAAAAAAGGGGGAAGCACTTTTTATTTGGGGTTTTATATTGACTCGATATTTTTTTTATTTCTTCTCTGCTACATAAGCGGCTAAATTGCATTTTTGGTCCCACATTGAAGGCCTGGTGCCATTTTTAGTCCCATGATTTATAGAATTTCGTTTTTGGTCCCAAAATATTAAAAAAATTCACAAAATTGGTCCCACGAGCAACTTTCCGTTAAATTTTAACGGAAAGTTGCAAATGGCGTTAGTTTCTCACCTAACCCCCATTTTTGTTATGCTGACATTGCCGCCAAATTTGAGTCTTTCCTCCCTATAAAAGAAGCTTGGGTACCTACAATGAAAAATATGAGTTTCTTCACTCATATATATTTTTTTTTGTTGAGTCTGCACTATTATTGTGAAGACGGTAAAAATGTCGAAAATTAGCTGCATCAACTGCTATTGTGGACAGGCCGCAAAAATGCGTACTTCTTGGACGAACCAAAATCCGGATACGCGATTCCATGCATGCGCAAGAAGTAATGGTTGTAACTTCTTTGCTTGGGAGGATAATCGACTTTGTGCAAGAGCACGTTGGATTATCCCCGGACTACTTCGTCGGATAGACAGAGTTGAAGAAGAGAATGCCAAGTTGCGGCGAAGGAACAAAATCTTGTATTTTCTTTTCTTTTTGTGCTTTTTGATAATACTTTGTAATGTAAGAAAATAGGAGTATTTTCAACTTGTGTTTGTGATGTTGGGCATAAAATGAAAGTGCAGAAAAACACAGAATTCACAAGACAGCATCCACAAAACAAGGTTAAAATAGTATTTTAAAAAGCCACTATTATAATAAAGAGAGAGTATTTTTGATCTCCAATAGCATTCACAAAATAGAGCAACATGCTCAATATACAAAGCATCAGGGACTACCCAAAATGAAAAAAACAGCAGTAGTCACCTAAACATACAATTGAGAGATTTGGGTATTGAGCATCTATAGCATTCTCAAAAACCAGCTACAGCATTGGCAAAAGCCAACTATACCAATCATAAAAACCAACTACTATACCATTCACAAAAACTCATTCCTTGCTAGCAGTAGTCTTGGACTTCTTCTTGGCTTGAACTGTCTTCATCACTGTGTTCAAGTTGTTGAGTGTGACAAATTTTTTTCCATCCTTAACCAACAAAGGCAAGTTGGATCCACTAGCTTGTGTACTAACACAACTTGAAAACTGAGACAACATGGGATGGTTTGGTGCAAAAGGAGGGGGTGCCCTGATATTAACTCTTGGAAATTGGGATGGTGGGGGCATCACATTGACATGGGGAAGTGGTGATGGTGTGACTGTTGACATAGTGGGATTTGGGAATGGTGTCATTGCAGCCTGTATGTATGGAAAAGAAATACATAAACAAGTCTGCAAACAACTCTAAATTATCAGTTAGAGTTAGCAATACTTACCTTTTTTTTGTGCCCTTTTATTCATTACAGTTGCAGCCCTCGTTCTTTTCCTTGCCTATAAACAATTAAAAGTTAAAACTTGTAGTATAATATACAGACATAGTTACAGTCAATTTTGAGGCTTGAACTTTAGGATGAACTTCATTGAGGGCTTGTTTAGTTTGCACTTCATTAGGCATTTCAGCCTGCACATCAACCTACAAACACCCAAAAATTCCTTCCCCAAATTTGAAAGCCATGCTACATTTGTGTTCTGAAATGTATTCTCTAATTTGAAATGTGCATTCCTTCCCTAACTTCAGTGCGTTAATTCTCCACTCACAACTTTGTTCTACACATCTTGCATAGATTCTCCTGTTGTCATTTTTGGTAATCTTCAAATTTCTTTTTATTTTTTATTGCATGTGAGTGTACAGCTCTTTGAATTCTGTCTTGTTACTAAACAACATCCCTAATTCAAATTCAGGATCCATTATATTAGCAGCACTGAAAACAGGAGGTTTGTCCTTCCCTCCCCATCACTTTCCAAATCAGAATCAAATTCATCCCCACTCTTAAGCACATCAACATCAGATTCAGAAGATGTATCTACATGCCCTGTTTCAGCCCTTTCTCTATCCCTTGTGCCAGTCTCATCCTCATTTTTTTCACCCTCACTACAATCAAATTCACTATCCTCAAACTCACTGTCTTCATTACTCCCTTCTCCTACATCATTTCCCTCAACCCTATCCATGTCTAAGTCCATATCATTCTCCAAGCCCACATCTACCTGATCAGTCAATGGCTTAGATGACCCAATTTGAGTGTTTGGAACATCTAGTTGGCATCTAAGTAAAGTGTCATCTCTCTGTTTTTTTTTTTTTCCATTCTTTGTCATATATCCATCAGTTATATGTAATAGTTCTGTCTGATACAATACAGGCCTCCATTTCTTTCTATCAATCCTAAAGTATCTTTTGTCCCCAACATAACCCAACTGCTCTACCAAACTGTCAATGTAACTAATACATAAAAACTCCATATTAAAGTAATCAAACGCACTAACAACACCCCCAACATACACAGCTTCGGGCTCATGAACAAAAGACTCTCCATGATGTACTTTTAGGGTAATAGCATGGACATAATCATTTGTTTCAAAAATTAAAAAACTAAAAAAACCATATTCAGCAATAAACCACCACCACAAATGTATAACAAAATATAATACACACAATGCAACAAACAAGAAACAAAAAAACACATATAGGGACCACAAAATAGCAAGGGACCACACTATCATTAAACAATACATTCTGTCATCCTTTTTTCCAATAGAGAACAATAAAAAACAACAAGAAATGAGACCCATGTCTCCTTTAAAACTATTTACAAAATAACAGACCAAATAAACACATGCAACAACAAGAAACCACCTTGGAGAAATTACTTACCGTATTCGGGATTTTCACCGTCGATTAAGTGCTCCGGCCTCATAGACATGGCGAATGTGTGTCAGATTTCTAGTGTTCGTCTTCTTCGCAATGTTCGTCTTCTTCTTCTTCGCAAGGTTCGTCGCATGGAGGAGGATTTTGGGAAATTTTGGACTTGGGGTTTTTGGATCTTCATCAAATGAAATCGTAAGTCTCAGCCCCAACTCTTCAAGTCACGTGACCCATGGCTGACTTAACAGCACATCACATGCGCGTGCAACTTTCCGTTAAAATTTAACGGAAAGTTGCTCGTGGGATCAATTTTGCGAATTTTTTTAATATTTTGGGACCAAAAATGAAACCGTAAATCATGGGACTAAAAATGGCACCTGGCCTTCAATGTGGGACCAAAAATGCAATTTAGCCTACATAAGCACTTACATAAAAAAAAAAAAAATCAAATTGCATAAAAATAAGTTTGGAGTTTATATTTTATACTAGCTTTCGCCACACGTGCTGCATCTCTCTATGAATATAATAAATAATCGTACACGTTTTAAAATATATTATAAATTAAAAAAAAATATAACGCAATACATCAGTTTAAAAAAATCAACTTAAATGTATTATCGACACAATAAAAAAATACATACATAAAATTATAAAAAGTAAAATTACTATTTTACAAATAATTATAGATTTTAAAAAAATAAATTATTATTTTCTATAATATAAATTTAAATTAAAAAACGAAAACCCCCCACCCTCAATTCCTTCCCCAGCCCCCTCCCAACCACCGCCTTGCCCCTCGCCCCCCCCCCCCCCCCAACAAAGGGACGACGACGACGCTTACCCACGGCGTGTCGCCCCCCGAGCACCTGGGCAATGTTGCCATCGCCCAACGCATAGATCTGGGCAATAGTTGTCGCCCTGTTGTGGCTGGGCAGCGACGATGGTGCCTCTGTGGGTAGGCATCGCCACCACCCCTTTCTTGGGGGCGGCAGTAAAGGGTTGGGGGGACAAGTTATATTGGTTTTTTAATTTATATTATATAATAATTTTATTTTATATTTATATACAAAATTATATACTATTTATTTTTCCATGTCATTGCTTAGATGAAATTGTGTATTAAATTAAAAACAGTCAGCAAAAGTCCCAATTTATAAATCCTAATTTGGTCCATGTTATCAAATTCCAATAAGTTTTGTAAATTCGGTGGCCAGAGTCTTGAATTGCAAAAAGTTAATTATAGGGTCATTTTGCTACCCCTATAATTAATGTCCTTATTTTACAACCCCTTATATAAAGGACAGTAAATACAATTAAACCTTGAAATATTCCTGATCTTGCTCTGGCTCTTGCTCGTCCTCTTGTTTTCTGTGGCAATAATATTAGTGCATCCTTGGCTCTATCTAGGAATTCTACATCTTTTCTTACACTTTTATCCCATTTTCTAGAATTCTACAGAAACTTTGATTAGATATGTGCAGTTTCAGAATGCAACCGGTCTTGCTCCAAAGCAGATACAGCATAGAAATAATTGAGTTTGTTGTTTCACCATAATGTAAGCTCGTCATTATATATAATGAAATGAGCCTAAGTTTTACAAATTTGTACAGAGTTTTGAGACCCTAGCAAGCTTCTACTCTTCTACATTAGCACCTACGTACTATGTTCAGAGGAGGAGGGGAAAAAGGAATAAAAACAGACAAACAGGCAAAAGAAAAAGAGCGTATGGTATGAACACTTTAGCCTATAAAGTGTCATCTGGCTTGATGGATTGCCTGCTGGAGATACTTCAAAGTCCTTTGATGATTTATAAATCCCATAAACCAGAACTCAAAATTGTCATCAGTCACTATTTGCACATACTTCTGTGTTGGTTTCTTCGCATTCTCACTTTCAGTAGCTCTTTTTATTTTTCTCAATGGGATCATCACCTGCACATATATAAGTTAACACGTACGGATTATTCGTGATCTTTTGCTGAAGTATATAGGATGGAGAAAAATTTAACGTGGTCGATAACTAACTAATATACCTTATAATGTGCTTTGAGCGGCTTTCCGGTTGGAGAAGAGAGTTTGATGGATCTCTCACTGCAGAAGGCAACTCTCTTATTTGAAACAAAGAGGAGTCCGGCTATCGGCCCAGCTGTTGTCCATAAATAGCACTGAGAAGCCTTCAACAGCTTTTCATCATCTCGGATATTGAATTTCTGCCTGAACACTTTCTCCACTCCACCAACCTGAAGGATTCTTGCCCCCAGCCTCAACTTTCCTTTCACCGTTTCGCTAAGCTTCGGTCCTAATTTAACTGCAGGCATCATGAATATTACAATGTATATCAGAACATCGACACTATGATCTGATTATACATTAATCTCTCATTAAGTACTTGTGTTGAAAGTAGTTACCGTGCTCTCTTATTCCTTGAGCGAAACCGTCCACGCTTTCTCCGAGCTTGATCATCTTGGTAATAACATAATTTACTCTACCTGCAATTTTACACCGAAATTCACATTAGTAAATACTCAAAGTACTCTGAATTCTTGATCAGGAATGATAAAGAAACTGAGAAGGGCTGGCTAGCTTACTATGTCTGAGTTTGGAAGAATGGTTGGAATTAGGAGAAGGCATAAGTTGTTCACTGTCCACATCAATGCGGCCCGCATCATGAATGCCTGGTTTGTCACAGTATCGTGCGTACGTACATCCACATGCCATAAATTCTACACTGGCACGGTGGGAGATTGTACGGTGTAAGTATCACTGGTCAACATGAGTAAGTTTTACCATACTGGCCGTGTGGTGCAAACCCATCCGTGCATAACCCAAGTGAACATTACGGGGCTCAACTGCAAAATCAGGATACGTCCAGTCAAAATACTTCCAAGCCTCTGCATCGGACGGATGATACATGGATCCTTCCTCCGTCGGATGGCTCGCATGCCAAGTTATATGCTCTGCTGTGGCCTTCGACGCATACAACCTCTGGAGCCGAGGGGTAAGCGGTAGATACCTACGAATGGCATACGGGGACTTCTTGCGTTTAGGATTTGTGTCCCTGGTGGGCTTGTACCTAGCGTCTCCACAAACTTGCAATACTCCAAATCAATTTCGTCCTTCCAGTAAAACATGCAACCGTATTTGCAAGCATCAATCTTCTGAATTGGTAAAGCAATTCTCTGATCAATTTCTTTGTATTGTAATAATCGGCGGGGAAAGTGTGATCGCGGGGCATTACAGTATTAGCCCACTGGCATAAGCAATCATATGTATGCTCGGAAAAACCCCCTTCGACTTGATATTCACCAAAGCAGCAATTGACGCCAACTGAGAGGTAGTGCAGCCGTTCCACAACGGTTGGTCCGCAGCAAGAACTACATTAAAAAAACGGTCTGACAAGACAGACACATAATCATAGAGCCCCGAATTCTAATATGAACTAGGACCCACATCAGATGGACAATACCAAGTACCATCATCAGTCGGTCCCTCCTGGTTATACAAAGACCGGAAATACGGCCCGGTAGCATCGAATACCATCCTTTACGCCCAATCCATCTGAGCCGCATCACCCCAATGCGAACTACCCTCCTCCTGAACAGGTGGCGTTTGCTGCAGTTGCATAGGGGGCGCTGTCAATGCTTCAAAGTATTCCTGCACCCTCTCCTCACCATGCGAAGTCCAATTGGAATATTCCGGCATAAATTCTTTCATACACAAGTCAAAATTTACCTCATATGACATTTTGAACCGTTTGTTTTTGCACTTCCGGCAGAGAAACCTAATCTTCTCCTCGTCCATATATGCATGCTGAGACTGGGCCCCTTCTAGAAATGTTGTAACACCATCCTCAAATTCCGGCGTCACACCCAGCATGTCTCGATCATACATCCATCTCCTCAATTAAATTAACATGATTGGTCCTACGTACACAAGCAATTCCCAACAGTAATTAAATGACGAGAACAAATTATATATATAAGAATGTAAAATACCATTACAGAATTTCAACTTCTTACCTGAGCAAAAGACCTATCAAGATCAATGCAAAATTCGCGCAGATAATTGATATGTTCGATTTTACTAAAAGAATCAAGAGGGGGAGTTAGAACAAATGAGTTGGAGAGTAATTATAAGAACACTGAGAATGAAGGGGGACATATATATAGAAAAATTTTGGAACGGGCATTGGAATATTATTTGGCACACTAAACTAGCCGTTGAAATATAGCCGTTGATCCTGCTTTAGGAATGGTATCTGGAACGGATATAACAACGGTAATATTACCGTTGTAATATAGCCATTCTGGCATATCAGGAACGAGATTAGTCACACATAGTCGTTCATGTAAAGCGCCCATTCCAAATTGGAGCACAATTGGGAACGATTATTGCAACAACACTGGATTTCCTAAACTACCCACAATTTGGAACGGTCATTGGATTACATTGTTCGTTCATTGCGTTAAAGGGTCTGATTTAGCACTACATATTAGAACGGTTGAGCAACCGGTCCAAATAGACCCGAGCTTTGGACCACGTATAGGAATAGTATGTGTTCCTGGTCAACTAACCGTTTCAATTCTCAAAGATGTGTTCTAAATGGAATACCAAAATATAACTGGTCCCAATTTGGAATGGTATTGGGTTTACCTATTGGCACACATATGTTGGCACACAAATAGGAACGGTCCTGTTGTTCCTACACGTTTGGACTATCATTCACGCGAAAGTGACGTCATCAACGGTCTCCCGTTCCACATTAGTTCCTTTTACTGTTCCTATTAGGAATAGTATTTGGAACGGTCGTAATATCCATTCCAATTTCCGCATTTTTTTATAGTGTAAAGCCCCATTATAACTAAAAAAATACCCTTTGATTCTCACGTCTAACTCACTTCAAACGGTGGAGATATGATATAAGAGCAAGCCTATGGCAAAATCTTCTTAAGGCATGACTTGAGAGTTGTTGTTCACCCCTTAATCACTTCGATCGTATGGAGTGTATCCAAAGCGAAGGTGTTCACTCACTTTGCATTTTGATTCTGAATGGATCGTTGAGATAGTTATTATATTGTGTGGCTTGTGTGAATTGGTACTGTGTAACATATTGTTGCTTGCACCTTGATGGTAAATTCATTCTGAAATATTGGCATGAGTCAAAATGGGATGAGATGTAAAAAGGGGGATGTTCTTTTGAGAGTTGATTGCATTACATTGTTATATGTTTGAGGACAAACATGGTCTAAGTGTGGGGGTATTTGATTACGAAAAATTATACGATATATTCTTGTGTTTATGTCCTTATTTTCTCTCGATATGATGTTTGTTCTTGGGTACATTTTTGACATCTAGGAGTTTTCATGGAAAAAGGGCGAATACAAGCAAAGAGCTCAAACATAGAAGAAAGAGTCAATATTCTAAAAAAATGAGCAGAAGTTAACCCGTCATCCACGGGCTATCAGAGATTCGTGTGACAAAAACGCAAATCACATAACCTGTGATCCACATGTTATCAGATGTTCGCTGGGCTGAAATCGCAGACGGGCTGATTATGAAATTTGAATTTCAGCAACATGAAGAAGAATTTTATTTCTTTTTTTTATCTCCTTTGTAATTAGGGCTAGACGTTTGATAGGGAAAGGGTTAGGAAAGGAAAAATAGTTTAAGGTAGGTAGAATACTTTTCTTTCTTAGCGTAGCTAGGTCCTATTATAAAAAGAGGAGAATAGGGAAAGAGAGGCATTCAATTTTCATAAATTTGTAGAGACATAGATGTTAGAGAGCAAGAGAAAAGGCGAGGAACACGTGAAGAAGGAGATTCGGCATTGGAGTGACGACCATCAAGCCAATCCACTACTCCATGAGTTTTTCTCAATCTTTCTCTTTAGTTTTAGTTAGAGTTAGGATGAACTAATATGTTTTTGTGCTAAGGCTTATGGAAAGCCTAACTGATACAATATGTTTAATATTTTTCGGATTAATCTAGTTGTTATTTTCGCATATCCATGAATTATTGTGTTTGTTGCTATTATTTGAGAGATTGATCACCTCTTAGATTTTATTAATGATGTTGATAAATAGAGACGGAATTTAGCATAGTGGATAGAGCAATTCATGGTGTGGATTGAATAATGTGTAGACATACATAGGCAAGATCCATCTAGTTACATAGGTTTTCATAGATCCTAATGTATTATTATCACAACTTTTGAAGAGGAGAGATCCCCTAATTCCTTGATAATAATAGGTTCATATAGCTCGAGAGAGTATATCAGATTAAATTAGAAAAAACCTCAGTGTGTGAAAATACTTGTTTGTTCGATTAATCCGTTAATATTAAATTCATTGTATCGATTAGGTGGACCTATAGCCGTATTACTTCTCTCTAAATCTGTGTTTTTTCTCCAACGTAATTGCTTGCCATAGTTAATTTTATTATTTTTTTAGTAGTTATCATAAATCATCCAAACTTTCGATTGTTCAAATAATTAGAGGTTAGTCATAGTTGAGGTACTTACTTCATTAAATCCTCGTGGGCTCGATATTTTTTATACTACATGATAGTTAGTGCACTTGCTAGCTAGTACTTATTTTTGCAATCACTTGCCAATATATTGGGACATGCCATCCTAAAATATCTCTAGCTAACTCCTAGTAGATTGATGGCAACTGAGCTGGTAATGTACAAATACCAAATTTTTTGATTTCTAGACAGACCTATAAGATATATATATATATATATGTGTGAGATTTCCAAGTTTTTTCCCATTTTTGAGAATTCTACACAAACACATTAACTTTAATAAGATATATATATATATATATGTGAGATTTCAGAATGCACACGATCTTGCTCTAAAGAAGGAAAGATAGAAATAACTGAGTTCGTTATCTCACCACAATGTAAGCTCGTCATTATATATAATGAAATGAGCCTAAGTTTTTACAAATTTGTACATACCTTTGAGATTATACTAATTTTCTATTGTTCTACATTAGCACCTATCGTACTATGTTCAGAGAAAAGAGGAGAAAAAGGAAACAAAAAAGACAAACAGGCAAAAGAAAACGACCGCATGATATGAACATTTTAGCCTAAAAAGTGTCATCTGGTTTGGTAGATTGCTTGCTGGAGATACTTCAAAGTCCTTTGATGATTTATAAATCCCATAAACCAGAACTCAAAATTGTCATCAGTCACTATTTGCACATACTTCTGTGTTGGTTTCTTCGCATTCTCACTTTCAGTAGCTCTTTTTATTTTTCTCAATGGGATCATCACCTGCACATATATAAGTTAACACGTACGGATTATTCGTGATCTTTTGCTGAAGCATATAGGATGGAGAAAAATTCAACGTGGTAGATAACTAACTAATATACCTTATAATGTGCTTTGAGCGGCTTTCCGGTTGGAGAAGAGAGTTTGATGGATCTCTCACTGCAGAAGGCAACTCTCTTATTTGAAACAAAGAGGAGTCCGGCTATCGGCCCAGCTGTTGTCCATAAATAGCACTGAGAAGCCTTCAACAGCTTTTCATCATCTCGGATATTGAATTTCTGCCTGAACACTTTCTCCACTCCACCAACCTGAAGGATTCTTGCCCCCAGCCTCAACTTTCCTTTCACCGTTTCGCTAAGCTTCGGTCCTAATTTAACTGCAGGCATCATGAATATTACAATGTATATCAGAACATCGACACTATGATCTGATTATACATTAATCTCTCATTAAGTACTTGTGTTGAAAGTAGTTACCGTGCTCTCTTATTCCTTGAGCGAAACCGTCCACGCTTTCTCCGAGCTTGATCATCTTGGCAATTACTGAATCTACTCTACCTGCAATTTTACACCGAAATTCACATTAGTAAATGCTCAAACTCTGAATTCTTGATCAGGGCTGATAAAAAATATAAGGGGTAGCTAGCTTACTATTTCTGCTGAGTTTTGAAGAATGGTTGGAATTAGGAGAAGGAAGGAGTTGGTATTGAGCAGCAGGATCAGGTAAAAGTGCCTGCTTTGAAGAGCCCATCAAGGACATTAATGCAGAATCTGATGAGCTGATTGGAATCCCAATAACATTTTCCCTATCCACATATTTCTTCCCAATTCTTGATCTGCTGTGTTTTAGTTCCATTCTACTGAATTCCTTGCTTGTTGATGAGATGAAATGCCTCAGAAATCTTCAACCACCAATTGATCAAAATGCGCTGTACTTCTCCAACCTTGCTCAGCATTCATCTATTTATAATAAGGGAAGAAGAAATCTTCAACCACCAACTTTACTTTCAGGTGCATGAGTCAGCTTTGTGTCATCGAAAACTAAAGCTGAAGACATGATCAAACAATCTTTTTTGAACAAAAACGCGTCAGAAAGTTGCTTTTTCTTCACCCCTAATGAAGATAACATTATATAATTATCACAAGAGGCCTGCAAAAATCGCCCATATATGTTTTAGGGTTAATTTAATGTGTATCAATTTTGGGCCATCAGTTGTTTAATGAAAAAACACAGCAAAGTTTCTGTTTGGTGGGTCTGAGTGTATGCAGATCGATGTGGTGATTCTACTTTCTTGAGCTGTCATCTCTGCTTTATGATGCAACACACCACCATCTCCAAATGAAAAAGAGAAGATCAGATTTGCATTTTCATATGTTTGGATTACCAATTTCCTCACTTTGAGGATCAGAACATGATCACTTGTCCATTTGCTGACCTCCTCATTTGCTAAATGTCAGAATTGATAGGCATATTGAATATTTGTGGCCCATAATCTTTTTTATTATTTTTCCTTGGATTAAAGGCATTTTTTATCACGTAATTATACCTCATTCTTATTTTAGTCCTTTATCTTTTAGAGTCCGAAAAAGGTCCTATGACTTTTTAATTGTCACGGTTCTGGTCCTCTTTTCATCGAAATTTTTTCGACGTCGCTAGAAATATCTGAAATTTCGACCGTCACGTCAGACATTTCCTGCAATTTTGAAGAAATTCTGGCGAAAGGAGGACAAAAATTGTGACAATTTAAAAGCTACGGAACCTTTTTGGAACCCTAGAAAAATAAATGACTAAAATAAGAATGAGGTATAATTACCAAAAATATTTTTAAACCTTTTTCCTTCATCTTGGATAAGGTGCATTATTCATTTCAAATTCCCTTGATTTATTGATAAATTATTTTGCATGTAAACTGATCAATCGAACAATCAATCGTACGAGGAAGAGATTTCAGGTAAACTTTGTTTAACTCAAAGGTAGGATCATACTCAAGGTGCACAGTGGGCCGAGTTGGCCCAGGATTAGTCCATTACTATTCATGATCGGTTTTGGGGTGGTGGGCCTTTAAATAGGCCTTAATTGGGTTTATTTTTTAAACCCAGACCCAACCCATGAACCAACTTGATTGAGGCCCAAATCAAGCCCGACTGTGCATGTTTTAATTTTTTTGGGAATTGATGTGCGTTTTGTTTTTTTAACAATTACTCAAACTTATCGTTGTCTTACGAATTGGATTGAATGGAAAATTGGTCCTGTAGCTAGACCCCGTTGGCATTTTAGTCCTTTAAATATCCACCATTTAGCAAAATGGTCCCATAATTTTTAATTTCTCGCAATTTTAGGACTTTCGTTGCCAGAAAAATTTTAAGTCACCGAAAAATCGCACATGGGGCCGCAAGTGATGCAGAAAAATTGGTGGTTCTTCTTCAGTGGTTGATTAGTTGATGACGTGGATAAGGGAGGTGGAGTGTGACTTCTGGTGAGCCGGGCATGACTAAAAAAAGTGCATGCGATGATGGAAAGGGATCAAAGGGATAGGTCTGCAGTGAGGCGGCGAATCCAGAGGCGGTTGTTCGTCGATGAAATGACCGTCGACAATAGAGAAACAATGGAAAAATCAAGGGGGGAATTCGCGCACAAAGAGGGAGAGAGATCTGGCGGGAGAGGTGACCAACATGGATGGGTGTGGGCTCAAAAAGTAGCTGTTAGCAGGGGAATCTTTTGGTGGTAGTGCGGCAAAAAAATATGGTCGGACACGGCAAATCGACGACGAGGAGGAAAGGGGATCTGGGGCTTGCAAACCTGTTGTTTGGAGCGAGTGGGGGTGCGTTACAGCTCCAATTGGGGCATGCGTTACACAGTTTGGATCGGCATCAGAAGGAGCTCTCGATGGTGGTGAGAGTGGGGGGATACACGCCGGGAAAAGTTTCCAACGGCCAGGTGACGGCGGTGCGGCAGCGTAGCCGTGATGACCACGATGGAGGTAGCGGTGATCAATAGTAGGTGCAACTGATTTGTGGTGGTGGTTGGTAGGTCAGTCATGCCCGACTTACCACCAACTCACCAAGTCAACAAAGGTGACATGGCAGTTTCTTGCCACATCATTTTTTTAAGTCAGCAGTGGCCCACGCCACATCAGAAGTCGACCCCAATTTTACATCACCACGTGTGGCCTATCTGCCATATTCCGGGGAGTTTAAAATTTTTGGTACGTGAGGTCCTTAAATCGCTGCTTTAAAAAAATTGAAGGACCATTTTGCTATCCTAAATACCTAAAGGACTAAAATACCGAAGGGACCATGTTACAGGACGAATATTGCATTTAATCCTATGAAATATATAAATAATAAATTAAATTACACAAATTTATAACTAGAAAAAATAATAATCAATACTATATAATGAACTTAAATAATAATTTGACTAACAAATTTACAATAATAACTTAGATAATAACAAATCAAAAAAAAAAAAAAAACTTAACATAAACTTTGAAAAAAAACTAAACAAAGATTATTGATGAATTAATGTACTAAAACTTTAGAAGTAGAACAATAAAGATAAAAGTATTTTAGAGTTTGAAAAGTATAAAAAACCTACTAAGATAGTCAACTTAGAATAATATATTAAGAATTATATGACATGTATTATTAAAAAAGAAAAAAAAATAGCCCAACCAGGTTCGGCACAGGACCAGGTGTTCCTGGGCTACTAGGTTGGCTGGTCCAAAGTATTAATACCTAGGGTCGCCCAGGACCTACCCGGTCCCAAACGGACCTAGTCTGAACCAACCCACTTTTTTATTGGGTCGATCCGATCTTAGACTAAGCTAGATCATACTGTTCAACTGGATTGAAGACAACGTGTTTTAGACCTGGTTCATCTTCATCAGACCCTTTATGGCGGTAAAAATCATCATTTGTTCCCATAAGATCATCTCCACCATCTTCATTAATATCTAGTTCATTTTCTTTTTCTTTCTCACCCTCTTTCATATTCATATCTTTTATGTGCAATTTTCTCGCGAAAGTGAATAAAACCTACAATTGCTCCAACGAAATTAAGGTGAATTTATACCAAAATAATTGAAATTGAAAATAATTAATACTCCTATCAATGGGTGGGCATTATCTGAATCCAGACCCATACCCATTGAAATAAGTATTTCGGGTATTAGTAGGATCTAGACCCCAAAATACCTGTGGGTACAGGTCTTAATGGATAAAAACTATAAAAATTCATAAATATTCATTAACTTAAAATCATTGAACTTGTAAAATTTTAATAAATTAATCAAGTCGATTTACTTATCATCTAAAATTATTAAATTTCGTACATATATATATATATTTATGTATTGATAATTTGAAAAAAAATTACCAGAATTTTTCATTTTTATTTTCGTATGACAACTGCGAATTAAGTTTTTGATAAAATTAGTTTGAACGTAAAGTGATAAGTCAAGCTCAACTAATATATGGTACTAATAAAATTGGGAGAATTACACTTTTGGTCCTTCCATAATACCACTAAAACAGTTTTGGTCCCCCTTCATTCGCGAGTTACACTTTTGGTCTCAATTAGACATATTTTTGCACACTTTTGGTCCTACCATCAACTCTCCGTTAAGAGTTAACAGAAAACGCACATGTTGCGCATGTGAGGCAAATTTTGGGGGAAACTTTGTTGCATTTTGTGTTAGAATAGGTGACTAGAAAGCCAATTGGATTAGCAGTTTTGGGTACTATTTAGCAATCTTTATTAAAGTAATATAGACTTGATGAATATAGTAAGTATTCATCCTTGGCACTATGTGTTTGTTGTACTTACTGATTACGTTAAACGACATTTTTAACGTCACAACAAATGCCCACAGATCAATTAGATAACCCATGTAGTTGGGCTGCGCATTGGATGGCAGCTATGAAACCAACTTCTGAGGGTTGGTCAGTAATGTTCCAAGTCGAGGACCTCGAGACAGGGCATCGAGGGTCCTATAGAGACTTGCACTAAGGATTGCATTCATTGGATGAGTGCCGTGTTTCATCGACGACAGACGTTGGACGTTTATGCAATATTAGTGGGTTAGTTGACAAGGGTGTTAGTTGACTGAACTGACTCGCGGAATCATCATATGGAAGCCTTGGAGGCTGGGTTGGTATGACTGGAATTCCGATTCTGATAGTACGAGATTAATCCTCTGACTTGAGGAATCATGGCAGTCACATGCATATGAAGGTTGTATCTAGGGTCTGGCAAGAGATGTTCATATGTGGGATACGTTCATCATGAGCCTTATCCAGTGCAGCCGGAATATATATTGAGGACGATGGTTTCCAAGATAGGATCCGTCACCTGTCAGTATATGACAGTCGAGTCTCCTATGCGCTCTGAGACGGTTTAAGCTCTTAAAGTCTGTGGCTACAGCGATTGGTTGAGTAGGGAATGATTTCCTATGTCGATCAATAGAGCAAACGTGTCTCGAGTTATTGAGCACAGTTGTCTAGTCCAGGATGGGAACCGACGCCCAATTCCATGCCCTAAACTAAGACCGGGAGACGGATGATGGAAGGACTGTACTTGTATGGAACTCGGGAGCCTAAATGTTCACGCTAACATTCACCTAGTCTCTAGTGCTATGGAACATTGCAAGACGACCACCCATGGTGACGGGCGTTTTTCCGATTAAGGGTTAATTGCAAAAACAGTTAATTAAATTGGATTTAATTGACCAATTATATTGGATACAAGCCCAAGTTTAGCTGAGGGTGAACTTAATGAGCCACACACAAATCACTTTGGATTTGGTGGAATCAATTTGGAATTAATTCTAGAAGAAGCGAATACATTTAATTGGATTAAATTTATTCAAGAGAGAAAATAAATGATTGGATCGTTTATTGGGAAATTCATTTTATGGATGATCCATGATTAATTAATTGGATTAGTTAATTTTGGACTAAGAACCTTTAAATTAATTGGATTAATTTATTGGGTTTTGGCTAGAATAACTGATTGGATCGATTATTCTTAATTTGAACTTATGTTTATTTAATTGGATTAAATAAACTATTGGGATTCAATTGGATTGAGATTAATTAGATTAATTAATTCCCAATGATTCATGTTTGGACTTAGAATTAATTAGATTAATAAAGTCCAAAAGCATGGAATTCAAGTCCACATCTTATACAGGTGGAGCATGTTGTAGGAGAATTTGGAGCTTTCTCCTAGTGTGTATAGGCCATGTGAGGTGCATGTGGAGGTGGTTCTCCATGTACCATCATGGGTGGCACTTGTGCTATAATAGCGTATATGTGGAAGTTAGCCTTGGAGGTTTAGTGATGGAGGTTGAATTTTGAATTCAAAAATTCCTACTTACACATAAAAATACACTACACAAATATACATAATATGCTTCAATTTTTTGCTAGAGATTTTAACCAAAAATACCTCTGAAAATTCTCTATAAGAGTTCATTTCTTTTTGATAGTGTTGCTTTGGAATTATTTTCTTCTTCTCTAACTATATTTTATCTAGCAATAAACTATAGTTTGAATCCCTTGTGAGGTGTGGACAATACTTAGAGGAATTCTACGTTGAATTCTCAAGTGAACGGAACAAGGAAATGTAAAGGGAACAAAGCTAGATCGGTGCTACGTTTGTGAAACAAAAGGTAGGTTCTCATTTATATTCTTGTACCTTTTGTTTTTATTCCTTCAGCCACATGTCCAGCATATTTATTTTATGTTGTTATGCTCTTGAGAAACACCTAACGCCTGGGAACTTCAAAGGGAACACCCCTTTGAACCCGTTTAAGATTATGCCTTTAAATTCCTATTTCATTACGCTTCCGTTGCGTTCCCGGGCCGTACTCGATTCTTCCAGTGGTATCAGAGCCCGGTTCGGTGTTGTGGCTTTAAGAATTTACATGTTATAATGTGTAAAGCATATTGAACGTGTTTAAAACGCTTTTGAAAAGCATATTTTATGGTTTTTCTAGCATGATTATATGTAGAAAATATGTGTTAATTTTGCTTTTGAAATTATGGATATCCATGAAATTTTGAGAATTGAATTTTCTGTAAATGTATGTTTATAGCAGAGTTTTTAAATAAAAAAATTGGTGAAAAACGGTGCCGGCCGCCCAGCAGGGGCAGCAGGCGTGCGCCCGCGCGCGCTCGGCCGACAGGCGCGCGTGGGCATTCGCCCGTGTGCGTTGCTGGGTGAGCGCGCGCAGGCAGGGGGCCGCGCGCTGTGCTGGGGTTGCGCTCGCGCGGCGCGCGCAGGCAGGGGCACCTGCACAGTACTATTTTGTGCCATTTTGTCGTTTTTTCCGGAAAATTGGATTTTCCTAATCTCTACTAGTTTTCTGATATTATTAATTTTGGCATATTTCAATTTTAGTTGAATTGGATTTTTCTAAAATTATATATATAGCTTAGATTATTTTGGAAATGGTTTCCAAACAAAAAAAAATAGTTTGTACATTGGATGAATAAAATGATATCCATCTTTTTAATTGCATTATTAATGTGGTATTTTCTGCATTTTAATTATGTTTATGGCTTTAGATATTGGATATCTATTTATATATACATGAGATGTATTTATTTGTTGGCATGATTATATTTGATATAAATGTGCTTTGTTGTTGTTTTTTCAAAACAAGGATGATCACTAGCCCTTTTTGGCTTATGTATGGTTTAATTTCTTGTTGGGTGAGGCCTGCGTGCCTCTTTGTTTTTCTTCTCTCTATTGTTTTTAGCCTTGTAATAATAAGGCTTTCTTCCTCTCTATTAATGTACTCCCTTCGACTTATGATTGGGGTTTCTTTTAAGTTGAAATGAGAGTAGATTAGGTTGTGAGGCTTTATTTTATTAAATGTAAGCTTCTAGGGAGATGAAGGTCCGGTGGACGGAGCCCATAATGGAAAGTCAAGAAGAACAAAGAAGGATTTACAAGGCTCCATTAGAATGATAATGGGATGTAAAAATTGTAATGGTGTAGGCTTACTCCAGATTGACCATAGATCCATTTCGGGCTCAGTGGATTACTTAGGAACGGGCTTGTGATTATCCTATAGGGGCGTACGAGGCTTGTTTTGCAAGTGTTTAAAGTTTTAATGCTTTGATGTATGATGTGTTTGGAATGCATCTATTTATATTGAATGTTTAAAACTTGAGCATGCAAAATACTAATAATGATGAGGTCTCGGTCTTAATAAACTATAACTCTCACTTGGATGGCCCAAGTAAATATTAGCCCAAAAATGGAATTCAAATCAAATTGTTTGATTATTCCAAACCTTCCATCCATAGCAATGTAGCGAGGAAGCTACTTTCAGCCATCCGTGGTCTCACGAGTCGTGGCACGTTTTTGAACGAATGGAATATACTCCTATTTTACTATCTCATGAGTCATGGGGTGCAATAGTTGAGATATTCATTGGTTGATGGGTAGGGCCTGAGGCTAAGTAACATGATTCGCTTGGAGTCTTTGGGATCATGTGAAGAGGCGAGGCAAAATATCTTGGGGATCTCATTGGATGAGAATGGTATTGGATACCTCCTACAAAGCCTTTCCCATGTGAATTGTAAAAGCGGGGCATGGAGAATTGCGTTTGTGGACTCCAAGCCCACTAGGAAATGGTTTCCCGAAAATCCCACTTGAGAGTGGTGGGTTTTTTGAAGAAATAGGGGGAGGGGTTAATGACTAAAGACCACGTCTTAACTTGAATTTAATATTATAATAATCTACTAAATTTCTGCTTTATATTTTGAATGTAGATGTCTAAGAATCCACTTGTTGTAATTCTTGAGACTAACAAATTGATGGAACAAACTACAATGATTGGCTGCCAAATCTAAGGATTGTCCTCGATTTCGAAAATCAGGCTTATGTTCTGGATAAGCCTCTTCCTCGGGTCTTGCTGGAGGGGTCCTCGTCAGAAGAGCGTTCAACGTTCAATAACTGGCAAGAGGACAACTGCAAGGTCCGCAGCATCATACTGGCATCCATGACCAATGAGATCCAGAAATAGTATGATCAGCTGGATGATGTCAGCTCGATAATGCTCCGCATGAAAGACGTTTATGCGGTACTGGCCCGGCATATTAGATATGTTGCGACGAAGGCATTTTTCAGAGCTAAGATGATAGAAGGGTCATCTGTACATAAGCATGGAGTGATGATGCTATCCCTAGTGGAGAAGCTCAAAGACCTCCGAGCTGATCTTGGAAAAGAGACGTACATCAAAGTGATCCTTCAGTCTCTTCCTGCCTCTTTTAACCCGTTTATCGTTAACTATAACATGAATGGGCTTGAAAAAGACCTTCATGAGTTGATAAACATGTTGGTCCAATACGAGGCAACGATTGAAAAGGTGGAGGAGGCTTCCACCTCAAAAGCGAAAGGCAAAGGCGCTGGACGCTGGAGGAGGAAAAAGAGTAAGACAGAATCAGTCGCTGCAAGCGCTCAGAGTGCTCCTGTTGTCATGCTAGGCATGGGCAAAGGAAAGAGGAAGGCGGTTCGGTAGTCATAGATTGCAAAAGATGTTTGCATATATTGTCATGAAAAGAGGCATTGGAAGAGGGAGTGCCCTAAACTCCTCTCCAACCAAGGTATATTTGATTTGAGCTTTAATATGATTACTATTCTACTTCTTGGGTATTGAATACCAGTTGTAGAGCTCATATCTACAAATGGTTTGCAGGAAATTGGAAGGAGTAGAAGGCTAAGACGTAGATGGTTCTAAAGCTAGGCAATTGCTGGCCTGTTGTTGCAAAAGCTATGGGACCAATTAGGCTTAGCCAGTGATCATGTTGGGATAGAGTTGATAGGTCACAATTATGTAACCTAGCATTATCGAAAGTATGTTTTTCTATTGTTGGACAATTAGGATTACATGCTTTTGATCAATGACAGTTTTTTTTTTTTGACAAAAAATGGTTATTCTTGTCTGCTAGGTTGTTTGCATAATTGTTTCAATACTATCCCATATTATGAATGCTCAAAACAAATGATAAAATGGATAATCAAGATAAAGTCAGATTTGGCATGAAAAGCTAGGTCACATTCCTCTAGATAGAATAAGGAGGTTAATAGATTCAATGAGTCTAAATAGACAATTTGAGCCTGCAAGCTTGCAAGCCCTTCTAGAGCAGGAAGATCGAGTGGTGTGTATTTAGTGGGAGCTCTTGATGTATCTAAATGAGAATGGAATTCTCACTCAGTGGAATTCTCCCTGAAACGCCACAATTGAATGGCGTCTCTGATAAGGGAGGAATCGAACCTTGTTGGACATGGTTCGGTCGGTGTTTTCATTGAACTACCTTGGCCCATCTAGGCGTGTTCTTAAGATAGTAGCCAAGTTGTAAAACATGGCACCTTCTAAAGATCGTGGCTTAGACGCATATTAGATATGGCATGACAAGTCTGTTTCCTACAAAGTACTTGAGTATATAGGATGATCTTGCATATGTCAAGGGACTAGTGGGAGGCAAACTTGGTTTGCACAGGTTCATGTTTTGTCCTAAGGGAAATAGGATTTCAGAGGATAACTGGTGCGAGGACTAGCTCTTTGAGGAATCAAGTAGAGTGACACCTCAGTACGATATAGCAAGCATCATTTGAAATTAAGTTTGCTCAGTGACTATATTCCAGTTCTCCTAAGGATGACTAGAATATCCTAGATACCTGAGAGGTACGGGTTTCTGGGTCAGTCAAGTCAATTGGATTATAATCCAAAAGGCATAAGGAGAACCAATATTGGACATTGGATCGAATCAATGGCTGGTGCCGTGTGATGCCACATGGAATTCAAGCTAGGTTTGAAACTCCCTGTAACTGGAATATTCGTTTTGATGAGTTCATACGTGGTATGACTTGATCAGTAACAAGTTTCAGGGTCAGTGGGAGTTTAGTTGTGTTCCTAGTGTTTAAAGTGTGTAACGTCTTATTCATTTGGAATGAATTTAAGATGTTAGGAAATACTGAAACACAAACGTTGTTCACGCAATTCTCCATGAAAGGAATTAGATTCCTATATATAGGGTTAAGCTGTCCAAGACTCAGTCAGGGTTGACTGATGAGGAAGCTTAGATGTTTGACATCCCCTATGTCTTTGCCATAGGCAGCATGGGTATGTTGTTTGGTGCATTGGACTTGATGTTGTGTATACTTTTGGCATAACAACGAAAATTGAGTGTGTATCGAGGAGGCGGTAGACTGCTGTTGAGAACAGTCTTTAATACCTGAATAAGGATTAAAGAAGTGTTCTTGATACACGTTCTATGGAGAGTTGATTCTGGAAGGCTATAGCGATACTAGCTTCCAGTATCATGTGAATAATATCTAGTCTTAGTATGAACATATATTCAGGCTTAATGGTAAGGTGGTAGTTTGGAAAGGTTTCAAGCGGGATACCACGACGGACCATGAAAGTTGAATGTATGGCAACTTTAGAAGTTGCTCTGGAGAGTGGTTTGGATGAAAAACCACATCCAATGGTTAGGTGTGGTGCCTAGCACAGCAAAATCAGTAGTTACCTTGGAGGATAACAATATTGTTGTAGCGCAAGCTAAAGGACCGAGATCTCATCACAGATCCAGAAAAATTCTTAGACAGTACCATCTGCTTGGAGCAATGGTATGAAGAGGTGACGTGTGGTTGGACCGCATCATCTTGGCAGAAATAAAGTAGACCCGTGAGACAGAGCCGGATATCCCAGGATACTCATGCTCAGATATATCTGAGCGACATGGGTGATTGGCTTTAGGTCAAGTGGGAGATATAGTAAAGTAATATTAAAGTAATATATCTTTATTAAAGTAATATTGACTTGATGAATATAGTAAGTATTCATCCTTGGCAATATGTGTTTGTTGTGCTTATTGATTACGTTAAACGGCGTTGTAATATCACAACAAATGCCCACAGATCAATTAGATAACCCATGTAGGTGGGCTGCGCATTGGATGGAAGCTATGAAACCAACTTCTGAGGGTTGGTCTGAAATGTTCCAAGTCGAGGACCTCAAGACAGGGCATCCAGGGTCCTATAAAGACTTGCACTAAGGATTGCATTCATTGGATGAGTGCCGTGTTTCATCGCGACAGACATTGGACGTCTATGCAATATTAGTGGGTTAGTTGACAAGGGTGTTAGCTGACTGAACTGACTCGCAGGAATCGTCATATGGAAGCCTTGGAGGCTTGGTTGGTATGACTGAAATTTCCGACTCTGATAGTACGAGATTAGTCCTTGAACTTGAGGAATCATGGAAGTCACATACATATGAAGGTTGTATCTAGGGTCTGGCAAGAGATGTTCGTATCTGGGATACGTTCATCATAAGCCTTATCCAGTGCAGCCGGAATATGTATTGAGGATGATGGTTTCCAAGATAGGATCCGTCACCTGTTAGTATATGACAGTCGAGACTCCTATGCGCTCTGAGATGGTTTAAGCTCTTAAAGACTGTAGCCACAACGATTGGGTGAGTAGGGAATGATTTCCTACATCGATCAATAGAGCAAACGTGTCTCGAGTTATTGAGTATAGTTGTCTAGTCTAGAATGGGAACCGACGCCCAATTCGATGCCCTAGACTAAGACCGGGAGACAGATGATGGAAGGACCGTACTCATATGGAACTCGGGATCGTAAATATTCATGCCAACATTCACCTAGTCTCTAGTGCTATGGACTGTTGCTAGACGGCCACCCATAGTGACGGACGTTTTTCCGATTAAGGGTTAATTGGAAAAACAGTTAAGAACAAACCAACTGAAAATAATTAAATAAATTTGTTTTATATTACCTCGCATCGCGGAGGCTGATGCAGTGACGTGCTGACGGAGGTGGCAACTCAGGCGCGGGTGGTGGTGTTGGTGGTAAATCCAATGGCTGAGGACCCGGGGCCTGAGAACCGGAGGCCCCCGGGGCTTGAGAACTCGAGGCCACCTGGGCCTATCTACTACCGACCTCCGCCGTTGATGACACCGAATTGGACGGGTCAACGCGCGGGGCCTGTGGCACTAGCGGCTGTGCTGGTGCAGCCGGAGTCGTTTGGCCACGACCGCAACCACGACCACGTCGGGGAGGGGCCGGAGTACTGTCTGTCATGATATCTTACAAAAATTACAAAAATAATACAATTATTTCAGAAATTACAATAATTACAAAAAAAAAAAGCACAATAATTACACAAAAAGCACAATAATTAGAGAAAAAGCACAGAAATTACACTATTTGCACACAAATTACAGAAATTACTCAAAATGCACAGAAATTTTCAATGTAATTTCTAAAAAATTTCAGAAATTTACACAAAATTTTAAATTTAATTTCTGAAAAATTTCAGAAATCTACACAAAATTTTAAATGTAACTTCTGAAAAATTTCTGTAAATATATTAACCAATAAATATCAATATTCACCAATAAATACCAATATTAACCAATAAATACCAAATTTCAGAAATACCAAAATTAACCAATATTTTCTACTAAATACCAAATAATTTCAGAAATTACTCAATATACCCAATAATCTAATAAATACCAAATAACTTTACAAATTACATAATAATTACACAAATAAATACCAATATTTAACCAATAATTTCACAAATTGATAAAAATTATAATAATTTCACAAATTGACAAAAATTACAACAATTTACAATTTTCAGAAATTACAACAACTTACAATTTTAAAAAAATTACAACAATTATCAGAAATTACAATTTTACAACAATTACAACAACTTAGAATTTACAAAGATTATAACAATTTACATAATTACAGAAATTACAATAATCTACAATTTTCAGAAATTGCTAGAAATTTACAGTGTTCAGAAATTTACAGAAATTTTCAAAAATTTACAACAATAGTAAAAGATTTACAGAAATTTCATAAACAATTTCAGGAAAAAAAAGAAAATGTACCTAGGTTTTGCAAAGAGAGAGAGTGAGAGAGGAGAGTGAGACAGGAAAGTGGTGACAGTGGTGGTGGTGGGCAGCGGTGGCGCAGTGGCGGGCGGCGGTGGGCAGTGGTGCGCAGTGGCGGGCGGCGGTGGGCAGAGGCGAGCAGTGGTGCGCAGTGGTGGTGGTGGTGCGAAGTGGTGGTGTTGTTCTGTGGTTTTGCGAAGAAGGCAAAGGGGTGGGGGGGGGGGGGTTTGCTGCGAAGGGGAGAAAAAGAAGAGGCGGGGTTCAGGTGAGATCAGAAAATGGCTAAGTGTTCCTATTTATAGTAAGACTTTTTGGAGCGGCCTTTGTAATAGACATTTAAAAATTGGCCGTTACAAAACTAATTTAGGAATGGCCATTGTATCCGTTTATAAAGCCGCTACAAAATTTGATACTCCAACGATACGATGTCGTTTTGGAAGAGGCCGTTACAAAAGCCGGTTCAACGTAACATCACAAATTTTAAAAAAAAAATCATTAAAAATTCATAACAAATCACTTTCGAAATTATTAATGTTAGATAAAGTTATATTATGTGTAAATAACACATTATAAATCACAATACATTTTGAATGCAGATTGATATATGGTCACATAATGAAATAAATTTGTATATGCATAATTATTAGTAATGCACTGATGCAACTTTGGTTATATATTGTTGTATTGTACCCAATAATCAGACCATCAGATTAAAGATCCAACCGTTAGATGTGATCAAACTGGTATAAGAATACACTTGATGAAGTTTTGTACTAATATCATTTACGGATGTCGAGATATGGTATCCGGTACATAATATAACCGAGTGAATCCGATGCATCATTCAAACCAGCCGTCTGATTTGAAATCGCACCGTCAGATGTGATGAAAAGACCAAATTAAATATAATCGAGTTTGATTGGAATCGAGCACACGGATTTAAAGATATCGTGTTGGGAACGAAATTTTTTAATATACACACACTATTTGTAACGGCCCTAGGATTTCACTTTGATTTCTAAACATTGTAACAACTTTTGTAATATATATAATAACACTAATGAACATTTCCAATATCCCTCCAAATTTTTGGCTTTTCCACCAAAAAATTCAATTTTAAACGGTTTTAGTAACAGCTACGCAAAGGCCGTTACAAAATTAAATATTTCCCTCTAACTTTTTCATTTCGGGGGAAATCGAGGTGCCTTTTTTTTTTTCAGACTACTAGGAACGGCTTTTGTTGCAGCTCTATTATTAAATGACCGTTCCAAATTTGAAAATATTTAAAAAAAATATTATATATTCAATAAGTACAACTATATTAACTAGTTCGTTACAAAACACTAGAAACCAGATAACTCGTCTTCATCAGTCTCATAATCCTCGAAACTATCTTCATCATCCTCGTCCTCTTCATCATCATCTTGGGCAATCCGAGAAGTTGCTGCTCCTTGTTGGCGTGCTACTCCAAGATCAACAAAAAGTTGTATACCATCAGGACCATGTAGGTCGTACGTTTGATTGGTCCATCGAGACTCGTCAATTACTCTCTGAGCCATGGTTTTGCAAATAACCATCCAATTCGCTTTATCTCTGTGTAGTAAACTTGTACTGCTTGTTGTGCCAGTATGAATGGTTCATCTTTCTGGTACAACTTTTTGAAATTAACATCAATAAGGTGATACCGAGGCTATACCTTCATGCCTCTAATCGGATCGGCCCAATGACACTTGAACAACACGACATGCAAGTTCGGAATAAGTGGGTATGTCAACTGAATTATCTCTTCGAGTATTCCATAGAAGTCATTGTCCGTGTCTGTGTACGATGAGCTCTCCACACACACCCCATAGTTCATTGTTGACTTGCACACGTTGTGTCACTCACTTTGGAAGTTGAAACCATTCACAAAATAACACGGGAATGTGTCACCTCACCGCATTGACCCAAATAGTGACATTTAAGGAGCTGATCTGTGTCGTTCAATTCGGGATAAACCTGCAAATTCGTATTAATACAAATTAATAACAAGACATTAAAACCACGTTATAAGTTCATTGTTAAAAATACATCAACTTCCACGACGTTTGAACCAATCCTTGAAATCAGTTGCTACTAGTTGATCAATAATTGGATCTTCCGAATGATGGTCGTGCCCATATAGCTCTTTCAAGAATTCCACGGTTGCAATTAAATATTAATGGAAAAGTAGTCTTGTAACGAAGATTGTGCCTATGTATATGTGCAAATACATACTCGTAATATGGCGGGACTACTTCACAATTGCACAACACATACGTCTCAATTATATGCCGTTCTGCACCACTTAGCCATCTCTTCTTTGAGGCACCACTAGGCTAGCCAAGGTAGTTGAAAATAGACTGTTGGATGCTGTCATCGTTGGCTGTCATATTGTCGTTTCGAGCGGGTCTGCTGCGCTTGCAAAGAACGTGCGGCTCAAACTAGTGGGAAGTGAATAGCCCAATTTCCTCCACAATGTATGCCTCCACAATTGACGCCTCAAGGTGTGCTTTGTTCTCACCTTCTTCTGCAAAACCGTGAAGGAATCTATTAAGAAAACATATTTAATTATTAACATACGGATGAGTATTAGGAGTGCCTCAAATTAAATACGTGAGCGTTAATTACCTCTCAAATGGGTACATCCACCTATACTGCACTGGTCCTCCCACACGAGCCTCATATGGCAAGTGAACAATGAGGTGCTCCATTGAGTCGAAGAAAGCTGGCGGAAAGATTTTCTCAAGGTTACACATGATCACGGCTACGCTATTTTCCAGCTCCTGTAGTTTGGTGACGTCAAGCGTAGTCGAGCATATGTGCTGGAATAGCAAACTCACCTCCGTTACTGCATTCCACACATGCTCCAGAAGCATCTCACGGAAGGCAATTGGGATCAACTTCTGCATAAATACGTGATAGTCGTGGCTCTTCATTCCGTGCATCCTTAACTCCGTGAGATCCACACAACGGGAAATGTTAGATGCATAACCATCAGGAAACCTCAAACAATGAATCCAATCATATAACCTCATCTTCTGCTCCTTTGTCAAGGTATACACCACTTTTGGCATCGCGTTCGGTCTTCGTTCATCCAACTCAAGCTCTGGCCGATTGCATATAGTTTTTAAGTCCTTGCGTTCATTTAGATTGTATTTGGTTTTTTCCTTTATATCCATCACGGTGTTGAATATGCTGTCAAACACGTTTTTCTCAATGTGCATGACATCAAGGTTGTGCCGTATCAGAAGCGTTGACCAGTATGGAAGATCCCAAAATATGCTTTTCTTCGTCCACTTGTGCATGGTACCATATCCTGGTGGGAGTGTCATAGGTTCTTCGACAGCAGGACTGAATTCTTCTACCCAGTCACAGATCCGCTCTCCAGTCAGCCGCGGGCGTGCAACCTTCCTTTCCAATCAATTTCTAGTGAAGGTTTTCTTATTCTTGCGGTAAGGATGGTCCAGTGGTAAAAACTGTCTGTGGCAGTAAAAGTTGCACGCCTTCCTACCTTGCTGCAGATAGAATGCCTGTGTGTCATCCATACAAACTGGACACCCCATAATACCAGCGGTACTCCATTCATATGCCATCCCATAAGCAGGTAGGTCGTTCACGGTCCACATCAATGCCGCGCGCATCATGAATGCTTGGTTCATAGCACTGTCGTGCGTTCGTACGCCCACATACCGCAATTGCACAAGCTCCTCGATCAACGACTCCAGATAAACATCGATCAGACGCTTCGGATTTGACGGGCCAGGAATCACCAACGTGAGGAACATGTACTCAGACTTCATGCACATTCCCGGCGGGAGATTGTACAGTGTGAGTATAACGGGCCAACATGAGTAACTTTTACCATACTGCCCCTTGCGACGCAAACCCGTCTGTACACAGCCCTAGCCTAACATTACGGGATTTCAATGCAAAGTCGGGATATGTCTGGTTGAAATGTCTCCAAGCCTCTGCATCGGACGGATGACACACGGAGCCCTCTTCCGTCTGATGTGTGGTATGCCACGTCATGTGCTCATCAGTCGCTGTCGAAGCATACAATCTTTGCAGTCGAGGAGTAAGAGGCAGGTACCTAAGAACGACATACAGGGACTTCTTTCGACGGGGGTCTCGCTGTCTGGTCGGCTTGTGCCTAGCCCCTCCACAAAACTTGCAGTACTCCAGATCAATATCGTCCTTCCAGTACAACATGCAAACATTTTTTCACGCATCAATCTTCTCAACAGGTAATCCCAAATCTCTAATCAATTTCTTCGTACTGTAGTAATCAGTAGGGAAAGTGTGATCGCGGGGCAATATATGATCATCCTACTGGCACATTCGATCATATGTGCACTCGAATAAATTGCCCTCAGCCCTGATATTAACCAAACTAGCAACCGCCCCCAACTGAGATTGGGTACAACCGCTCCACAACGGCTGGTCGGCAACGCGCACTACATCGAAAAAATGGTCTGACAATCCTAACACATAATCATATCGCCCACCCCCGTACCATGTAGGACATGACCTCGTACCATCGCCAAGCACACCCTCGTGGTAAGTAGAAAAATAACCCGGCCCGGCTGCATCATAAACCATCCTCTGCGCCCAATCCATCTGTTGTTGATCACCCTAATGCGAACTACCCTTCTCCTGAGTAGATGGGGTTTTCTCCTTCTGCGCTGGAGGGGCGGTCACAGCATCAAAGTACTCCTGCACCCTCTCATCGCTATGAGAAGTCCAATTATAATATTCCGAAACAAACCCGCACCTATATAAGTCAAAATTTACCTCGTTAGGTGTTTTGAACCTTCCATTTTTGCACTTGACACACGGGCACCTAATCTTATCTCCGTCCATATATTGATGGTGGGACTGAGCCCACTCTATGAAAGTTTTAACACCATCCTCAAACGGCGGTGTAAGACCCGCTTTATTTGGGAGGTTCTTCTCATACATCCATCTTCTCAATTACCTTAACATGATCATGGCTACATATACGCAAACATACATTGAGAATAAAAATAATTAAACGGCATTTACTTTAAAAAAAAAAAAGAGTTGAAGTTGTTACCTGGTCAGAGCAACTCAGTAAATTAACGATAACCGAACAAGTGTATGTGCACTAATTGTGGTCGAGAGTGATTGAGAGTGTGTGTGGTTAATCAAGACTCGAACAAATGAGATAAATTAAAAACATCATGCAATATAATATATAGAAGCATTAGTGGCAACAACATAACCGTTGAAATATTACCGTTGGAATATAGCCGTTAGATACAATAATTTTGGAACGGTTTTTTGAAACGGTTATATTTTTAAAGAAAAGTCGTTACAATTGTAACTGTCATTGCATCAGTGCCTCTTACATACGTTTTGTATCGGTTTTGTGCTACAGTTCTTGTAACGGAGAATCACATTTAATACAAAACGGCTACAAAATTGTAACACCGTTTAAAGAGCCGTTACAATATTGTAACGGCTGTCTTTTTGTTAGAGTTGTTGTAACAAATTTCTTTTGAAATGTCGGCTGGCCGTTACAAGTTCACAATTGAATTTCAAAGGCCGTTACAATTTGTAACGGCTTCACTTTTGTAATGGCTATACATACATCAATTTTTTGTAATGGCTTTTTATCCGGTTTTCGGTACGATCGCCACACAATTTCCTCTTATCGAAGATTAATCTTCCATATTAGTTCCTCCGTTTCAAAAATATTACAATGGCCGTTTAAATTGTAACGGCTTCGTGGCCGTTACAAAAGAACCGTTTCAAATCCCGAGTTTTTTTTGTAGTGTTATCGAATTTTCAACAATTAATCTATATCAAATTAATTAATATTAAACAACTATATTATCAAATTAAATAAAATAATCTTGATAAGATTACATTTTGTACAAAAAAAAATAAAAATATTATATCGTTATTATAATTATAAATTATAATAATAATTACGAGTCCTATAAGTATGGTGTTGGCATTGTTGTCAAGGTCTTTTTCTTTTCTCGCTTATCAGTTTAATTGGATCATCTATTTTTAAACTATGATTAACAACTATATTATAAAATTTTTAACAATTAATCTATATCAAATTAATTAATATTAACAACTATATTATCAAATTAATTAAAATTATTTTAATATTATTACATTCTGTACGAAAAAAATAAAAATATTATATCATTATTATAATTATAAATTATAATAGTGATCACGAGTCCTATAAGTATGATGTTAATATTGTTGTCGAGGTTTTTTTCTTTTATCACTCAGTTCAATTGGATCATCTATTTTTTAAACTATGATTAACAACTATATTATCAAATTTTTAACAATTAATCTATATCAAATTAATTAATATTAACAATTATATTATCAAATTAATTAAATTGTTTAAATAATATTACATTCTGTACAAAAAAAATAAAAATATTATATCATTATTATAATTATAAATTATAATAATGATCACGAGTCCTATAAGTATGACATTGGTATTGTTGTCGAGGTTCTTTTCTTTGCTCACTTATTAGTTCAATCGGATCATCTATTTTTTAAATTATAATTAGCAACTATATTATCAAATTTTAAATAATTAATATATATTAAATTAATTAATATTAACAACTATATTATTAAATTAGTTAATATCTAATTAATTATATTAATAGCTATATTAACAACTATCAAATTAATATTAACTAATTATATCTAATCAAGCATCAATAATTATTATTTTAACTTTATCTAATAATTATAAATAATTAACAATTTTTTTAAAAAGAAAAACTAAAAATTTTAGGGCTGGTCGCAAGAGTAGCTCAGGACCAGCCCAAAAGCATGCAGCTCACGACTGTTAAAAAAATTTAAAAAATTCTCATGAAAATATAATTGTACTAGTTTCAACGGTACACTTATATTTAATTTTTTTTATAGTATAAATATAAATGGGCCTCACAACAAGGATGAAAGAATTGATCCTATCCCTAATGCAAGCCAGGTTCACCCAAAGTTTCAGCCATACAAATGGTCAAAGTTAGTGGATTTAAATTTCACCTCATTCAAAGTTATTGGACTAAAATTAAACTATGCTAAAGTTAATGTACTAAAATTCATCCTTATGAAAGAAAATACATCCAAGTCATCCCGCCACGTCAGTCGCCTGCCACATCATGTGCTGACGTGGTTAATTTCGCCGGACACGTAAGAAAAAATTGGCTACGTCAGCAAATTCTAGTCAATTGACCCAAAAATTGGAACAAAAACCCTCAATTGGACTTAATTGAAGCAAAATTGCAACATAATGTATAAAATATGATAATTACCAAAGTTAATGTACTAAAATTGAACGAGAGTCAAATTAGTTTACTATTTTTATTTATTTTTTTTCCCTATTGAAAGTTTGAACAAAAAAGAAATATAGATAATAATGAGACATGTATAAAAGCGTTTCTTAGCAAGATAGGCAAAGGAAAACATAAAGTCTACCCTCACATGTAGGATGCCACGTCATTTAATATTTGAGTCCAATTGACAATCGGAACCCTAAGCCCCAATTTTTTCGGCTAAAATTTGGGAATTTTTGGTCAATAGCACTAAAATTACCACTAAATTAATACTTACGGAACTAAAAATGCCAGTCAAATACTTACAGGACCAGTTTTACCAACCCTATATATAAAGGACAATTTTTTTAATTTTGCCTAATTAATAAATTCCAAAACTAAAACTGCCATGACCTTAATTACAGGACCATGCACGGGTGTGAACCCCCCCTCCCCTCCTCCGACATACTGAAAAAAAAAAATAATAATTTGCCGATGTTTTTTTCATTTTCTCAAACGAATTTCTAATCAATTTTTTTAACAAAACAAAAAATATGAACAATATAAAGCATAAATATCACGAATTGTAGGGGTTAAAATCTTAATTTAATAAAGTAGGTAATTGTTTTAAGTTTTCTAGTCCCACATGAATTTGTAGAGATACATAACTGGAGCTGCTTCAATCACCATCAGACTACATTAATATAGAAAGTTTGAACAAAAAGAAATATAAATAAATAATGAGACATGCATAAAAAACCGTTGCTTAGCAAGATAAGGAAAAATATAGAAGTGTACCCTCACATGCAACTCACAACTCTCAAAGGACCTACACTTAACGGAATACATATGTATACATGCGTAAGCAATGTCTTTTTCTTTACCTCTTATGGCCATATATAATCATCTTTGTCTAGAATCAAAATTCATCTTGACGTGTAAAGGTTTTTCACATGTCTAAATTATGTATCCCACGTCACTCCCATGTTTTTTTGCTGGTGAAGTTGACCATCTGATTTTGACCCATCAACCCTAAATTTGAGTCCAAGAAAAATATAGGTATTTATTTATTTTAATATAATTAGTTGTTAATTGTTGATATTCATATATTAGTGATATGATTGTGGTTTGATTATTACAGAAGGACAGTCTATTTGCGACGAGTTTGTTGCAAATTTGCAATGGATTAGATCCGTCGCGAACAATAAAGAAGTTGCAACGGAAAGTTTGTGGCAAATTCCGTGGCAACAAGGGGTGGGCTTTCATGGGATTGCCGTTCGTCGCAAACTGTTACAAGAGTCACATTAGCAACAACAAAAATCCATTGAAAATGTCCCACAGACAACGGCGTTTTTCATGGCGAAAGTTGTGACGAAATTGTAATTTTTATGACGCAACTAATCCGTAACAAAAATTTTCTATGGAACTTGCAGTAGAATAAGATCATTTCAAATTGATCAAAATATTTGCAATGGACTTTAGGCTTAAATGCATTTTTGGTCCGGTAACTTAGGTTGTTTGGCGTTTTCGTCCTTTAACTTTCTAGGATAGCATTTTGGTCCTTCATCTTTTTAATTTTCGTGATTTTAGTCCTTTTTCGCTGGAATTCACCATTATTGCCGGAAAAATGCATGTACCACTCACGTGACATTTTAAAATTAGGGCTTTCGTTCCTATTAGCCCATTTCTGCCAGCGTTTTTGTCCTTTAACTTTAAACAATAGCATTTTGGTCCTGTAACTTTTTAATTGTTGCGATTTCAGTCCTTTTTTTGGCTGGAGTTCACCCTTCTCGCCAGTGGAGGTGAACTCTGGCAAACAAAAGGATTGAAATTGCGAATATTTAAAAGATGCAAGACCAAAATGCTACCTTAGAAAGTTAAAAGACGAAAAACACCAAATGACCTAAGTTACAAGACTAAAATTGCATTTAACCCTGGATTTTACAACGATATTCAAGTCATCGAAAAAAAATTCAACGTTGCAATAACCTTTGCAACGATCTTCTTGGTATAGCTTCCATCGCAAATTAGTTAGGCCGTTTGCTAACGACCTTTGCAATAAAATATAAGTCGTAGCAATTCATTCAAGGCAGTTTTCAATAATTATTGAACTAGCCATTTTGCCATGAACGTTGTAACAAAATTGCATCAATTGCAGTCCGTACATGACAGTTGGTTCCAAGAATATTGTACATCAGATAGTCATGTAATGGAATTTACAATTTTTATCTATAGCAAAATCCATTGCAAAGCATATGTCATAGCAAATTTTCGTTGCAACTTCCGTTATAAATTTCTTTGCAACTTTTACCAAGTTTCGAGGGCAATGCCATTGCAAAAACTGTTGCAGAAAACAATTCATTGCAAAAAGAGTTGGGAATTCTATTGCAAGTTCTGCTTTGTAGAAACACTACCAAAAAATAGAATATTAGTGACAAAAAAATCAAGTGAAAATTTTAACAGGGTAAATGTTTCATTTGGTTCCTTAAGTTTTTGTGTAGAATCACTGTAGTCCCTCAAATTAATTTTTAACTTTAGCATCCCTAAACTTTAGTGTTTGTATTTTTCTGTTTGGTCCCTCTGGTCATTTTCCAGCGAAAATGTGGTTGAGTTTTGATTTTCTCACTTTAGTATCTTAAGTTTGTAAAATTGTAAAATCAGTCCTTTTTAGGAAGTACATAATTTTTTTTTAATATTTTTGTATGCTAAATATAATGTAATTATCTTGTGTGAATGATGAAAATTTTGAACTATTATGAACATAATAATAACATATTGCTTAACTAATTAAAACAACACAACCTTTTTTTTTTTTTTTCATTTCCAGAAGTTACACAAATAAAATAAATTATGAATCAATTTTATAAAACTTATAAAATTTGAAAATATAATAAAAAAATCTAACTCAGTAGTTTCTTATATTAAGAGTTAAAGATAAGTCTAAGAAATTAAACCTTAAAAATATTTATTGACTTAAGGTTTGATTTTGTTAAGGTTTAATTTTTTTAGACTTATCTTTAACTCTTAAATTAAAAAATTATGGATGTGAATTTTTTTATTATATTTTCATATTAGATAATTTTTATATAATTTGTTTATAATTTTGATTTTTTAAAATAGTGAAAATGAAAAAGAAAACAAAAAAGAGACAACTTATTTTATGGTACGCACTATGTTATTACTATGTTCAAGAGTTTAAAGTTTTCACTATTCACATAAAATAATTGCATCATATTCAACATAGAAAAACATAAAAGAGTCTTAAAAACGGACTAATTCGATAATTTGACAACCTTAGGGGACCAAAGTGAGAAAATCAAACATTAAAATAACCGTTTTACCCTCCAAAAAGTCAAACCGGCCACATTTTCATCGGAAAATGGTCAAAGGGACTAAATTAAGACAAAAACTAAAATTTAGGGATGCTAAAGTTAAAAAATGAACTTGAGGGACTAAACTGAGTCTAAACAAAAACTTAAGGGAAGAAATATAGTATTTACTCATTTTAATATCGTCACAAATTATATATATTTAGTGTCAAGAATGTTTATTTTGTCCCAATAATGAATTTCATGATTTTAATAATTACTATAAATTGTAAAAATTGTTTACACGAATTAGTGTCAGAAAAAGGTGCACACAGTTGTCACTAAATATAAACAGTGAATTCATCTTTAATGATGATCTAATAGTGACAACAAATAATAGTTGCGACTATATTATGTTATCGCTATAGATGCAATGTCAACACCGGATAAAAGTCCGACTGTTAGATATAATCAAGCTGATACCAATATTATCGCATTGAAGTTTGACATGCATCGTTGTAACGTATCCATAGTTATCGCATTACAAAATAGTACATGTATTAGCTGGGAGTAATTTTGTTACGGAATTTATGACCAAGTAAATGCATCCCAAACGTTGTCACTAATCCATCTCAAATTCAAAATTCAATTCATGAAATCATGTTGCTTCTATTTGGGAGAGATGTTTCCGTCTCAAATTTCTCCCCAAATTTGGGATGGATTTTGCAATAATTTTTTTTAAAAAATTTAATGACTACATTGTGATGGATTTTGGAACAAATTTAGCACAAAATCCACCCTTCCAAGATATCCATCCCCAAGTCGTCGCAAAGGCGTCCCAAAATAAGCCAAAATTTAGGACACACTCACAATCATCCCAAATCCGTTGCAAATTTAGAAGGAGTTCGCAACAACTTTTCCACGAAATCCACTCCACCAAGATTTTCATCCCAAATTGTTTGCAATTCCGGCCAAAATGTGCCAAAACTTGGGACATACTCACACTCGTCCCCAATTCATCAAAAATTAGGACTAAGTTTGCAATGACTTTTCTACAGTATCCACTCCAATAGTTTCATCACAAATGCATTGCATAACATCCCAATGTCATCGAAAATTAGTGACAATATGGATATGTTAGAAGATCGTCCCAAATCATTGACGAAATTAAATTTGCAACGAATTGGTCTCCAACCATTTTAGAACAAAGTTGCCATCGATATTGTGACACGTGTGACATTGCAAGCGTTCGTCATTTATTTTTATGAAATTTGTGAAATTTTTGTACGTCTACTGGTTATTCGTCCAAAGGCATCGCAAATGCTATATCAAATATTTTCCGTCCCAAAAATCCGTAGCAAATAAACTATTTTTTGGCAGTGAATTTTTGTGACTAATATAATTATATAGTGATAAAATAAAATTGTTGTAACTTAATATATATATATATATACACTAGCCGTCGTGTCACGTCCTTACTTCGTGCATATAATAAATAATTTTTTACGCTTTAAAATATATTATAAATAAGAGTAAAATATATAAACTAACACATCACATTAAAAAAAATCAAGGAAAGAAAGAAAAAAACTAATTTATCAATTAATATAAAATTTGAAAAGTTGAATAAAGTAGTTATCATATCAGTTGACGGTTATTTTTAGCATTACAAAAAAGTGGTGCGGCGGTGTCAATAGCCGCCATTTATAAATAAAAAAAGAGTATTTTTATATAATAGTATAAATATATATATATATATTTAGTGATAATATTAAAATTATCACTTGATATTTTATCACTAATATCATCTTTTCTTGTAGTAAAATTTTCGTTCCAAAATATAAGTAACTGCAAAAGTGGTCGCTGTCTTTTAAATTTCAACAAAATGTATACCTTTGGAAAAGTTGTCACATTTTGCATGCAATTTTTCGTCGGCATCAAAGTAGTTATAATTTTTGTTTTTTTCATTGCAAAATTTGGACTTAGCAAAATTCATTGCGAAGGTCGTCACCAGTAAATATAGTTTATTAAAAACTATAAATTTCAAATAAAAAAATTCCAAAAAAAAAGTCATAACATAATCAATAGCAAAATTTGACTATAATTTTTTATTGTGGTGTTTCAGCATTCAATATTGTAATGCTGTTATGTAGAATGTAGTGTTGTGTTGTTTGCATCTATGTGCACTTTTGTGACATTTCCTGGAAATGGTTCCCATGTATACTGTTTACACAAAAATTTGTGTCTGTAAAATATAATTACGAAACAAGAAAAATATGGATAAATTATTTTATTTATTTAAAAGAAAAGTGGATACAATCTTTGTAGTGAATATCATTCCCCTAATTCTTCATTCCGAATGTCGATCCAAGGGCTTGAAACTTGTTTTTGGGTGTGGATGTGGGATCTCCTTTGAATTTGTGGAACAAACTACACTGCACCTTAAAATTTGGTATAAATGCCTTGACGGATATTGATACCGAGGAAGACGTGGAACCATCACGGTTGCAGAACTTCGTTGTGGCAAAGAGCTTTGGACTTTAATCCTTCGATTTCTTGTATGTGTATGTCTCCAATGTTCTCTAAAATTTCTTGACTTGAATGGTAGAGGGCCTTATTTATAGGCATGAGTAGGGCTACAATAGTTTGGGTTTATGTCTGTTGGTCTTGATTACCTTGTGCTTAGACATGGATTAGTCTTCTGATGGACTGCATTTTGAACATATATCTGGCCCGATTTAGCCAACCCAAAATAATAAATTTATACTTATTTTTGATTGACCCATAAAAATACATAAGACCCAAACTTAACATGGGCTTATGAATTTATTTTTTTATGATACGCCCAAATTTATTGTGGTTGTTCTAATGTGTTTGTACATCACAAAAAATATTGTGCTTACTTAAACATCCATCAACAGAGACAAAATAAAATCTACTACAAAAAGTTCATTTCTTTTGCCACTTGGAATCTGCTTCAAGGCTTCTATGGCCTTCTATTAGTCTTTTTCCTAATATTCTCCAGCAATTGAGATATAGTAGGCTTCTTGACGTGACGTCTAGTCATTACTGGAGCTTGAGGAGTTGTTCTTTCTTTTCCCAACAATTCTGAATCTCTTCTGCCTTGATATTGAACTTGTTCCTGCATTAGATGAATACAATAAATTACATTTTTTAAGATAGACAATTAGAAACATGTAAAAACAATTTATACCCCTTGTCCACTTGAAGTCTAACTCGTGACCACATTAGACGTGCCTTTATCTCCTGACATAGGTTCATTCTGGAATAACTGAGACAAAAAAAGGTAACAATTTAGTATGTGTTGATTGTAAAATAAATTAGCAGAAAAATGTTAACTACATGTTGGCTTACTCCAGGTTCTCTTTGAATTGTAGGGGAAGGTTGTTGCTGATTCAAGTTTGCTACCTCCTATAATATGCAAATTTAAAACAGATTACCAAAAAGACAGTATGAAATCTAAGGTGACGTAGACTATAAAATATATTCACAAATCCTTGCAAGATCTTGAGACTGTGGAGGGGTTTGAGAACCTTGTGTAGCCACTTCCTCTAGATTTGGAGGCCCCGGTATTAACAAACAAATTCTGTTCAAATTAAGGAAAAGGGTAAAAATTGTTGAAGAACAATTTCAATTTGAGTTTAAGGTTACCTTATAGAACTTGGACTTTGGATGAGCTGGATTCTTGCAAGTGTGTTTGTTGTAGCCCAACTTCAAGAAAATTTACACAGATATGTGTCAGACCTCTTCTGGTTGATGTGTTCTGAAGCTCATCTGGCCCTCTCCTCCTTTGCTTCTTTGGCCTGCCCCTTTGTATCTTGAATTGTGGTAGCTTTAAAGGCTCATAAGGGGTCTGGATGTAATCTTTCATCCCTAGCACTGCATGTATCATCTCTGCATATACCCTCAAGTATGTGTGCTTTTTGTAACACTCATACACATAGTCTTCAATTACCACCCTCCCAAATGATATTGCAGCACATGCATGTGCACAAGGATAAGCATTTAATTGAAACATACCACAAGAACATGTTTTCTTATCCAAGTTCACAACATATTTATCAAGAAACTGATCTATTTTATACTCTCCACCCCCTACCTATCTTGTGAAGCAATTTTTTGCAAAGCTTTGTTGCTTATTTATCTTTTTCAGCATATTAGGGCATATTACACATGTGTATTTTTTATCCCTTCTTTCTTGCTTTGTATCACTTGAGTCCTCTATATCTTCTAAGGCCAAACTAGGGGTTTCACTATCATCACTGTGAAGTGGTTGTACATAATAAGAATTAGATGAGTCATCAAATTTTGACTCTGATATGTCAGCACAATTGAAATCTAGTTCATACACTTTCCTTTTCCCCTTCATCTTAGCAATTCTTTCTCTTTCACACTCAGCCCCAACCCTCTCTGTTTCACCATCACCCTTAGCCCCAACCCTTCCATTTTCACCCTCAGCATCACCCTCACCCCTAATTGTTTCACCATCACCCTCAACCCTAACCCTAATAGTTTCACCCTCACCATTAGCCCCACCCCTAACTACATAACCCTCACGCAGCCCCAACCCTAACAGTTTCATCCTCACCCTCATCCCCTCCCTTCATTGCACCACTATCACTCTCAGCCCCTTATCCCAACATTCTCAAATTCTCTGTCCTCAAAATTAATACCCTCCACAAGTATGTGATTTCAGCTTCACTCTCATGGTGTATTATGTTGCCTTGGCTATCTATTACATTAATCGGCTCACCATCCTCTTCTTCTACATAAATTATCACTAGTACATCTAACCCCTTGTAAATATTTTGTAAATCAGCAATGCACAGATCAGGACATTCATTCCTGATCCTTGTCAACCCTCCCACATTATCTATTGGTACTTTATAAAAGAAGTTTAAGATACTATGTCTCCCACCAACCTCTTAAGACATACCCCCCAATTCCATCAATCCAAGAAAGTCTAAGTCAATGTTTTCAAACACATGTTTTTTACCCCCTACATACTTCATAGTTGGATTGTATATAATTTTACCACCCCCACCAAAATTCTATATTATGACATTCAAATAGCTGCATACATCAACAGAAATACAAAAAAAAATGCATCTGATACTATTTTATCAACACACAAGAAGTTGGGACCACACTCCTAGCACATAACAAATAACAACAAATTTGAGGCCACACCCCCAGCAAAATATGATTTATCAACACACACAAAGTTGGGACCACACTCCCAGCACATATAACAAATAACAACAAATCTGGGGCCACACGTCCAGCAAAATATGATAAATAACATCAATATGGGACCACACCCCCAGTACATATATTAAAGAACATAAATCCACACCCCAATACATAAAATAAAGAACAATAAATCTTGGGCCGCCCCCCAGCACAAATAAACAATTTTTTAAAATATATATATAAATAACAGTACAGTGTGTACCTCTATTTTCAGTAGCCAAAACCCTAATCCGTCTTCTCTCCCCAAAGCATTCAACTCTGATCCTCCTTGTAGTAAAAAAGATTGAATAAAAGTTTGGAATCAAAAAAATATTCAAAAAATGAACATAATAAACCCTAAAAATGAAAATCACAAAACTTACTTTCAAATCAACACGCGCACCTTCGGAATCTCAATGTTTCAAAACACCAACAGTCTCTTTGTTGTTTCACCGGGTTCTTCCACTTCACAGTTCGAAATCCCCTTCGGAAATAAGTTTAAACAACCCTAAAAACACGATATCTTTTCCTACAAGTACAAGATTTGGTATTTCAACGGAGTTTCAAAATATTCTCAGCAAATTCTTTAAATTTTCAGAGGATTTCTTCAAATCGGGATTTGGGAATTTCTTAGATTTAGGGTTTCTGAAGCTCTCTCACTCTCTCCCGTCTACACTGTGTTGAAAGTCAACCCTTTCTTCTTAATATAAGAGAGGGTATTTTAGACATTTCATAAATACTCTAGCGTTTAAAATTGACAGGTAGGCAGTGAACTACTTTTATTTTAACATAGGGGGGTAAATTGCTTATATTTTTTATCACAAGGGGTTAAATTGCTATTTTTGATTATCACAAGGGGGTAAATTCCTATTCACCCCTTAATTATTGGGTAAAATTTTGTTTGGAAAAGTAATAAAAACCATAATAACATTTTGAAAATACAACTAGATTTTAATAAACAGTTTTTGAAACCAAAATCACAAACAAACACGCTGGAACAAATAACCAGTAAAACAATTACATATGTTGTTTTACTGAAAAATAAAAAGGAGACCTACAAACGAAATTGTATCGTAACAATTCTCAATCCAAAGTAGAAATTAAACCGAATCGCAGAAATGTTCTGCTTGTCTTGAAGAAATTGCATGTCCCGTCAAAGTGCGTCGGGTACTAAGCAATTTTTTCCAAGGTAAGATGGCTCAATTCAACAGTACTATACTGTACTGAAAAATACCTCGAACAACACTCAAAAGCCTATCAAGACAAGAGCTTAAAGCTCGGATTGTTTATGAAAAATTGAGAGGAACAGTAGAGAAGACTAGATGCTGAAAATTATTTTCAGATTATTATGGTGTGTGTTTGAAGACTGAGGGTCATCAGCCTTTTATAGACAAGGCAACACCTCCATCATCATTGCAACATTAAGCACACTTAAACAGGCCTTAAAACCAGCCATAAATCTGATTTGAAAATCAATCAAAATGGCCATATTTTGAATTTAGAACAACAGTTTTCAGTCAACATTTTCAGGTTTTAAAAACTTGATTTTAACAACATTAAAACACGATTTTGACTAATAATCTCAAAAATACTTTTCTGTTTTTAATCTAGATAAAAAAAAATAAATAAATAAATATTTTTGCTGCAATAAGATATATATTGTGACTAAGACATTCGCCCTAACACCCGCGCCTGGAGCCGAGCTGGGTCGCAACGGGCGGGTGATGGTGGCGCACATGTGGGGCAATCCCATGTTCACTCTTGTCTCCATAACACTTCAAACATCACTTGGACATTGAACTTAACATAATGAGTTTATTTTGAACATAAACTTCCAATATAGGACAAGAATGATTATAAGAACACTCACCCCACATACACCTTATATACTTATCAAAGCTCATATTTTTCCCATCATATTCTTATCTGGGGCAAATGAACTTCTCAATTTTTCTCTCAATCTAATCTATAGATTAATATTAATATAGTTGCATTCATATTTTAGACCCCATTGTTGTTACAAATTAACTACTAATTATGCCAATTACAATAAATTTCACTCAAACTCGATTAACATACACTTGGGTGTGTGTGTTTTGTGGGTAAAAATACAAGCAACCCCTCTGTGATATTGCAAATGAGCAAATTATCCTCTTATGAAAAATAAAATAACAATTTAGCTCCCTATGTTTTTAAAAATGAATCAATTTACCTCCCCATATTTTTTAAAATGGACCAATTTACCTACCTGTCTAGTGAAGTAAATTTCTACATTTTAAAAAATGTAGGGAGCTAAATTGTTATTTTTCTTTCATAGGAGAGTAATTTATTCATTTGCAATATCACATAGTGGTGGGTAAATTGCATTAAACCCGTGTTTGGTGTGAAAGCTAACCAGCATGGCAAAGCAAAATCACATACTCAACATTGAAAAGAGAAATAAATATCATTTAGATATGTGATAAAGCATTTACACGTCAAGATGTGGTTTGATTTTAGACAAAATTAGAAAGAAAAAGACCTCTTCATTGCTTACGCACGTATGTATATCCAGATAAGCCTAGCTAGATCCTTTCATTATCATATACTAGCCGTCGTGGTACGTCGTCCTTGCATACATATGAAATATACATATATTTAAAAAAGAAAGAAAGAAAGAAAGAAAAGAAAACTAACTTTAGGGATATTATCGGCAAAATCAGAAAATCGGTATGACGGTGTCATAAACCGCCATTTGTGAGTCATAAAGGTATTTTCTTTATATATTAATATTGATATATATATTGCTGTGACTTGCATGCATGTGAGCTACCCTTTTCTTTTTATCCTTTGCCTTTCTTGCTAAGCAACGGTACTTTTATGTTTCATCATTCATATTTCTTTAATTTTTCCTGCTGGAGTCTGATAGTGATAGAAGAATATATGCATCTCAACTAAGGCAAAATTATATTTTTGTCCTGTAACTATAGATCGTTAGTATTTATGGTCCTATAACTTACTCTATTTACACATTTAGTCTTTTTCTTGACAAATTTAGTTATGAACATCTCACATTTGGTCTTTTTTTGGCAAATTTAGTCATGTATTCACAATTTTGGTTCTATTCTCACTCGAGTATATTTCATTTTTGATCTTGTAATTATATATCATCATGACTAAATTTGTTAAAAATGACCAAAACTAATAGGGTAAATTACATCTACCTCCCCTGAGGTTTGATATAATTACAAATACCTCCTCGTTGTTTGAAAAATTAGAAATACCCCCCTGAGGTTTGTAATTTTTAACCAAAGGCCTAAAATTGACCATTTCTCCTTGAATTTTTTATTAAAATTGTAGAAAAATCGGCCAAGGAAAATTGTATTATTGCCCCTCTATGTAAAAAACTTAAGGAACCTCTACCTGCACATTGTAGTAAAAAAAAATTAAGAATTAAATAAAAATAATTCAGTGCATAAGGACATTTTGGTCAGTTCACCCATAAAAGTTGATGAAAATGGGTTATTTGTTATATGGTTACAAACCTTAGGGGGTATTTGTTAATTTTCAAACAATGAGGGGGTATTTATAATTATGCCAACCCTCAGGGGATGTAGATGTAATTTACACTACAAAAAACCAGACCTATAGCAACGGATTTTTGCAACGGATTTCATGAAAAATTCGTTGCAAAACAGATTTGCCACGGACTTTTGCAACGGAAAATTTCCGTTGCTATAGGTACCACTGCTATATAGCAATGGATTTTTTGGTCGTTCCAAAATATTGCCACGGATTTTTATCCATTGCAAAAGTCCGTTGCAAATTTCGTTATTTTAAAAGTTGACTTTTTATATTTTGCAACGACTTTACGATGGTATATTCGTGGCAAAGATAATGGCAATTCATTGCAAAATCGATTTTTATTTGCAACTACATTTGCAACGGAATATTTGCAACGTCATTCCGTTGCAAATTTTGCAACGAAATATTTAGCCATAATTCGTTGCAAAATCATTTTATTTGCAACGACATTTGCAATGGAAGTCGTTGCTATATTGCAATATTTTTTTGCAACAACATTCCGTTGCAAAATTTGCAACGGCATAATTTACTACAATTCGTTGCAAAATAATTTTCATTTACAACGACAATTGCAATGACAATCCGTTGCAAATTTTACCACGATAATTGCAACAATAATCTATTGCAAAATTATTTTCATTTACAACGACAATTTCATAATTTATATTCAATAATAAAATTATATTTAATTTAACTCTAACAAGAAAATTCAAATATGACAATATATTTAAGGCAAAATACTTATAGTAAGATAATTGAACATTTCAATCCACAAAATAAAAATATTCAATTTTAAAGCATACAAATTTAAAGAGGGGGATCAAATTCATTTTCACAATGTTGTGAAGGTGGGTGGTCGGGTGGGATATCACCCGGACTATCTTCAGAGTCGCTCCTTGATGACCTCTTGAACTTTCGAATCCCTACAAAGTATCAAATAAATAATTATAAAAACAAATATAATATAACATTTTTAAAATATTTTTAAAACAATCAAACATTTTAAATTTCCTTACATGATATCCACCGGAGTAATGACATTTAATGGAGTTAACTAAGTTAAATTAGTTTATTTAAAGATTTTAAGTTGAAATTTAACAAAATTACATTAGTGGAGTTAGATTTTTAACTTGTGATTTAACTAGTAAAATTAGTTTAATTGAAGATTTTAATTTGAAAGTCAACTAAGTTACATTAGTTTAGTTGCATTTTTAACTTGTGAAATAACTAAATTAAATTAATTTAGTTAAAGATTTTAAGTTGAATGTTAACAAAATTACATTAGTTACAAAATTACATTAGTTTAGTTGAGTTTTTAACTTGTTAGTTAACTAAGTTAAATTAGTTTAGTTAAAGATTTTAAATAGAAAGTTAACAAAATTACATTAGTGGAGTTTGTTTTCTAACTTGTGAGTTAACTAAGTAAAATTAGTTTAATTGAAAATTTTAACTTGAAAGTTAACTAAGTTACATTAGTTTAGTTGCATTTTTAACTTGTGATATAACCAAGTTAAATTAGTTTAATTAAATTTTTAACTTGTGATATAACTTAGGTATATTAATTTAGATGAGTTTATGTTAATAAAAATCCTAATCTACAATCATAACCAACAACACTCATCCAACCTCATCAATACAATTATCATTCCCATCCACCTCAATATACCAACCACATTCTCAATATATCAATCAAATACTCAATATATTACATTGTCATACACAATTTTATATTAAACATATACTTAATATACATTTTATACCAACACATAGTCAATATAACATACTCAATTTTGCACATGAACAAAATATGACTTAGTAAATACTCAATATAGCATATATTCATGTAGGGAATTAGAAGTTTTGGACATGAAAAATTAAACAAAACTAAACAAGTAAAAGGGTTTTGGACATGAAAAATTAAACAAAACTAAAGAAGTAAAAGGGTTTTAGACATGAAAAAACTAAAGAAATAAAAGGGTTTTGGACATGAAAAACTAGAAGAAAGTGGAGGACCTCGGCGGGCGGCGGCGGACGGCGGTGGAGGCGGGCGGCTCTAAAAAAAGTCAAAAACTGGAAAAAAAAAAAATATATATATATATATATATATATATATATATAAGAAAGAAAAGAGGAGAAAGAGAAGAGGAGAAGAAAGGAGGAGAAGCATACCTCGCGGCGGCGGGCGGGCGGCGGCGAGAGGCCGCGGGCGGCGGCGAAGACTTCACCAAAAATTGAAAAAAAAAAAAAAAGAAATAAAAGAGGAGAAAGAGAAGAGGAGAAGAAAGGAGGAGGAGCATACCTCGCGGCGAGCAGCGACGGGCAGAGGCGGCGGGCGGCGGCGAAGACTTCAACAAAAAATGAAAAAAAAATTAGAAGAAAGAAAAGAGGAGAGGAAAGGAGGAGAAACATACCTCGTGGTGGCGGCGGCGACCGGCGGCGGCGGCAGAGAGAAGGGAGAGAGGGGGAAAAGAGGGAGGGAAAGGGGGGAAGAGAAATGTAGTGGTGAAAATGTATGGGGAAGGGGGAAGGGGAAGGGGGAGAGGGGAAAAAGAGGGAGAGAAAGGGGGGAAATTTAGGGTTTAGAAAATAGAGGAGGGAAAGGGGGGGAAAAATTAGGATGTGAAAATGGGGAGAGAAAGTGTATAGTAAAAAGTTAAATTATTTTTGAATTAATAATTTTATTTAAAATTAAATGAGATATATTATTCAATTAGTAAATCGAAAAAAATAATTTTAAATTAATAATTATTTTTAAAATTAAATGAGATAAATGATTTAAGATATAGTTTTAATTAATAAATGAAATAAAATATTTTATAATTAATAATTTTTTTAAAATGATATGGGATAAATGATTTAAGATATACTCTTCAATTAATAAATGAGATAAAATATAATGACAAAATCATCAATATATTATGTTCAATTAATAATCATTATCATCTTCATCATCATCATCTTCTTCATTATATAGTCTACATTAAGTTATTTAAATCTAAATTGAGTTATTTAAATCTAAATTGCTATTATTTATTAAAAAATAAAATATTAGTTTAATGTATTCTTTGTATAATATAATTCATTGTAAATTGTAAAATGATATTACTTGAAGAGAAGATTAATAATTTAGATAAACATATTATTTGTCTTATACAATTCATTTTAGATATATATTATATTATATAATTACATCAAAAAGTTTAATTAACAATTACGATATCTTAAAATCCAGTCACCCGATTCATACTAAATTTTAATATATATATATATATATATATATAAGTATGTGTCCATTAGATCATATTAGACGGTACGATTCAAAATCACATGGTCTGATTCAACAATACACCGTCTTAAATGATTACTCTTTTGTTACGAGTACGATATCTGAACATCCGTATACCCAATAAGTCTAAAACTTTACCAAATGTATTTTTCTGTAAGTTTGATCATATCTAACGGTTTGATCTGAATTTTAACGGTCCGATTAACCCATGTTGTTCAATAATATAAGATGATAGTTACATCAAATGTAATACTAATATTTATAAATATACAAATTTATTGCATATGGTGAACATATCAATCTCAACTATAAATATTTTTATGTATTTCAATTGCATTATTGCAGAAAATGGATATTTTCTACAATATTAAATTGTAAGCGGGCCGGGTCTCGGGTCCCGGCAGACCCGTACCAGACCCACCCCGTTGCCATCACTAGTCATTCCTCCCAGGTCTACGTCTTTTGCAAATAACATCGGGTTCAAAATAATGCGTGGCGAAGGTCGAGATTTCCTCAACAATGTAGGCTTCACAAATTGAAGCCTCTACAGCAGCTTTGTTCTTCACCTTTTTCTTCAAAGTATGGAGGTTTGCAAAATATAATGGAATTTAAAATATTAGATACATAAGCAAAAATTATGCATATTTAAATTTTCAACAGTAATAATAACACCTCTCAAAGGATACATGCATCTATATTGCACTGGACCACCTGTGGACGAGATACAGGACCAGCTGCATCAAACACCATCCTTCGATCCCAATTCAATTGCTCATAGTTATTCCAATTTTTCGTTTGATCTACAGAGTTGTCAGCTAAAATTGAATGCTCATAATCCATCTGTATTGGCCGTTGTTTAGTTATCCCTCCTTAAAAAGCCTATGAACTTCTGTCAATGGACGGTCAACTCACCTTACGCGACGATAGGGTCGACGCGGGCATTGCGAACGTAGAAGGGGCTTCCTCAGCTACCGGGGAACGTTGCTTAGAATGCCAATGCAGTACCTCACACTTGCGTCCACCCCTAGCCGTACCACATTAATCATCAGCCACGGGAGATCGTTATCACCATGAGATGTCCAATTGTAGTAATCTTTCCTAAAACCTATCTTATAAAGGTCGCATGTTTATGTATTTTGTAACGGATTTATATTACCATTGCAAAATCCGTTGCAAAACATATAGCATTTTAAAATAGTGGGTTACAACTGTCACAAACATATTGCAACGGACAAATCCATTTCAAAAATCGTTGCAAATTCAACGGCTCAATAATTAATGCTTACAGCTGTATGTACGGATTGCAACGACTTCCAAGGTCGTTGCAACTCCTTTGCAAAATTGTCGGCAAGTTGTGCAACGGACAATGTACCGTCGCTAAATCCGTTGCAAATCACAATATTCAAATTGCAACGACACGGGATCGTTACAAAGTCCGTTGCAAATTTTTTGCAACGGATTTAACTACAATTTTCGTTGCAAAGTATGCAACGAAAGACGTCCGTTGCAAAAACCGTTGGAAGTTTGCAACGCAATGTGTCGTTGCAATATTTTGCCACGACTTTTGCAACGACTTATGTTGAATGTGGGACATTTTAAAGTTGGCCAAATTTTGCAACGGAATTTTGCCACGGATAGTCCGTTGCAAAATATCATTGTTAATTTGCCACGGAAATTGCAACGAAAATGTAAAAAAAATCAGAATCCGTTGCAAAGTCGTAGCAAAGGTCGTTGCAAATTTGCAACGAATTGGTCCGTTGCAAAAAATCCGTTGCTATAGCCCTGTTTTTTTGTAGTGTTACCCAAACTAATATGTGTTGGACTAAATTTGTTAGAAAAAGGACTAAATGTGTAAACGAGGTAAATTATAAAACCAAAAATACTAACAACCTAAAATTACAGGACTAGAATTATAATTTTGCCCTCAATTCAGTTATGGTCTTGACTGGAACATTTAATGAAATAGTAAATTATTTACATCCTGATACTAAAAAGTTACGTTGGCCCGGGGTGAAGATTCAACCCTTATATAATTCGTATTATTCTTTTTCTAAAAAAAAAATTGAAATAAGCAGGAGAAAGAAAAATATAACCCCTTCGAAAATAGACAAATAAAATATCTTCATGATATCATTTGATGCTAAATGGATTAGTCTGCATGCATTTATTACTTATGAATGATCAAGGGAATATTTTTTAATCCATATCGATAATATAATAAAAGAGATCAGGGCTGTTCGTTAAACTATTCTTAAAAAAAAAGGGTTTACTGTAATTTATCTTCCTATAATATTGTAAATGAATAAATTACCCCCTATGAAAAAAAAAAATAACAATTACCTCCTTATATTCTTTAAAATGGAGCAATTTACCTCCCTAGACAGGGAGGTAAATTGTTCCATTTTAAACAACACGAGGAGGTAAATTGATTCATTTTAAAAAACACGCTGAGGTAATTGCTATTTTATTTTTCATAGAGGGTAGTTTGATTATTTGCAATGTCATAAGAGGGTTGCTTGCATTAAAAATAATAAAATTATAAGCCACAAATAGGGGAAATAACATTTTTCATCCCATAACTTAGGGTCTTTTCACTTTTGGTCTTATTGGATATGGGATTCTTACTTTCGGTCTTGTAACTTTCAAAAAGTAGCACTTTCGATCCCATGATACTTTTCGTTAGATATTTAACAGAATGTGTCACGTGGCCATTAAGTGCATGGGACCAAAAATGTTATCTTTTTAAAGTTATAGGACCAAAAGTGAAATTTTTGTAACATATGAGATCAGAAGTGAGAATCCCATAACATATGGGATCAAAAGTGTAAAGACCCTAATGGCCACGTGCTAAGTATGTGGTGTTTTCCGTTAAAAATTTGAACGCAAATGTTGTATGGGACTAAAAATGCTACTTTTTAAAAGTTACGAGACAAAAATAAAAAAACCCTAAGTTACAGGACGAAAAGTATTATTTTTCTCCCACAAATATACCGGTCAATTATAATTTTTAGAGAATGAGCTAAGAGGTCAAGTTTGAACAAATTTAAATGATCCTCAAAGTGAGGAAATTGGAAATCCAATTAAACGTATGATGAAAATGCGATCTTATCTGTCTCTTTGTCATTTGAAGTTGGTGGCCAGTTACATCATAAAGCTGAGAAGACAGATCAAGAAAGTAGAATCGCCACATCTGCATACACTCAGATTAACCAAACTATTAGAAGCTGATTTTGTGTGTGCTTAATTAAACTAATTAACATGCAGCTGACCCATTATATATATATATATATATTCAGAAATAACTCTTAAAATATGGGCTGTTTTTGCAGGCTCCTTGTAATAATTAGTTAATGTTATCTTGATTAGGGGTGCTGCCCAATCCCAAGAAAAAGCAAAAAAGGAAAGAAATATCAACTTTCTGACGCGTTTTTGTTCAAAAAGATTGTTGATGAGGAGCTCATCATGTCTTCAGCTTTGGTTTTTGGTGACACAAAGCTGACTCATGCACCTCAAAAAAGTTGGGGGTTGAAGATTTCTTTTTCCCTTATTATAAATAGATGAAGCTTCTGTGCATGGTTGGAGCACTACAGCATTTTGATCAATTGGTGATTGAAGATTTCTGAGAGGCATTTCATCTCATCATCAAGCAATGGAACTACAACACAGCAGATCAAGAATTGGGAAGAAATATGTGCATCAGGAAAATGTTATTGGGATTCCAATCATGTCATCAGATTGTGCATTGTCCTTGTTCATGGGCTCTTCAAAACAGGCATTTTTACCTGATCCTGCTGCTCAATATCAACTCATGCCTTCTCCTAATTCCAACCATTCTTCCAAAATCAGACATAGTAAGCTAGCCAGCCCTTCTCAATCTCTTTATCATTAGATACTGATGATCAAGAATTCAGAGTACTTTGAGTATTTACTAATGTGATTTTCGGTGTAAATTTGCAGGTAGAGTAAATTCAGTAATTGCCAAGATGATCAAGCTCGGAGAAAGCGTGGACGGTTTTGCTCAAGGAATAAGAGAGCACGGTAATTACTACTTTCAACACAAGTACTTAATGAGATTAATTTACAATCAGATCACAGTGTCCATGTTCTGATATACATTGTAATTATTCATGATGCCTGCAGTTAAATTAGGACCGAAGCTTAGCGAAACGGTCAAAGGAAAGCTGAGCCTTGGGGCAAGAATCCTCCAGGTTGGTGGAGTGGAGAAAGTGTTCAGGCAGAAATTCAATATCAGAGATGATGAAAAGCTGTTGAAGGCTTCTCAGTGCTATTTATCGACAACAGCTGGGCCGATAGCCGGACTCCTCTTCGTTTCAAATAATAGAGTTGCCTTCGGCAGTGAGAGATCCATCAAACTCTCTTCTCCGACGGGAAAGCCGCTCAAAGCACATTATAAGGTATGTAGTTCAATATCCACCACGTCAAACTCGTTCTCTATCCGGCTATATGCTTCGGCAAAAGATCACGAGTAATCCGTGATAATTTATATATTTGCAGGTGATGATCCCATTGAGAAAAATAAAGAGAGCTACTGAAAGTGAGAATGCGAAGAAACCAACACAAAAGTATGTGCAAATAGTGACTGATGACAATTTTGAGTTCTGGTTTATGGGATTTATAAATCATCAAAGGACTTTGAAGTATCTCCAGCAAGCAATCTACCAAGCCAGATGACACTTTTAGGTTAAAGAGTTCATACCATACGACCTTTTTGTATGTAAGGAAGACGCTAGCTATATATACTCTCGTATAATTTGTATATTAAAATTGTAAAAAACGCAAGCTCGTTTCGTTACAATGACAAATGTACATTATGGTGAAACAATGAACTCAGTTATTTATATCCTTCATCTTCTCTGGGGCAAGACTGATTGCATTTTAAGACATGAAACAACGACCTTAGTTGTTTCTATGTTGTATCTTCAATAAAGCAAGATCATTAATTTGCATTCTGAAATCTCACATGTATATCTTATTGAAGTTAATGTGTTTGTGTAGAATTCTAAAAAACGGGAAAAAAGTCATAAAAAATGTAGAATATTCTAGATAAAGCAAAGGTTCTTTTGGAAGCCATTTGCCACAGAAAACAAGATGGTAAGCAAGAGCAAGAACAAGAATGTTCGAACATGCAAGTAATGGGTGAATAGCAATTTACCCCCTCTGTGTTAAATAAAAGAGCAGTTTACCCCTCCTGTAAGTTTAAAAATGTAGCACACTGGCTACCTATACAATTTGAACGCCTGTTTAGGGGTAAAAAGAAAGAAATACCCCCCTTTATAATTGACCGCCAAATCGTTGACTTCAACACGACTGACATTAGAGAGATAGGGTGGAGGATTTTTTGAGAGAAAAAACCCTAGTTCTGTAGAAATCCAGCGTAACATTGGAAAAAATTGAAATTTTTGTGTGAATCTTAGTCAAAATCCTTGTGAATTTTCTCCTAAACTAGAGAGGGAAAACTGTGTAGTTGTTGAGATTTGAGGTAAGTATAGCTAATTGGTTTATATATATATATTTATATGTTTATAAATATAAATTGTTGGATATAAATATATATTTATATGCTTATGTGAGAACTTGATATTGAATTTTGGATATATATATATATAATTATGAGGATATGAATATGAATTGTTTATAAACTTGATTATGGGTGTCGATTGTGATTAAAATGATCGTTATATATGTGGAATTGCTATTATGTGCTATAGTGTAATTGTGCTGCACGGATGTTGGTTGAATGATTATGGGGTTGTATAATCGATTGTGATATGAAGTCAAATAGGAATGGTATTGACGAGTGAATGATTATTAAATGAAACGATGGCTTATTTAACTGGGGAGCATACTCAATGGCTTAGAATGATACGATCAATGACGAGCTGTGTGCTGTCATTGATCAATGGAGATGATGGGATACACACGAGCTGTGTGCTGTGTGGTATCAGTGAGGATGAGATATACACGAGCTGTGTGCTGTGTGATATCAGAAAATAAAGAGAGTAGGAGGAGTAATGTGACTGAGATGATGATGATGGTGATAGCCGGCTAAGCTCATTGAGTGATGCACTCCAGGTTGGATAAGCAGAGCCCTAAGGAAACAACTAAAATGCCTCTATTATGTCTTAAGTTAATATCGTATTGTAGCTATGTGATTTCTTATCTGCTTTAATGTATGTCGCACGTTGGATTATGTTGGTATATTTACTTTATACTTGACTGGTTGCTCGTATACTTATATATAGACCGAAAGGCTGTACTTATTGAGTAGGCAGCTCATTCCTTGCCACATACGTTTCAGGAGATAGGTCGCACGGACTAATACTATTGGATCTTGAGCCGTGCCGTGACACTGAATAGGTGGGTCAGCCGTGACATCAAAGGTGGAAGTTTTTGGGTGTAAAATTTTAGACAGTGGGTCATTGGTCAACTATTTCTTAAGTTATGTACAGTAGTGGGAAGTATGTATATAAGGTTTTTGGCTATGTTTATTATCTCATGTCGTATATATATATCTGTTATATTGATAGATAAAATTTATATTACGTTATAAGATAAGTTGAGATTAAGAAAATGAAAGATTAATTACTGGTAACTAGGTGTAGTAAAGTAGGGGGTGTTACATTAGGTGGTATCAGAGCAGGTCTACGTTTCTAGGGTGTTTGGTTGGCTATGAGATGTGTCTAATGGCTGAATTGTCTAATGTAGGATGGCTTCTCAAGGAGCACGTGCTGACCCATTAGCTGGTAGGGAAGTGTCAGGGGAGTCCGAAGAGGGCTCGATTGCACCTGCGAGTGCAGGTGGGGTGGAGATAGGTCAAGAGGGTGTTGGTGGTGATGCTCCTATTCCTCCCAGTGGTGCTCCAGTGGTAGGGTTACCACCAGAATTTGCACAGATTCTTCAGATGGCCCTCCAGGCCCAAGCACAAGCCCAAGCACAATTTCTTGCACAGGCGCATGCACCCGCTCCAGCGCCAGCACTAGCAGTTACTACAATTGATCGTAGTTATGAAAGAATCAGAAAGATGGGAGCTGCTGAATTTGAGGGTACCTTGGATCCTGAGATTGCTGAGAGATGGTGGGAAAAGGTCGAAGACGTGCTGAACTTAGTGAACTGTACTCCGGAGAATCGACTTAAGTATGTTGTTTCATTGTTCGTGGGGAATGCCTTGATTTGGTGGAGGTTCGTAAAGAGGGCATATGAGCCAAGAGAGATAACTTGGGCTGAGTTTCAGAGCGAGTTCGATGATAAAATACAGACCCAAGATGTACCGAGATAAGAAGAGGATGGAATTTCTAAATTTAGTGCAAGGGATGATCAGACAGTGGCAGAATATGAACTTCGTTTTGCTTCATTAGCCAAGTATGCACCAGAAGCAATAGCGACACAGGAGGATCGTTGTTACCGTTTTGAGCAGGGGCTACGACCGGAGATAAAAAAGGGTCTGGCAGTTAGAATTACGAATTTCAAAACTCTTGTTGAGTCAGCGGTTCGGATGGGGGAGGCTGTAACCGAAGAGAAGAAGAACATGGAAGAAAAGAGAAAATCGACATATGCAGTGGGGGAGTCGAGTAGGTCGACCAAGAGGGGAATGGGTCGTTCATTTTCTGCAGGAGGAGGGAACGTTTCGCGTGGTGGACCTGCTTTCCGAGGAAGTAGTGGACCGAGGTTCAGTGGACCAACGGGTTTCAATAGAGGCCCGATCGAGCGCAGTTCATTTACTATGCCTTCTATTGGATCAGGTAGGGGAGCTGGACAGAGTTACAACAGGGGGTCAGCTTTCATTTCTAGTTGTTCTACTTGTGGGAGGCGACATTCAGGACAGTGTTGGGGACCAGATGCTATACCCAGGATTTGTTATAACTGCGGAGGTAGAGGACACATATATAGGGATTGTCCCAGTCAGACCACGAGTTTAGGTGGAAGTGCGTCCAGAGGGACCCAAAGTCAAAGCAGTACTGGGAGCAGTGGCCGAGGAGTTGAGAGAGGCAGAGGCAGAGGTAGGGGTAGAGGCACTGGTAACAGAGATGGTGACCACACTGTTGATGGGGGTGCGAGGGGATCCGGAGCACAAGTCACTCAGAGACAGACCCAAGCAAGAATATACAACATGACCAGAGAGGAAGCTCCAGCTTCGAATGACGTGATATCAGGTACGATCTTGTTATTTGACGTTGAGGCTTATGTTTTGATTGATCCTGGCTCTACGCATTCATATATATCATCAGAATTTGCATCAAAAATACCAGGTGAGAATAGTCCTTTGGGATATAATTTGATGGTTTATCTACCTGTGGGAGGGGGTGTAGTAGTGAATAGTGTTAGGAAGGGGAGTTTGGTGAGGATTGGAGATGTAAATTTGCCTGTGGATCTCATAGTGATGAATTTGAAGGAGTTTGATGTAATTTTAGGGATGGATTGGCTAGCACAACATAAAGCAGTGGTTGATTGTTATAAAAAGAAAGTGACGATTGAATCGTCCGGCCAGCCAAAAGTAGTATTCGTGGGCAGCGACAGGTAGTGCCAGTTTGTGTAATATCAGCCATGGAGGCAAGACAATTAATGCTAGAAGGATGTGAGGCATATCTAGCTCATGTGATAGATGCAGAGAAGGTTAATCTCACGTTGGAGGAAATTCCTATAGTGAGGGATTTTCCTGAAGTGTTCCCTGATGACTTACCAGGTTTGCCGCCACATAGGGAAGTGGACTTTACGATAGAAAACTCTTCCAGGAGTTGCCCCGATTTCTATTGCACCGTATAGAATGGCCCCAGTGGAATTGCAAGAACTTAAGAAACAAATAGAAGAATTGTTGGAGAAAGGATTTATCAGACCGAGTACTTCACCGTGGGGGGCACCAGTGTTATTTGTGAAGAAGAAAGATGGTAGTATGAGACTGTGTGTCGACTACCGTCAGTTGAATAGGGTGACAGTGAAGAATAAATATCCTTTGCCGAGGATTGATGACTTACTGGATCAATTGAAGGGGGCTACAACATTTTCAAAGATCGATTTGAGGTCTGGGTATTGGCAGTTGAGGATAGCTGAAAATGACATACCGAAAACAACTTTTCGCACACGTTATGGTCACTATGAGTTCTTGGTAATGCCATTTGGGTTAACAAATGCACCGGCAGCGTTTATGGCATTGATGAATCGTACATTCCACGAGTACTTGGATCAGTTTGTTATTGTTTTTATAGATGATATTTTTGGTGTACTCGAGAAGCCGGGAGGAGCATGAACAACATTTGAGGATAGTGTTACAGATCTTGAAGGAGAAAGAGTTGTATGCTAAACTAAGCAAATGTGAATTCTGGATAAATCAGGTGGTTTTCCTCGGGCATGTGATATCGGGTGATGGGGTTATGCCCGACCCTTCAAAAGTGAAAGCTATCATGGAATGGAGAGTACCGAAGAATGCGACTGAAGTTCGAAGTTTTCTTGGGGTTAGCAGGGTATTATAGGAGATTCGTCGAGGGCTTCTCCATAATTGCCGGTCCTTTGACAAAGTTACTGAGGAAGGGAGTAGTATTTCAGTGGACTGAACAGTGCCAACGAAGCTTTGATGAGTTGAAGAAAAGACTGACCTCAACTCCGATTTTGGTTTTACCGTCTGGTAGTGGTGGATATGTAGTTTACACGGATGCTTCAAAGCAGGGTTTGGGTTTTGTATTAATGCAGAACGGAAAAGTAATTGCCTATGCATCTCGTCAGCTGAGGACTCATGAGTTGAATTATCCCACACATGATTTGGAGTTGGCCGCGATAGTGCATGCATTAAAGATATGGAGACATTATTTGTATGGAGAAAAATTTCAGATTTTCACTGATCACAAGAGTTTGAGGTATATTTTGACTCAAAAGGAACTGAATTTGAGACAAAGGAGATGGATAGAACTGCTGAAGGATTATGACTGCACTATTGATTATCATTCCAGGGAAGGCAAACGTGGGTAGCAGATGCTTTGAGTAGAAAGAGCTCAAGTACTTTAGCCAGTTTGGGGAGTCACGATCTGACATTATTGCTAGAAATGAGATCTATGAATGCGAAATTGGAAGTTGATCAGATAGCGGGATTGTTGGCAGCCTTGCAACTTAAGCCAGACTTTGTGGATCAAATCAAAGAAGCACAGACTCGGGATCTTTTCTTATTACGGATGCTGGAGAGAACGAAACACGGTAAGAAGTCAAATTTTTCAATTAGAGCTGATGGAGTGATAGTGAACGGGGAGAGAATTTGTGTACCTGACGTAGATGGGTTACGAGGAGAGATCTTGCAAGAAGCTCATAATGCACCATATTCCATGCATCCTGGTATTACAAAGATGTATCGGAATTTAAGACCGTACTACTGGTGGCAGACAATGAAGAAGGATGTGGCAGAGTTTGTGGCCAAATGTATGACATGTCAGCAGGTAAAAGCAGAACATCAGGCGCAGCAGGTAAACTTCGGCCTTTATCCATACCAGAATGGAAGTGGGAAAAGATTACTATGGATTTTGTCGTAGGGTTGCCACGTACACTCAGGAAGCATGATGCTATTTGGGTAATTGTAGATAGACTGACGAAATCAGCAGATTTCCTGCCGATACGACTAGGTGATTCTCTGGATAAGTTAGCCGAGTTGTATGTTTCCGAGATCGTGAGATTACATGGTCTGCCTGTATCTATTGTGTCAGACAGAGATCCTCGATTTACCTCACATTTTTGGAGAAGTTTACAAAGGGCAATGGGCACAAATTTACATTTCAGTACTGCATTTCATCCTCAGACAGATGGGCAGTCAGAAAGAACAATTCAGACCTTGGAAGATATGATGAGGCTTGTACAATAGAGTTTAAGGTAACTGGGATGATCATCTACCTTTGATGGAGTTTGCGTATAACAATAGTTTTCATTCTAGTATCGGTATGGCCCCGTACGAAGCTTTATATGGAAGGAGATGTCGCAGTCCAGTATGTTGGGATATGGAGGGATCACGGCAGCTGGAAGGTCCGGAATTGGTGCAAGAAACGGTGAAAAAGATACAGATAGTGAAAAAGTGCCTGAAAGCAGCTCAAGATCGACAGAAAAGTTATACGGATAAACATCGAAGGGAGATGGAATATGAAATAGGTGATAAGGTTTTTTCTGAAGGTAGCTCCATGGAAGGGGATCTTAAGATTTGGCAAGCAAGGGAAGTTGAGTCCGAGATATATTGGACCGTATGAAATTATTGAAAGAATTGGGCCATTAGCGTATCGACTAGTATTGCCACCAGAGTTGTCACGAATACATGATGTTTTCCATGTTTCGATGCTACGACGATATCGATCTGATCCTAGTCACGTCATCCGTGAACCAGAGATAGAGATTTCCGAGGAATTGACATATGTGGAAGAGCCAACGGAGATTCTAGACAGAAGTGTAAGAAAATTGAGAAATAAGGAGATACAGATGGTGAAAGTGAAGTGGAGTCATCATTCTCCGAGAGAGGCGACTTGGGAAGTAGAGGAGCATATGAGAGACAAATATCCCTATTTATTCAAGTGAACGGGTAAGTTAGTTAAATTTCGGGGACGAAATTTTTATAAGGAGGGGAGAATTGTGACGTTCGTAGGATTTTATAAATAATTGAGGGATTAATTAGTAATTATTAAGAAAATTTGAGTTAATTATAAATAAATTATAGGTTGAAATTGGAATATGATAAAAACTTGAACGGAATAAATTGAAACTCATTATAATATTTGGGAGCAAATTATATTAATTATAAATATAATAATAATAATAATAATAATAATAATAATAATAATAATAATAATAATAATAATAATAATAATAATATATGTTATATAGAAAGTGGGGAGGGAATCACCCCACCACCTCCTCAATTGTTTAATAAACATATATATATATATATGTACCCAACACATAAGCCACATTTTCATAGCACACACACATTAACTTTTCAATGTGATCAAACACATTCTCTCGGGAAGAAGACGAAAAAAAAGTATGAAATTTTTAGTTTTTAATTTTTATTTAATTTATATAATTATAATATATAATTAGTCCATTTATTAAATGTAGTTTATATTGACCGATTTACTATTTAATCGAAAAAATTTTATGAGTTTGACTAGTTAAACTAGTGTTATATTAAATATCACATTTGATATAAGATTGCTATAATTGGGTAAGTAAATTACTAGATTTGCTAGATTTAATCACTATTGTAATTAATGTATTCAATTTCATCGGGTGTATTGACTAAATATTTAATTATATATATATTGGTGTTTAATCATATTATATAATAGCGAGAATTGATAGGAATTAATAGAAATATTATTGAAAAGTTATTTAAGAAATTATAAGATTTTTATAATAAATTAAGTTAGGAATATTATTAACACCGATAGTTATAATGGTATGAGGGTTTTTATAAAAGGGAATTGTATAAGTTAGTTGATAAATTAAAAGTATATCTAAGAAGTATAGAAAGTTAAGTTATTTAAAATAAAATAGAACGGGGGATTGAATTTCTATATAAATAGAATGATGCGAATATTATATAATATATTAATTAGAACTTACGATATTTATGAGTTATTGATCGTATAAATTTATAATTTACTATAGGACGTGACGATAAAGTGGAGGGTTGAGCAGCTTTTCGTGTTGACAAGACCATTTTGAGATTTGAGGTAAGTATAGCTAATTGGTTTATATATATATATATATTTATATGTTTATAAATATAAATTGTTGGATATAAATATATATTTATATGCTTATGTGAGAACTTGATATTGAATTTTGGATATATATATATATATATATTATGAGGATATGAATATGAATTGTTTATATACTTGATTATGGGTGTCAATTGTGATTAAAATGATCGTTATATATGTGGAATTGCTATTATGTGCTATAGTGTAATTGTGCTGCACGGATGTTGGTTGAATGATTATGGGGTTGTATAATCGATTGTGATATGAAGTCAAATAGGAATGGTATTGACGAGTGAATGATTATTAAATGAAACGATGGCTTATTTAACTGGGGAGCATACTCAATGGCTTAGAATGATACGATCAATGACGAGCTGTGTGCTGTCATTGATCAATGGAGATGATGGGATACACACGAGCTGTGTGCTGTGTGGTATCAGTGAGGATGAGATATACACGAGCTGTGTGCTGTGTGATATCAGAAAAGAAAAAGAGAATAGGAGGAGTAATGTGACTGAGATGATGATGATGGTGATAGCCGGCTAAGCTCATTGAGTGATGCACTCCAGGTTGGATAAGCAGGGCCCTAAGGAAAACAACTAAAATGCCTCTATTATGTCTTAAGTTAATATCGTATTGTAGCTATGTGATTTCTTATCTGCTTTAATGTATGTCGCATGTTGGATTATGTTGGTATATTTACTTTATACTTGACTGGTTGCTCGTATACTTATATATAGACCGAAAGGCTGTACTTATTGAGTAGGCAGCTCATTCCTTGCCACATACGTTTCAGGAGATAGTCGCACGGACTAATACTATTGGATCTTGAGCCGTGCCGTGACACTGAATAGGTGGTCAGCCGTGACATCAAAGGTGAAGTTTTTGGGTGTAAAATTTTAGACAGTGGGTCATTTGGTCAACTATTTCTTAAGTTATGTACAGTAGTGGGAAGTATGTATATAAGGTTTTTGGCTATGTTTATTATCTCATGTCGTATATATATATCTGTTATATTGATAGATAAAATTTATATTACGTTATAAGATAAGTTGAGATTAAGAAAATGAAAGATTAATTACTGGTAACTAGGTGTAGTAAAGTAAGGGGTGTTACATATTTAGTACTAAGAATGAGCTTAGGATTGCTACTCATTCACATGCAGTGAAACACAAGAAGGAAAATAGCAATAACAAAAAATGATAAGAGAAGGCTCTATGCTAAATGTAGAGAAGATGGATGTGGCTGGAAATTACATGCTTTGGTTACAGGTGATCAGTCAACATTTCGAACTAGAGTTTACAATAACAAGCATGACTGTGGTACACACTATCATGTAAAGAATAGTAAATCAACATGGATTGGGAAAAATTATGAAGAAATGTTTAGGACTGATCCTAGAAGAAGTGTCAAAGAGTTCAGGCATGATGTCATTAAAGACATAAGATGTCATATTTATGTTAGTCAGGCTTACAGGGCTAAGTGGAATGCATTGAAAAAGATTGAGGGCAGGTCTGTTGATCAATATGGGATGCTATGGGACTATGTAGAAGAGCTCAGGAGATCAAATCCTGGTTCTACATATATTCTGTCTAGATCAACCAGTGAGGGTTCAAAGTTTGGGAAATTATACATATGTTTTGAGGGGCTAAAAATGGGGTTCCTCGTAGGTTGTAGAAAAATCATAGGTTTTGATGGTTGTCACCTTAAGGGACCACATGGGGGTGTCATGTTGACAGCTATTGGGATTGACCCAAACAATGATTCATACCCAATTTCATATGCTGTTGTTGATGGGGAAACTAGAGAAACATGGGAATGGTTCCTAAATCTTTTGAGAATTGATCTCTGTATACAGAAGGATAATGAGTATACATTTATGTCTGATAAGCAAAAGGGGCTTATTCCTGCATTTGAGACTGTTTTTCCTACATCAGAAAATAGATTTTGTGTGAGGAATTTGCATGGCAATATGAAGAGGGTCGGGTTTAGGGGTTAGCATATAAGAAGGCTTTGTGGAAAGCTGGCAAGGCCACAACTTTGGCTGAATGTGAAGCTAGAATGAAAGACATTTCCAAGCTAGATATCAAATTGGGAGAATGATTGATGCCCCCACATCAATGGAGTAGGTCACATTTTAGCACCTCTCCAAACTGTGACATTCTGTTGAATAATTTATGTGAGTCTTTCAACTCAAATATTCTTGAGGCCAGGGAAAAACAAATATACACCATGCTGGAGATGATAAGAGAGTTTTCTAATGACAAGGCTCCAATCAAAAAGAGGTAGAGCAAGAAGAAGGTGGAAGGGAAATGTGTGTCCAAAAATTAGAAAAATCTTGCAAAGAAATGTGGACAAAGCTGGTTTTGATTGCATCCCAATAAAAGCAAGTCATGTTCATTTTGAAATCTCTTGTTTTGATGGTTCAAGGTGCATTGTGGACTAGGAGAAGCATTCCAGTAGTTGCAGGAATGGGATTTATCTGGAATCCCTTGCAAACATGCAATGAGTGCCTTGGCTTGTCAAATGCTAGATGGAGAAGATTATGTGGATCCTAGTTACTATGTTGAGACCTACTTGAGGGTGTATGGTCCTGTCATATACCCAGTAAATGACCCAAAGAAGTGGCACAGAACTAACATTGAGCCACTTCTCCCTCCTAACCTAGGAAGACAAGTAGGCATGCCACCAAGAGCAAAGAGGCTGGAGGTTGATGAAAATTCCAGGAAAACAAAGAAGGGAAATACAGTGGCTGTAAGTATAAGTTTGTGTCATATTTCTTATTTTCATTACAAAGAAGGGAATTATATTGGCATTAACTAAATGTTGCATGGGAGAAAGATGAAAAGGCAACAGTTCACATTAAAGTGCAGTTTCTGTGGTCAGCTTGGACATAACAAAAAAGGTTTCCAAGTAAGGAAGGATGCAGAAGTTGTGATAAGGGATGCAAAAATGGAGGAGACACAGAATTAGACTGAGGCTCAAACTGAAATTAGTTTCGAAGTGAGCTAGTCCAATGTTGAGTCCCAAACTCAGACCATTGTCCAACTCCCAGAAACCAGAAAACTAACTGTAACTATAATTTATGCAATTTATGTAATTGATTATATACTACCATATGATACTTATTCATGTATACTGAATTTTACAGGCCAGGAAAAGGACTGCAAAAGTCAGTAAAACCATGCAGAGTCATTCAACAAAACATCCAATATATTTATTTATTAAATTCACTTAATTTTAATTATTTCTAATCCTTTAATGTTTCTATAGCCAAGAAAAAGGCAAAGTATACAACAACTGGTGAAAAAACTCAGGAAGTGGTTCAGGGTGTGAGAAAAAGGCAACACAGTCAGAGGAACATTCATATTTCTCAGGTATATTAGCCTGTCATTTTATTGTTCTTAATCTATTATATTAAGACTTTTACTTATATTGTATACCATTTTAGGAGGTGGAAAAACATTATGCCTTCAATCCTCCAAGGAAGTCTTCAAGTGCAACCCCATCACCATCAACAAGTGCACACCCATCACCAACACCTAGGCCAGGTTTTGACTTTGCACATGTACCATTTGCACCAGACCATCCACAAAGTCTACTTAAAATGGCTCAACAAAGAAACATACCAACTCCACCAGGATTCAAAGTCTTTCACAAACATGGGAAGAAGTTTGTTACTGTCAACTGTTTGAATGTTGCAGTTTAGACAAAAAGAGCCCAGAATTTGAGCAAGGCTGAAGGAAAGAAGAAAATGTAGGAATGTATTTTGTGTTTAGTTGTTTAAATTGTTTTTGTTGAATGCTGTAGGAATGTCTTTTGTGATTAGCAGCACTCTGTTGTTGTCTTTTTGAATGGTTGGGAATTGGCACTTTGTTGGTGTTTTTATTTAAACTGTTATGAGCACACCTAATGATATTGCCTTTTGCCAAGTGTGCTTGCATTGGATTACTTGAATCTTTTGTGGGTCAGCATTTGTTTTAATATTTATAGAATTCGTACAAAATGATAAATTACAACACAAATAAAATTAAAGAAGGAAAGATTATTTTTTGTGAAAGAGGATAGAAATCACCTTTATTTGCCCTCATTTTCTTGAATTTTTTATGTTAGCTGTCAATAGTAGTTATATTCCCTCCAAAAATCATCCCAAACACAAATGACGCCAATTTTATCTTCAATTTCAAAAATTAACGATCAAAACTCAATCTCCATTAAAAAATTAATGAAAAAAATGGAGTAGGACGAAAGATGCCAATTTTTGTAAGTTATGGGACCAAAAGTGCTAATCCCGTAACGAATGGTACAAAAAGTGAAAAGCATCTAAGTTATGGGACCAAAAATACTATTTCCCCTTTACGGTCACTAGGTTGTCACTATACATGAGTCACTAATTTTATTTAGTGACAACTTTGTGCACATTTTTTTGTCACTAATAACAATTTTTACAAAAAATACTAATTATTAAATTCTTAAAATTCATTATTGTGATAAATTAAACATTCTTGTCACTAAATATATATATATATATATATATATATAATTAGTGACAATATTAAATTGTCACTTGATTTTTTTTGTCGCTAATCTTCTATTTTCTTGTAATGATGATGGTGATGATAATTATAATAATAACAATAATAATAGTAATAATAATAATAACAATAATAACAATAATAATAATAATAATAATAAGTATTATTACTTATTATTATTATTATTATTATGTTATTATAATTTTATTAAAATTATTATTAAAAAAATTATAATAATAAAATAATAATTATTATTATGGTATGGAGATGTTCTGATAGTTATTTTCCAATGAACCATGCCAAATTCGATGCAGTTTTTTGGATGAAATTTCCAACGGTTGTCGTTAGAAAATGCGTTCCAATGTGAAGGTAATTTTTTCACAGATCCATTGAAAAATCAGTATGAATTGTTTCTCCGATGGCTTTTTTGGGATAGGATTTTCCCTTGGAATTCATCGAAATTTTTTTATTTTTTTTTATTAAAAATATTTTTATTTGTGGAATTAATTTTACAATAAATAATTATTTGTAATTTAATATAAAAATAAAGAAAATGGATTTAAGTAACCAATTATTATTCTTAATTAAAAAATTGTAACTGTTACAAATTGAAATTAAAATAAAAAATACAATAAAATAAAATAAAATCCTCATCTAATACCTGGACGTCCTAATCATGACTACAAAAAAATTTTTTACTTATTCTCATGTTGGTTAAAGAAATTTAATATAATTTTATAAATATGTTTGAATTATATCTCACCAATCATAAACCCTAAATAAGAATTAAAAAAAAAATGAAAGGATACATATGCCAAAGTAATGAATAAAGTATTATAAAAAACCTTCATCTAATATACAAAAGTAAGGTTGCAACTTATTTTTAAAAGTTGATGTGTTTATACACTATAAATGTAAGTTCTAATATTATGATAAAACTTGTAGGGTTGTGATTAATGAAATAATATTGTATTCATATATTTTTCTTATAATATTATTTTTATTATAATATTTGAATGTTGTGGTAAATCTAGATGTCACGTCCCGAATCAGGGTTTACGACACGACCATGCCATCAAGTCTATAACCTTAGTAGAATGAAGCCCTCATCACCAAAAACTAAATCCAAACTCAACAATACTTATACTTAAATAGTAAAAAATCCCAAAACATTACTTGTTTTGGAAATACATAAATCTAAACATTTTAACTCTAGCATCGTGTCCTTACAACTAAACAACGGTGGAGTAATTCCTAAAAATAAAAAATTATCCAAAGGACTTTTTAATGGACGCCATGTGAGCGCTTAGACCTTGATTGGTTTCCAACCCCCGTATCGTTTCTCCCTATACTCCACATTCACCTAATCTGCAAGGTATCATAAGTGGTGTGAGCGACTAATCGCCCAGTAAGCAGTCCCTACCTCTTACCAGATGCGAACATAGTACGTTGGTAATGAATGATATCATTTATTAACACACAATAGTATCTTGAAAAGCGAATGAAGAAAAAAAAGGAAATTTATAGTTTCAAGGTATTCGTCGCGCCAATGATGTTGAAAGTGTTAAGTGTTAATACATGCCTGTACACGCTTCTTACTGGTTCGCACGCTTTTTCCTATTCTTCTTTATCAGAGTTGTGTTTTGTTATTTGTAAAGGTGCTATGACGCTTCTTTTAGTAGTTTAGCACTTTTCCAGTTTCCTAATTAGTTTAGGAAGTTCGTAGTTAGTTAAGGCAGGTAAGCATCTTGAGAACTGCCCAAATCATGTTTATAAAACCCAGCAGATTTAGCTGGTTAAACACACGGAAATCAATGAAACTTTACTTTTCTATAATGCTGTGCACTTTCCCTTTCTAAATAGCTCCAGCCATGGAAAATTCCTCCATCTTTTCGCAAATTCTTCATGGCATCAGAGCCAATCTCTAATGATCCTTTCCCCTCATCACCTACATCTTCTACGATCCTGTGAACTACAAACCTGACAGTTCTTGGAGGATAATACAACTGGTATCTCGAAGCACTTCCCATGGCGACAACCACCAGACTAGAAGAACAAGAAAAGAAGATGGACGCGGATCTTGAGATGTTGCGCCTGCAAATATCTGAAAATCCAGGTGTTGTATTGACGTCCAACATACTCACAGGCCCTTACTTCCTTTCATGGAGTCGCTCAATCAAAATCGCCCCAAAGGCAAAAATGAAACTGGGATATATTGATGGAAAAAATCCCAAACCAAACGAGGACTCCAAGGAGTATGAAGCCTGGGTAGGGGCGGATTCACTAGTCTTTTCTTGGATCTTGAATACTATCTCGAAGCATATAGTGGAATCCTTCCTCTATGTGATACAGTTCTTAATGGGACTCAACAAGTCTTTTGATCAAATCAGAAGCCCGATTCTGATGCAAGAACCCCTACCAACTGTATCCAGAGCTTACTCCATAGTGCTGCGAGAAGAAAAGCAAAAGGAAATCATCATGAGCCTCTCAACCCCGACTCAAAATGCAGCAATGCAAGTAAAAGAATTCCAAGGGTACCGAGGATAGTGGAAAAAGAAAACAGTCCAAGAAAAGAAGGGGTAGTCATGTTCTCATTGTGGAAAGACGGGCTATGTGAAGGAAGGATGCTTTGAGATCAATGGATTCCCAGACTGGTACAAAACACTGATAGAACAGAGAAAGAAGAGAGGCACTGGGACCAACACCACACCTAGTGTCAGCAAACCTTTCAGCTCAACAGCCAGTCACACCACAGATCTAGAGTCTGTACAGAACGCCATGGATCAGGAGGCTATTGCTGAATTTATATGGACAGAAATGAGGAGAGCAATTGATGAGACTGCAGGAAGCACCAGCAGGTCCAAGATAGATGATCTGGAAAAATTCTCAGGTAAGAAAATTTTGAACTCAGTACTTGAACCTTCTAAGTTTTGGATCATTGATAGTGGGGCGACTTCCCACATGTGCAATAAACTGTCTATCTTTCAGCAGCCTCACAAACCTAAAAATGTTCTGTATGTCCATTGAGCTGATGGGACTAAACAAATGGTGAATGTTATTGGAGATGTTAATATTTCTAATACTCTGAAATTGTTGGATGTATTGCATGTGCCTACCCTCAAGTACAATCTTCTGTCTGTTAGTAAAATATGCGATACCACTGACATTAGGTTAAAATTCTATCCTACTCACTGTGTTTTGCAGGACCAGAGGAATGGTAAGATTGTAGCTGTGGGAAGGGTGTTAGGCAAGCTTTACATTCTGGATGAACACTCCTTCAACACACACTATTAAAGACATGTTAAAAGTTGTTCCTGAAAAAGGATTGGTTGTTAGCACCCTAGATGCCGATACTTGGCATAGAAGACTTGGACATGCCTCTCCTATTGTACTGCAACATTTACATTTCATGAATAAAATGAAAGTCCAAATTGACTCTTGTGAAACCTGTCCGCTAGCGAAACAACAATGTTTACCTTTTCCTTCTAGTAACACTTTAACTGCTGAATGTTTTGAAATAATAAACATGGACATCTGGGGTCCATATGTCAGCCTTCCATATCCAATTGCCACTATATGTTGACGTTAGTTGATGATTTTAGTAGAAGCACTTGGATATTCTTGATGAAGTATAAATCTCAGACTTTGTATTTCCTCAGAAATTTCCATAAAATAATCCAAACTCAATTCAACAAAAAGATTAAGACTTTAAGAAGTGACAATGGGTCTGAGTTCTTGAGTCTTGAATGTCAAAAGTTTATGAACGAAGAGGGTATTATACATCAAAGATCATGTACATATACACCCCAACAGAATGGGGTTGTTGAAAGGAAACACAAGCACCTTCTTCAAATTTCAAGAGGTTTAATGTTTCAGGCAAACATGCCACACATGTTTTGGCCTAAGGCCCTTCTAACAGCTACCTACATCGTAAATAGACTGCCTATTCAGATCCTAAAATGGCAGACTCCCTTCGAAGTCTTTCATAAGAAAAATCCTACATACAGTCACATGAGGACTTTTGGGACATTGTGTTATGCTATAAATGTCCATCCTAATAAAGACAAATTTGAATGTAGAGCTACAAAAGGAGTCTTTTTAGGTTATGCCCATCGCCAAAAGGGGTATAGGCTATCTGACTTAAACTCCAATGCTGTCTTTGTTTCCAGAGATGTCATTTTTTATGAAAAAGGTGTTTCCCTATGCTGGAAAAACCCTAGACATCGTGACAGACTCTCAACCTTTTAACTTGGAAGATGATCAGCTTGAGACTATAGGTGCTGATGAGCTGTCCACCAAGGATAGCATAGGTGAACCTAATCCTGAAATAGAAACCATTCCTTCTATAGATACTATTTCCCAAATACCCTTAAGAAGGTCCAGTAGAGTTAGCACAAAACCTGCATGGATGCAGGACTTTCATTGCTCAACTACTTCGGATTCTTGCTATTCAGTCTCTAGCATCAACCCTTCGTATGCAGGTTTTCTTGCTTCTCTAACCCATCTGTAGGAACCTTGGAGCTTTCAACAAGCCAATCAGCATGCAGAAGGGAGACAGGACATGCAAGCTGAACTTGATGCCTTACACAAGAATGAAACTTGGGGCATCACCCCATTCCCTAAAGGAAAGAAGACCATAGGCTGCAAATGGATTTTTAAGCTTAAGTTGAAATCAGATGGGACTGTGGATAAGCACAAGGAAAGGCTGGTTGCAAAGGGATACAACCAGGTTGAAGGGATCGACTATGTGGACAGTTTTTCTCCTGTAGCAAAGGCAGTGACTATGAGGATGCTTCTTGCAGTAGCAGCTTCAAGAAAGTGGTTGCTTCACCATGTTGATGTAAACAATGCCTTTCTGCACGACACTCTAGATGAAGATACATATATATATATGCTGCCGCCATAAGGTTGTGAAGTACCAGAAGGATATGTTTGTAAGCTGAAAAGGTCTCTCTATGGTTTAAAACTTGCGTCAAGACAGTGGAATACTGAATTCACCTTCAAGATAGAGGACTTTAGTTTCAAGCAATCGGCCCATGACCACCGCCTCTTCACCAAAACCACCTCAGGAGGTATGCTTGCATTGCTTGTCTATGTTGATGATATTTTAATTGCAAGAGACAAAGAGGAACAAATCCAGGAAGTAAAATCGTACCTCAACAATCTTTTCACCATCAAAGACTTGGGAGAAGCCAAGTACTACTTAGGACTGGAAATAGCACTGTCTCCGAGCGAAATAACAATCACTCAAGCTAAATACATCAAGGATTTGCTGGCAGACATAGGCTCCATACATGCAAAGGCTGTCACAACACCTCTGCTTGCAAGCATGAAGTTTTCACAAGAAGCTGGAGGTGCCATTCCCAACCCGAATTCCTATCGACGACTTATTGGTCGCATCTTATACTTAGGCTTTACTCCGCCAGACATAGCTCATGCTTCTCAGCAATTAAGTCAGTACATGAAGAATCCCTACCAGCAACACTGGGAAACAACACATCACTTGCTACGATATCTGCGAGGTACATTTGGAAAGGGGCTGTTTTTCCCAGCAGACGCAGGGTTAGCACTAAAGGTGTACTGTGATGCAGACTGGGCATCTTGCCTAGACACTATAAGGTCACTAACAGGCATCTGCGTATTTTTAGGACCTTCCATCATCTCCTGGAAGACAAAGAAACAACATACAATTTCACGCTCTACGACAAAAGCAGAATATCGCAGCATGGGAGCCACGATGTGTGAATTAATCTGGATACATAGCTTACTGCAGGACTTGAAGGTTCCTGTCCAGCTCCCAATTCCTTTTCTATGCGATAATCAGACAACTTTACACATAGTGGCAAATCCGATTTTTCATGAGAGGACCAAACATCTTGAGATCGACTGCCTTATTGTGCGAGACAGGTACAAATCTGGTTTTTTGGCTCCCCAACATGTTCCGTCCAAGCAGCAAATTGCAGATGTCTTCACCAAGTCCCTCACAGGTCCAGTATTCCTGAGCATGCTTTCCAAGTTAGGCATGTTGGACTTTCCCCAGGCCTAACTTGAGGGGGTAGTGTTGAAAGTGTTAAGTGTTAATACATGCCTGTACACGCTTCTTACTGCTTCGCACGCTTTTTCCTATTCTTCTTTATCAGAGTTGTGTTTTGTTATTTGTAAAGGTGCTATAGCGCTTCTCTTAGTGGTTTAGCACTTTTCCAGTTTTCTAATTAGTTTAGGAAGTTTGTAGTTAGTTAAGGCAGGTAAGCATCTTGGGAACTGCCTAAATCATGTTTATAAAAACCCAACAGATTTAGCTGGTTAAACACACGGAAATCAATGAAACTTTACTTTTCTATACTGCTGTGCACTTTTCCTTTCTAAATAGCTCTAGCCATGGAAAATTCCTCCATGTTTTGGCAACTTCTTCAAATGATAACTCTAAACTTTTCAATGAAAGCAAGGTATACACAATAATTGTGGGTGACAGCAACAATGTAAAAGATCAGTGCAAGTGTTTTCATAAATCGACCATTTTAATAAAATAGACATGCTCGCATTTTCACTAACAGCATAACAGACCTCTTACTTATTTGTGACTATAATATAACCCATACTCCGGGCCTCAATCTTTAACCCCGATTGAGAGGGTCAGAACATAGTCTCAGTTTATAACCCCAACTGAGAGGGTTATACATAGGTTCTTAGTTTAAAACCCCAATTGAGAGGGTCAGACATAATTTTTCAGTTTATAACCCCAACTGAGAGGGTCAAACGTAACTACTCAGTTTTTTTACCCCAACTGAAAGGGTTCAGAACAACTCTAGTACTCCCCGTTAACAATGATTTCGTTAACGGTTGAGCATGTTCTGTCTATCAGTCGATGAACTTGAGCATGCTTTTATTTAAAAATAACATAACATTTAATACACACGTTTAGTCTTCAAAAGGAGGTAAAAACAAAGGAAAGATACCGACGATAGCATAATTGACACAACATAATGACTCTAAAATTTCGAGTTTGACAAGGTGCTTGCAATAACAATTAACGGAAAGTCCTATCGCATGTAACTGAATTTGGATGTTGTGACATATCAGAAGCTTGCATTGTATTTTGAATCCAGAAATATTATAAAAATGTCGAAAATATTGAAGACTCATCACGTAAGAGGGAAGAAACCACTTACAAGGATCTTCTGGCTCTAGTCCATTTATTTGATCAATTGCTCCGAGCCTGCTGAATCCTATAAGTCAATTGATCATAATTATTATAAATCAATAACCACCTAAGTCACATTCGACCCAATAAAATAGGTGTGCTACCTATTTAATCCTAGAGAAACAAACTATGAAAAACTTATAGCTTAACTCAAACCTAACAATCATATGGACTCATCAATACAAAATTTTCCTCCTTACAATTGATACCCAAACTGAATCAATAAATACCTATATTGATTGATGATCCTAGTTGCTCAATTAATCTTTAACGATTCAATAGTCAAATAAAGGCACTAGACTAGACAGATAATAAGGTAACGCCAACTGGCAATCTAATTCTGTGAATTTTGTAAAATATATACTTAGTAAATGACTATGAAACTTTTATAAAGAGTGTTAAAGATACTTAATAACATATATAAAAATATATTAGATGACATTAAGTTGAATAAATAGGTATAAGAGTTTTCAAAATCGGGTTGGATAATAAGTACAACATAGACTGGCAATTTACTTGAATGAATTTTTAAAATTAAATCATACATGTAAAAATCATACCAATTTTATATATTACTCAAGATTCATATTAGTGAATACAAAAATTAATTAATATTTATAAGGCGCATCAAAAATTATTATAAACATTCATAAAGGGTAAGGTTCTGCAGAAAAGAGCACTGCTACAGGACATGACTCAAGATATTTTATAAATTTATCCGGTACTTCAAAAATTCATAAAAGTAACAGGTATTCTCTACATGATTTCATAAATATTTACAAAAACTTTTGTAATTAAAAGGAATCTAGAAGTAAATCAAATAGACCAAAAAGGGAAGCTGTCAGATTCACGCCTAACTTCTGGCGGTTCTTGTGTAACAATATTATAAAATCTAATACAACTCGAAAATTCCTGATATTTTACGAGTAAACTAGAAACACAATAGGATTTCATAAAAAAATGATTCTCAATGAAATAAAATGTCTAATATTAAACAAAATGCATTTTTTTTCCTATACCTAGAAACTATTTCATGCATAAAAAATACCAATACGGCTAATTCTCCATTGTGAATTCATTCTTTATTAAATCCACAATCTCCGATCAATTCCAACATATTTTTCTAACTCAAAAAAATAGATATGTACTAATCCTAACATTTTTACGCCAACAACTCAAGACTCAAACAAATCACACAATTTGAAGAGGATAAATCATCTAGATACTAAAAAAACCTATCTCATCACGACTTGATTTAAATAAAAGTTCCCGGTTAGGAGCTACCTCGAATTCGCAGCGATAGAGTGCCTTGACTTCCTTCTATCTCCTTCATACTACGATTTGGTTTAGATGTGGAATATCGTGAGTTTATGGTAATTGAAGGTTCAGTTTTGTGTATTCTCGCCTATGTAGAGATGTGTAGAAGAAAATAGGTTTTAGAGTTTGAAAAGGGTATGTTTTTCTATTTTTTGGATGGTGGTTGGGTATATATAGGCTCGGGAGGTTGTATTCTCACTACAAACAAATGTGGGAATTGAAACGGTAACAGGAACGGTTTTTTTAACTTTTGGAACGGTAAATAGTTCACTGGATCCTTTTGGACTGTTATTAGGAACGGTTTATGAACGGGAGGCAATCCGTGGCAATAAGAGGCGATCCAAATAATTAGGAACGGTAAGGCAGCGACCGTTCCTATTTGGGAACGGTTGTTGGCATACATTCTCTATACCTTTCCTAGTTACCTTTGTATGTATGAATTTATAATTTTTGCATTTGGAACACCTTATAAATTTTTGGAACAACCGCATCGAAATTAAATCGCGCAATTAGGAACGGTAGTTTCAACGCATTTTGGAATTGTCAGCATAAGTTATAGATACATTTTAGCACGGTTTTTGGAATACTAGTTGGAACGATACGTTGTATAGAGTAGGAACAGTAGTTGGAATACATGTTGTCACGGTAATTGGGAATGGTTTTTGCACTCCAATTTTGAAATACAAAAGTATTGATTTTGGAATACATCTAGTCACGGTCTGTCCATGATTTGGAATTCGTTTTAACCCGCCTTTAGGAACGGTTGTCCTCTAAATTTGGAATAGCATTTTCCTCGATATTGGGAACGGTAACTGATTTAAAACAGTGGAATATTGGAATAGTTTTGGGCCCTCAATGACCGTCTAAAGTGTCGTTCCTAACTAATGAATTTTTTTTATAGGAATAATTATTATCATTTAAATATAAATTAAATTATTAATAATATTTTTTATTTTGATTTTATAATTAATATTTAAATATGAAAAAATGCATAATTTAGAAATAAAAATTATATTAACTACGAATATTATCCAATTTAATTATAAAAAAAATTTAAAAAATACATAATCTACTCCTCGTCCTCATCGGCCTCGTCCATCTCGTCAATGTCTGGAAGGGTGGAGTCTCTAGGAGGCCGTGACGGGCCGGCGTCGGAGTGACTGGTCTGCATGGCCTTCATCATGCCCATTAGGTCCATCATCATCTCCTCGAGGCGGACCATCTGACCCTCCATGTTTGACAAAGGCGCTAGCTCTGGCGCTGGTGCTGGCGGTGGCGGTGGCGGTGGCGGTAGTGATGGAGAGGTAACGGTCTGGCTGAGACCCAGGGCCTCAGAACCAAGACCGAATACTCGGCCCTTATTCTTGCCCCCGACGCAAGCCAGCTACATCTCCTGCTCGATCTGTGCCACCAAGCCCTCTGATTCGACCGGAGGATCCCCAGGATTGGCCGTGGCTTGAGACTGGTGATCCTCCATCATCTTCTGGAACGTCGCCTGCAAAACTAGTTAGAATTAATTAGAATATTTTAATGTATTAAAAAAATAAATTAGAAAGTTTAAAGTACAACTTACCGCCACCTCCGCAGCCCTCGGCCCGCTCCAGCCGCCGTCGGCCTTCTTCTTGTAGCATCTAGAGAATAACTCCATCTGTTTCACTGGCCGGCCGAGCTACTCCTCCTATAAAACGAAATGGGAAACAATTATTACCATTTTAATTTAATAATAATAAATACTTGAAATAACATTAAATATCTTACCAATTTCCGCTTGTGAATACCGACGGAGACAGATCCCCCGCGGTACACAGTAGCGGATGCAGTTGGGTTGGCATTCCGGTTCGCATAGTTCTTCTCGCACTCCTCCTTGAACTCCGGGGACTCCCTGTACAAGAGGAGCTGCCGTCAAACCTCGTTCGCCAACCATATATTAAATATATATATATATATATATTAGAACTTAGATTGTTAAAATATTTAAAAAAAATTAATTGTCGTTACCTTCAAACTCTCAAATCAGAAATGCTGGTGCTCTGGCGGCACCTTGCGCAAACTGCAGGATGGGGATAGTGTCCTTGCACGACCGCGTACATGCACTCGTGGATCTTCCGATCACTCTTCAAATTATAAACTAATTAGTATGACATAAAAATAATAATTTAAATTTCAAAAAAAAATTTAAAAAATGTAAATATACCTTGCATCGGCGAGTGTGATGTATTGGCGCGGGATGGTGGTGGGAGTGGTGCGGCCGGTGGGAGTGGTGGTGGTGGGCAGCACATGGACGGGCGGATCGACCACCGGTGTGGTAGTGGATGGTCCGCCGCCCTCCTCGACGGGTGCAGCAGTAGACGCACCGGGCTACTGATCCGGCGCCGGTGGTGTGGGTGCCTGCTCTACTGGAAGTGGTGGTGGTCGGAACACTGCTTCCCTATCCTGGGAAGCAACACTGGCCGGCGGTATGGCCGGTGAGCTGCGACCGCGGCCACGACCACTACCACTACCGCGGTCACGTCCACCTCCTCGAGCTGGGAAATCCCGACCAGACATGAGCTACAATTTTTTTTAAAAATATTAGTCGTATGAATTTGAAAAATACGACTGCAAACTGAATCTTAAAATTATACACTAAGTCCCAAAATTAATACTAAAAATTTTCCTACAATATTGACTAAATCCTAAAATTATTTGAATAATGATAATTTTTCTAATTTTTTAAATTAATAATTGGATAATGAATCCCAATTTTTCCTACAATGTTTACTAAATCCAAATATTATTTCCTAAAATATATACTAGAACCCAAAATTGACGGTTAATTACACTAAATCCTCATATTTTTCTTATATATTTATACTAAATCCCAAAATATTTCACTAAAATTGCACTAAATACTTCTATTTTTCTATATATTTATATTAAATACCATAATTTTACCCTAAAATTGCACTAAATACCAATATTTGCTCGAATTAACCAAATTTTCTTAAATTTCAGAAAATTAACAAATTTCATATATTATCAGCAATTTTTTTAAAAAATTACAGAAAATTCTTAACATACTTTTGAAATTTATAGAAAAAGACATAAATATATAGTTAAATCACAAAAAAAAACCTAAAATGACAGAAAACTTTTCTGAAATTACAGAAAATTTTAAGAAATTTTCTGAATTTTCATAATTTCGGAAATTTACAGAAAAATTCAGAATTTTTTTTTCATTTTTTTAAAATTACAGATTTTCCGAATTTTTAGATTTTAAAAAAATAAAAATTTCCAGATTTTTAAAAAAATACAAATTTTCAGATTTTTAAAAATTACAAATTTCCATATTTTTGAAAAAAGCACAAATTTCCAGAATTTTAAAAAAACACAAATTTCCAGATTTTTCGAATTTTCAGATTTTTAAAACATTAAAAATTTTGAAATTTTTAATAATATTATAAAATTACACAAATTACCTACATTATTCTAATTATTGACATGAAATTATGAATTTAATATTAAAATTGCTTAAGAATTGCAGAAAGTATTTAGAAAATTCCCAACAATTTTAGAAAATTCCCAGCAATTAACAAATAATTACAGAATTGCAGAAAATTCAGAAAAAATAACACAAAATAATCAAAAAAATTCTCATAAATTACAATTACATTTCAAAATTCTCATAAATTAAAACAACAGCACAAAAATATACAATTACATCACAAAAATTTACAATTACAGCACAAAAATTCTCATAAATTATGATTATAGCACAAACTATTAACAAAAATTACAACTATAGTCCTAAATTTACAAAAACACAAAAAAAAAGGAAAATCGAAGTCGGGTTTTGCGAAACCCTACTTGTTAGTGTTGCCTCACAAACAACGGCGTTTGGACGTTGAGGAGGCGGCGGAGGAGGCTGAGCACGTAGTGGCTCCGACGATTGTGGGTGGTGGCGGAGGCGACCGGCGGCGAGGGCGGAGAGAGAGCTTCAGAGGGAGAGGAGAAGAGACCTTGAGAGGGAGAGAGCTTGAGAGGGCGAGAGAGCTTGAGGGGGAGAGAGAGCTTGAGGGAGAGAGAGAGAGAACTTGAGGCGGCGAGGGTTTGAGAGGAAAGGAAGGAAGATCTCGATATAGCACACAAAAGAATACATTATATATCATTTTGAAAAATTTCGGTGTGCAGATCTCGATGTATTGTATCCGGTCAGTATTCATCGTAACAAAAATAAATGCATCCTTAAATCCGGGTTGCTGATTGAGAATCAGACGATTGGATATCAATTTCATATCCATAATCTTGTATGTGTTAAAAAATGGTGTCGATCCGGCTCACAGATGTTGAGATATCGTCCAAATTACGCAAATTACACATTATAGTAACTAATTTGGAATGGTAGTCATTGCTTTAGTGACGGTCTATAGCAATTTTTTTCTAGGAACGGTCGTATATAAACTAACAGCTCTAAAAGTTGATTTTCTCACCATTTTTTAATTGGGCGCCAAATCAAAATATTGGACCTCAGATAGGAACGGCCAGTTGATTGTACCGTTCCTAATTTGAACTTAGAGTCATTTTTTCAGTAGGCGCCATTTGAAAAATTGTACCGGAATTCGGAATGGTCTTAGGTTTTCACTGACCGTTCCTAATTCAAATTTTCCTAAAATTTTTTAAGTAGCCGTCATATTTTAAAAATTTTACCTGAACTAGGAATGGTCATAGGAAATACGGGCCGTTCCTAATTCAAATTTCCCAATTTTTTTTTGTTTGGCGCCTATTCAAAAATTTGGACCTTTATTAGGAACGGTCGTAGTATATAATATCCGTTCCAATTTTTAAAAATTTATTCTGATTTCTTAAAATAAAAAAATACATATATCTGATATAATTTTTACAATAAAGTTTACAAAAAAATTACACAAAAATTTCAGAAAATTCAATAAGTCTCTTCATCGGGCTCAGCCTCGTCAAAACTATCTTCATCTTTGGATTCACTATCTGGTGAGCGCGATGTCCCAGCTCCATTATTAACGACCAACTGTATTCCTGTTGGGTCATGCAGTTCAAAGGTTTGGTTATCTATTACGATATCTGGATTAGGTACGACTTCATCCATCTGATTGGCGACCTCGGTCCATCGCGAGTCGTCGAATACTCTTCGAGCCTTGATTTTGCAAACAACTTTCCTATCGACTTTGTCTCTCTTCATGCTCGGGTAATCCGCATAGTAGACTTGTACTGCTTGTTGAGCCAGTATGAATGGTTCATTCTTTTGGTAGAGCTTTTTGAAGTTGACATCAACGACGTGATAACGATGGTGTATCTTCATGCCTCTGACCGAATCGACCCAACGACAATTAAACAGTACAATGTGCATGTTTGGAATTAGTGGGTAATCTAGCTGAATTATCTCTTCCAAAATTCCATAGAAGTTAGAATCCGTGTCCGTATATGAGGAGCTTTTCACACAAACACCACCATTCATTGTTGACTCCCGACATTGTGACATTCAGTGTGGAAATTGAAGCCATTGACGAAGTAAGACGGGTATGTCGTCACTTCTGCTCTAGGCCCCCAATAATGTAACTTCAATAATTCGTCGCTCATTTGATTCAATTCGGGTTTTTCCTGCAATTCATCATATATATAGCAATTGAAATAATTGATTACAAATTAATGAGCAGATCGCATTTACAAGAAATCGATGACAATTACACGAGCCTTGAACCAATCCTTGAATTGTGTCACCACTAGTTGATCAATTATCGGGTGATCCGCATTGTGTTGCTCGAACAGTTCATTCAAGAATGACCTGTACAGTGAAACTGATAGTTATAAATATATATGTAATTGAAATTGAAATGGAGGCTTGAGATAATTACGTTTGTATAAGACACTTACTCGTAGTATGGTGTAACTACTTCACAATTACACAAGATGTATGTCTCGATAACATGAAGTTCCTCACCGGTCAGCCATCTCTTCTTCGAGGTGCCACTTGCTCGGCCCGGGTAATTGAAAATGGACCGAACTATTCGATCCTCTATGCTCGTGATATCATCGTTCCGACCGGGTCTATTTCGCTTGCTGAAAATGTGTGGTTCGAAGTAGTGAGAGGAGAAACGCCCGATTTTTTCAACAATATAAGTCTCTACAATTGACGCCTCGAGGTGTGCTTTGTTTTTCACATTTTTCTTCAAATCGCTTAGGAATCTCTTCATACGAGTATATATTAAAATGCAAATTAATTTCTACTTAAAAATAATATATATTTAACAGTATTTATTTAATTAATTTTCAAATGGGTACATCCACCTGTATTTACGGGGCCCCCAACGCGCGCCTCATATGGAAGGTGAACCATTAGATGCTCCATTGAGTCGAAAAAAGGAGGAAAAATTTCTCGAGGTTGCACAGGATGACGGCTACACTATCTTCCAATTCTTTTACCTTGGCCACATCTAGTGTTGTTGAGCATAGGATCTGGAATAGAAGGCTCACTTCCGTCAAGGCCCCCCACACGTGTGCATTTCACGGAAGGCAACCGAAATCAATTTCTGCATGAATACATGACAATCATGGCTCTTCATGCCATGCATCCTCAACTCCTTCAGGTCGACGAAACGGTCCAAGTTAGAGGCATACCCATCAGGAAACCTAAGACAACGAATCCACTCATATATCTTCTTCTTTCGCTCCTTCGTCAGTGTATATACTTCCTTGGGCATCACATTCGGTCTCCTTTCGTCCATCTCAAGCTCCGGCTATTTACATATGATCTTCAGATCCTTCCGTGCATTCAAAATGTCCTTCGTTTTTCCCTTGATGTCCATCACAGTATTAAATATATTATCGAACACATTCTTCTCAATATGCATGACATCAAGATTATGTCGTATCAGATGCGGCCCCAGTATTCAAGCTCCCAAAATATGCTTTTCTTCGTCCACTTATGGTCGACATTGTAGCCTTCCGGTTCACTCAACGGTTGTTCGACATGGGTTCAGATCTTTTCTCCAGTCAGCCTCAGACATGCAACCTTCCTCTCCATTCGATACCAATCATATGACATACAACAAAATGCTCTTCAAAAGACAAAATAATCATTCAAGACAATCATCAAACTCTGTTACAACCATATAGGATTGGTCGGGAAGTATCAAACATTATCAACACTGAAAGTAATACAAATCATTAATAGAATTAATCTACTCTATTTTAGCCCATTGAGATGTTGGTATGTTTGGCATGGCAAGGTTGTGTGTTAGACTCGACATCAGGCTGGCATGGTACAACATGATGTTGGCCGACGAGGTGTTGGTTCCATGCATGACATGGGTTACTTGCCAGCATATGGCACACTGAATTAGAAACGTCAGGTAATGGTGCATAGCTTGGTCACACGACAAGTGGATTTGCAGGCTTTTAGTGCAGATGAGGTATTGGTAATCGGTGGCTCCATTATGTACGCATTGTTCGCTAATGTCTCGATACTATGAGGTCAAGTGTGAGAGGCATTACAGTAAACAACTAATGTGCATGATGCGTGTGCATAGAGGGGTCTTGGGCACCTATTCATGATATTAGATGGTGCATGTAGCTATGGCCTGGTTACATATGTTGTTGACAGGTTTCGGTAAACTATCAGATAGTCTAAGGCTTGGTGCTAATTAGGTGCAAGTTGAGACAAGAGACGACTGTGGGAAGCATGTGCATGTTGGAAATATGGAAGAGATTTTGAGAAGGAAAAAGTATTGAAATATTGGAGGGATTTAGTATCATAAATATTTTTCATTTATTTCTTCATGACCACAACTTCAAGATTACAACCCTTTATGTAGGAGAGAAAACATTAAATTAGTAACATTTTTCTATGGATATATATTTGACTAACACTTCCCTATGGATAAAATTTTTGACCTTGATAATCTTGAGAAGTCATATGCATGCATAGTACTTTGGGAATTGCAAATTACACTTAACAACACCCCCTCTTAATTTGAAATTCCGACCCAATTTCGGAACTGCTCAATCTTTTTCGAACTTATGGCATTAGTGAAACCATCAGATAACTGCTCATTTGTGTTGGCGAACTCCAAGTAAATTTCCTGATTACTTACACAGTTCCTTATGAAATGGTGATGAAGTTCAATGTGCTTCGACCTTGCACGGAAAATAGGACTCTTCGTCATCACAACAGTAGACATATTGTCACATAAGATTTTTGTGGGAGCTTCCTATTTTTGCTCCACATCACATAAAATTCTTCTTAACCAAATTGCTTCACAAGCTACATCGGTCGCAGCAATGTATTTTGCTTCTGTTGATGAGAGTGCTATTGATTTTTGTTTTTTTTATGCCTACAAAATCCTAAGCAAAATACGTAGCCCGACGTACTTTTTCGATCATCTATGGATCCAGCCCAATCACTATCTGTATATCTAATAAGCTTATTTCTTTCTCTTTGGCATATTTAATGCCAAGTTTCCTCGTACCTTGAAGGTAGCGCAAAATTCTCTTAGCAGCTACAAAATGCAATTTGCTTGGTTTGTTCATGGATCTTGATATGAGGCTAACTGGATATACAATATCGGGCCTTGTGTTAGTCAGGTAGATCAGCGAACCTACAAGACTTCAATAAATCTTTGGATCAACTTTGGATGCGTTGTCACTTAACTGCAACTTCTCATTGACTGCCAGTGGAGTCGAGATTGGCATGCAGTTTTGCATTTGAAACTTTTTTAACACACCTTCAAGATATTTTTCTTGAGAAATAAAAATTTCTTCTTTTGACTTACAGAATTGAATTCCAAGAAAATATTTCATCAATCCTAAATCAGTCATCTCGAATTCCCCCATCATTGCCTTTTTTGAAACCTTGCACCATGATTGGATTTGTCCCAGCATAAATCAAGTCATCGACGTAAAGCCAAACAATAAGAAAATCTTTTGTACCTTTCTTTATGTACAATGACGGCTCATTTTGACTTCTTTCAAATCCATTAGACTGAAAGTATCCATCAATTTTGGTATTCCAAGCTTGAGGTGCTTGTTTGAGCCTTTATAATACTTTTCTGAGGCGATAGACTTTTTCTTCTTTTCCATGAACAATATAGCGTGTTGGTTGTTCCACGTACACTTCTTTTTCTAATTCCGCATTGAGAAAAGCCGATCTCACATCCAGTTGATAAACTGGAAATCCTAGTTGAGCAGATATAGCAAGAACAATACGGATTGTCTCCATTCTTGCCACTGGTGCAAACGTCTCTGTGAAGTCAACTCCTCGTTGTTCAGAATATCCTTTAGCAACTAAGCGAGCTTTGTGCTTGCGAATTGAACCATCTTCCTTGTATTTTGTCTTGTAAATCCACTTTACACCGCTCACATTTTTTCCATCTGGAAGGTCTACAAGATCCCAAGTATAATTTTTATCAATGCTAGCAATCTCTTCATTCATCGCTTTTTGTCAAACCTCTTCCTTTGCAGCTTCATCAAAATTTTGTGGCTCACTGGCAAAAAATGCGATATCACATAAATCATATATTTCTCTTAAGCTCCAAACTTTCCTTACCGGACTTTCTGATTTTGGTTCAATATCTCCACCACTTGATGTCCTTGCATCATCAGACGTACTTGATTGATCAATCCGTTTTGATAAAAATATTGGTTATATCGGTTGAGATGGAATAGTCTAATCAACATCCCAATTGCATGATTGCATTTCACCAAAAATAACATCTCGGGAAATTGTGAGTTTTTTATTTCTCGTGTCAAACAATCGATATCCCTTGGACTCATCACTATATCCAACAAGGATTAGTTTTTCACCTTTTTCATCAAATTGTTCCCTTTGTTGAGATGGAATATGTGAATAAGCAATGCCACCAAAAACTTTGAAATGATTTACCTGAGACTTTCTTTGATGTCAAGCCTCATACGGAGTCTTATTCGGAATTGCCTTTGTTTGTGACCGATTCAAAATATATACTGATGTATTCACTTCTTCTGCCCAAAAAGATTTTGGGAGCCCCTTTCCTGCCATCATGCTTCGAGCCATTTCCACAATAGTGTGATTTTTCCGCTCTACAACACCATCTTGTTGTGGGTTGTATCGAACCGTCAACTACCTCTAGATTCCTTTCTGTTTGCAATAATCCATGAATGTCCTTCCAATAAATTCTCCTCCACGATCAGTATGGAGAATTTCTATCTTTCTTCCTGACTGATTTTCAACAAGCGTCTTGAAACCCAAAAATTTAGAAAATGTTTTTGACTTTCGATTCAAAAAGTACACCCACATCATCCTGGTGTAATCATCAACAATTAGGAGAAAATACCTGCAACCGTTGAAAGATGGAGTTTGTGTTGGTCCGCAAATATCATCATGCACCATGTCAAGAGGAATTTTGGCTCTATAGGATATATTTGAAAATGGTAGGCGATGCATTTTCCCGAAAATGCATCCTTCACATGGCCTCTCTTGATCTGAAACATTTGGAAGCCCAAAAACTATGTTCTTTCTTTTCAACAAATTTATCCTTTGTAGCTAAAATGTCCATATCTCAAATGCCAAAGATCATGATCTCCATCCATAGTATTCTACAGAGCAACTTTCTAAGATCCTTGTAGATTGAAAGGAAAAACTTTGTTATGACTTATCTTTATTTTAGCAACTGTATGATTCCTTTGTTTATCAATAATAATGCAAAGATCATTATCGAACTCTACCTTGTATTTTTTCTTCAACAGTTGACCACACTCAATAAATTTTTAGTCAATTCTGGTACATAAATACATCTGTGATGATATTGGTCTTACCTCCTTTTTTCTCGACTAAAATAGCTCCTTCTCCACTGATCTTGAGAGATTTGCTATTTTCAAGTTTTACTTCTGATGAATAAGATTCATCGAGATCTACGAACATATCTTTATTTCTGGACATGCGATTGTTGCATCCATTGTCCACATACCAGATATTCTCAAATTGTTGAGAATTTAAGCATGAATAGAATACCTGATCTCCTTCTTCCTTTTCGGTGAAGTTGGCATCTTTCTTCTCATGGTCTTCTCGATACCAACAATCTCGTTGAGAGTGTTTGCATTTCTACACTTTTTGCATTTACTCCAGCACTTGTTCGTGTCGTGGCCATTTCTCCGACAAATACGACCAAAAGAATTTGAGTCTTGAGTAGATCCTCTCGAGTTAGAAGTGCCTCTTCCTCCTTGACCTCAACCACGACCACGATAATTTTGGTGTCTCCCACGACCTCTTCCTCGTGACTGTGTTGACATATTTTTCTCATCCTGCAAGTCATTGTCCTGTTTTTCCTATTTTTGCGAAATATTCTCTTTTCCTTAAAAAGCTTGATCCAAGTCTTGAGCTGCAAATCTGATCATCCTATTTTCATGGGCTTCAAGAGAACCCATGAGTTCATCAAAATTTAATACTGATAAATCTTTAAATTCTTCGATTGCTGCAACGATATGCTCGAATTTAACCGATAAACACCGTAGAACTTTATCAATGATTTTCTTCTCTTCTAAAGTGTTTCCGTAGCCTCTTATTTGATTTACCACGGAGGAAACTCTAGAAAGGAATTCTTGCACATTCTCCAAGTCTTTCATGGATAGGTTGTCAAAATTTCGCCATAAGTTTTGTAGCTTGATCGTGATCACCTTCTCATGTCCTCCAAATTGATTTTTTCATAATTTGTCATGCCTCTTTTGCGGTCTTGGCACTAGCAATATGCGGAAGAATTGATCAACTCACTCCTTGGTGCATAAAGGACAAGGCTTTTGCATCCTTTGTCTTGCTCTCGTTATGCTCTTTTTTCTTTGGATTTGTAAATGCGGCTATTTCCTCCAAAGTATGATATGTAAATCCCTCTTCAACTATGTCCCAAAGTTCATGTGACACCTACTGGGTCTTCATAAGAACACTCCATAATTTGTAATCTTGGCAACAAAGATGGGAATTCTTTGATGGGAATATGTGAATGCAAGCTCTTGGTTGCTTGAAGATGCCATAAAGATCAAATTGAGTAATCAGAACCAAGGGTGGCTCTGATACCACAAATATGTTGGGAATATGGAGGAGATTTTGAGAAGGAAAAAGTATTGAAATATTGGAGGGATTTAGTATTACAAATATTTTTCATTCATTTCTCCATGACCATAACTTCAAGATTGCAACCCTTTATGTAGGAAAGCAAACATTGAATTAGTAACATTTTTCTATAGATAAATATTTGACTAACACTTCCAATGGATAGAATATCAATTTCCTATGGATAAAAAAATTTGACCTTGATAATCGTGAGGAGTCATATGCATGCATAGTACTTTGGAAATTGCAAATTACACTTTTCAACAGTGCAGGGCATGTACAGGTGGTTGGTATTGTCTGACCTAAGACGACTACATGTCACATGGCAACATGGGGTTGCAGACTGTTGCAAGAAACGCTAGAGTAGTTATGGGCGACTTTTTGTTAATTTTTCTTGCAGTTGGCAATGTCAACTACTATTTTGTCGTCTTTTATATTTAAGGTCTTGACTTGTATGTCTTTTATGAAGTTAGAGAGTGCGTTATATGTAAACAAACCTCCTTGTATCGAAATCGAGGAATAAATGCAAGATTAAACACTACATCATAATGCGTGTTATCATTTATATTTTTCCAACTTTTGCCTACATTTCTTACTTGTATGCGTTTTGGGTAAAATTTTACTCAAACTTGATCAACATACACTTGAGTGTGTGATTGTTGCGTGCAAAAGCTAACCAGCATGGGGAAGCCAAATCGCATAGCGAAAGGCCAAAAAATTTCATTTAGATATGTTAAAAGCCTTTACACGTCAAGATGTCGTTTGATTTTAGACAAAATTAGAAAGAAAACGACCTCATATGCTTACGCACATAGATATCCAGATAAGCCTACCAAGAGTACTTTTCCTTTCATTTTCATATATAGTTGTGACTTGCATACATGTGAGCTAGACTACTTTTCTTTTTTTCTTTGCCTCTCTTGCTAAGCAACCACTACAATAAATATAACTTTTCATTCGTGGTTAATTACTATAATTAATACTAAACAGTCGTAGCAAAAACTTATTGACCACGGCCACGCAATAGTTGTCGGTTGTGGTTTTTGCGAGGATAGCTAAAACATTTGTCATGATTAAAAGCCATGGCGAATGTTTTTACCAAGACTTTTAGCCGTGGCAAATAAATTTTTCATGGTGAAAAAGTTAGTTTTTGCATCAATTTTTATTTAATCGTAGTTAATAATAGTTATTCACCACGATTTTTAGCCATAATTATTAAAAATGTAGCTAATAATGATTTTTTTTCTAGTGAATGGTTTTAATTTATGTCTCATCATTTGTATTTTCTTTTCCAAATATTTAATGTTAGAGTTTGATTTATGTCTGGACTAGAAAATTTAATGAAATTACTTACATCCTGCAGATCCTAAAAAGTTGGCTCGGAGTGAAGATTCAACAATTTGTAATATTCGTGGTTATTAAAAATGACATAAGGAGGACAAAGAAAAATATTCCTTCGAAATTCAATCTAAAAAGACAAATAAAATATGTTCATCACACGATTTGATGCTAAATTGATTAGTCTGCATGCAAATTGTTATAAGTCAATCAAGGGGAAAAAGAAAAGATTGGGGCAGTTCTTGAAACTATTTGACATGGCTTGCGACTTGATCGTATTCCATTATTTGATGTATTGTCCATTCTAATTGTGTATATACCTCAGGTTTTTATTCTGAAAAAGCGTCTTGCTAAGGGGAGGAGACTTTGGGGTTTTTATAAGTACAAGAAAATAGTTCAATAGCTATGGAAGTATTTGACACACACTAAAATCAGTGTCGAGCTAATTAGCAGGTAAAATTTTCGTCGCTACTCTACACTATTCGATATATATTGTAAAAACTCCGTTGCTAAATTCGTTAGCAAGTAAAGTTGCATTGCTAAGTGTATTAACAAGTAAATTTCTTATATTAAATAATTTAAATTCACTACAAGAAAATAGAAGATTAACAACAAAAAAAGTCAAATGACAATTTTAATATTGTCACTAATTATATATATTTAGTGACAAGAATGTTTATTTTGTCACAATAATGAATTTTATGATTTTAATAATTATTATTATTTTGTAAAAATTGTTATTAGTGACGAAAAATGTGCACAAAATTGTCACTAAATACAATTAGTGACTCATGTATAGTGAAAACGTAATGACAATAAATAATTGTTATCACTATATTATGTTGTTACTATAGATGCGTCACTAACTGTATTTAGTGACAGTTTTATACACAATTTTGGTCACTAATAATTATATAGTGACAAGATAAAAAATATTGTCACTTAATACATATTTTTAGTGACAACTTTTAAATTATTATTTGATATTTTGTCACTAATATTATATTTTCTTGTAGTGATTACCAACGATAATTTTACTTGCTAATTAGTTCGACATTATTATTTTCGTTAGTATTGAGCCATTTCTTTTGCAGTGTCAAGCTCTTCGTCTGCAACCAATGTGGGACGCTTGCCTATATTATCTACTCCCCAAACGAGGGGCTTGAGACGGGCCCATGGTCTTATTTCCACAAACGACGCCATATGATGTGGCTTGCATGCGGACTTGATCGATGCCTCGTTGCGCGAGGTATTGTCTACTATAACTCCATATGGACCTAGTGATTTTTTCCCAAAAAGACGCCTCGTTAGGTTGAGGATATCACAGAACTTATAAGACACTCAAGCTCGTCATTTGGAACGAATATGGAACGCTTGCCTACAAATATCATCATTATTCATTTTAACTTATCCAATATTAAGTAAAATAATAATAAAACATGGTGCAGTTCTTGAAACTATTCATTTTAACTTATCCAAGATTTAATAAAATAATAATAATAAATTTACAAGCATCAAATAAACAATATACCTATCAATTCTGGTATTAAGCAAAGGACAGGTCAAGATTTGGACAAGTTGACCAATGTAAGCCCATTCTTATTCCTCACTTATTCTAAAAGTGAGAAATTTTGGTAATCCAAACATTTGATCAAATTGCAATCGGATCTGTCACTTTGTCATTTGAAGGTGGTGGGCAGTTACATCATAAAGCAGATATGACAGGTCAAGAAAGTAGAATCACCACATTCGCATATATACACTCAGAATCACCATAATTGTTTTGTGTGTGCTAAATGAAACAGCTAATGACCCAGAATTGATCTATGAAATTACATTAACCCTTAAAATATGGGAGATTTTTGCAGGCTTGTAATAATTAGTTAATCTTATCCTCATTTTAAGGGTGCCGCCCAATCACAAGAAAAAGCAAAAAAGAAAGAAAACAACACTTTAATTTAATTTATTGCAACTATTTAAAATTTTCTAATATTTTAAAATATCTATGCAGAAGGCTCAGCTCAACCGGCCAAGAGAGGAAATGGAGTCGAGTGTTCGACATGGGGTTTGAGGCATACACATCAGAAGTCGCTCGCCCATGGACCACAAAGTCCAGACCATCAACGTCCATTGCCGCTGTCGCCACCAGACCCTCACTTTTGAACACAGCTTGAGCAAATCAAGCTTGTGTTGAGTGTGATCTACAACCATATGGGCATTACGTCGATGCTCTCTGACCTATAGCTGACAACCCCACTCTCGGCCGCTGACGCTCCGGTCGAGGAATCAACGCAGCAACCGGTTGAGGATACTGCATACCTGAGTCTATCGACTAGCATCCTCTCAGGCCGTTAGATTAGGATTTTCTTATATTTTTTTAAAGAAATTGGGATGTAAATAATATAATATATCTAAATTATTTATACTTAATTATAATTTTTTAAAAAATAGTGTCTTTAATTTTAAATTTAATAGAATATTGAAAAATATTAACAATAAAAACCAAACATTCTTTTTTAAATATATTAAAATTTAGGGATGACGTTTGTAACGGCTGGCGTCCCAACAACACTGTCCCAAGCTCATACGACATATCAAATATTTTGATCGGGTTTTCACCTTTGAGACAAATTTGTGACGACGGCCATCCCGAAAAGTATATAAGACAATTTGTCTCAAACACGGCCTCAAAGGCCATCCCAAATTGTGATGGTAGGAATGAAACAATCCGTCCCAATGTCGTTTGTACACCCGTCCAAAATTGAGAATTCATTTCTCTATTTCCAACTGTCTGTGACCTCTTGTCCGAAATCCATTCCTTATTTTTCTTCCAAAATCCCAAAAACCGTCTCAAATAGGTATTTTTTTTAATTATTATTTTCATATTAATTGGTTTGATACACGAAAATGAAATATAATCATTAATAAATAAGAAATGCAAAATTTTAATTTTGTGGAATATTTGTTTTATTTAATGGTATCAATAAATTTAGAAAGTTAATTATAAATACTAGAATTAAATAATTTTCTTATCAAGTAAAACAATTATTATCAATTTGTTTAGAAATATAATTGTATTTACTAATGTTTCAATAACATAAATATAAATAATATATGAACTTATATTTTTATAACTGAAGTATGGAAGATATATTTACCTCTATATTTCTATGTGTGAATCGCATGTTATACTTTTTAGTTAAAAAATACATAAATAAATAAATAAACAGACAAAAAAAGAAAGACACAAAAAAAGTGTTCTCCTATAATATATAGTATAGATATATATTATTGCTCATGATTGTTGTTTATTAAAAATGACATAGGTAGGACAAACAAAATTCCTTCGAAATTCAATCTAAAAAGATAAAATTAAATATCTTCATCACACGATTTGATGCTAAATTGATTAGTCCTCATGCAAATTATTTATCAATGAATCAAGGGAATATAATAAAATTAAACAGATCAGGGATGTTCTTGAAACTATATTTATTCATTTTACCTTATCCAAGATCAAGTAAACATAACTATAATTAAATATTACAAGCCACAAATATAGAATACTATACCCATGATCAATTCTGAATTTCAACTAATGAGGAGTTCAAGATTTGGACAAGTGATCATATATATATATATATGTTCTGATCCTCAAACTGAGGAAATTGGTAATCCAAACATATGATCAAATTGCAATCTTATCTGTCCCTTTGTCATTTGAAGGTGGTGGGCAGTTACATCATAAAGCAGACATGACTGATCAAGAAAGTAGAATCACCACATCTGCATACACTCAGATTCCCCAAACAAGAAGTTAATCGTTTGGTGTGTGCTTAATTAAATTAATTAAACACCCGACCCTACATCTATCACATTATATATATTGAGAATTAACCCTTAAAATATGAGAGATTTTTGCGGGCTTCTTGTAATAATTAGTTAATGCTATCTTGATTAGGTGCCGCCCAATCCCAAGAAAAAGCAAAAAAGGAAAGAAATACCAACTTTCTGACGCGTTTTTGTTCAAAAAGATTGTTGATGAGGAGCTCATCATGTCTTCAGCTTTAGTTTTTGGTGACACAAAGCTGACTCATGCACCTCAAAAGTTGGGGGTTGAAGATTTCTGTTTCCCTTATTATAAATAGATGAAGCTTCTGTGCATGGTTGGAGCACTACAGCATTTTGATCAATTGGTTATTGAAGATTTCTGAGGCATTTCATCTCATCACCAAGCAAGAAATATAAGTAGAATGGAACTAGAATACAGCAGATCAAGAATTGGGCATAAGGAAAATGTTATTGGGATTCCAATCAGCTCATCAGATTGTGCATTAATGTCCTTCATGGGCTCTTCAAAGCAGGCACTTTTACCTGATCCTGCTGCTCAATACCAACTCCTGCCTTCTCCTAATTCCAACCATTCTTCCAAACTCACACATAGTAAGCTAGCCAGCCCTTCTCAATTTCTTTATCATTCCTGATCAAGAATTCAGAGTACTTTGAGTATTTACTAATGTGATTTTCGGTGTAAAATTGCAGGTAGAGTAAATTCAGTAATTGACAAGATGATCAAGCTCGGAGAAAGCGTGGACGGTTTCGCTCAAGGAATAAGAGAGCACGGTAATTACTACAACACAAGTTAAATAATGTATATATAATCAGTTCACAGTGTCAGTGTTACTGATATAGTAATGTATGTGATGGCTGCAGTGAAATTAGGACCGAAGCTAAGCGAAACGGTGAAAGGAAAGCTGAGGTTGGGGGCAAGAATCCTCCAGGTTGGTGGAGTGGAGAAAGTGTTCAGGCAGAAATTTAATATCAGAGATGATGAAAAGCTGTTGAAGGCTTCTCAGTGCTATTTATCAACAACAGCTGGGCCGATAGCCGGACTCCTCTTCGTTTCAAATAATAGAGTTGCCTTCTGCAGTGACAGATCCATCAAACTCTCTTCTCCAACCGGAAAGCCGCTCAAAGCACATTATAAGGTAATTAGTTAGTTGTCGACCACGTTGATTCCTTCTCTATCCTATGCTTCAGCAAAGGATCACAAATTAATAATCCGTGTTAACTTATATATGTGCAGGTGATGATCCCATTGAGAAAAATAAAGAGAGCTACTGAAAGTGAGAATGCTAAGAAACCAACACAGAAGTATGTGCAAATAGTGACTGATGACAATTTTGAGTTCTGGTTTATGGGATTTCTAAATCATCAAAGGACTTTGAAGTATCTCCAGCAAGCAATGTACCAATCCAGATGACACTTCTTAGGCTAATGTGTTCACATCGTACGATCTTTTTGTATGTAAGGAAGAAGCTAGGTATATATACTCTCGTATAACAAAACATTAAAATTGTAAAAACGCGGGCTCATTTCGTTACAACGAATGTACATTATGGTGAAAGAATGAACTCAGTTATTTCTATCCTTCATCTTCTCTGGAGGAAGACTGTGTTGAAAAGTGTAATTTGCATTTCCCAAAGTATTATGCATGCATGACTCCTCAAGATTATCAAGATCAAATTTTTTATTCATACGAAATTGATATTCTATCCATAAGAAAGTGTTAGTCAAATATTTATCCATAGGAAAATGTTACTAACTTAATGTTTGCTCTCCTATATAAAGGGTTGTAATCTTGATGATTGTGGTCATGAAAATATGAATGAAAAATATTTATACTACTAGATATCTCCAATATTGCAATACTTTTTTCCTTCCCAAAATCTCCTCCAAATTCCCGACACATTTGTGGTATTAGAGCCACCCTTGGTTCTAATTACTCCATTTTATCTCTATGGCATCTTCAAGCAACCAAGAGCTTGCATTCACATATTCCCAACAAGGAATTCCCATATTTGTTGGCCAAGATTATGAATTATGGAGTGCTCTTATGAAGACCCAGTTCGTGTCACATGAACTTTGGGACATAGTTGAAGAGGGTTTTACTTCTCATACTTTGGAGGAAGTAGCCGCATTTACAAATGCACAGAAAAAAGAGTATAAAGAGAACAAGATAAAGGATGCAAAAGGCTTGTCCTTTATGCACCAAGGAGTGAGTCGATCAATTCTTCCGTGTATTATTAGTGCCAAGATTGCTAAAGATGCATGGAAAATTTTGAAAAAATCAATTTGGAGGACATCAAAAGGTGATCACGATCAAGCTGCAAAATTCATGGCGAAATTTGACAACCTATCCATGAAAGACTCGGAGAATGTGCAAGAATTCATTTCTAGAGTTTCCTCTGTGGTAAATCAAATAAGAGGCTTCAAAGACTCTTTAGAAGAGAAGAAAATCATTGAGAAAGTTTTACGATGCTTACCGGTGAAATTTGAGCATATCGTTGCAGCAATCGAAGAATCTAAAGATTTATCAGTATTAACATCTGATGAACTCATGGGTTCTCGTGAAGCCCATGAAAAAAGGATGAGCAGATTTGCAGCTCAAGACTTGGAACAAGCTTTTCAAGAAAAAGTAAATATTTCATAGAAGTAGGAAAAACAGGACAATGACTTGTAGAATGAGAAAAAAATGTCAACATAGTCACGAGGAAGAGGTCGTGGGAGACACCAAATTACCATAGTCGTGGTCGAGGTCAAGGAGCAAGAGGCACTTCTAACTTGAGAGGATCTACTCAAGACCCAAATTCTTCGTTGTGGGCGTTAGAGCATTGAGAGGACCTTTCCCTAGTATGAGAGGACCAGGAAGGACGCACCTCTGGTATACCAGTTATCGCCCCAGTACTATAGGCATTTTCGAGTGTTTGGATGCACGTGTTTGTTCATATTCCTGCGCGAGAAGCCACTTTCTAGTCTATTAGTTCTCTCTTAGTCTAGGATGATCAGGGGCCCATAAAATGAACCTAACCATATAGAAGACTGGATTACCAGAGCATCATAATATACAACATTTTATATAAATAAGCAATTGCTTGGCAGAGTCAATCGACGGATTGGGAACCTCCACCAATCCTTTCATTTATGCTAGCCATTCCCTTTCAAATGAGGAAAGAGGAGTCTCGTACGTAAGGTAGAGGTGCTTTTGGATAGTTCGATAGGACCATGAGTCAAAGGCAAGTTTTTCTCCCCATTGCACAGGAGGATATGGGATATCTATTCTTTGTCTTTAGTGATCTTGGGGCTCAGGATGTTAACAAAGGTGAGGGCCTCTCTCCCTAGAGCAGTGAAGTTCGTGCTAAATGACCGAACAAACGTATTTGGTTTCAAGTCTTCTCCTACTTAGAACATAGCGACAGCACGACAGATAGACTAACCAAGCAGAGTGAGGGGGAAGTCTAGGGCAAGGTTATCTAAAATTCCTATTATATAAAGTAGTCCAGCTGACTGGCCTGCTTAAAACGGAGAACTTAGCTCTTCAAAGCAAACAACGTCGCCTCAAAACGAGATGTCTTCGTCTACCTTCCAACCCGGCTTTATTGCCTAGTTTATTCTTTCCAACGGTATTGCCTTATAGAGGAAATGCAAGACCTGAGAGTTCAAGTTCAATCCCATCACTTCATGCCAGTCTTGATCTGACCTCGATTCCGACAAAGACAATCCCGTATCCCCCAGCAGATAAGGAAAGTTTTTTTCATCCATCAGGACTTCCTTTCGAACTGGCTTTCTAGCTTCCTTGCGATACTAGTCTTCATCACTGGGCCTTCAAAAACCTATTCTATTAAGATAGCTTACCAACCAAAAAGACGCGCGAGGACCGGTTGTAACACTATATCTATTCACCCTGGAGTTTTGATCCTAGGTTGACCCCTTGCTCCCAGAAAAAGAGCAATTAATGGAAAACAAGCCATCATAAAATAAACATTTTTTTAAGTTGACACCAAAACATAACCCATGGGTTCGCCCGATAAGGCATAGGAGGAAGTTTCATCGAGAAAAGGCAAGGGAAGCGAGAACATTCAAGCGGATAGATATTGTTCCCAGCATGGATTCTTTGCCAGCAGTTCCCCTTATGAAGAAGAGCGTTTCCTCGCCATCTTTATTAGGGCAAGAAGAGAAAGTCCAATCTGACCCTAAGCAGATGCTTTTGACATCTTTCCCATCCGCTGAGATTCTACCCTTCCTGTACATATATGTTTTTCCCTTCTCACTCGATCTACTGAAAATTCGATCTAATGGTGCGCCCCCCCCCCCCCCCAATTTCTGGTTTTCTTCGAACCAATGGATGCCGTATTTGTCGGAGAAATGGCCACGACATGGACAAGTGTTGGAGTAAATGCAAAAAGTCTAGAAATGCAAACCACTCTCAACGAGATTGTTTGTATCGAGAAGACCGTGAGAAGTAAGATGCCAACTTCACCGAAAATAAATAAGGAGACCAAGTATTCTATTCATGTTTAAATTCTCAACAACTTGAGAGTATCTGGTATGTGGACAGTGGATGCAGCAATCACATGTCCGGAAATAAAGATATGTTCGTAGATCTCGATGAATCTTATTCATTAGAAGTAAAACTTGGAAATAGCAAATCTCTCAAGATCAGTGGAAAAGGAGCTGTTTCGGTCTAGACAAAAGGACGTAAGACCAATATCATCATAGATGTATTTTATGTACCAGAATTGACTCAGAATTTGTTGAGTGTGGGGCAACTGTTGAAGAAAAATACAAGGTAGAGTTCAATAATGATCTTTGTATCATTATTGATAAACAAAGGAATTATACAATTGCTAAAATAAAGATGAGTCAGAACAAAGCTTTCCCCTTCAATCTACAAGGATCTTAGAAAGTTGATCTACAGAATACTATGGATGGAGATCATAATGTTTGGCATTTGAGATATGGACATTTGAGCTACAAAGGATTAAATTTGTTGAAAAGAAAGAACATGGTATTTGGGCTTCCAAATGTTCTAGATCAAGATAGGCCATGTGAAGGATGCATTTTCGGGAAAATGCATCCCTACCATTTTGAAAGATATCCTATAGAGCCAAAGTCCCTCTTGAGATAGTGCATGCTGATATTTGCGGACCAACACAAACTCCACCATTCAAAGGTTGCAGGTATTTTCTCCTATTTGTTGATGACTACACCAAGATGATGTAGGTGTATTTTTTGAATCAAAAGTCAGAAGAATTTCTAAATTTTTGGAGTTCAAGACGTTTGTTGAAAATCAGTCAGGAAGAAAAATAAAAATTCTCTGTACTGATCGCGGAGGAGAATTTATTGGAAGGGTATTCATGGACTATTGCAAACAGAAAGGAATCCAGAGGTAATTGACGGTTCGATACATCCCACTACAAAATGGTGTCGCAGAGCAAAATCGCACAATTGTGGAAATGGCTCGAAGCATGATGGCAGGCAAGGGGCTCCCGTATCCTTTTGGGCAGAAGCAGTGAATACATCAGTCTATATTTTGAATTGGTCACCAACAAAGATGGTTCAATTCACAAGCACAAAGCTCGCTTAGTTGCGAAAGGATATTCTCAACAACCCGGAGTTGACTTCACAAAGATATTTGCACCAGTGGCAAGAATGGAGACAATCCGTATTGTCTTGCTATATCTGCTCAACTGGGATTGCCAATTTATCAATTGGATGTGAAATCGGCTTTTCTCAATGGCGAATTAGAAGAAGAAGAAGTGTACGTGGAGAAGCTAACAGGCTATATTGTTCATGGGAAAGAAGAAAAAGTCTATCGCCTCAAAAAAGCACGGGCTCAAACAAACACCTCGAGCTTGGAATACCAAGATTGATAGATACTTTTAGTCTAATGATTTTGAAAGAAGTCAAAAATGAGCCGCCGTTGTACGTAAAGAAAGGTACGAAAGATTTTCTTATTGTTTGTCTTTACGTCGATGACTTGATTTATGCTGGGACAAATCCAATCATGGTGCAAGATTTCAAAAAGGCAATGATGGAGGAATTCGAGATGATTGATTTAGGACTGATGAAATATTTTCTTGGAATTCAAGTTCGTCAGTCAAAAGGAGAAATTTTTATTTCTCAAGAAAAATATCTTGAAGGTGTGTTAAAAAAGTTTCAAATGCATAACTGCAAGCCAATCTCGACTCCACTTGCAGTTAAATGACGGCGCATCTAAAGTTGATCCGAAAATTTATCGAAGTCTTGTAGGTTCACTGATCTACCTGACTAACACAAGGCCAGATATTGTATATCCAATTAGCCTCATATCAAGATTCATGAATGAACCAAGCAAAATTGCATTTTTGCAGCTGCTAAGAGAATTTTGCGCTACCTTCAAGGTACGAGGAAACTGGGCATTAAATATGTCAAAGAGAAAGAAAATAGCTTATTTGGTTATACAGATAGCGATTGGGCTGGATCCTTAGATGATCGGAAAAGTACGTTTGTACGTATTTTGCTTAGGAACGAAAATAATTTCATGGGCATCAAATAAACAAAAATCAATAGCACTCTCATTGGCAGAAGTAGAATACATCGCCGCGACTGACGCAGCTTGTGAAGCAATTTGGTTAAGAAGGATTTTATGTGATGTGGAGCAAAAACAGGAAGCTCCCGCAAAAATCTTATTTGACAATATGTTTACTATTGCAATGACGAAGTATCCTATTTTCCATACCAGGTCGAAGCACATTGAACTTTGTCACCATTTCATAAGGAACTGTGTAAGTAATCAGGAAATTTACTTGGAGTTCGTCAACTCAAATGAGCAGTTATCTGATGGTTTCACTATAGCTGTAAATTCGGAAAAGATTAAGCAGTTCCGAAATCGGGTTGGTGTTACCAATTAAGAGGGGGTGTTGAAAAGTGTAATTTGCAATTCCCAAAGTACTATGCATGCATATGACTCCTCAAGATTATCAAGGTCAATTTTTTATCCATAGGAAATTGATATTCTGTCCATAGGGAAGTGTTCGTCAAATATTTATCCATAGAAAAATGTTACTAATTTAATATTTGCTCTCCTATATAAAGGGTTGTAATCTTGATGATTGTGGTCATGGAAATATGAATGAAAAATCTTTATAGTACTAGATATGTCCGATATTACAATACTTTTTTCCTTCTCAAAATCACTCTACATTCCCAACAGGTTGATTGCATTTTAAGACATGAATCCTGAGGGACGGATTTCCGTCTCTAAAGCAAAATATTCATCCTGAAATATTACAAAAAATTTCCAAAGTTATAGCCTGTAGGTCAAGGTCATACGGGCAAATTAGAGACGAAATTTTTTGTCTCTGATTGTGAGTGAATTTTATCTCTAATTGGGTGGAACAATAAAACAACTTTAAAAATGTCTCTGATCTTTGTGGGCAATCCTTTATGCTTCTGTCGGTAATATTTAAGTACTTTCCATGCTTAAATCCATCTCAATACCATAGTGTTCACGATAATTGGTCGTCTCTGATTAACCTGACAATATTTTTGGCTTTGAATCCATCTGTATTTAATATACATTCTGTCTTTAATAAATTCATTAACATTCTCATTATAACATCAAAATAAAAACAAATAATATCAAGTTGTAAACTACATTACTGGCACAACATCCAACAAATTATTTTCACAATCAACAACAATAGAAACCAAGTCATAACTAAAATCATTTTGGCCTCTATATATATTAGGGGAAAGTGCTATAAACTTGATCTAGTATCGATGCCAGTATGGTAACTATGCATTTGTGGCTTCGAACTTCGTCACTTGCCGTCAAGTGAGTCCTCGTGAATCTTCGATTATGAAACTTGATCTAAAGAATACTGGGGTAGTTTCCATGCTTAAATTAGAAAGGTCTGTAGAAGGACAATTCAAGTGATAATAAATGTGATAATCCATGAGTTGTGTATTTAGAGTGATGGTTGAATTGTACAACTAATTGTGATCCATTGATTCAATGATGATTAAAGTATCACCAAGAATGATGGTTTCATTGTCAGCAGATTGGGTTTGGGTTGAAACTGAACCGGATAGAAAATGCAAAAATGAGAAGGAGCAGAACCGCCACGAACTTTCTTCTAGCTCAAAATGGAAAGAACTGGTTGTCTACAACCATTTGGCGACACTTGATGGGTTAGATAATGATAGCTCTCAGCGTCGTATTAGCAGCCCTCATGCACTGACTCATATTTAATGCAGCAACATGGAATGTCCGTGGTTTGAATAAACGAGATCACCATAGCGCAATGCGTGGGCTCATTTCTAAGTTTAATTTGGAATTTGTAGGACTCCTTGAGACTCGTGTGCAGGCGCAGAATGTGGAGGATGTCCGGCGAGGGATCAGTTCACAATAGAATGGTTCTCGAAATATGATCGGGGTCCGGGGAATCAAATCTGGCTCGCGTGGAATGATAAGGATATTGAGGTACAAGTTTTGGATGTACACCAGCAAGTCATTCATTGTAGGGTGGAGAAAAGCTTGACGCATACAACGGCGTTGTTCTCCATTGTTTATGCAGCTAATGATCAGACTACGAGAAGGAATCTGTGGGCATTTATTGCCGTAATGGCTGAGTCTATTCAGGAGAAGCCTTGACTACTTATGGGTGACTTCAGTTGTATTGTTGATGATAGTGAAACACTCGGTTTGACGGGAGATAATCTGGAGCCTCAGACAGAATTCATTGATTGTATAAGGGATGCGGGCCTCATCATGCTGCCGGCCATGGGTGGGAGGTTTACATGGTGTAACTGTAGTATTGGCCCTCGACGGCTGTGGAAACGACTCGATAGATCCCTTAGAAATGAAGCATGGTTTGGGAGATGGCCTCAGAGTTCGTATCTTTGCGCAACGTCCCGCACCTCGGATCACTCTCCGTTAATTGTCACTGCAGCACAGGTGGGCTCGCAAGGGGGAACATGTTTCCGTTTCGACAAAAGAGGAAACTTAACACAGAATGTGGTTGAGGCAAAGCACAAAAAGAGGAAACTTAACACAGCTAATGAACTCCTCTTCGTTTCAAATAATAGAGTTGCCTTCTGTAGTGGCAAATCCATCAAACTCTCTTCTCTAACTGGAAAGCTGATCAAAGCACATTATAAGGTATGTAGTTCAATATCGACCACGTTGATTCATTCTCTGTCTTATGCTTCAGCAAAAGACCACGAATAATCCGTGTTAACTTATATATGTGCTGGTGATGATCCCATTGAGAAAAATAAAGAGAGCTACTGAAAGTGAGAATGCAAAGAAACCAACACAGAATTATGTGCAAATAGTGACTGATGACAATTTTAAGTTCTGGTTTATGGGATTTCTAAATCATAGAAGAACTTTGAGGTATCTCCAGCAAGCAATCTATCAAGGCGGATGACACTTTTTAGGCTAAAATGTTCTTATCATACTGATGTGTACCGGGGCCCAGTAGCACCACAAAATGTCGAGGGATCTTCCTGAAACTCCCGAGATTGTAGGTGAGACTAACCTGCAGAGAGGGGTTTGCACTCTGATGCTTAAGTCAGTAATGTTTGACTTGAAAATAAATAAAGAACACTTGAAGGGGACGAGAATAATGGTGAAAGTGTGATAATTGGTGTGTGAATATTCTGAAAAGTAGAGAGAAATTCGTGTGCAACAGATAGAGTAGATGTTACTTGAGAGTTCTCAAAGTAGTGAACTTGTGAGATGCTGAAGTTGTGAGATTGTTCCAAATGACTGCATAGTGTGTTCCTTTTATAATAAGTGTTGAACCCAGTTTTGGAAGACTTTCGTTGAGTTCCATATACCGGTAGAAAGCCTGAAGAGTTGACTTTTCAACCCAACAAACCGCGCACGAATTGGAGTTGAATTGGTGAAGATATAGCCGTTTAAGTTGACCCTGCCATATCAGCCAGATTTTACGGGAAAGCAGTTACTTGCTGAGAAACATCTAGATTCTGGCCAATCTACTGGGAATCTGGATGAAATCTTTTAACATGATGTGGCTTTAGGTATTTTCTAGCTTTGTGACATGGAATCCGAGCTGTTTGATAAGTAGGCTTGCTGTACGAGCTTTTTCCGTGGGCCTGCCAGATTAGTGTTTAGAACTGGCTTTCATGCATAAAAAAAACCTTACTGTTTTGGTTTGGCGGCCCTGCCCTGCTGGGCTGCCCAACCTGAAGGCCTACTCTTAGCTCTTGGGCTGGCCTGGTAGATTTGAGGGGGCATCATCACTCCCCACGTGCTGTGTTTGTTTCCTCCCTATTATGTTGCGTGTTCCCTGCTGAATTACTCGAGTAGCACCACGCGGATTTTGATTTGATTTTGAACTTATCTGTAGAGAAGATTTAGCAGGCTAATCATTGCTATTAAAGGGAAAAGGGGAGAGTTTTTACCGCGCGTGTCCGTGCACGCGTTCTGTATTGGGGTGTATCTATCACGCGAGGAGGAGCGAGACCGAGCCCTGCACGGACAGGACTCTTCGTCTACCAGGGTATAAAAACCCTTTTCTTGGGGAACTTACCTTGTCCAACATCTTGCCTTCATCCGAGTAAGTCTTTTCCCTCCTTCCATGCGAATTTTTTTCTCTTTCTTTTTTCTTTTGCAAGAATATTTTCTGAAATCGATTTTTCCTCCCGCAGGTTTCGATATTCTGTAGAGCTTTCCTTGAATTCCTTATTTCCCCCTGCTTTGAAACTAGGCACGCGCTACTGCTCCCTGTATCTGGTAGTCATGTCCACTGGTAGTATAGATAGGGACGCCATAGAATATGTGTTGATTGATCTGTTGGAGCCTTCTGACAATAGGGGTGATAATCCCACGCTTTTTGACTCGCCTCCCATCATGAGGGTGAGAGTGAGGAAGAGGGAAATAGCAAATAGGAAGGGGACAGGAAACTGACGGAGGACCTTCTGGTTTTGACTGGGGCCGCCGCTTTCCGCATCTTTAGGTCTAGGCTGACTGAAACGGAGTTAGTAGGAGTCGGGGAAAAGTATGGGATACCTGATGATTACATGATCCAGGCCCCTGCTTCTGAAGCTCATCCCCATCTTCCTCCGGTTGACTTCTTGTGTTTCTACCTTGCCCAGCTGGAGGCAGACCTCCAATTTTCTATCCCACCCTTTTTTTTCTGCGAGGTGGCCACTTTGTTTAATATTCCTCTGAATAAATTAGTGCCAAAATCTTTTAGTTTGCTAAGGATTTTACATCCTGGTAAGAAACTTAGGAGAGGTGCCTTCTGCTGCCTAATTCCACTCTTTTTTCATGCTGAAGATAGTAGGTCCTAGTATTTTTTACTTCACTTCCCGAGGGGAAGCTCAGTTTTTGTCCACCGAGTCCTCTGTGAAGGAGTGGAAACGGGACTATTTCTGTGTCTCCTCTCCGCAACCCTGGAGATTTCCCCAGGTGTGGGTTGTGAATCCTCTTGAACAATTAAAATACTCAGCCCGAAACAAGCCTGCTACCTTCCAGCCTCTGCTTAAACGTTTGAATGCCTCCCCTTTTGATCCTCGCAAGATTGTACACCCTGCTATCCTCCACCAGTTTGGCTTAAGCCCTAAGGTGGCAAACATGGATCCTGCTGCTGGTATGCAACCTACTTTCTTTTTTTTGTTTGCTTGCTTGCTGCAGGAGTTCGATTAGAACAGAAATGTATGTTAATGCGTGTGTTGGTGTCTACCTATTTGCATGCAAGCAGAACGTTTTAGAAATTTCTGCAAGATAAGGCGGAGGAGTCTCCAGAGGCTGGGCCTTCTACACGATGAACTTTGATCAAGAGCCTCCCTGTACTCCTGCTAGTCCAGTCTCCACTAGAGACCCCAAAGGCAAGCGCCCTACTGACCCCATCCCTACTCCCACCAAGAAGGCTAAGGGCTAGTTAGGTCTTTTGGCGCCACCTGCTCCTCGCCCGGCTACACAGGCAGGAACTCCCCTCCCTACTGATAAGAGCGCAGCGCAAAGGAAGCTCTCCCCTGCATGGACCCTGCGAGACGACTATTCCGTGCTGTTGGATGAGGGGGGGAGCCCAGTCGAGCTGGTGAGTTTAAGACGGGGGTCAGGCCTCCCCAGGATAAGACATATGCTGACAATCTGCCTTGAGCTCGAGCATTAAGCCTCTTTGCTACTTATTTCAACAGGGTAAGTGCCTGTGTCAAAAACATGTTAAGGCATAGTGGTAATAAAAGATGATATAACCTGTTTTATTTTGCAGGCGTATATGCTGGGGGCAGCCTATTTAGCTGGCTGGAGCAGAGAGGTCCCTTATTCGAAGGCTCCCTTAAGAGGGTAGAGGAGCAGGAGGAGACCATCAGCAGACTGAGGGAAACGATTCAGAAAAGAGATGAAGCTCGTTAGGAGGATGCAGCCAGCCTGCGCCATTTGAGAGAGGAAGTTTTTTCCCTGCACATCCGCCTGGAGCAGACAGTTCTGCAGGCGGAGAGGGAAAGAAAGGAGCGGATCCGCCAATACCCCAAAATGGAGGAGGGTCCAGACATGCTGGAGGGTATTTGGTGGAGTCGCCCGGTTGGGTATGTTAAAACCCCAGAGTTCCAGAACATGCTGGTGGATAAAGCTTTGAAGTACTACTATCATAGATTCCAGACCTGCACTCAACAGTTTGTTGCGGCTGGCTATCCACCAGCCAGTGCTGACGCCTCTTTCCTGGACCAAAATGCATGCTTAGCCACAGCTCCAGATCCGGATGATGACGGGACTACTTCAGTACTAAAGGTCCCTCCTGCTGAGGACATCCCATGTCCTCGAACCTTACTGGGCAGGCGGTTCAGGATGCAGCCTTCCTGAGATTAGAGCCTCATGCTGAAGGAAGTGTGCCCCCTTCCGCTGGTAACTGAATTTGCTCCCTTTCATGAGAACAATTTTTTTTTTGTACCTCCTGCATGAGGTTATCCAAGTGCCCGCGTGTGGGCTTTTGAATAATTTTTTATTTTTTGTTGGCATTTTGATGCCGTGAATTCTGTTTCTCCTCTTCCTGCTTTATGGATATTTCTTACTCTTCTGCCAAGTTTATTCTTTGTGCTTTACTGCCATGCTTTTGTTTTCCTGCATGTTAATGTGGATGATTTGTTGTGGATGCCCCAGTTTATTTGTTGGTGTGGGCTCAGTATGCCCAGAAGATGAGATGTTCACCTGTTAGGTAAATACTTGTATAAAGAAAGCATCATAGCCTTATAGCGAAGAATGGAATTTACTGCATGTTGTTTATTGTTAGCAAGAAGGGTTTTTGATATAAACTAATTCGTCAAAAAGAGGCGTCTCGTTTCAAAAATTACACATAAGTATAAGAGTGATGTAGGAGGTTCCCAACGAAAGTAGTAGAAACACCTGTTGAAGTTGGAAGATAGGTTCGACGTTCTACCAAGGACCCTTCTATATGTAGTACTTGGGTTTTGAGGGCATTCCTCTGCTAATCGAGCAGGTTGGTCTGCATCCTCCTGCCATCAGTAGGACATGTGGTCCTTGCACCAATCTGGCCTTGAGACCTCCTTTGATAGCAAGATAGGTTTATCCAGTAGGAGCAGGCCGTGACCTGCTATAGTAAGAAGTAAGTGAGTGCATGTTGTTATGTATGAGCTATCAAAGCTAGATAAGTATGTCTGTTGAAGGAAATTTATTAAGACTTTCAATCTATTAAATGGTAAGCAAGTATGTGCCCTTTCTAGAGCGACTTATTAAGGCTTTTGCAACAAGTAAGAGTGCGCCAGCAGGGCGGCTTATCAGGGCTTGAAGCTAGTAAGAGGACGCCACCAAGGCGGCTTATTAGGGCTCGAAGCCAGTAAGAGCATGCCCGCAACGCGGCCTATCAGGCTCGAAGCCAGTAAGAGTGCGCCAGCAGGGCAACTTATTAGGGCTCCAAGCGAGTAAGAGTAATTAACCTGTTTGACAAAGCAGAGTATAGCAAAGGAGCAAGACTTGCTCTTTTATTTACGCAGCAAGTGCTGATTAAGCAGATAATAAAGTAATGTGCATAGAGTAGAGTGTTCAAGAGTAAAACTTCCTGAGGTTATATGCATTCCAAGGTCGGAAAAGCTTTCTACCATCAACATCTTGCAGCTCGTAAGCTCCGAATTTGATAATCCGACTCACTTTGTAATGGCCCTCCCAATTGGGCGCCAACTTTCCTACTGGTTTTGAGGCACTGACTCGTCTCAACACGAGGTCTGCCACTTGAAATTCTCTCCTTTTCACCCTTCCGTTGTAGGCATTGATCACCTTTTGTTTATATCTTTCCATGCGGGTTCCAACACCCTCTCGAATTTCATCAACGAGGTCTAGGTTGGTGCGCAATAGGGCATCATTGCTTTTCTGTTCGAAATGCTGTATTCGGAATGATTCCAGGCCTGCTTCAGCAGGGATTACTGCCTCTGAGCCATACACCAAGTTGTAAGGAGTCTTTCATGTAGTGGATCTGGGTGTGGTCCTATATGACCATAGCATGCTGGGCAGGGCGTCTACCCACTGCCCTCCTACTTGTTCCAGCCTGGTTTTGATACCTTGCACCAAGATCCTATTGCTAACTTCTACCTGCCCGTTAGCTTGGGGATAGGCCACGGAAGTCAAGCGTTGCTGGATGCCCAAGTCAGCACACCAGTCTTGAATTCTCCCGCCCTGAAACTGGCGACCATTGTCAAAAATAAGAACGCGGGGTAAGCCGTACCTGCAAATAATGCTTTTCCATAGGAATTTAATCACTTCGTCCTCTGTGATTTCGGCAAAGGGTTATGTTTCCACCCATCTGCTGAAATAGTCCTGTGCTACCAGCAGGAATTTGCGTTGTTCTTGTTCGATTGGGAAATGACCTACTATATCCATCCCCCACTGGGAGAATGGGCAAGGTGTTGAAAGCGCATTGAGGGGCTCGGCCGGCACATGGATGAGTGGGCGTGCTTTTGGCATTACTCGCACATTCTTACCCAGCTGATTCCATCCTTTCTAAGAGTGGGCCAAAAATATCCGGCTCTCAAAACTTTTCCTACAAGGGCCATGCCACCTATATGGGACCTACAGGTTCCTTCGTGAATTTCCTGGAGCCCGGTTCTGCTCTCCTCAGTTGACAGACATGGAGGTAGGGGTGGGAAAAGCTTTGTTTGTAGAGGATTCCTCCCAGGAGGATGAACCTAGCTGCCTGGCTTCTCAAGCGGGTTGCTTCGTTGTCGTCGGCATGAAGGATTCCTTCCTACAGGTAATCTAGGAGGGGTTTCCTCCAGTCTATCCTAATCTGCAAGATATGTACATTAGTATCAGGAGTAATTTTAGCAAGGGTCCTTACTGTAATAGTATGAGTGTTGCAGTCGGCCAGAGAGCCAGCCCAGCCGGGCAAGATAATCGGCCTTGGTGTTTTCAATGCAGCGGATTTGGTGAAGCTGGAAGCTTTTTAGCCTGCTCTTGAGGTTGCTTATTTCCTAGAGGTATCCTCTCATGCGGTCCTCCTTGACCTCGTAGGTGCCTCCTACTTGATTGGTTACGAGTTGGGAGTCGGAGTAGGCGATTGCATTCCTTGCTCCCGCATCCAGTGCCATCTTGATACCTTTTGCGAGGGCTTCATACTCGGCCTCATTGTTCGAGGCTTTGAAGTCAAACCTTAGAGAGAATTCTAGCTCATCTCCTTCTGGGCTAGTCAGCACGATACCTGTTCCACTGCCCGTGCAGGTGGAGGAGCCATCCACATGAAGTAGCCATGTTCCTTCCTCTTCTTCAGCCAGCTCTGTTTCAGTCATGAAATCAGCAAGGGCCTGGGCTTTGATAGTCATTCTAGGTTGGTCGGAGATATCATACTCGCTGAGCTCAACAACCCATTTGATCATCCTGCCAGAAGTCTCAGCTTTCCCCAGTGTAGTTCGCATGGGGGTGTTAGTGCGCACAATTATGGAATGAGACAGAAAGTAAGGACGTAATTTTCTAACAGTTGTTACCAGGGCAAATGCCAGTTTCTCTACCTCCAGGTAGTGCCGTAATTTTCTAGCAGTTGTTACCAGGGCAAATGCCAGTTTCTCTACCTCCAGGTAGCGCTGTTCAGCGCCATGCAGGACCTTACTAACGTAGTATATTGGCTTTTATATTCCGTCCTCTTCTTTGATGAGTACGGAACTCACAGCGTGTTGTCTGGCAGCAAGGTATAAGTATAAAGTCTCCCCTGGTGAAGGTTTGGTGAGCAGAGGTAGTTTGACAAGGTACGCCTTCAGATCCAAGAAGGCTTGCTGACAAGCGTCGTCCCACGCAAAGTCTTTAGCCTTTCCCAAAGCTTTGAAGAAAGGAAGGTTGCGCTCAGCAGAGCGGGATATGAAATTGCTGAGGGCAGCAATGCGATCGGCAAGTCTTTGTACTTCGTTGAGATTGGCGGCAGGTCTCATCTCTTGTATTACTCGTATTTTTTCTAGTTTGACCTCAATGCCCTTCTCTGTCACCATGTAGCCGAGGAATCGACCACTCCGAACACCAATTGCATATTTGGCTGGGTTCAGCTTCATGTGATATTTCCTGAGGATGCTAAAGGTTTTAGCGAGATCTGTGATGTGCTAATTAGCCTGCCGGCTTTTCACCAGCATGTCGTCCACGTACACCTCCATATTGCATCTGAGCTGTTCTCGAAATATGCGGTCCACCAAGCGCTGGTACGTGATACCTGCATTTTTTATCCCAAAGAGCATGACAATGTAATAATATGTCCCCCCTGACGTGATGAAGCTTAAACGCTTCTGGTCATCGGGTTAAACATAATCATGTGGTAACCCTGTGAGGCATCCATTAGACTTAGCAATTCATGACCAGAGGTGGAATCCATCAGTTGGTCTATACGAGGCAAGGGATAGAAATCCTTAGGACATGTTTTATTCACATCACGAAAATCGACGCACATACGCCATTTATTACCTGGCTTGGGGACAAGTACCACATTGGATAACCACTGGGGAAATTGAATCTCCCTGATGTGCCCAACATCGAGGAGTTTGCTTACCTCTTTCCGGATGACCTTGTCCTTCTCAGGACCGAAGTGTCTTTTCTTCTGCTTTACAGGAGGGAAGGTAGGATCCAAGTTCTGGTTATATATTGCAATGTTGGGGTCAATACCCACTAGGTCCTGGGCTATCCATGTGAAAACATCCACGTTTTCATATAGAAAGGTGGTTAGTTTCTGTTCTACCTCTGGATTTAACTGAGAGCTGATCTTGGTGGTTTTGTCTGGCTCTCCTGGTATTAGTTAAATGCTCAGCAGCTCCTCAGCAAGCTAGACTCGAACAGGAGTCTCATTTCCTTGCTCACCCTGTTGCATAGGTTTTCTCCCCTTCTCCCGGCCAGGCTGGGGAGGATCTATCTCCATGTCCTTCCTGTTGCCTCCCTTCACAGATTCGACATAGCATTTTCAGGCGGTGTATTGGTTATCGGTGACTTCTCATACTCCCCTTTCGGTAGGGGATTTCAGCTTCATGTGATAGGTAGATACAAAAGCTTGGAAGGCGTTCAGAGCGGGTCATCCTAGAATGACGTTGTAAGCTGAGGGTATGTCCACTATGAGGAAGCGAATCATTTTGGTCCTTCGGTTAGGCTCTACCCCTAAGGATAGGGGGAGCAGGATCTGCCCCAGGGGGTGGACAACCTCTCCCACAAAGCCATATAGCAAAGTGTCTACCGGCTCCACCTGGATATCACCAAGCTCCATCTTCCGGTGGACTTCATAGAAGAGGATGTCTGCGGAACTGCCAGAATCCACAAAAATACATTGAACAGTGTAGTTAGCAAGAGTAGCAGAAATAACAAGTGCATCATTATACGGTAAATGAACTCCCTGTATGTCAGCAGGCCCGAAATAGATCGTAGGATCCCCTGCTGGTGATTTGCGGTCAAGTTCAATTACTACTCGAGCAGCACTGGCGTGGGCGCGCCGTGCTCTGCATGAGTCCCCACCAGTAGGTCCTCCTACAATCATGTGAGTTACCCCTTTGGACTGGAGTGTTTTCTGGGCTCAGTTCCTCGGCAGGGAGCTTTTCCCTTCTGTGCTCCCTCCTAGGGGGATCAGCTACCTGCTCTTCGCTGCTGTAGGAGCTGTGATGGCGGGGCGTTCTTCCTTCTGCCCGTGATGTCGATCCTTGTCGACGTAGTCCTTTAGGTAGCCAGCTTGGATGAGCCGCTCTATCTCCTGTCTTAACTATTGGCACCTGTTGGTGTCATGTCCATATTCCCTGTGGTACTTGTAGAAATACTTAGATTTAGGTTGCTGAGGGCCCTCCTCAGAGCCTTTGGGCCACTATAAGGCAGGATGGCGATCGATGGCCATCAACATTCGCATCGGGCTAGTAATCAGCAGGGTGAAGTGTCATTCCTTGGGTCGAGGGGGTTGAACCGCCTTCGGGCTTCTCCCCTGCTCCGTCGAACGGAGGAAGACTCACATTCCTTCTTCCAGTCCTGACCATCCCCCTTCCTAACCAGCCGGGCATACTCCAGGTTCATGTACTTCTCTGCACGAGCTAGCACTTCCTGAAAGCTGGCTGCAGGTTTCTTGGCCAGGGATTTGAAAAGTGGTCCTACGCAGATACCCTGGATGAGGGCACTAGTCAGCACCTCCTGGTGGGTTGTAGGGACCTCCAAGACAGCGTTGTTGAAATGTTGTATGTAGGCTCTCAATGTCTCATTTTCCTCCTGCTTGACTCCGAAAAGGCTCATAGCCGACTTCCGGTACTTCTTGCTGCTAGCAAACTAATGTAGAAAAAGGGAGCTAAATTCTACAAAAGATCTAACTGATCTAGCTGGAAGCTGGTCAAACCATTGTTGAGCAGAATCGGTTAATGTGATAAGAAAAACACGACATTTAATGTCATCGGTATACCTATGCAGCAGGGCTGTATTTTTAAACTTACGCATATACTCAGTCAGATCAGTAGTGTCACTGTGGCAGGTAAATGGGAAGGTACTCGAAAGTGAGCCGACAGTTCTTCAGCCATGATGTCTTCACTGAAAGGAATGCCGCGAACTGTTGGCAAAGTGTCTTTAGGCTACTTTTTGGTGTAGCTCGACCATCTCCTTCCTGAGGGCTTGCCAAATTTCAGGAGGTTGAAAGGGGGCTATCTCCTTGTTGGCAGAGCCAGTGGGAGAGATCTATCCTGCTGTTGTCAAGCGGGGACCTGTTCATCTATTGGTTGACTTCCTGGAGTCGCTCCTTGCTCCTGCTGGGAAGAGGGACCTGCGCTACTTGCTTGGAAACCGCGGTAAGTCGAGTGGATAGTTTCCAATATGAACTTGCAGAGGGGCTCGTGCAGGAGTGGATCCAAGACGGCAGGGAAAGCACTGGGGTTGAGCATCGGGGCTGGTAGACCTTCGCTCGGGGCAGCGGCGACACTAACTGGAGGAGGAGAGACGACTACCTGAGCAGGTGGTACACTAGCAAGCGAAGAGAAGGCCGCAGCTAGAGCGGGGCACTCGACGGTTGGGAGGCCACTGCTTGGAGTAAGGTCACTAGCTGGAGGAGGAGCACTGGCCACGCTCTTCATCTGTTCAGCAGGTAGGACGGCGGGTCCTACCGCAGCAGGGAGGGAGGCCTATCCCCAGAAGGATCAAAGGTTATCAGAATCGGCCATTTCTCACGTCAAAACTCAAGTGTTTTCCACAGACGGCACCAATGATGCGTACCAGGGTCCAGCAGCACCACAAAATGTCAAGGGATCTTCCTAAAAGTCCCAAGATAGTAGGGGAGACAAACCTGTAGAAAGGGATTAGCACTCCGATGCTTAAGTCAGTAATGTTCGACTTGAAAATAAATAAAGAACACTTGAAGGGACGAGAATAATGGTGAAATTTATGAAAATTTGCGTCATTTTATGAAATTTTTGAAAATTTTGGGTAATTTTCTGTCATTTGTTAAAATTTTGGTAATTTTATGAATTTTATGAAAATTCGGGTAATTTTCTGTAATTTGTGAAAAAATTGTTATTTTTCTGTAATTTAAGAAAATTTTAGTAATTTTCTATAATTTGTGAAAAAAAATTGTTAATTTTCTGAAATTTCAGTAAATTTTGGTAATTTTCTATAATATTCTATAAGGATATAGGCAAATATTAGTATTTAGTATAAATATATAGGAAAATACAAGGATTTAATGCAATTTTAGGGTCAAATTTTCAATTTAATACAAGTATATAGAAAAATAGAAGGATTTAGTGCAATTTTAGGGTCAAATTTTGGGATTTAGTATTAATTTAAAAACTTAGAAAAATTCATACGACTAATATTTTTTAAAAACATTGTAGATAATGTCTGGTCGGGATTTTCCACCTCGAGGAGGTAGACGTGGTCGCGGTCGTGGTCACGGCGAACCGGCTATACCGCCGGCCGGTGTTGCTTCCCAGGATGGGGAAGTAGTGTTCCGACCACCACCACCACCACCACTGGCAGAGCAGGCACCCGCACCATCTGTGCCGGATCAGCAGCCCGGACCATCCACTATTGCACCCGCACCACTGGATTTATTCTTGGGGTGCGTGCTCGAAGATCCCCTTGAGCTTGCCTAAGCCCCAATTCCCATTCCTCGCTCTTAACCTAGTGTTTGATCCTCAAATGTCGAATCGCTATGTTCTCCACAGACGGCGTCAAGTTGATGTCGCTGTAAATATGTGTTATCATTAATTTATGTATTTGCAACTTCTGATTACGTTTCTGATTTTTTTATTTTTTTATTTATTTATTTTTTTTTATGCATTGTTGGTAAAATTTTACTCACTCTTGTTCATCATACACGTGTGTGTGTTGGGTGCCAAAGCTAACCAGCATGGGGAAGCCAATTCGCATAGGGAAAGGGCAAAAAAATTTATTTAGATATGAGAAAAGCCTTTACACGTCAAGATGTCGTTCGATTTTAGACAAACTTAGAAAGAAAAAACCCTCATTAATGGCTTACGCATATATATCCAGATAAGTTTAGATCCTTTCATATACAGTTCTGACTTGCATGCATGTGAGCTAGGCTTTTTCTCTTTTTCCTTTGCCTTTCTTGCTAAGCAAGCGGTTTTCTCATCTTTTATATTTTTTTATCCATTTTTTTTTTTTGTTTTTTTGGTGTTGGAGTCTGAATATGATAGTAATTTATGTCTGCACTGGAAAATTTGATGAAAAGTTGGCTCGTGGTGAAGATTCAACCCTACATATAATTTGTAATATTCTTGTTTATTAAAATTCCTTCAAAATTCAATCTAAAAAAGACAAATAAAATATCTTCGTGTTCCCACGATTTGATGCATGCTAAATTGATTAGTCTGCATGCAAATATGTTAACAATGAATCAAGGAAATATAATAAAATTAAGGGTGAACTGCATAAAACCCCCTGTATTTTAGAATTTAGCTGAAAACCCCCCATATTAAAAATATATGCAAAAAGCCCTCTATATTTTGTGAAATAGTGCATACGCTCCCCTTCCGTTAGTTGATTTTAACGGTGTTAAATTTTGGGGTGACTTGCCCATTATGCCCTTATTTTAATAGTCGTTGATCTTGCTAGTTTAAAATGAATGGTCTAGATCTTAAGTAATTTTAAATATATAATTTTGCACTTATTTATATATACACAATTATATATAAAATAAAAAATATTATAACATATATATATACATATATATATGAACATGGTGGGCGAAGGCGATCGTCGTCGTTGTAGCCGCAGATCAGGGCAACGGCCTCCATCGCGCAGGCGCCGTCGCCTGTGATTATTTTGAGGGCGACGGCGCCGCCCCCTTTCAATGTCGGCAGCATAGAAGCAGGGAGAAGGGGAATAGATGTGGATGTAGGCGGCGAGGGGTGGGTTACGAGGGTGGTGGTGGGCGGCGAACGCAGGCGAAGAGATGGCGGGAGGCGAGAGGCGGTGGACGAGGGTTGCGCGGGTGGGTTTGGGAAGACGATGAATAGTTTTGTTTTTAAATTTTTTGTTTAAATTAAAATTTATTCAATATAATTTATATAAATTTATACAATTTTAAATATAATCAACACAAAATTATAATTCTTGATTACCTAATAATATTTAGACGTAAAATTATGTATTTTATTTTAAAAACATATAAATTATATTAAAATCATTTTGAAATTTGATATTTAAAACATAATTTTATTTAATAATATTTTTTACATATATAAAGGATATTAATTTTTTAATATTTATCTTATTTTTCAGCAAAATATGAAAATATAAAGAATTAACCAAAAACAACAAAGATAGGGCAAATTTGTCAATTCAAAGAGGGTAAAGGATGAAAATGGGTCAAAAAATTACTCCAGTCGCATTTCCAGCGTGTGTAGGCCAGGCCACTCTCCATTTTTTTTTTAACGGAGATGGTCTTTTTGCAGGGTTTATAATTAGAGGTGATCTTTTTTTACTATTTAATTAACATAGGTAAGTTTTTAGCAATTTTTGTATAACACAGGGGGGGGGGGTATTATGCAATTATTCCTAAAATTAAAGGTGAATTACAATTATCTCCCCTAAGATTTACATAATTACGGATACCCTCGTTGTTTGTGAAATAACAAATACTTCCCTAAAGTTTGTAATTTTTAACCAAAAGCCTAGAATTGTCCATTTCGCCATTGATTTTTTTTTAAATTGTAGAAAAATCAGTCGAGGCAAATTATATTATTACTTCTCTATGTAAAAAAATGTATAAAACATTTCCCTGCGCATATTAGACCAAAGAAATTCAGAAAATTTTAAAAAATAATTCAGTTCACATATATAAGGGCATTTTAGTTAGTTTACCCATAATTCAGAAATGGATTATTTGTTATAAGGTTACAAACTTCAGTGATACTTATAATTTTTAAAAACAACAAGGATGCATCCGTAATTATACCAAACCTCATGAAAAGTTGTTGTAATTTACCCTAAAATTAAAGAGATCAGGGTTGTTCTTGAAACAATTCATTCATTTTACCTTATGCAAGATAAAGTAAAAATAACAATAATTATAATATTAAAAGCCATAAATATAGAATACATATACCTAGGGGTGCAAGTTGAACCGAGCCGGCTTGAGTCCGAGCTCGAGCTTCTCGAGCTCGACTCGAGCCTGCTCGAGCTCAACCATTTATGTTCGTGCTCGCGAGCTCACCTTTTTTTTTAATTTATTTTTTTAATTTTTTATTTATATATATTTTTATATATTTAATTACATTTCAATATTATAATAAGTTTATACTAAAAATTCACTATATATTATAATTATTAGATAATATATCTTTTATTTTATTTTATATAATAAAAAGTATGGCATTTTTATTTATATTGTCTAAAAACAAGCTTAAGCAACATTTAAGTAAGTTTTGATATTCTTTTTGTAAATTAATATTTAGTAATGCATATGAATTTTATTATTATAATTTATAATCCACTCCATAAAATGTATTTATCTCAAAATTCATCATATATTAGAATTATTAGTCAATAACTCATATTTCAGTCTTAGATGATATCAAAATATGATATTTTAGTTTATATTATCTAAAAAGAAGTTTAATCAATAATTTAGTATAATTTCGTAAATATTGTGTAAATAAATATTTAATATAATACATATGAATTATATCGTTATAATTCGAATATCTACTACAACAAAATGCACTTATTTCAAGATTTATCATATATCAGAATTATTAGTCAATATCTCATATTTTACTCTTAGATGATATTAAAATATGGTATTTTAGTTTATATTATCTAAAAACAAGATTAATCAACAACTTAGTAAGATTTGATATTTTTTCTAAATAAATATTTAATACATTCCGTATAAATTTTATTGTTGTATTTCAATATTCACTACAACAAAATGCATTTTTTCGAAATTCATCATATATTAGAATTATTAGTCAATATCTCATATTTTAGTTTTAAATGATATTAAAATATGGTATGTTAGTTTATATTATCTAAAAACAAGCTTAATTAACAACTTAGTACGATTTGATATTTTCTTTAAATAAATATTTAATACAATTCATACGAATTTTATTGTTGTATTTCAATATGCACTACAACAAAATGCATTTGTTTCGAAATTCATTATATATTAGAATTATTAGTCAATGTCTCATATTTTAGATTTAGATGAAATTAAAATATGGTATTTTGGTTGATATTATCTAAAACCAAGCTTAATCAACAATTTAGTACATTTCGATAATTTTATTGTAAATACATATTTAATACAATTCATATGAATTTTATCGTTATAATTTCAATATCTACTACAGCAAAATGCATTTATTTCAAAATTCACCATATATTAGAATTATTAGTCAATATTCATATTTCTGTTTTAGATGGTATTGAAATATGGCATTTTGGTTTATTTTAGAGAAAAAAATTAACCAAACTCGAGCTCGGCTCGTGAGCTTGTGAACTTGGCTCGTGAGCTCAGCTCGTGATCTACGAGCTCGAGCTCGAGCTCAGATTTTTGGCCGAGCTCGGCTCGTATGCACCCCTACATATACCCATGATCAATTCGGAATTTCAACTAACGAGGAGTTCAAGATTTGGACAACAAGTGATCATATATATATATATATATGTTCTGATCCTCAAACTGAGGAAATTGGTAATCCAAACATATGATCAAAATGTCATCTTAACTGTCTCTTTGTCATATGATGGTGGTGGGCTGTTACATCATTAAGTAGAGATGACAGGTCAAGAAAGTCGAATCACCACATCTGCGTACAGTCAGATTCACCAAACAAGAAGTTAATTGTTTGGTGTGTGCATAATTAAATTGATAACCCTTAAAATATGGGAGATCTTTGCAGGCTTCTTGTAATACTTAATTAATCTTATCTTGATTAAGGGTGCCGCCCAATCCCAAGAAAAAGCAGAAAAGGGAAGAAATAACAACTTTCTGACGCGTTTTTGTTCAAAAAGATTGTTTGATCAGGAGCTCATGTCTTTTAACTTTAGTTTTTGATGACACAAAGCTGACTCATGCACCTGAAAAGTTGGTGGTTGAAGATCTCTTTTTCCCTTATAAATAGATCAAGCCTGGGCAAGGTTATTGGAGCAGTACAGCATTTTTATCAGTTGGTGGTTGAAGATTTCTGGGCATTTCATCTCATTATCAAGTAAGGAATTAAGTAGAATGGAACTACAACACAGCAGATCAAGAATTGGGAAGAAATATGTGCATCAGGAAAATGTTATTGGGATTCCAGTCATGTCATCAGATTGTGCATTGTCCTTGTTCATGGGCTCTTCAAAACAGGCATTTTTACCTGATCCTGCTGCTCAATATCAACTCATGCCTTCTCCTAATTCCAACCATTCTTCCAAAATCAGACATAGTAAGCTAGCCAGCCCTTCTCAATTTCTTTATCATTCCTGATCAAGAATTCAGAGTACTTTGAGTATTTACTAGCGTGATTTTCTGTGTTAAATTGCAGGTAGAGTAGATTCAGTAATTGCCAAGATGATCAAGCTCGGAGAAATCATGGACGGTTTCGCTCAAGGAATAAGAGAGCACGGTAACTACTTTCAACACAAGTACTTAATGAGAGATTAATATATAATCAGATCATAGTGTCGATGTTCTGATATATATAGTAATATGTGTGATTCCTGCAGTGAAATTAGGACCGAAGCTAAGCGAAACGATGAAAGGAAAGTTGAGGCTGGGGGCAAGAATCCTTCAGGTTGGTGGAGTGGAGAAAGTGTTCAGGCAGAAATTCAATATTAGAGATGATGAAAAGCTGTTGAAGGCTTCTCAGTGCTATTTATCGACAACAGCTGGGCCGATAGCCGGACTCCTCTTTGTTTCAAATAATAGAGTTGCCTTCTGCAGTGACAGGTCCATCAAACTCTCTTCTCCAACCGGAAAGCCGCTCAAAGCACATTATAAGGTAATTAGTTAGTTGTCAACCACGTTGATTCGTTCTCTATCCTATAAGCTTCGGCAAAAGATCACGAATAATATCGTACGTGTTAACTTATATATGTGCAGGTGATGATCCCATTGAGAAAAATAAAGAGAATTACTGAAAGTGAGAATGCAAAGAAACCAACAGAGAAGTATGTGCAAATAGTGACCGATGACAATTTTGAGTTCTGGTTTATGGGATTTCTAAATCATCAAAGGACTTTGAAGTATCTCCAGCAAGCAATCTACCAAGCCAGATGACACTTTTAGGTTAAAGAGTTCATACCATACGACCTTTTAGTATGTAAGGAAGACGCTAGCTATATATACTCTCGTATAATTTGTATATTAAAATTGTAAAAAACGCAAGCTCGTTTCGTTACAACGACAAATGTACATTATGGTGAAAGAATGAACTCAGTTATTTCTATCCTTCATCTTCTCTGGAGCAAGACTGATTGCATTTTAAGACATGAATCCTGAGAGACGGATTTCCGTCTCTAAAAGCAAAATATTCATCCTGAAATAAATATTACAAAAATTTCCGACGGGCAAATTAGAGACGGAATTTTTCGTCTCTGATTGTGAATGCATTCTATCTCTAATTGTGTGGAACAATAAAACAATTTTAAGAATGTATCTGATCTTTGTGGGCAATCCATTATGCTTCCGTCGCTAATATTTAAGTACTTTCCATGCTTAAATCCATCTCAATACCATAGTTTTCATGTTAATCGATCGTCTCTGATTAACCTGACAACATTTTTGGCTTTGAATCCATCTGTATTTAATACACATTCCATCTTTAATAAATTCATTAACATTCTCATTATAACATCAAAATAAAACCAAATAATATCAAGTTGTAAACTACATTACTAACACATCATCCAACAAATTATTTTCACAATCAACAACAATAGAAACCAAGTCATAACTAAAATCATTTTGGCCTCTATATATATTAGGGGATAGTGCTATAAACTTGATCTAGTATCGATGCCAGCATGGTAACTCTGGATTTGTGCCATCGAACTTCGTCTCTGGTCGTCAAGTCAGTCCTCGTTAATCTTCGCTTACGAAACTTGATCTAAAGAATACTGGGTAGTTCCCACGCTTAAATCAGAAAGGTCAGTACAAGGACAATTCAAGTGATAATAAATGTTATAATCCATGAGTTGTGTATTTAGAGTGATGGTTGAATTGTACGACCAATTGTGATCCATTGATTCAATGATAATTAAAGGATCACCAAGATTGATGATTTCATCGTCAGTAGATTGGGTTTGGGTTGAAACTGAACCGAATAGAAAATGCAAAAACGAGAAGGAACAAAACCGCCACCAACTTTCTTCTAGCTCAAAAGGGAAAGAACTGGTTGTCTACAACCATTTTGCGGTACTTGATGGGTTAGATATAGGAATCTCTATAATGTTCATAGCATAGAATAGCTAGCTTTCATATCCAGCTACCAATAGATGATAATAAGCTTTCCATACAATGTGAGATGTCACTCTATAGAATGCACTTTAGCGAGTCATGAGAGCGATAGCTCGACAGTCTTTATAGACATGAGATCTCAGATCGACCGTATCTACAAAGACAAGAGATCGAAATAGCTCGATACAACTGTATCAATAAGACTTTGCTTTCCTACTCTTGCAAAGCGCTCCGCTCACTAATTAGGCCTATGTGCTCAATCTGATCAACGCTCCGCTCACTAATTAGGCCTATGTGCTCAATCTGATCAACGAAAATCAATCCTGAAATAACATAGATAATAATCGAAATCGTTTAGTACGCTAATCTTGACAGTTTTCATTTTCAATTTAAAAAGCGACGGGCCCAGTGACCCATTGGATTGGATCACTCCCTTGGGCGGACTCCATATAGGCTTGTACCTTGTAAAGTCCTGGAATGAATGTTTATTAAGGAATCAGTAAGTTGATGTGCCATTACAGGATCAGCATGACCTCTGGCTATTATCGACTCAGGAATGAACAAAGTCGCTTCACTAACGATAGCTCTCAGGGTCCTATTAGCAGCCCTCATGCACTGACTCATGTTTAATGCAGCAATATGGAATGTATGTGGTCTCAATAAACGAGATTACCATAGTGTTGTGCATGCGCTCATTTCTGAGTTTAATTTGGACTTTGTAGGTCTCCTTCAGACTCGTGTGCAGGCGTAGAATGTGGAAGTTGTCCGGCGAGGGATCAGTCCGCAACGAAAGTGGTTCTCAGATTATGATCGGGGTCCCGGGAATCGAATCTAGCTCGCGTGGAACGATAGTGATATTGAGGTACAAGTTTTTTTATGTACACCAGCAAGTCACTCACTGTAGGGTAGAGAAACTCTTGACGCACACAGCGACGTTGTTCTCCAATGTTTATGCAGCTAATGATCAGACTACGACATGGAATCTGTAGGCATTTATTACCGCAATGGCTGAGTCTGTTAAGGAGGAGCCTTGGCTACTTATGGGTGACTTCAATTTTATTGTTGATGATAGTGAAACACTTGGTCTAACGGGGGATAATCTAGAGCCTTAAACGGAATTCACTGATTGTATAATGGATGCGGGCCTCATCATGCTGTCGGCCACGGGTGCGAGGTTTACATGGTGTAACTGTAGTATTTGCCCTCGACGGCTGTGGAAACGACTCAATAGATCCCTTAGAAATGAAGCATGGTTTAGGAGATGGCCTCAGAGTTCGTATCTCTGCGCAATGCCCCGCACCTCGGATCACTCTCCGTTAATTCTCACTGCGGCATAGGGGGGCTCGCGAGGGGGAACGTGCTTTTGTTTCGACAACTATCTAGCCGACGATCCGGAATTCCTCTGTGAGGTCCACCGGGTTTGGAGGCACAACATCCATGGGACGTCGATGTACTCAATTACCCGGAAGCTTAAGGCTCTCAAGGCTACTTTCTTGAGACTAAGACGCAAAAGAGGAAACTTAACACAGAACGTGGTTGAGGCGGCTGGTTTTCTTCAGTGCATCCATGAGCTATAGGGGAAATACCCTTATGTTGTGGTGCAACAAGAGGTTGAAAAAAAATTCAGGAGAATGATATCTACAAAAGCAATCTTAACGGAGCAAAACATGCTATAGCAAAAAATCAAACTCAAAAGGCTCAAAGAGGGTGATCAGTGCACGAAAGTATTCTTTTAGAAGGTAGCGGTACAGTGAGCCACGACATGCATTTGTCAGCTTCACTCCAGTGCTGGTGTTCTCCTGGAGAAACCGGATCAGATTGCACAGGAGCTGGTCAATTGGTATACCGCGTTGTTGGGAGGAACTTTATCATTGCGGCCTCTCCATCTCCAAGAATTACAGCCATTCCTTATGGGCTCAGTTGGAGAGGATGAGGTTAATGCTGGTAGCCGAGGTAATGGGGAACGAGATCAAGGAAGTGGCCTTCTCTATCGATGATGATAAAGTACCGGGGTCAGATGGGTATTCGGCGTGTTTCTTCAAAAAAGCTTGGTCGGTGGTGGGAACGGAAATTATTCGCGCCGTTCAACAATTCTTCATGAACGGATGCCTCTTGAAACAAATTATGCCACCTTTATCTCTTTGATCTCGAAGGCGGCTAACCCGGCAACAGCAGTAGATTTCAGGCCGATCGCGTGCTGCAACGCCCTCTACAAGATTATCTCTAAAGTGTTGGTTACTCGCCTCAAGCTTGTCGTCCATAAGTTGGTCAATAGGAGTCAAAATTCGTTCATCCCCAGACGTAACATAAGTGATAATGTACTGCTCACCCAGGAGTTGTTGGCTAGATACAATTAGAATCGCCTACCACCGCAGTGTACCATGAAGATCAATATTCGGAAGGCCTACGATATGGTCCAATAGGACTTCCTATTAGAGGCACTCAAGCTTTATGGTTTTCGGGACAAATTCATTGGTTGGGTGGAGCAATGCATCACCACGCCCTCGTATTTTATACTGCTTAACGGCCAACCTCATGGTTTCTTCAAGAGCACTCACGGATTAAGGCAGGGAGATCCGATTTCTCCATATATTTTTGTGTTAATGATGAAGCTTCTTCATGCGATTACTAAGAAACACATAGCACGTAGGGGGACCTTCCAATTCCATTGTCACTGCAAGGAAATTGGTCTGTTTGTGTTGAGCTTTCCAACGACCTCCTCCTCTTCATTCGAGCCAACCCCATGTCCGTCAACACTCTTATGAATGTGTTCCATGAATTTGTGAGTTTTTCGGGACTCCATGCTGACTCAGATAAAAGCATGATGTACTTATCCAAGTCGTCTTTGCAATTAGCGAGTGGACTACAACCTATAGCAGGATTCCCTATTGGACAATGGCTATTTAAGTACTTGGGTGTGCCACTCACTGCCTCCGTTTGTCGATTGCTGACTATAAGCCATTACTTGATAAATCCAACCAGAGTTTAGCCTCATGGGCAAGCAAGAAGTTCTCATATACGGGCCACTTGCAACTCATAAAATCGGTGCTTGCTTCCTTCCATATGTATTGGTCATCAATCTTTGTTCTACCAAAAGAGGTTACGAAAGCTATTGAAAATCGACTACATCGATTTCTGTGGTCAACGCAAGAGACCGCGACACACCCCGAGTAGCTTGGGGTACTGTCTGCATGCTAAAAAGCGTCGGGGGCCTAAGCATAATGCCAATTTCAGGGATGAAGGAAGCATTGATTGGCAAGCTTCTGTGGGCAGTGATTCAGGGGAATACGGAGTCCCTATGGGTGGAGTGGATCCTCACGTATCGCCTTCGGGACCTCACCATCTGGACTATTCAAGAAAACGCCGGACCGTGGTGCTGGAGGAAGATTATCAAGCTTTGCTCCACATTGATGCTCGTTATTTAGTAAGATATTGGATCAGGCGAGACCATCCGACTTTGACTTGATCCTTGGCAATCGAAATGAGTATTGCTCCTGCTCAATCCGTCGGGGCCTCGTTGTTTGAGATTGCCCCGATACTGCCCCCTCTCCACAGTGATTTGTGATGGGGCATATAGAATTGGCCTCACAATCGGGTGGTGGACAGGCTGAACATTATGGAGGACTTGCCTCTAATTTGGGGAGGCGCAAACACCATCAAATGGCGATGCTGTAGCTGGAGCAACTCAACGGCAATAGCTCTACCGTTGTTCCGACCTGTCGCGCCGACGGTGCCGTGGGTGGTCCTGCTGCGTGGGCCCTTGAAGATACATAGGAATATCGTCATATTATGGCTTGCATTCTTGAGAAGTTGAACACGCTTGATAAATCGTGGTACACGCATTTGGAATGCTTCTATTGCTTATGTGAATTGTCGATCCAAGAGACCCATGTGCATCTTTTCTTCCAATGTCAGTTCTCAGCTTGGTGCCTTACGTTGTTACAAGAGGAAATCCGCTTCCAGTGGCCGTGTAGACAGTGGCATCATGGTGTGGAGTGGGCAAGATGCAGATGGCGTGGCAAGCATCTTGTTAAGGCTGCATATCGAGCCACATTGGCTTCGTTGGTGTATCATGTTTGGAAATAGCGCAATAGACAGGTTTTCTTGAACCTTCGATCGACATGTTTGGTGATTGAGCAAATTTGATATCATATTATGTGTGACGAGCTGTCAGAGACACTTCAATTCGTGGCTCTTTATAGAATTTGGAAAATCGCTTGAAGATAGGGACCATTGTACATCTTTGTACAGCTTTTCATTTTTTACGCAAATGAAATTTACTTCGCCCCAAAAAAATGCAAAAAACCTTGAAGTATTTGATTATTTTGAAGATGTTAGGGGACATTTAGTCATTTACCGAATCCAAGATGTGATGCTTACACCAAAACTCCATCTACTAATGACATTCTTATAAAAGATTAAATTCACTTTTTAACCCCAACTATAGCCTATAGAGAATTTTGTACATTCTCGCTATATCAAAAAGGATAAATTGCATAAAACTCCCCTGTGTTATAGAAATTCAGCTAAAAAAATCCTGTTTAAAAAATATAGGCAAAAAAGACCCTGTATTTTTTAAAATCTTGCACACTTTCCCCTTGTCGTTTATTCTGCTTAACGCCGTTAATTTTTATTGCAATTTCCCGTTATACCCCTATATTATATAAATTATTGTTATTACAATGACCGTTGGATTTTCTTTAATTGCATCAAAACCGCAGGATCTGATCAAATTTTCGTAGTTGTTGATTTCAATAGTTAAAATAAACGGTCCAGATTAAAAATATATTTTACATTTATATATAGTGAGACCTTTTCCCATGGCTCCTGGATAAAGGAAATTTCTCCTGGTAGCCAACGACTACTTCACAAAAGGGTGGAGGCTGAACCCCTCTCCCGTATCACGGAGGGGGAGGTCATGAAGTTCCTATGGAAGAACATTATCTGTTGTTTTAGACTTCCTCAAGAAATCATCTCGAATAATGGAAGACAATTCCAGGGAGGTAAACTTCAAGATTGGTGCAGAGGCCTGCACATAAAACAGAAGTTCACCTCTATAGCACACCCTCAAACCAATGGTCAAGTGGAGGTCATTAATCGTACCCTTCTACAAGGGATCAAAAGAAGACTCAATAGAGCCGGAGGCAATAGAGCTTAAGAGCTCACTAGCATCCTCTGGGCCTATCGAACCACCCCTAGAAATTCTTCGGGCGAAAGCCGCTTTTCCCGTGTTATGTGACAGAGATTGTAATACCTGCTGAAGTAGGCCTGCCTTCTCATCGAATAATGAATTATGCTGAGGACAGCAATAATAATTTACCCAGAGAAAACCTTGACCTCATCAAGGAATTACGAGAAAGAGCATTTCTCCATATGCAACGATACAAAAGCATAATGTTTGATGCGTATAATAAATGAGTAAGACCTTGTGAACTTCAAGTAGGAGACTTGGTCCTCCGAAAGGTGGAGGCTTCCAAACCATTGAGCAAACTTGATCCTACTTGGGAAGGACCCTATAAGGTCAGGGGAATACTAGGCCACGGAGCCTATGAGCTAGAAGATGGGGAAGGGCGACCTCTGCCTCGCCCCTAGAATATCCACAATCTTCAAAGGTTCTTTGCATAGGGTCTGCTCCCAGGTCGGGTCACGACTCAACGTAAGAAAACGACTCCTACCTTCCTGTCAAGGGCTCTTCAAGAAAGAGCCTTGGCTTCATGGCAGGAGTTCCTCAAGAATAATCCCTGCCTTCCTGGCAGGGGCTCTTCATGAATGAACCCTGCCTCCTTGGCAGGAGCTCCTCAAGAATAATCCCTACCTCCCTGGCAGGGACCCTTCAAGAATAATTCCTGCCTCCTTGGCAGGAGCTTCTCAAGAATAATCCCTACCTCCCTGGAAGGGGCCCCTCAAGAATAATTCCCGCCTCAAAGCTAAGACCCCCGGGGCAGATTGAACCTTTGCCTTCCTGGCAGAAGGTTCCCCTAAGCTCTTAGGATCGAGCCTTACTCACCTCAGAATGTCACCGAAAAGGTGAATCTTCCATGCAAAATATGTTCTCCCTACTCCTAATAGATAATCATACAAAAAGCCCTGTTCCACAATAGGCATCTTCAAACATAAGCCCTGCCACGCTGTAGGCACCCCTCAAAACATAAGCCCTGCCCAGACAGGCACCACCTTGGCCAAAAAGGTAAGCCATGTTTTCATAACAGACACTAACTACTGACAAGCGCTGCGTATACATAGACATTTTTACGAGCCCTCCTCAGAGGTAGAAAAAATAACGTACCAAGACAGGTATTCTCTAAACTATAACTCCCTAAAAATATCATGCAGGTTCAAAAGGGGCGCAAGCCCCTAACCAGATTCAAAGCGACACACGCTGGGTCTCAGGCCCTCATCATCAACACACAAAATGGGGGCGGCAAGCCCCTAACAGTCAAAGCAACCCATAAAATACTAGCATAATGAAAAAGCAAAGCTACCATTTAAAGCCCCTCATGGCCAAACCCACTCAGGTAGGGGGGACAAACATCATCCAAAAGAAAAGAAAAGAAATTGTTTCATCCCCATCATGGGGGTACGCAGAAAAGTAAATTGTTTTCAGAAAGGGGAGAGTACATGCATTCATCTTTCCCCACAGGCAGGGTCTTCTCTGCCACTTCCACAGGCTCGTGCTCTGCAGGGGGGCCTTCTCCACAGCTGATCCTCCCTCGGAGACCTCCACAATCACACCCTCCTAATGGGGAGCCTTCACCTCCTCCATGAAGGTGTCCAACAGTTGATCCAACTCTCCCTCTGCAAGGTACTTACCAGCTATATCATTCAAAAGCCTAATAATTCCAAGCAAAAGGGAAGCCAACATGGTAAGCCTATTACCTGGGTCAACCGTGAAGGGCTGGTCAGGCACAGGAGGAGATGCGAAGGGATTGGGAGCATTATGCAGTACAGCCGCGAAATCCAAGAAGGAGGGTTCTGCCCCTCAAGAGGGTAGCCATGGGCCGCGAACTGTTCCTGGCAACACTTAAAGCCGTAATTCAGGCTAGGCTCAGCAATCTTAACCACCTCCCTCTGAAAGCCCTCGAACTGTTTATAGGCCAAGAGATAGCTCTCTGAATAGGTGGCCAAGAAATTCTTCCCCTCTTGCGAGTGGGGGAAGTCCCGACGAGCCGATCTGCAGCGTTGGTCGGGGCCTCCTCCTGGCTTTTTGACAGGACCAAGAACTCCTGCTGCACATTTTCCCTCTCCTTCTTAGATTGATGGAGTTTGTCCAAGGCCTCTTTCCGGGATGCCTTCAGCTTGGTCACCTCCGCAGACATCCGTTCCAGGCGCTCCTCCAGTCGATTCTTCTGTCCATCCACTGGGGGAGGAAGTAGCGTCTCCATGGGGCGACTCAATAGTGCCCCCGCCAGCGTGGCCACCTGCACCAAACAGTTGCAAGCATTAATCCCAAAATCAACACAAAGACACCCGGAATATAACCAACAAATATTACCTTCAAGACATGGCAAGATAAAGCCTTGGCCAGATCCTCCTCGGAGTAGAAGGCCGGGGTACGCCTTTCACTTGGGAGCACCATCCCTCTCAGGAGCTCCAAGAAGAGGCTAGACTCACCTTCCTTCTCCCTCAGGACAGACTGATGGATGTACTCCCCCCATTCAGGGACGAATCTCTGGCGGCGTGGGGAAGAACCCCCTGGCGGAGGAAGAGGGGGAGGAAGCGTGATAGTAGAGCGAGTAGCCACCCTTTGAGAAGTCCCTGAGGGGGGCTGGCTGGAATAGGCCCCTTGGCCCTCTTGGAAGATCCCGCCTGCGGGGTAGGAGCAGCACGCTTCCCTCTTACATCCCCCAAGGCCTTGGCGACCGAAGAGGTCCCCATCGGGCTGCCTTGAACATTATCTCTTGGCAACTTGTCAAACATGATGGCCTCTGGCATAAGAGAAAAAACTGAAGGTTAGGACACAATCATCATTCCAAAACAAATAAAGAGGGAGAGAGAGAGAGAGAGAAAGAGAGAGAGAAACAGGACTCAAGGGTACCCAGGGGCTCCTCCAAGGGGACCTCCTTGGGACTCAGTCCAAACTAGGAAAGAAGCCTCTCATCAATCATATCCCTAATAGCATAAGGCCGGCGATTCAGCTCGGCCAAGGAAGAAGAAAAAGCAGCTGGGCATTCCTTTATTGAAAAAAAAGAAACAAAAGGAGGGTCCAGACTCCATCGGCTAGGAAAAGACCAAGGCTTGGGGGCGGACAAAGAAAAAGGTTCCCCTCCAATGCTTAGGGGCATTGGGTGCTGGTAGAAAACTTACTCCCTGACGTAGAAGACCTCCGGCTCAGACCTCTTCAGACGAAAGCAAAAAAAAAAAGTTTGCACTTGTAACAAGAATCTCATTAAAGCTTAAAATCATGGAAAAGCTAGCAAGACAACGAAAAGAGTTGGGACTCAACTAGTTCAAAGGGACTAGGTACAGATTGGAAACATCCTGATAGAAGAAAGGCACTGAAAACCTAAGACCTGCCGCAGTTAGGCCAAAAAGAAACTAAACACCCCTCAAGGGGACGCTCGGGCACATCAGTAAAAAGAAGGGACATAAATATCAAAGTCAAAAGGGATGTCAAACTCCTCCCTCAAGGCGACGGCGTCAGGGGAAGAGGCGGTTTTGTCTGCCTCTACGGGGCTCGCATCTCTCTCCTCTTCCTCCTGTTCAGGCGCTGCCCTTGCCTCTCCCGAGGAGGAACCCTCAGCCTCATCTTGGCTCGCCCTCTCAGATATCCCTCAACCTCCTCATCCTCCTCTCCCTTTTCCTCATCCTCTTCCTCCAATTCATCTATCAAACGCCTAAAAGATCGTAGGGCCATATCCCTCACCACCAAAGGTGGCCTCAGAAGGATCATCGCCCACATACCTCGCCCTCATATAGCGCACCGACTCATCAGAGGAAGCAGGGAAAGAAGACATGCTCATTCTAAAAAGAATGAAAGAATGACAAAGAAGGCAACAAGCAAAGGAAGAAGATAAACTTACAAGTAGGAAGGCTTCAAGATCTCTTTCATAAGACGTGGGTAGAAGGAAATGAGGAAGGAAAAGGACCTTATGGGCGCGGTTACAAGGGCGAGGAGAGAGGTGTTTCGGTAACTAATGGTACGTGCGCATAACCTCCCCTCATTGGGCTTGGGCGGTTATGGGAGACAAGCGACGATAGACGTGGGCGGTTCTCAAAAACTATCCTCCACGTCAAGCGATTGGGAGCCACGTGCCCATATTTCTAGGATTCTAGGCGCCAAAACATCAAATCAAACTCAGTCATCATTCGTGGGCTACGATTAGGGACTTGGGGCCTGCAAAGGCTGCTCGCCTTCCCTTACTTATGAAGGAAGTCTCACTTCCCCAAAAATCAACGAGTCCCTCTTATTTCAGGAAGGTCCTGCACCTAGAAGGCAGGCGGACGATGAAGCTGGAACGCCCTCGCTCGTAGGAGACAAAAGCTCTACCTTTTGGGCCCTTAGCAAGGCCTCTACTCTAAAGGGGAGTGAAAGAGCTCCCTCCCCCTTAGAGCGGGAGGACTGATTGATATGCCCCAAAAAGGTTGGCCCATATCCTTGGCCCAAAAATAATCAAGCCCAACAGAAGGATCCAACAAACCTCAAGGCTCCCCCTAAAGGTTTGGCCCAACCCAAGAAAGCAGACTGGGCTCCCCCCCCCCCCCCCCCGCCCCCAGGAAAAGAGGCAAGACCCAGGCCTACGAATGAAGCCCACCAGAGCCCAGGAAGAAAGACCGCAGAGGAAGGACTTGTGAAAGAGATACACTCGGCCAAGGAAGTTTAGGATAAAGGTTATCTAAAACTTTCCCTTATCCGAGGAGGATCCCGTAACCACCCTCCTCCTTTTTAGGAGGCCTGTCCCGCTGGAACTCTAGGAAGGCGTCAGCCCTGAGGAGTCTTATCCACCAAGACTCTCCTACTTTGAGGAACTCCCCCCTATAAATACCAGCCCTCCTGGTTGGGCAAAGTAACATCTCTCTACTCTAAAAAATTCCTGAAGCTCTTGCTAAAATCGTATTTTTTGCACACTTTATGCTCATCATCATTCTCCTATTATCTCCAATTTCTTCTTTACAAGTTAAGCAATTTATTCCAAAATTATTTACTGACTTGAGCGTCGGGGTGCTAACATTTTTTTTTATTTTGGCAGGTTTCCTGTCCAAGCTTACAGGAATTCAAGCCCACTTCGAGCCAGCCCAAGCAAATTTCTTGATTGAGCATTTTTTTCTCACATCAGAACATATTTATCTAGTGTTAATAGGTACATATTTTTTTTAATATTTATTTGTATGGTTCTACTTAATCAGCAGTTGAGATTTTATTTTTTTTAAATATTCACCACTTTTAATCATTTTATACGCCATTTTTTTATATATTATAGTTTTATCTATTAATTTTTTATAGTTTAAATTTTTTTTCTTTCTTTTTTTTTTTGTTTTGATTTTGGTTTTTTCTAGAAGAAATAATAGATTAGGTTATTTAATAGGTGCATATTTTGTTTAACATTTATTTGTACGATTCTATACTTAACCTGGACTTTAGTTCTATTTATATTTAAATATTTTTTTCTTGTATTTTTTTTCATACACCAACTTTTTTATATATTAGAGTTTCATCTACTAAATTTTTATTTTATACCATTCATTTTATCGTTCTTTTTCAAATTTCTTTTCTTTTTCTTTTTGGTCTACCAATGATGTTTTACAAGATGGAAAGAATCACCAAATTCTAATTTTTATATATTAGTTTTTCAAACTATATAAATATAATTCTACTAAATCTATGACCATATATTTTTGTAATCATTACATTCACACATAACTATATATATTTTCATGTAATTTGAACTCTTTTCTAAAAAAAATCCACATATGATTGTTTTAATTCTGTTTTCTTCTCATGTATATTTTACTTTAATTGAAAATTTTGTAGACATGAATGTGTAAAATTAATAATAAATACAGAGATTAATTCAATTCTTTAATATATCTTATAAATACTATTTTTATTTTCATTTTATGATTTTACCTTAAAGCTTAAAATATTTACAATACTTTCTTTTGCTTTTGGTTTTTGCATTCTTTTATTTATTTATTTTTTTGTGATTAAATGACATGATAATCAGACAATTTTGTTTGATTAATATGTGTATACATATATATTAATCGTTAGGAATTAACATAGTATTTCATAATTCCTGTTATGATTGTTCTCATCACCAATACCTATTAACTCACTAAGAAAAGTTTCTATTCTTACTTTATATTTTATTTTTTGAATGAGTAAATCATTTTAAATTTATGTACTTTAATATAATTTTTTATGAAATATAAATTATATAATACAAACAATACATTTACGTAATTTTTTTATTTTTCATATAAGTATGTAAATACTGATCTATATATTAATAGAATATCATAATTATTTGAAAGTTATCATCATACAAATACAAACTTTGGTAATTAGTAGAAAGATATTGTGAGTGTAGGAAAATCATTTTCAATAACAATCAAAATAGAGTAAAAATTCAAAATTACTATTTTTACCTATTGAAAATGAAAGTTTTGTTTTACGTAAAAGATTTATTTATAGAGTAATATATTGTAAAAAAAATTATTTATTTTAACATATATAAATATATATGTATAACCGTGCATAGCACGGGTTCTACACTAGTTCTGTCATATAGAAAAAATAGTTTTTTCTCTAAATACGTCCATAATTCTGTATCTAGCATCCAAGTCTGTATTTGTTACTTTCGTCTCTGATTCTTTCTCTAACATATTTTAGTTTTTAACATATTTTTAAATTTCTATATCCAAATTAATATCCTATTCATTTTACTCCATATACAATTAAATAATATCAAACATCTGATCTCTCCAAACGAACAATAACAAAAAAAATTAAGTCACAATACAAATTAAGTTAATTTTGACCGAATGCTAAATTTGGATAATTTTGATTTTTTTTAATTATGAAGAAAAAAACCATATTGGTTAGAAATCTCATTATTTTAAATCAAAAACTAAATTTTCATTTATCTACAAAAATTACCTCTTTACGATTAGTGTTTATCTCTATACTAGATTCTACCTTCAAAATTAGGATACTCATACAACTTGTATTGATTTTAAATAAATTCAAATTTTAGGATTAATTTTTTATCATATAAAAAATATTTATCTTATTACTAATAACTTATCTTCATTTTATTCATATACTTCTCCCTCACTAAACTTATATCAATCTCTTGGTATATCTCATATAATAAATTTTTAATTTTAATAAGGTAATATCATTATTTTTTATAATTTATATCTTTCATTAAAATATTTATTGATAATTTTTTTATTGGTTCATTAATACTAATAAAGGATTTTTTTAATTTTATTCAAGTTAATTTTTTTCTTTTTCTTTTTCTTAGTTTTTTATGATTGGATTTGATTTTTTAGCTTCCATTGCTATTCAAGTTTGAAAAAATCATAGGTTACTGCTCTGTTTACAAAATTTTTGTTACAAAATACTGTTGTCATCTTCTCCCGTATGAAGAGTTTTTCCCTTAGTGAAATAATGTTGCAAATGTTGCTCTATTAAAATGTTAACATTAAATATATTGTAAGCTTCATAGGTTTGAATTTATTGCATTACAAAAGGATGGTCATACTTGATAAATATATGAAGTTTTCAATTTTAATCTTTGGTATAATTGTTATTTGAAAATAAAAAAGTCTTTAATGTGTAACATGATAGTATATTTTTCATTATATAAAAGGCGACCTGATAGAGCAGTACTAGGTTCTTTCCCTGGTGCATTACCAAACATTATTTTTCTTATTTTTTTCCTTTTTAAGGTCCAATTTTATTTTTTAATTATATATGTTTCATTCATGTTCCATTGAATACTTTTTGTTTGTGTCATTGACTAATGATTTGTCTATTCAAATATTTACCTTTAGCTACAAAAATCTGTTCATATTATCTTTTCTAATTTCATAATTTTTTTCAATCAAATAGTCATGATTTCAAAAAAATTGCATTTTTTGTCTCATGCAATATAGAGTGTTGCACTTTTAGTCCATAGTTTACGGGGTTAGCACATGTTATCCCATAGAAAAACTTGTAGCATTTTTTATCCTAGGGGGGTTTCTGTGACATCCATAAATTTTTATACTTAATTGAGGGGTTAATTAGTAATTATTGAAAAAAATTTAATGTAATTATAAGTTATAGGTATAAATATATTAAAACTTGAAGAGAGTAAATTGGAGCTTTATAAAAATTTTGGGGTGACATTATATAAATTTAGAAATTTGGAGAATAAATTAAGAATTTTATTAAAAATTATTAATATATTCACACTTATGTAATGATAATAATATAATAATCAAAATAAGTGATTTTTGAGGATGGAATTGTGGTGGCACGTGGCTTCTTTAGCCATTTCAAGATATATATTTATATATTACATAAGCTAACCTTACAAGTGAGTAAACATTAAACAAAGCTTAAGCAATTACATTTCCTCCGAAGCCGGGAATACAGGGAAATATTTAGTCTTCAAAATTTTATTTAATTTATATAATTATATTATTTGATTAGTGCATTTATTAAACATATTTTATACTATTTGATTTATTATTTAATCGAAAATTTTATTGAATTTGAGTATTTGTACAAATTAGCGATCGGGTAAATATTTAGTTGGACCGGTGACATTATAGCCAATAAATTAGACTTTATTTATTCTATTAGATTTAGCCATTATTAAAATGGATTTACTCAAATTGATCAAGTTTATTAACCAAATACATAATTGTATGTATTACTGTTTAAATAATTATTATAGTAGTGAAGAAATTGCAGAATTAATAAGGATAGTAGAAAATTATGTTTGAGAAATATTAGGAAATTATAATTAAGAAATATTGTATTTATTAGAAAGGAATATGAGATTTTTGTAATATTTTTATTTAGGAATGTTATAGAGAATGATAGTTATAAAAAAAATTGAGGGGTTTGGTAAACTAAATTCTTATCAGTTCATTGATAAATTAGATATATATCGGGGAAGTTTATAGCGTCTAATATTTAGAGGAGAAAAGAACGGAGGTTTGGATTTCAATATAAATGAAATATTAAAGTATTGATGGAAAAAGTATGAATATTAATATAGTAATTTTATTCGATAATTACAATATTTTGATATATTAATAATACATAGTATATCCTGCTATAGGACGTGAAGATAGAGTAGAGGGTTGAGCATTTTCTTCTATTGACGTGATCTTTTGAGTTTGAGGTAAGTATAGTTAATTGAATTTATATATATATATATATATGTATATATATATAAATATATTCTTGTGTTGTTTACGAAATTATGATTTATTGGCTATTTGTCTGGAGTACTTGTTATACTATGAAGTTGTCATTATATGACTATATATGGTTATGGTGTATGGAAGTTTGATGTGCGATTGTGTGTACTATATGTGATTGCTAAAAGAAATTGAACGTTGAAGTTATTGATGGGGATTTGATTGTTGAATGAATGAAGACGAACGGTGAGATTATTGATGAGAATATTGTAAATTGAGATAAAGAGATGGCTTACCTAACTAGGGGACATACTGCAATGACATATGATAACATTATTAATGACGAGCTGTGTGTTGTCATTGATCAGTGGAGATGATGTTACATATCATACGAACTGTGTACTGTGTGATATGATTGATGGTGGGATATCATACGAGCTGTGTGCTGTGTGGTATCACTGATGATGTGGTATCATACGAGTTGTGTGTTGTGTGGTACCGGAAAAAACAAGAGATATTATGATTGAGGGGACGATAGCTGGCAAAGACCATTGAGTGATGCACTCCAGCATGGGTAAGCAGGGCTCTAAGGAAATAAATAATAAAGTTGGGTATTATGTGTAGATTGATATATGATTGTTGGTATTTGTTATTTCTTATATTTGTTGTAATTGCATGATATTCATTTCATTGTGTATGTGTGTATATATATATATAAGTCAATTACCTATACTTATTGAGTGGACAACTCATTCCTTGCCACGTATTTTTTTTAGGATATAAGTCTCAGTTACTAGTTGAATGGATCATAAGCCGTGCTGTCAATCTTATTAGGTAGGTCAGTAGTGACATATTGGGTTGAGATCTCTAGCTACATAACTACAAAGAAATTAGATTTTTATTAAATTTGTATTTCACGATTTCTTAGTTCTAATATAAATTTCTTGTGAACTGGATTTATTTATGGAGGATGTATATTATAATTAGTGGTATCAAAGCATAGTGATGTAAAAGGGTGCTACATTAAGTGGTATCAGAGTAGAGATTAGATTATCTGGGGATAATTGGTAAGGAATTGTACTATAAAATACTTAAAATATATATTATGAACCTAAGAGTAAATGAGAGCTTCATATAGGCTGGAATGTCAGGTGAGCACACTGTTGGCCCTAAAGAGTCCTTCGAATTTGTATATAGTAATATAAAACCACTAAAGTATGATATATGCAAATGTGCATTTGCTTGGTGGGGTTATGTTAGTTAATACTATAGTAAGATCTGGTCTAGTGTTAGTAGCTGATGTTACACCACATCCGGATTTAGTTATTATAAACCTTAGTGTTTTGATGTTATTTTGTGAATGAAATGATTATCTCGTAGACGGGCTATCGTTGACCATTAAATAAAGAAAGTGATAGTAGAAGTCAATTGGCGAATGAGTACGGTGATTGTGGAGAAGAGAAAGTTATACCTAACTGTTTAATAAATTTAATTAAATAAAGGTGTAAGGCGTATCTGGCTAATTTACATGATATATGATAGTTAGTCATGTTGTATTAGATGTTCCAATAGTTAGAGAAATCTCTGATATTTCCTGAGGAACTACATGAGTTACCTCGTTATTGAGATGTAGATTCTGAAATAGAGACTATTCTTGGGACATCACCTATTTTGGTTGCGCCATATAGAATAACACTAGTAGAATTATAGGAGTTTATGAAACAAATAGGAAAAATATTAGAGATGAACTCATTAGCCGGAGTACTTTACTGTGGGAGTATTAGTGTTGTTTACAAAAAATAAGAATGACAGTATGAGAGAGTGTTCTAATTATAGGCAATTGGATTGGATGATAGTGAAAACTAAATACCCAGTACTAAGAATTGGTGATTTGCTAGGCCAGATGAAAAGAGCTGCAATATTTTGTAAGATCGATTTGAGGTCTAGCTATTGGTAATTGAGGATAGCGGAGAAGGTTATGCCTTAAACAACTTTTCACACTCGTTAGAGTCAATTATGAGTTTTAGTGATGCATTTCAGATTAAAGAATGCACTGATGACATTTACGACATTCAGGAATCGATCATTAAGGTCAAAAGCCTGGGTCAATTTGTGATAGTTATTGTAGATGATGTTCTTGTGTATTCAAGGAATATGGGAGATAGGAACAACATTTTGAATATAGTGATTCAGATCTTATAAGAGAAAGAGATTTAT